>JAVKPL010012914.1:0-673426 GCA_032173675.1 Gastrolobium villosum | reverse complement strand
AGGTGAATTAATTTTATATCATATACATTTTACTGAAATACTCTTCATTAATTCACCTAAAATTACATAAATATCCTTTATTGATCAAAACGACGTAGTTTTAGGGCTAGCTGGAGATAAACTTATCTCAAGCTACTTGAGAAATATTTTTCCCTATATATATATATATATATATATATATATATATATATATATATATATATATATATACTATAAATTAGTGTTACTACCAATATCATTGCTAGTTTGTTTCACCATCATTATTAGAAAAGCCTCAATTTTTTACGGAAAGTATTTTAAAAAATTTCAAAAATGTAATGTTTCGTGATTTTTTATTAAAAAAATAATATTTAAATTTTTTTGTCACCGCACGCTAGTTCTTTTAGAGAAGTCAATTAAGGGAAAAAAAATTTAAAATAATTATTTAAATAATTAATTATGAAAACATATCAATTTGGAACTAATTTACGAATTTATAGCAACAAGTCGCGCCCAAAACAGGCGTGACTAGTCACGTCCAAATAAGACGCATTTGGGTGCTTCTTCGCTCCCAATTTGGACGCGACTCAGCTGGTGATGACACGTGGTAATCAAAAGTCAACAATCTTATCGTGAAATTTCGTAAAGTCATAACTTTTGATTCAAGTGTCTAACTGAGGTGATTCTTTTTTTGATTCGACATAACTTTTCGAGATCTATGCAATAACATCTAATTGAAGGGGATTTGGTAAAATTTGCAACAATGATACCACCACAAAAGCACTTTATCTCCCAACAGTTTCCAAAAAAAGGACAACATATATTTATTTGCTGGAAATGTTTGTAATCATTATAGTGGTTTCCTTTTCATCCACACGCATAGGCAACAAATGACAACAACAATGTTTTTTCTTACGGAAAACCCTAGAGTACTGAACTTGTTGCTCAAAAAATAGTTGGTTCAGAGACTAACAATGGTGAAAAAGGTGTGACAAATTGCTAGCTTGGGTTAATGGAAGTTGGTGGAACTGTCATAACAGGGGGCACAAATGATGAAGTTCTTGTGAAAGAGATGAAGAGACAATAAAGTAATACTATTGAGGAGATATGGAAATGGGAAAACTAGGCCAAAAAATCGATGGCCCGTGTTGCGGCTCATCATGTTGGTTTAGGGGCTTCTGGGTTTAAATGCTCTTGTAGTTATGACACCATTGTTGCAAATTAAAACAATATTTAACTTCAACTTAAATAACATTATTCATATTTGCAAAGATAAAATGTGCCAAATGGGACACAAAAAAGTATTTTTTGGGGAATTTTTTGACCAAATCCCCGTAGGAAAGAAAAAAAGAAAGAAAGACTGGGTATCCAGAAATAGAAATAAAGAATTATTCCAATGGAACCTTCTATTCTGCCGAAGATTGGCTGTTGAGACATGATCGGGCCATTCATTTTTTTTATTATCTTTGATTCCCGAGTAAAATGATCACGTTTAGGGATTGAATCCAATTTTGAGAATCATTTAATCCTAGATTGCTCTGATGTGTCATATAAATTGTTTGAAATAAAAAAATCAAATAATTCTCTGTGGTGGAACAAGTAGCACATAGATCTCAAAAAGTAATGTGGAATCAAAAAAAGAATCACATCATGCGGACACCCAAGTTAAAAGTTATGATATTATGAAGATTTACTGTAAAACCATTGACTTTTGACTGCAACTATCATCACCGGGTGAGTCACACACAGATTAGGTGCGACCAAGCAACCTAATGCGCCATATTTGGGCGTGACCGGTCACACCTGTTTTGGACGTGACTGGTTGCTATAAATTCATAAATTAGTTCTAAAATACTATGTTTTCGTAATTTTTATTTAAATAATAATATTCTAATTTTTAGTAAAGTACCTTTTGGGTGCTCAACAAAATCACAGGGGTTCATTTTAATCTCTTAAAATGAAAAAATCAATTTATGATACCTTTAAAGTTCAAAATAGACTTAGATAGTCAAAATCATGGTCATCTAAAATAGGAAGAAAATCCATATTAATCCCTCAAAAGAACTAATATGGATCTGCTTTGAATTTGGGACTAACATGGGTCTTCTTCGAATTTTAGAAGGACGGGGAGTCAAAAAATTTTAAGCAATTAAATCAAGTTCCATAATATTTACTAAGGATCCAAAAAATACTTTACTCTTTAACTTTTGTTTTTTTTTTTCGACAATGAAGTGGTAGACTGGCCGGCTAATTATAGGAGTCACACTACACAAATATCTTTTCATCTCCGCTACAGATTATGGATATCAGTTAATAGCAGATTCAAAATATTTTATAAGAAATGTTATCAAAAAAGAATAAAAATTATAAGAACAACAAAATTTTAAATTATAAGTATTATTAAAATTAATAAAAGATATTATTACCAAAAAAAATTAATAAAAGATATTAATTATTATAAATAATTTTGAGGAAGAAACTATTCATTAATACTACTAATCCTTAATTAGGAAAAATAAATAAATAAATACAAAATAATAATTTAAAACTAGCTTGGTTCATCAAGTTGTTGAAGCCAAAATGACCCAAAAATCTATGAGATTAAGAAGCCGTCATGGCAAAATTAATCCATAATTTAGTATCTAAAGTACATAAGAAAAATTCTAATAAAAACATACAAAAGTAATAAATAATTATAAATTTTTTTGTAATGAAATATATAAAGAGCATAAAAAATAGCATGCACAAAAATAGATAATTATAAATTAAAAAATAAAGAGCATAACAAATAGACAATTATAAACTAATAAATCAAATAAAGAGCATGAAAAGACATACAAAAATAGACAATTATTAACTAAAGGAAAAGGTAAGCAAACTTACCTCAGAGACGACAAAATTTGGTGTACAGAGCCAAGTTGTAGAGAATAACCTCAACTCAACAAGCTTGATGCCCCAAAAATATATTATGAGATTAACGAGCCGTCACAACTAAATTAATCCTCACAGATAACTAAGTTAACAAGCTGTCACAACTAAATTAAAAAACCCCCAAATTCTACTCACAAACAAAAATTTTACTATGACACTAGTTTGGTTTTAATCTCAAGTCCTAGTATCTTTGAAGGGTTTTCATTTTGTGCTTTAACATGACATAATAAAGTTTCCTACACACACAATATTTTGTGGGCCTCACACTTTTTAAAACAAAAAAATAAATAAAAATTAAGGCACGTAAAACGAATCTCTATAACATTACACAATCCTATAACATATCTATTATAAAATCCATCTTTAAAAAATATTACTATGACACAAGCTTTAATATAAAGTCCATGTGTCTTTTTTAACTCTTTGAAGAGTCTTTTTATGTTTTTTTTTTTGGTTCTCTCCAGGTGTGTCTTGGAAGGAATGGAAATGAGTTCTTCATATAAAGAAAAGGGAGAATGAAAGAATGAGAAGTGGACAATGTAAGACTTTTGAGGAAAGCTATTTTTTTTTTTTAATGTGGACAACCATTTTTTGACAACCATGAAGGACCTCATAAATTCAAGTAAATTATGCCTAAATGGTTTTGGTGATATCAAAGTATGAAGAATTCGTTTTGAATATGCTAAAAGTTTGGATTAGATAATTTTTAAATTTCTTATAACAGATTAGATATATCACTAATCATGATTCCAAGATCAATTGCATAACATAACATGTATTAATTATAATTTAAGAAGAAACAGCCGTCAATGTTAACTCCTCACTGAATCCGCCCCTATATTAGGAAAGTAGCTTTCCCCATATTTATTTCTAGTTAATTTCATCTTTCCATTCCCTTTAAAAAAAAATTCGCACTCAATCTATTTTATTAAATTTTTTTTTCTAATTTAATTGTCAAACACGACATGAAAATATAAATTTTCAAATCCGAAATTAGTCCAATTTGCCGGCGCCGTCAATGATGCCTTATTATGGAGTTGCATTGGTTTTATAATAAAATATTCAATGAGGATTTGACTTGGAGTTGCTATTATCATATTGGTTGGAATTGGATACAAGTTTTACGGGACCCACAATAAAAAAAGAGAGAGAAGCTTGATAACGAGGGAAGTGTGTGCAAAAAATTGGTTTCTTATCCTGTACTGTGATGGTTATATTATGATAGGTTTATCACCTATCATTTAACATGACAAGAAAAACTTTCCTACTTTCACAATATTTTGTGGGGCCCGTAGCAAAAAAAGAAAAAAATTCTGGCATGCAAAAAGAATCTCTATAACATTACACAATCATTTTTCCTACAATATAACTCTTATAAAACCTTATTATCATTTTATTTATGAATTTAATATTTTTATAATGAATCTAGATAAGTTACTTATATTTATTCTTAAGATAATATCATTTTAAATTTAGATTTAAATAAGAAAGATTATTATAATATTAAAATAAATTATAATTATAAAAATATCTTTAATTTTTATCCTAAAATAATATTATTTTAAATTCAATGTAAATAACTTATTTACGTTAAAAAAAACAAAAAACGAAACCTTTATTTATTCTAAGTATCACTGATTTGTTACCTTAAATTAACAAACTGCACTTGCACTTGAATGTCCCATTTGGTTGGAAAGTTGATGAATTAATCTTGTCAAAAGATCCGATCAGCCCATAAAATCAGGGTAATCTATATTTTTTTTAGTACCGATCAGGGTAGTCTATATTACCAATGATAAATCAGCACAACAAATATCAAATTGACAAAAATCAATAATTTATTAACTTGGACTTTTATTTTAGGGGATTTTTTAAAGAAAAAAATCATAAAAAATAATAATAATTTTTTCAAACAATATGGGACTTATTTTAAAAAAAGATTCTCGCTTATTTTCTCTCCTCTATCTTCCTTGTGTGTTTGTCAGAAGATTTATTTATTTTTATTTAACATAAGAAAAACAATCCCCATTATTTATGGTTTCAATTTTCTTAAATAAAAAATAAATATCTCAAATTATAGACACATATTATATGCGACCCATATTTGATAAATAAAATAAAATAAAATAAAATATTATACTAAAATTAATGGATCACCTCTAGAAAAACAACTCTCATTGATAAAGATTAACTCAACCAATTATACATCTTGAGTCAAACAAAAACTTTATGTTACTTTTTGAGTCAAACAAAAACTTTATAAAGATTTAAGTATAAATAAAACTTTGATAACTTATTCTCCATTGACTTTTTATGCATGTCGTATAGTTGATATTTTTTTTTTTTTGCAAATATAATCCTTTCCTAACTTTTATGTATATTCTACGCTTGGATATTTCACTCATTGTGAACGGATAGAATTTCAAGTATTAAGTTACATAATGATTATTCTTTATTTAATTTATTTCATATGCCATTTGTTCGATGGTTATTATTTAATCACATATTATTAATTTTTTTATCTTGCAACACATATAATATTTCCCTTTATGTTAATTTAAAATTTACTTAATTTATTTTTTATGATTTTTTGTTAATTTATTATATACTTTATGTAATATTTAAAAAAATCTACCAAATTATAACTAATTCAACTCCAATCAAATTAATAGTTCATAAACAAGTTTCTTCGTTGATTTAATAACCCGTCCCATTTACTGATACCGACACTCGCTAGTCGCTCCAATGAGTTAGTTGCCTTTTTCGAGATTTTGATTTGTTTCGTGCGTGTGTGTATTGGAGAATACTCCTCACACATCCACTTCAACAAATTAGTTTGTTAACAGTCAAGTTGTTAGAGTTTGTTAAGAGTTTGTTAACAGTCAAGTTGTTAGAGTTTGTTAAGCAAGTTAGTTTGTTACAAGTTGTTAGAGTTTGTATAGTTGGGCTCCTAGAGTTCCTTTTCTTTCTGCTTCTCTATAAATACACTTCCATTGTGTTTGTAAAAGCATCTTTTATTCATTCAATACATGAGGTATTTCAAGATGGTATCAGAGCACTAAATTGGAGCTCTGGTATCGCAGGAGAGAGAAGTATATCTGATTCATGGTGAGTGAAGAATCCAATCAAGGATCGATGGCAACTGAAGTTCCTGGTGGTGAGCAACACGCTACTTTTGTAAGTTCACATGCTGCCTCTTCTCTTCCAGATTTTCATACCAATAGTAATGTATCACATAGTGCTAACAATGTTACACAAGAGGACTCAGTAAATACTTCTGGGATCTCTTTTTCGAACAACCAATATCAGCATCTTGTCAGTTTACTGGAGAAAAATGCCTCAGTTTCTAGTTCAACTACACATAAAGCAAATTTCACACAAGTTGCCAATGCCAATACTGAATGTGTTCAACAACCAGGTACCTCAGATGTTAAATGGATATTGGATACAGGTGCTACAGATCATGTCACGTTTCTTAAGTCTCATCTTTCACATATAAAGAAAATTCATCCTGTTTTGATTCACTTGCCCAATGGTAGTTATGTTACTGCCTCTTATTCTGGTTCTGTTTTTATCCTTCCTAACCTCACTTTGTTGAATGTACTTTATGTACCCAGTTTCAAGGTCAACTTAATATCTGTTACTAAGCTCTTAAACACCATGCCTTTCACCTTACTTTTTTGTGGTTCGATGTGTATTATCCAGGAGATGCATTCCCAAGTGAGGATTGGTACTGCTGAGCAAAAGGATGGGCTCTATATGATACATAAGAAAAGTGATCCAGATACTTCTGTTTCAACAATAGAAAAGAATTGTAAAGCTGCATATGGTTGTAATGTAAATAAGGATGATTCCATTTTATGGCATCGCAGACTTGGCCATATACCCCATACTGTGATGAAAGAAATGGCATGTAGATTTCCTTTCATTTCTCCAATGGCTGTTGACCCTTGTGATGCATGTCATTTAGCTAAACAAAAACAGTTACCCTTTTATTCCAGTAAAACTCAGTCTTCTAAAATCTTACAATTAATCCATGTTGATATATGGGGACCTTTCTCTACTACTTCCATTGAAGGTCATCGATATTTTCTTACTATTGTCGATGATTTTTCAAGATTTACTTGGGTCATAATGATGAAAACCAAAGCTGAGACACGAACTCATTTACAACACTTTACTGCATACACTGAAAATCAGTTCCAAGTTTCAGTCAAAACCATTAGAAGTGATAATGGTAGTGAGTTTCTCATGTCAGATTTTTATCTTAAAAAGGGAATCATCCATCAACGAAGTTGTGTTGAGTGTCCACAACAAAATGGAAGGGTAGAACGCAAACATCAACATATCTTGAATGTGTCTCGTGCTTTATTAATCCAATCAAATATCCCAATTCAGCTTTGGAATTATGCTATTACTCATGCTGTGCACCTAATTAATCGGACCTGCACACCCCTTTTACTTCATAAAACACCTTATGAGCTTTTGTATGGCATGCCTCCAGTTTTGATCCATCTACGGGTTTTTGGTTGCTTGGTATATGCGTCTACTTTGCATAATCAACGTACCAAATTCTCTACTAGAGCTCGAAAGGCAGCCTACCTTGGACACAAAGCTGGTGTAAAAGGAGATTTACTCTATGATCTTCAATCCAGAGAAATTTTTGTTTCAAGAAACACTGTATTCTATGAAAATCATTTCCCCTTTGATGCTACTCATCATGAAGTCTCCTCACATAATACCAACCTTGAACCTACACCAACCATTGACCCATTATCTTTCGACTTTGACAATTATTTTACACCAACCTCATCACATCAGCATTATCCTGAATCACCACCAGCACAGCAACCTCACAGTCCAGAACCACATTTCCCACACTCTATAGATTCCTCACCCTCATCACATTCATCACAGCAACCTGTATCTCCTGTTCTTCGGAGATCAAGCAGAATGCGAGTTCCTCCCAAGTATCTGGATCAGTATCATTGTGACTCATCCAATGCTCAGAATGTCAATCTTTGCCAAGGAATGCTTTCCTCACATTCTTCCAGGTATCCTCTATCTAGTGTCTTATCTTATACATCTTGTTCACCCACATATACTCATTTCTGTTTCAATGTTTCTTCCAATGTGGAACCAAGTTCTTATACTCAAGCTATAAAATCTGAGCATTGGTGTCAAGCAATGCAATCTGAGCTTCATGCCTTAGAACAAAATAAAACCTGGTGTCTGGTTGATTTACCTGAAGGAAAACAACCCATTGGATGCAAATGGGTCTATAAGATTAAATATCTTTCGGATGGAAGCATTGAACGCTACAAGGCTCGTTTAGTAGCAAAGGGTTTCACACAAATGGAAGGTGTAGATTTCTTTGATACCTTCAGTCCGGTTGCAAAGCTCTCTTCCATTCGCATTTTGTTGGCTGTTGCTTCTGCTAAAGGATGGTTTCTCCATCAGCTTGATGTGAATAACGCCTTTCTCCATGGTGACCTTGATGAAGAAGTTTACATGATGCCTCCTCCAGGTCTTCATTTACAGAAAGATGGTCAAGTATGTCGTTTACAAAAGTCGCTTTATGGTTTACGTCAAGCCAGTCGACAATGGCATGCTCGGTTGTCTTCCTTTCTGTTTTCTATTGGGTATCATCAAGCTCAAGCTGACAGTTCAGTTTTTATTCTGAAAACTGTATCCTCCTTTACAGTGTTACTTGTTTACGTCGATGACATAGTCTTATGTGGGACTGATATTTCTGAGATCTCTAGAGTAAAAGCATTGCTAGATTCTGAATTTAAAATTAAGGACTTGGGTGAACTCCGTTATTTTCTTGGTTTAGAAGTGTCTTGTTCCTCTCGTGGCATTGTTCTCAACCAACGAAAGTACGCCCTTGAACTTATTTCTGATGCAGGACTTCTTGGAGGTAAACCTGTTAGCTCTCCTATGGACTCTTCTGTGAAACTCTCTCGTTCACAAGGATCTCCTCTTTCAGATCCTACTTGTTACAGACGGTTAATCGGTCGCCTCTTATACTTGACAAATACACGTCCAGATATTTGCTATGTTGTTCATCACCTTAGCCAGTTTGTAGCAGCTCCATTAGATACTCATCTTGTTGCTGCTAAACGTATTTTACGTTATTTAAAGACAGCTCCAGGTCGCGGTTTGTTCTTCCCTACTGCCAATGACTTGCGCATCCAAGCTTTCACTGATGCTGATTGGGCTACTTGTCCCGATACAAGAAAATCTGTAACTGGCATGTGTTTGTTTCTGGGCTCCGCTCTTGTTAACTGGCGATCTAAGAAGCAAACCACCATTAGTCGTTCTTCTTCGGAAGCCGAGTACCGAGCTCTTGCTAGTCTCTCCTGCGAGCTCCAATGGGTCCAGTTTCTTTTTCATGATCTTGATATTCCATGGTCTCGTCCAGCTTCTGTTTATTGTGATAGTCATTCGGCTATTCATCTTGCGCATAACCCCGTTTTTCATGAACGATCCAAACATATTGAGATCGATTGTCATGTAACACGCAGTAAGATTGAATCCGGTTTGCTTCATCTCCTCCCTATCAGTTCTGCTGATCAGCTCGCTGACATGTTTACGAAACCCTTGAATCCTAGTGCTTTTTCTCTTGCGGTGTCCAAGCTGGGAATGCTGGATATTCATCGCCCAGCTTGTGGGGGGCTATTGGAGAATACTCCTCACACATCCACTTCAACAAATTAGTTTGTTAACAGTCAAGTTGTTAGAGTTTGTTAAGCAAGTTAGTTTGTTACAAGTTGTTAGAGTTTGTTAACAGTCAAGTTGTTAGAGTTTGTTAAGCAAGTTAGTTTGTTACAAGTTGTTAGAGTTTGTATAGTTGGGCTCCTAGAGTTCCTTTTCTTTCTGCTTCTCTATAAATACACTTCCATTGTGTTTGTAAAAGCATCTTTTATTCATTCAATACATGAGGTATTTCAAGATATTTACAATTTATTAAAAAAATAACTACCCTACTCCTAGTCCTACCTAAGTTATTTGAAAAGCTCTTTGATTCAAAATTGGGAAATCAACTGGAAAATTACTGTTCTTTCCTGATAAACATTGAAAATGGAAATTGTGATTATTTATTTATTTTTATTTACTTTTTTAGTAGGTCCCACCATAATCTTCTATACATGAGATTTAATTCTTGTCGTGTAACATAACAAGTTGATTATCCGAATCTTCAAAATTATTCCACTAACCTCTTCTAGGTATTTTTTTTTTATTTAAGGAATATTAAAATATTAAAAAAATCTTTTTTTTTTGAATTCATTATAAATGAATGAAAAATAAAAAATTACATATTAACCTATGTAGCACCGATACTGACACGGGACACGTGACACGATACGACACGACACTCCAATACGTTAATTCTAAAAAATGTCAGATTTCGACACGTTAGGACACGTTTTGATATTAAATAATATTTTTAATTTATGTGATGTATATTATATTTAATATTCAATAATTTTGTAAAAGAATGAATCTAAACTTATAATATTAATAATTTTTGCAAAAAAACATAAGATATCCTAAATATTTATATTAAACTCAATAAAATAGTAATCGTAATCCAATGAATCTAATAGTTGGAACTAAAAACTCAACGCAATGTAACCTTTAAACCCTTTTTTGAATTTCTATAATGTGTGTTGGAGTGTCGGGGAGTGTCGGGAAGTGTCAGACACGACACGTCAGGGTTTTTGAAGTGTCGGTGCTTCATAGATATTAACTACCCACCAGTCTTGTAATATTAAAATAAGTTGCTTTAAAACTACCAAAAAATATAAATAAGTTGCTTTAAAATATTTTTTACTTTTATAAAATGAACATAAATGTTAATTTAGTCATTCATAATATTTTATTTAAGGGAAATACTATTCTCATGTCACATGTGATAAAGTTCTCTCCTACACACCCTTCGATAACTGTGCCACATTTTTCTTTTCTTTTCTTTTTATTTTTCAGATGGTGGGACCCACAAATTTGTTTCTATAACATGAGATAACTTATCTCCTTTAACATGAGATTAATAAAACCCTTTATTTAAATATCAAAATAATTCAACCTCAACCCAGACATTAATGATGCTATATTATTTATAATTATTATTACTTATAACATCAATTAATATTCATGTGAAATGAAAAGATAAGAAATATATATATAACTCAACCTCAATCCAGACATTAATATTGGAGTCAAGTTGTTGCGTAGTGAAACTTGTTATAGACCAATATCGTTAATGGGCCGAGCAAGTTTCAATTGTTAAAAAACTTTGAAATCCACATTGCATAGGTCGTTTGGCATCAATTTCTGCACCCTTTATTGATGATTCTGCATTTTCCTTCCTCCATGGAACCAAGGTCTTTCACTTTCCTAAAAAGAATAAAATAAATAAATAAATTTAATTTGTGGAGCATGGCCACCCCAAGTCCCTCCCTTCCCTGTTTATATAAAGGGTTTATCATCTATCATTTAACATGACCACAAAAAATTTCCTACACACACAACATTTTGTGGGGCACGCAATATTAAAAATAAAATATAATATATTTCATTTAATATTTAATAATTTAACAAAAAAATGTAACTAAATTAATAATACATCAAACGTTAAAAGATAGAAGCGAATCTCTGTAACATAACACAATAGAGAGAACTTTCCTAGAGAACATAACTCTTATAAAACCCTTATATAAAATGTCATGTTCTTACTATATCCATAAATTCAGCTCTTGTAAAACATTTTGGATCAACAAAGCCATATACATGTATCTGCATTTTAATATAAAACAAAGGCAAATCACTATGAGATTTTAAAGGTTTTTTTTTTTTTTTCATTTTAAACTAGCAACCAAATTAATGAAAATAGTTACAGCTTTTATTTATCTTTTACTTTCTTGTTTCATTTAGTATTTACCCTTGCTTTGCAACTGGTACATAGTTGTTAGAAATGAAACAACTTTGAATGTTGTTAGAAATATAGTAAAATATGAATTACTACGAATTTTGACATGATTTAAGATTTTACGATATCTAGAAAGTGTAAGTAGCAACTAACTGCATTTCTTAGGACCATAACTGATAGTTGATTAAGAAAAGTAAAGACACTAATTATAAAGAGAAAAAGTTTACAGCAAACTTCATGAAATACTTATTATTCAAAATTCAGCAACTAGTTATACTGAACTTAAAAACCTGTGGCATGATAAATACCAAGATTGTTGCTGAAGCAACACAAGAAAATACTGAGGTTGGTTTCAAACGCAGTATGCTGAAGCTTTAGGAATCCTTCTATTCACACTGTAGCTTGCGCTTAAGAAGGACAAAGAGTCCAACTCTTTTACGCTTTTGTAAATCCATGATTTCCTTGAATTCCATCAGTTTCTTAGCATGGCGATCAAAGAGTTCATCAACAATTCCATCTCCAAAATGGTTCTCAATTAGTCCTTCCAATGCAGCTCTATGGAGGGACGCAGACGAGGGGACGTATATCTCCAAAACAGCATCCATTATTTCCATTTGCTCGATGCTGAAATCTTCATTTCTTTCAAGAATTTTCATCAGATCCTTTCGGGGTGAGAAATATATTGGCAAATTGAAAGTGTCTACCTTTTCTTCATTGACTTTTCCCTGCAAAGAATCAGTAAAATCACATAGATTTTTTTTATCTTTTTCTCTATAGTATGAGTACAAGATAGTAGTTTATAGTTTAATCAATTATCAAGCTTGCTTAGGCAGTGGATAGTAGATTATAGTTTATAGTTTATAGCCCTTAGATTGTTTAATTGAAGTGATCTTGCGTTTCAGACTCTAATTTTAAATTTCAAAAGTATAACTACTATTGTTTCATGCTAGTAGTTTATAGTCGGTGGATAGTAGACTATTTATTGTTGGGGAAGGTTATATTTACAAACTTTTTTGTTTACAAACTAATATATTCAGTGGTTCTCCCGGGATAGTGTAATTTGTAAAAAAATTCCAAAAAGTTTGTAAACGGATTTATTGTTTATAGTTTATAGTTTATAGCCCTTAGATTGTTTCATTGAAGTGGTCTTGCGTTTCAGACTCTAGTTTTGATCTTATTTCCTTTCATATTTCTTCAACTTTGTTGCAATTTTCAAAAGTACTTTTGTTTCAAAAAAAAAATTGTGCGAAGAGCCAATTCAAGCTCTCTTGATTTTCTAATAGAAAAGCTATTCATTCATAGCATTTAAGATAAGACAGGGCAATTGCTTACCTCCTTGGCCATGTCCAATAAGCAATCTCCCAAAAGTTCAAGATCTTTAGCTTTAAAAATCTCTTCATTTGCAACAGGAATTTGAAGTGCCATTAGACCATTAACCACAAGCTCCTGTGCTCTTGCATGGAGGAAAGTTTCCATGTCTTTCTGATACTGACTTGCATAGGCATCCACAACTTCCTTGGGAGCATTCGTGTAATGAATTCTACCCTTGTTCCAAGCAGCAGAAGTTCTATCTCTAATCTCTTTGGGCACCTTAGAGATCCAGTTTAGAGATGCAGATGAGTGAACAAAATAAAGGCTCTTCATTGGAAATAATCTTCCATAGAAAGAGCCAGGAACCCCAGCTGCAAAGTACTTTCTGTTGGAAGGAAGATTTTTGAAGAGTGTGTTGAAATCATTTGACACTTGGTCGTTGAAGAAAACTTGTAACTCTGGGACAGCAAGACCATGTGACTGGTATTGGAGCTCTATTGCTTCTACAATGTATTGAACTGCAATAAAGGTATTTGGCCCTGAAGAGCACCCTAAGTCTGCAATGCAAATTGGTTTCTTGGAAGAAGCATGAATAGTCTTGGGATCAAATTTGTTGGCTATTGCACTCTGGATTAATCTTTTGGCAGCTTCAATTACTACTCTCTGCAGATAACATGTGGTTAATTATATCCCTTCAACATAACTGTCACTATGATTTTAAGTATGGTACAGTGCACCATGCATCCAAAACACAAACAATAATTAATCTGCTGAAAATCATTCTGGTCCAACGGAGAGTGAAACTCTGCCAGCACTTGGGTTGGAACCAAAATTTAAATTTTTTATTTGCAAATTAATTATGATGTGGACCAATGCATAAAGCAGATCAATAGATTTCAAGATATATGTGTCGGGAACTCGGTTCCCTCAAACTCGGCTAGGGAGCCTTTTGTGCGGAAGTCAATCAACCAGATCCGGAATACGGATCTCGGCAATACCTCGGCCTGTATATCACCAGGTGGGCAGCGCAACGGAAAATCAAAAACAGATAGGAGAGGGAGAATAACACAACTAGATTTTAATGTGGGAAAACCTTCTCAAATGAAGAAGTAAAAACCCACGGGACCTGGTCCAGATCAAAATCCACTATGAAAATAATGGTTACAAGAATCAAATGCACTAACGTGGTGATTAACTCAACCTCTCCAACAATGGTGATAATCAAACTACCTAGATATGTTTCTCTCAAACTCTCCCTAGAGCTCTCTCAAATGCTAAGCATGAAGTTTTGCTCAAACAATCAAACAAATTCTCTCAGAATTTCTCTCAAACAAAATCCTCTCATATGACCTAGCCTCCACCCCAACTAATGAGTATTTATAGGAGATGGAAATTAGAATTGGAGGTATAAATCCCTCAAATGAGCTTAGCATTGAAGGAGGGTCCAACAATATATTACCGTGTATAGTGGCATTGTATGTTAATCAAATGAAATAAGAGAAAGTGTACGAGTAAGATATAGATATGCCTGAGGGTTTGAATTTTGGTAATAACTGTGAGGGCCCTCTCCTCCCTTCATAGCGAATGATTCAGAAAATGCCTTAACAAATTCATTCTCCATGTTGCTGTTAAAGGGTGCTATATGTATCTGCATGCTTCAAATAATCTTTATCAGACCCAAAAGCAAATAATAATAATAAAAATATATATATATATTCAAGGAGAAGAGGACTAACCCTTCAATCTCTAAGAATTAGGAGCAAGTATGAGTTTGAGGAATCTGAGTTTTCTAGATGATGCAAGAAGCAGCTAATAGCGTACATATTAATAGGGACTTCATTTAATTAGTGCCATGTTAAAGACGTTACGTAAAAATCATGAAAAAAATAATTTAATAATAATAAATACGTGACATACGCATTGAAGCAATTACTTAGAATGCACACATTGAATGCGAAACTCAACCGCCTACTTGTTCGATTAATTAAAATAAAGCGTGGGGATGTTATTTCTTGGGGGAAAAAATGATACTTAGCAAAAATGAGTTAGTCCCAATATGCAATGCTTTTATTGTTTATTATTATTATTTTTTACTACTGCGGAAAAAGAGTTAGTGGACCAAACCTGTAACATTCATGAAAATAAAAGCTTGAGATGACAAGACGCAAACTGATTTACGAAATTAGCCAAAAGAAAATTAAGTGTCTTTCATTAGCAACTGGAAACACGACTTTAAACTTAAGATGATAAGAAACAAATTCATTTAACAAATTTGGCAAAAGAAAATTAAGTATCTTTCATTATAATTAGCAACAGGAAAACGAATTTAAAACAGAGATGATAAGAAGGAAACTCATTTACCAAATTAGCTAAGCATCTTTCATTAAATGCAGCAACAGTAAACACGAATTTAAACAAGGTGAAAGTGGCGTTTATGAGAAGAGAAATTCCTTTTACCCCTAATCATAATTTCCAGAAATATGACGAGAAAGTAAATTTTATGAGAATGTTATTATTTGGTTGGCCAAAATATTCTCGAGAATATATAGTCAACTTTGCTAATGTTATATTTGATTGATTATCAAATATTGTTGAGAATATGGGTTAATTTTACAAAACTAACCCCCTTCTCTCTCACATGCAGTTAATGTGCATATTAACATGATGCCAGAAACACAGCGCATCAGAGAAAATAAACCAATAGCAAGAACAACAAAGGAGGCAAACCTCTTTCCAATTCCATAACAACTTACTAGTTTTCCAAACCATCCATCAATGTTATCATCTTTTAAATCCCCATAGCTCAACTTCAAGTCACACTATCTGCCATAGCTATGCATGGTACTACAACATTAACGTCACACTTTTAAAATTTTCTGCCATAGCTATGCATGGTACTACAACAATTTTAGAAAAATATTTGATTTTTGAACGGAGTTTTTTTAGTGTCTGAAAAAAAAAATTCAGTGTTTGACAACGGTTTAAACCGACTCAAAATTTTATACTGTCGGTTTTCAAAACTGACCTCGAAAATGGCGCCACTAGATCTTTTAGTGTGATTTAAAGTCGGTTTTTGAAACTTTAAATTCTTTTTTGGATTTAAAAAATAAAGCAGCATCGAATGCTGCTATTGAATACCCTATTGTTGATTGAATAAGTGAGATTACTGTGAGTCTTACGCTGAATTCAATAGAAATTCTGAAGACAAATATAAAAAAACAAAAGATATAAAAAAAAATATTTTAATGATGAGATTAATTTTATACAAGTAAAAATATAAAAATAAATTATCAATATAAAGGGATAGGATATTGTGACACAAATAATGTTACGCACAATGTTACGACCACATCTTAACCGTTGATTTCCGCCAATCAACGGTTATCATTTTTCAAATCAAACTCTTTAATTAATTATTAATTCACAATAAATGATAGCCGTTGATTAGCAAAAATCAACGGTTAAGATGTGGTCGTAACATTGTGCGTAACATTATTTGTGTGTCATAATATCCTATCCCATTTAAAAAATACATACACTAGCCCTGATGAATAAAATATACCTGAATGTTAACTTAGCATCATTTTACAATTACAATAAATAAAGCTTTATTTTTTAAGTCAGGAAAAAGAAGGGGGAAGAAGAATAAGAGGCAGCAGCACATTTCTTCAACGCTTCTAAATCAATAATGATTACATGATCACAGCTGAGGGTTACAGACATATAAGGAAGCAAACTTGAATTCTTCAGCACCTGAACCTGGAATGACCCTCCTCTCAGCTGCTCATGTAGAAGGCAATGCAAGCGTAAAAATTAAAATGCTCCAGGACTTTCATGGTCCTCCCATTCACGAAATGATATGTGTATTTTTTTTTTTTTTCTTTTCTCTCCTCAATTTCTCTTTCACTCTCTCTCTCTCCTTCACCCCACCCAATAAGCTGTGCGCCCGGAGCTTCAAATTTCGTCTCCAATGCAAGAAGATTATCATTAAAAGAACAAGAACAATATACCAGCAAATAATATAAATAAAGGGGGGAAAAGAATAAATTATTCTCACCAGATCCAACTGCAAGAATGCCCGTAGTTATATTTTTGTGGAGAGAATAATATATTCTTTGAGTTGAGTGTATAAGAATTTCTTATAATGAAGAAACACAAAATGCAATAAGACACATTGTGACCAAAAACTAAAGGGTATATTAAATTAAGATTTTAAAAGATTATATTGAGATTTAAAAATTCCTTAGATTTTAAAAGAAATATTTTTTGGGATTAAAGTCCGAAACAAGTAAAAAAAAAAAACAAAAAAACAAAAAAAACTTCTACACAAAATATTAAACTAAACTCAGACTTACAAAAAGTTGTAAATACCATTATTCAATATTATAAATCTTCTTAATAACTCAACTTAATTTTGTTTATCACTTAAAGTCTCAACTATTTCTACCAAAATTATTTAATTGTCTCTATACCTTCAAAATTTTACATTGTAATATTAAAATTCCTTTTTGTCTAACAACTTAACAGCTTGATGCACCTGCAAAATTCTATACTTCTATAAGTTTATTTTATTAGTTAAAATAGTCACGTCAACTATGAATAACCTACAAATATTTGACATATGTAGTCTATATATGCCTACTTAGAATATTTTACATATGTAGAATTGCTCATAAATAAAAAAGAATTAAAAAGAAACTCCAATAACCTCATAATCTTGGGGTCTCAAGCTCTTTTCTTTAGCTTTCTTAGCCAATTGTTTGACCTTTCACCTATCGTAGAGAGGCTTTTCTTGTCTGCATCCTGCAAATATTACGAACAAAACGTCAAGTTAGAACATGTTTGATAATTAAGGTAGTAAATGTTAGTATAATATTAGAAAGATGTCCTGACTCATCATGATGCTGAGAAGATAAGAAGAAATCAGATAGAGAGTGATGCAGTGTAAACCATGTTTCAATCAATAATCTTCTTTCTTTGTAGTCATGGTTTTGTTTCTTCAATTCGAAGCTCTTGGTGTTGGTGAATAAACTCACCCCAAAGCCCAAGGGCGAATGATTCAATCTAAGAAGAAGAAGAATTTAAATTTTTTTTTTTTTGTATTTTGAATAGAAATAATCAATTTGGCATAAAAAGAAAGAGAGGAAGAGGTGTATGTCTCCTCCCAAAGGGGTAAGTGTAAGCGTAAACATTGGACGAGAAGAGAAAGAACACGCTCGAAGAGAGTGGGAAAATGAGGGTAATCTTGTCTGAAATAATTTAGAAAATATTCCTTGCGAATTTGAAAATACCACCCAGGCATTTTCCTTCACAAACAAAAATTATGAGAATATGTTTTTTTGCAGAATTTTTTTTCAAAATCCTTCTACCAAATATGACTAAATAAGATTACTAATCTCAGATTCCCAGAAATTTAGGGTGTGCATGACAATCTTCCCTGAATCATTTTTTTAATTTCTGTTCCAGTGAACATAAATGGATAGAAAACTCATTTGGTAAAATCGGTTTATTTTTTTGTTCCCGGGATAAACCGGTTTAATTTTTGTGTTGGGGAACAGAAAAAAGAATAAAAAAATTCTGTTTTTTTGTTCCCGTGCACAAAATGAGAAACACTATCTCTCTCAATCACTCTACACCTCTACCATCATCACCACCACCACCATCGTCCCGACACAACCACCGCCACCATCGCCGTCGTACCACTAGTGACATCGTCACCACCCCCACCACCACGATGCCACCTCCACCCATCACTACCACCATGCCACCGTCACCACCACCACCATCACCGTCACCACAACCATCACCACTACCGCCATCAACCACCACCACCATCATCGCAACCACTGCCATCACCGCCATCGCCATCACCACGCCATTACCGCCACCGCTACCAACCACCACCACCACCATCACCGTCACCACAACCATCACCACTACCGCCATCAACCACCACCACCATTGTCGCCATCATCACCACGCCATGCCACCACCACCACCACCACCATCAACATGCCACTGCCACCACCACCATCGCCACCATTACCGCCAGCACGATGCCACCGCTACCATTACCATCATTGTCACCAACCACCACTACCATTGTCGCAGCCACTACCGTCACTGCCGCCGCCACCAACATCGTCACAGCCACTACCATCACCACCATCATCATCGCCAACATTACACTACCCTCGCCACTACCATCGCCACGTCATCGCCACCACCACCACCGTCTCAGCCACTGCCACCACAACCATGATACCATCACAACCACCATCATCATGCCATTGCTACCATTGTCGCCGCCACCAACCACAATCCACACCACTATTGTCGCAGCCACTGTCGTCACCTCCACCACCACCATCCCCACCATTACCACTGCCATCACTGTAGTCACTGTCGTCATAACCACCACCACTATTATCACCACGTCACTGCCATCACCACTACCGTACTGCCGCCTCGGCCACCACAACCACACTATATGGAAAGGAAAGTGATGATCCGAAATTTTATTATATTTAATATGAATTATTTTTTACTATATTATTTGTTGTGTTATCAAACATAATTCTCATTCTTGGAATAAAAATAAAATATGTTATCAAGCATATTTTTTTTTCTCAGAAACTATTTCAAGGCATAGAAATATAAAAAAATTATTCTTTTCAGAAACAATGCTAGAGAATAGAATGGTTGTTATGCACACCTCCAAAATAAAACCTTGTACCAAACGCCCTCTAAATGCAACGGATTTACATAGATGTCTAAACTGGAATACCGAGAAGCAGTGCATGGCCATTGGCAACACCTATTTTGTTGATTTTGCTTCTTCTTTTTTTCTGAAACTTGTTGAGTCATGCTAAATGCATATTTAAGGGCACTTTTTTTTTCATTTTCAATACAAAAGGAAATTTGATACGATTTGTTTTGTAAAAACAAATTTTAAAATTACAACTATTTTAAAATTTTTAGAATCAAATTTAGAGAATATATTTGAATTATTTTTATTTTATATTTTTACTTTAAACTTTTAAAACAAAAAATACAAAAAAACACATATTTCATTAATTATTTTACAAAACAATTTTAAGAATAAAAATACCAAAACACATTCAAACAAACCCCAATCTTCGATACTCTTATTTTTCGGTACCTTGTCATTCCAAGAGCTGATGAACAAAATTTCTCTGTTCTAAAAAAGAACAGAGAAAGTTTGAGTAGTAAGATTAGCAATTCAGGCAATGAATGTAGTTTATTTTATTTTATTTTTATTATTTATTTTGTTGCTAAAGTTTGTGAGAATAATCCATGCTCAGCTCAGGTGTCCACTTGACACTGGCAAAAAGGTGTTTCAAGTGGAAGTCGAACCCCTGTACTGGGCAAAACGATCGTACTAGCAATAATTTGTTAATGATTATCTAAGTGAAAGCTCATTGCGAAAGTATTGCCTGACTACAGCAGTCAAACACGTTGGAGACTATGACGACACCGGTCCCGCCACATTCCATGACGCGATTAGCTGCCATTGGACTCCCGTCAACTTGACTTACGCGTTTTGTGAAATCCCGCCACCTGCTTTGACATGTTGCATGGTTGTCCTGTTTATCATCTTGACGTGGCCAAACCCGTCACCATATGTGACGAGTCCAATGCTCATACCTGTAGGTAATTGACAATAGCTCAATAAAATTCCCTTATGATAGACGTATGAATTGATGTTTTATTCCCGATCACTAGCCATTTGTTATATTCCAGTCTCAATAATTGATGATAGAACAACATATGTCAGTAAGATAGTGATAAGCGTGGAGCAAAGTCCCTTACGAAAGACGTGTGAAAGACAGACAATAGTAATATCTTGTGACACTTACCACATATACACCACGTACCAAAATGGCTATATATAGCATATTTGATGTGAGAATGAGTTCAGATTCAAGAGAAATTACTTTGTAGTTGATCTATGTCTTTCTTGCAGTAGTTCATTTGTATCTCCGTGCACAATTTCAAAATTCGCTTTACTATTTTTAGTAATTAATATTTAATGTCTGTATTTATTTCCTTGTTTTGAGGCACAACTATCATGTAATTGTGTTATGTGTATACAAAAAATACTATTACAGTGGATCAATGTCGTTCATTCATATATTACAATGGTTATAAAATTAACAATGCAGACAATTTAAGTTTCGAAGGAGAAAAAATAGCAATGTATATTGTTCGAGGCATGTCTATTGCAGATCTAAATAACAAGTCATAAGTTGAAGTTGCATCAAAATCAGGTAATATGTTCAATTACGGGTAGAGTCCCATGTGGAAACCGCAAATATTCAGGTTTTCAAATATGTGATGATGAGGACGTAGATATTTTCCTTGGAACATTTATCGGAAACGCTACGTCTTAATTTATTGAGTTATACTTGGATATTGAGACATCAAAGGAAGTGTCAATATCGATTCGTGGGCTAGAACTTAACAGTCAGACACATAATGTATCGTCCTGTGGACCTCAACCCACACAATCAACCGTTTCACATGGAGAAAAAAGTGACTATATGGTAGATGTTGAACCTGAAGATGAAGATGAAGATGAAGAGACTCTGTTGGCAAATGACCATGATTAGAATGACAGCGATGCAGGTGACGATGAACATCATGATAATCCCCTGTCACACGAGACTAGTAACCCTATGTCTAATATTGCAATAGTTCCTTCATCATCAGGTTAGTTAGTGGGTTTTTATTGTTAATTTATATTTTTTTTATTTCATGTGTCTATGTGTATTATATTTGTATATGCAGATGTGACATCATTTTGGAATGCAATTCCACACTATGAGGCTCTTAATTTGAATTATCCGAACAAAGACAAACTGGATGTAGAAGGCTTAGGTCATGGTCCGTGGATAAAAGGAGACGAAATATTTGTCAAACAAGAGTTCAGGTCCAAGCGCGACGTCCAATACGCCATTAAACATTACTGCATGAAGAAACATTAAGAAGCTGTTGTGGTTGAGAGTACTACGATAAAGTTGTCTATGAAATGTCGTAACCATGAAGAAGGTTGCAATTGGCGAGTCAGAGCAATTAAACCGAAGAACAGCAGCACCTGGGTGGTCAGTAAATGGGTTGGAGATCATAGTTGTGTGAGCACAATCATTTCTCAATATCACAGACAGCTTGATTCGAAATTTATTTATGAGGCCATAATGGTACTATGCATTACTTAACTTTCATTATTATTTGTATTAACAAGTGGACATAAATATATTTACTAATGCATAAAATATTGTGAATGGTCATGTAGACATGGTCAAGGCTTCACCTTTAGTAGTCGTTATCTTGATACAGGAACGAGTGACTAGTCTATTTGGATTTAACATTTCCTATAGGAGGCTTGGAAGGCGAAACAGAAAGTAATTGCTAAGATCAACGGTGATTGGGATGATTCGTATTCGTTCTTGCCAAGATGGTTTGGGCACTTGATGAAGTTTTCCCCGGGTTCTATGTATCATATTCAACATAAACCATATCTGTTCAATCGGCAAGTCGTTAATGGGACTAGGGTTTTTGAACGTGTTTTTTTGGACGTTTAGTCAATGTCGTGAGGCGTTCAAGTGGTGCAAGCCGGTTATACAGGTGGATGGTATGCATCTTTATGGTAAATATAAAGGGACATTATTGATCGCCTCAGCCCAAGATGGAAACAATGAGGTGCTACCCATTGCATTTGAAGTTGTTGAAAGTGGAAGCAAGGAATCATGGGAATACTTTTTGTCATCCACCAGATTGTATGTAACAAACAAGACTGGTTTATGCCTTATTTCTTATCGACACAAAGGAATTATATCTGCGGTCAACAGTGAGGATATTGGTTGGCAACCTCCTAATGAGTACCATGTGTTTTGCCTTCGTCATGTAGGGAGCAATTTTACTACACGTTTCAAAGACCAATACTTGAAAGGTTTTCTAAAGAATCTAGGTAATGTTGTGGATAAGTTTATTGCATGTGGCGTTTATAAGTTTCTTCTTTATTTTGCTAATGTTGTGAAGTTTCATTATTTTCGTAGGATATATTCCAAATAAATTGAGTATTCATAACATATAATAACTAAATTGAGTATAACAGGCATGTGGAAGGTGTGAGTCTCCAGCCTCCACCTCTTAACCAATGCAGTAATCAAACGATGGTCAATCTGCCAACATAAAATAAAGGGACAAAATATAGAGGACATCTATTATTGGTCAAATATTACACATAATTTACAACAATGGCCTTGAAAACTAAAACATACTGATAATCGTCTCATACGTATCTCATGCCAGAAACCTGCACGCATCAGATGTTGTTGCAAGTCAAGTGGGATGTTATCTGGGTCATGGACATCTTTATTGTCTCTCTTACCCATCTGAGGTTCGTCTAACCCTAAGAGACTTAAGATCCCGGCGTTCCACACGACTTGCGATCTATGTGATTACTGCACGTTCTCATCCAATACGCCCCACTCTCTGGGACCGGGGTCAATGCGGGGGCGATCACTAGCCATAACCCTAACAAAAATTTACAATTAAATTCAACATTATAAGTATTATATCAGTAAAAAAACAAATTATTCTTGCATTTAATAAATTATACTACAAAGCTAATTACAACGGTAAATATTAAATAATTCACTAACTATTTACAATTTTCATCACTAATTAAATATGATCACCCTTATTCTAAACACTAATTAAAAAAGGAAAAAATTTTATTTTTAAATTGCCTTATTACGACTATGCTTAATATTTAATTAAAACAACGACTGTAATTAAAGTTTAATAATAACATTAATTATTTTACTAAATTTGTTTCTATTATCAATTTTATTAATATTTATTTAAATCATTAATTTTAATTATTGTTTAATCATTTCACTAACAATTAATCTATTTAACAAAGTAGGTACTTTTGTTAAGTATTCATAACATATAATAACTAAATTGAGTATAACAAAAATCATAAAACAATTTAAATTACTGAATTGCTACTGTTTATTGAATTGGTTTCTTTCTTAGAGTTTCATTAATTAAATTTACTAAATTATTTAAAATAATGATTACAAATTATGTATAATTCGTGGATTTCATATTCTAAACAGTAAATAGAAAATGAATGGATCAAAGGGTTCAAGCATTCTAAAGGCTAAGTGAATTTATCTAATAAATAAAATTTAAATTATAAAAAAAACCCTACAACATCTCTATTAATTATTTTCCTAATTACAAATTCATTACTTTACTAACTAACTTTCATCACTACGGTTAAAATAAATTTATTGAATTGGTTTCTTGCTTAGAGTTTCATTAATTGCATTTATTAAATTAATTAAAATAATAATTACAAATTAATTATCATTCGTGGATTACAACCGTAAATAGAAAATGAATGGATCAAAGGTTCAACCATTGTAAAGGCTAATTGAATTTATCTAATAAATAAAACTTAAATTATAAAAAAAAAACCTACAACATCTCTATTAATTATTTTTCTAATTACAAATTCTTTACTTTACTAACTTAGTTTCATCACTACGGTTAAAATAAATTTCTTGAATTGGTTTCTTTCCTAGAGTTTCATTAATTGCATTTATTAAATTAATTAAAATGATGATTACAAATTATCTACAATTCGTGGATTATATATTCCATACACAAAAAGATGCAGACATGTTTGTGGGTATCCTGTAATTTTACAACTTAATGAAATTTATCAAATTATTAAAACAGTAATTAATAATTAACTTAAACTATTTCTAAAGTTTGAATAATTATTAATTATAGGCACAATTTTAAATTAATAAAAACATTAATTACAAAATACTCATTTCACTACTAAAATACAAAAATTTAAAATTAAAAAAAATAATATAAAACAAATTTTTTTTTACATGCAAACCTGATGGAAATGGAGGTAGGAGGGAGATCTTTTCTACCGGTTGGGGACTTTCCACACACCAAAGCAGAGACCGAAGGACAGAAGTTGTAAAAGGAAACGATCAGAGACGAAACGACCGGAGACAAAGATGGAGAGACTGGAAAAGAGGGTGGCAAGGAGATGAAGACTGAGACGAAGACGGACACATGGAGGGGGAGCTGGTTTTAGAGGACTGTTGAAGACTCCGTATTATGATCGTTTTGATCGTATTATGATCGTTTTGCCCCCCTTTACTGCCAAGAAAAGTAGGCTTATGTACGGCGCACAAGATTTATTTGCATATTGACTAAAGTTGAAAAGTTTCTAAGCATGTTATCCCCTTTCTTTTTCTTTTCTTTCTTTTTCCAAAATGGAGGAATTTAAAAAGATGAAGTATGAGCGAGATTAGAGTTTGATACAACATAAAAACATGATTATAACATAACCTTGAAGCTCCGAAAAGATAACAAAAGAGTCTTGAAACTACAATATTTTACAAAATGCAAAACTTGATGGCAAATATAGAAAACCAAATGCAAATCTTTCCTCTCAAGTAATTTTTTTTTTCTATTCTCTGATTGTGACCCAAGACTTGGGCAAGAATTTCACCTGTGTACATGTATCAACTAACATATTTACTAAATGAATACGGCGTCCAACACCAACGCACCAACAGCCAAAGACGCTAGAAGTAGAGCTCATATCAATTTAGCAGTGGTCTGTTCACGGTTTATGTTGTGCATATATTGATGTACGAACAGCTTGTTGAGGAGTCGGAGCTTTTCCATTTACAAGCACTTGTTCATAGAAATCCAGGCGTATAGATTTGAACTGGTAATGCTATTTTTAAATATACATGAATACAACAAGGTAAACCCTTGATCAGAAGGACAATTGACAAGTTCGATCACAAAGACCATGAGGAAGTAGCTCAAATCATTGCATTAAATCAAGAATATCTTCAATGAAAAGCTTACCTTCTCCTTCCAAGGCAAATCAACATCGCGAAAATAAGGGTCAAGCAATGTTAGCTGATCTCCTTCTTTAATCTGGGTGACAAGGGCTCAATTAACTCCACAATAATTCTTCAATTGATGAACCATAACAGTAGGAAAGAGAAAATTAACAAACAAAAATTCAATAAATAGTTACTCCCTTAAATGGACAAGAGAGAAAAATAAGTAGGATATGATTTATCTATTATAACTCGATGGGGTGTACATCAGCTAGACCAAACTTTTACTCAGCACTACCAAAACGGCAAATTTTATTGCTTATGATCACATTTGGTCATTTTTTTTATCCCTTTTTATGTCATAGTTATAGATCATCACATCACATGATGATTTTTCGGTTAAGCCTTAATTGCACGAAAGTCCATAAGCATAGACTACACACCCTCATCAATTTTTTGTTTAAAGAAGAAATATTAATTAGAGATGAGATTGAAAGAACCATACAACTAGTTAGTCACCGTTGACATTTATCCAAGACAGACAAGTGAATTTTAACTTCTGAAAAACATTGAGAGACAAAAGGAGAAGATGACATAAAACTTTAGCAGCAGTTCTTACCACATCATCACGTACACCATAAACAGAGAGAACAAAGCAAGTTTGATTTGAATCACAAAGCAAATAATATCTGCAAAATGACAAGAACAAGATTATCTGCATCGAATTTCTGCAAACATAGCAACACTTCTTTGGTGAAGTCAAGGAATAGAACTATACAGAGTAGGAAAAAAGTAATGTAACAGTTAAAAGATTTTTACTTTGTTGCATTAGATGCAACATGAACTATAAATACATGTTTGCATTTTACTTTATTTTGATTAAAACATGTATCATAATATTTTGTAATTTTATTTGTCACTGTTGCCCCCTCAAACAATATTTCGGGCCCAGTGCCCTGCCATTGCGAAAGTTGAAAAGATCTCTTTTCCAACACCCCTTCACTCCTCCCACCCCAAAAAAGTGAGGGCAAAAAGAGTAAAAAATAAAATAAAAATAAAAAAAATCAGTTATTTGAAGATAAACAAGTAGTCCAACAGAATGCAATGACATTTATATTTTAAATAACAAAAGGCATAGTTTAGGCATATTAAAGACAGATTATTCAATGCAGTGGGTCTAATAAAACATTTCCATAAATATCAACTCACTCCATTACTTCTAAAACTGGTTTTAAAAAAAAATTATATTTCCAAAACTCCAGAACGAGGGTTACAAATTAAGAGAATGAGTCATTGTTTATGGAAATAATTATAAATAATGAAAAATACTATTCTGTAGTAGAGAACTTACAGGGGAGCAACACTCTCACTCCTAACAAAGAAAAGCACCTTCCCCTCTATTGCTAGAGCCCTATTCAGACCCTCTGACAGAAGGTCCATGGTAACTCTTTTGTATGGTGATTTCACTTGCACCAGAAGGTAGACATGAATCTAGTCAGTACATTATTAAAGAAATAAAGATCTATAAGCACGGGCTCAACAGAATTTAGAATGGACAATGAACTGAAACCTATAGGTCAGAAAAGTGCTTACAATTAACAGCAGCCAATGATGATGCCAAAGATGACATTCGCTTAGCTTTTACATGTCCCTGTAAATTATATATAAATGCCTCTCTCAAAATAAGATGTTGAATACAACCCATTTTTTCTTTATCTTTTTTCAAAAAGTTGGTACTTGGGGAGAGGGCAGAAATGCAAAATTGACTTCAATGTTTATTGCAAATACCAGCTTCTACATTTGAAAAGAATCCTCCACGCTAGGATATCAAGCTATTGAGAAACCCATGTGTAAAGATGCTTCAACAAATTACTATCTTAGATTACAACCACATAGCCAAAGTAAAATTTCATTACCCTCAAAAGATTGTCCACCTTGTCAAGTAAATTGACTATCTTCTGAACCTCCTCTGCAGCATTGAGACCTGGATCCTTCAAAGCAGCAGCCTCGAACCCACTAAGAGCCCTCTGGTAGTTCTCTAGATATTTGTTAACCTGTAACAAATATGTAAAGAAACAATTCAACCCAAAAGCTTAATGTGTTAGGTGAGGCTATATTAATGGTTTTATACTTCTCTAGCACGTCCCCTCATACGAGAGCCCACTGGGCTTGAAGAGTGGATAATGCACAAGAACCCAAAAGTTTAAGCTATTGGGTAAGGCTACATTAATGGTTTTATACTTCTCTAACAAAATATATAGACTAACAAGCAAAACTCCACCCAATACATTATTAGCATGCACTATTATATGATTTTAATGTTTAAATATTATTCTTTTCTATTATTTCCAGCAAGGTGGGAACTGATAAACTGATAAATATGACACCAAAAATAAAGGAGAAAGTAATCTAACATTTTCATTCTCCAAACTCGTATTGCATGAAGACTTTAACATAATGAAAAACAATAAATGGATCAAGATGCAACTTACAGTGGCACAATTAAAATATAGATCTGGACTGGACTTCATTCTCTCATCTTTTTCCTGGGACATATAAACCAAACCTTAGGTTTTCCATATTGGTAAATGATAAGCCTAATTACCAATAAATATTAGATATAATAATATTCTCCATGAAGAAACGAGTATAATGAAAGTAACCATAAGTAAGGGACGTTTCTATCTTATGCAAACTATTGCGGCTAAATTCTAAATCCTTCCTCTTTGTACTCACAGCATTTTGATATGCTTTTAAAGAATGTAAAAGTTTGGTATGATCCCAAGCTCCAGTGACAAAAAAACTTGTAAGGCATGCATTTCCAAGATTATCTGTCAAGAAGATCAGATGATGTTAAAAAAACACAGATAGTGCATCGTATATTCAAAACAAACAAGATTCAACCAAAAAAATAAATTAAAAAAATGAGAATGAAAAATAATAGGTTGCTCTTATTTTCTCATGTATTCTATTCAGTCAAAAAAGATTTTCAAGGACAAGCATTAAAAGTAACAAGTATCTTGGGGCAGCTAGGAAAAATTACTGGTTTCATATAGTCAATTTCAACCGTAACTGTTCATTTCAGGGGAAAAAAATAGAAGTATTTTCAAATTTTATGAATGCCATAATCTATGATGTCCTTTGACTAAAATATTGATAAATATATTTCTCACATCATACAAAACAATATGTTAAGTAACCACTTCATCTAAAAACTCATGTTGTTAAGTGAGGACCACTTTAATAGTTTTATATATTATTTCTCTAATACACCCCTTCACGCCAAGAGCCTTATAGGATTGAAGCTTGGACAATATATAGGCCCACCACACCAAGAACCATTTTGTAGGGATTGAAACATGGAACATTAACAAGCTTACCACATCAAGAGCCCATTTTAGGGATTGAAACATGGAACATTAACAAGCTTACCACATCAAGAGCCCATTTTAGGGATTGAAGCATGGATTTTTAATTTTTATTAGAAAACAAGGGGTGATGAGGATCGAACTCTGATATCATGTTAAACAATCACTTCACCTAAAAACTCAAACTGTTAAGTTAAGGACCACTATAATGGTTTTATATATAATTTCTCTAACACTATATGTACTCAGTGCATCAAGTTGTTATCAACTTTAAACGGAAATGTCCAGTCCAATGGGATGTTGAAACAGAGTGTCTCAGAGAAATTTGCAGTCTTGGTTGCACGCCAATCCTTTTTCTATGGTGAAATTTCTATTGATAAAGGAGCAGTCAAAGGGTTGATAAATAACTAACTTACAGCCTAATCACTAGCTAATTTACAGAAATTGTCATAATTAAAGTTGATCATATATTTACACGTGCTAAATCTGTCAAGGGATATGCCAAATATTATTCAATAGCAATTAGCAAAGCAAGATTTTATTTTATATATATCATAGTAATAGCATATTTAAAAACTTACACCAAGAGTTCCCATCTTTGACATCCAAAGTGATTGCTTCCTTCGCATGTTGAATGCTTTCCTCAACAAGTTCTGCCTGATTCTCTGCACCTGAGTTCGTAGCAAGCAAAATAGCACTTCTCTACTGTTAGGTAGTTTTCCAATCCCAATTTTGTCCAGAAAAACACAAGAAGTCCTTTTTCTTTTTCACATTTTAAGAAACTTGAAAGAATTATATAGATGTAAAATATAAAACTAATATAAATAGTTAAGTTCACTTTCTCTCTCCATTTCTCTCTCCACTTTTCCCATTTTCCTCCATTCTTACCTGCACCATTTTTCCTCCGTCACCGCACTCTCCATTCCAACTTTTCATTTCTATGCATACAAGTATGTACGCTCAAATGTCAGTGAATTATAAAACAAACCTAAGTAACTGCTCTGCTAGTATATTCTGAGCCTCAACACCACAGGTTTCTTTCTCACTTTTATGTTTTCATTCAGTCATTCAACTGATGTAATTCGATCCTCAAGTAGCAATGCAACCCAGAACCACATGCATCATTATATTATAAATAATCACATTTTAGACCACTGTCCACTAATAAATCAGTTTTGTATAACTGGCAGCAATCATAACATACAGTTCCTCTCTGAAGAAATGAGACATGCTCTCTCCAATTCTAAAATCTCAAGAAGGATCTTAAGCCCATTTCTCATGTGAATAAGGGAGATGGGCTAAAATCACACTCTAAAACCAACCATCTGACCAATTATTATAAAGATGACTAAAATCAACACAGAAAGAACTAATGTGGAAAATAAGGATCCTTCGTTTATGTGCACAAGTGATCAAAACCAAGATACAATGACTAAAGATATTAGGACAATTGAAAAATGATCGATCTTAAAACAATAGAGTACAAATTAATCCCTTACCTTGAGACATTCTTCTTTTAAGCATAGATAATTGACAAAGAATCTTTTTGTTAGGACCCTGCATAAACAACCAATATTTATCATCACTCATCAGTTCACTGCAGAGTATCTCAACCAGAGCAAAGTGAAACTGAGACTTCAGAGAAAAAGGATAGGGCCTCCACTAGATTTCCAATATTTTTTTATCAAAATATTGAAAATATTTAAGGTTAACAATAAATGTGTTTTCCTAAAGCATATCCTTCCTAATACCACGAAACCAAGAACCAAACTATTGTGTCAAGAAAACACGATGATTTAAAAAGAGACATTACCAAACTCTTAAGAATCTGGATAGCCACAGTGAAATTACTTTAAAACATGAAGAAGAAAAAAATTAGGTAGCAAAACAATTTTTCAGAGCCTTGTAACAAAATGTATATATAATTTTAGCAGAACCAATGATGCTCCGAATATATAGAAATTACGTACCATTCCCATAAAGTTCATAATTTCCTTCAATAAAAACTACCAAATTATGTAAAAGAAGAGCTCTAGTAAATAAATACAAACCAATCTAGATACTCTTAATTGAGGTCCTGTTTGGCACAAACATGCTTACAGTTATTTGCTTCATTCCATAAGCCTTATTAACATGCATTATATAAACCATTCTAGTAAGCAGTAATATATGTATAAACTTCTTTTGGAAATTGACACCTCCGTCTTGCCCCAGCATCAGATGTCACTGAAATTAAGATTATAGTCATACTTCTAGAAATAAATAGAATAGCATTTACAGCAAAGATAACAATCTGCCATCATGTTTCTTCGGTCACAACCTCTAAATTCTCATCCTCCTTCTAAAGTATCTTGTAAACTACCAAAATCCCTCACCACTAACCCACTCTTGGAGGTTGATCCTTCTCCTATACAATTTTCAACCAACCACTAATATCTGTATCTGTGTTCAAAACTTTGATGTTCTATACAATTGCTAACCCCCTCCAACGAATACATGCTTACTATCCCTGATGAAAATTCATAGAAAACATTGGATCAAGAAATGAAATAAAAGGCTATTCTTTACACGGACCTTACAGGCAAAGTGGAGATGGAATATATTCCTTGAAAAAGAGCAATATTCAGATTCAACAGTGATTTTTTTGTTACCTATTTGGTATTGGAAAAAGAAATGTTTCCCTCACTTTTTATTTCCTATTTTCTCAAGAAAGGGAAGGAAATATTGAATTTTATTATTTAAATTTCTTAGAAGCAATAAATTTTATTCAAATTAGAAGAAATAAGTAGATAGGAGGAGTATGTAATACATAACATCCTTCTGAACAAGGAGACAAAAACAAAGATGAGAAAAGAAAGCAAGATTGTTAATACAACAATGCAATTCAAGCCCAAGAGACAGCTTGAAGGAGAAGCCATAAAAACAATCCTGTGCTACAATTAATCTAATGAAAAAGATCCATGAAAACCAAGCATTTTGATTCAAAGCTAAGTTCAACAGAATTCCATTCTAATATGAACATAAAGATTTAAATGTTAAGTGTACACATTCAGTTGAACAAATTCCCAGCCACCACTGATGTGGGGTGAAACGAAATGTTCCTTAACCCGGTAACTGATTGCACATATTACAAAAAGGTTACTTCATCAGTCACGTAATGTAAGTCATGGAAATCTATGATCAATGCTAACCTTGTTTAAGGCAAGGCTAAGGCAGTTCTTTGCAGCAGATAAATCTCCTTTCTTCCAAATGCAGTTACCTAAACATAGCCAAGCATCTGCAAGAGATGGGTTTAACTTAACCTGGGGCACAGAAGATTCAATTATAAATCATTCACTTAAATATCAGTATAAAGATGCATTAAATCACAGAAACTAACAATTCAGTCTTGCTTACAGCTTTTGATAGATGATCCTCAGCTTCTTTCTTGTAGTCAGGAAACACATCCAACATCTTCCCTTGAAGATATTCAAATGTTGCACGTTGCATAGGTGATTTTCTTTGTTCTGGCAAAGGAGACAAACTTTTAATAGCAAATTTTAATAAAACAAATCAGATAATGGAGAATAAATAGCCAAATATGAGACATTGGCTGAATTATTGGTCAAAACAGTGTAAGAAGTAATTCTTAGTAACTGGGAGTCTGAGGCAGCCACAAAAAAGAAATGCAATATGGAAACAAAATTGTTTACACTTAAATGTAAACCAATAACATAGGAGTTTCTGAGCAACTATATCAACCTTTAAACCACGTTACTGGGAACTAATTTTTCTTACACTGCAAAGCATCGCAATATATATATTTGGAAACACCCTATTTACCTTGTTACTTGGACCTTGATTTCTTATTTTCCACTTTTTTTTTATGCTGATCAGTCTCAACTAGTTGAATTTACATCAAGACATCATTTAAGCACTTGGGCTTCTTATCTGGGGCATGAATTTTCAGTTCACCTTGGATTTTGCTATCCCCAAGATGGTATCCTTTCTTTAGGGAGTATCCTTTAATAAAGTATAGAAGTCCACATCTTTGGACAGTGTAATGACCACTAAGACTAATTGAATTTCCGAACGTTTCAATGATTAAAAAATGAAAAAAATAAAATAAAAAAATATCAATCTATGCATAGAGATGGAGTTGTAAATAGTGTTTAATGCACCACCTTGACATTTTCAACAAAATATATACATACTTCATACTCACTCTCTTTATAATATTGCTCTTTTATTATAAAGTAGTACACCAAAATTTAATTAAGGGTGTCCTAGTGCACAAGGCTCCCACTATTGTGCAATGTATTAGTAGAAAATGCTAAGGCAGACACAATGTATCAGTAGCTTGTGCAATGGAAAAATCGAAAATGACAACTGGTTTAACAATTATATATTTAGGCCCCACTAAGTAGACTTTGTCAACTGAAAGCTTCTATTGATGAAGTGCACAAATTGATTGTACATCATGTTTACCCAAAAAATGTCACGTTAGTGGTTACTTAAAAGCTTAATCATGCTCCTTTACTGTATAGAACCTGTCTTCGTTAGAGTTATCCTCTTAAGCTATTGGAATGGTGGTCCTTGAAGTAAGTGATCAAGTTTCAAAACCCTTTATGCACATCTCATGTTGTCTAACACAAGAATTAAAGCAAGTTTCACATTCGTTGGTGTCATCTAGAATCTCACCATTCTAGTATTGCACATTAAATTTTCAAAGTATTGTAGTCAGTAGTCACCCGCAAACACGAATCAAACGCTAGCAAAAGCAAATTAAACTCATATAAAACCTGAAATTCCAAATCATCAATTAAAACCCCAGAATAAAGAAAAAAAAGGTCCTGCGTTCATGACAGTTGAGTAAACACTTTCAACTAAATGAGTTATTCAACAAGCGTCAGAAAATAGGAAATAAAGTAAGAGAAGGTGGAGATTGAAAGCAAACAGACCTAGAGGAATGGAATCGAGGAGTTGAAGAGCGAGATCGGATGCGTGTTGCAACTTAGAGATTCTGTCATCGGGATTGGGAGGGAAATAAGTGTCTCGAAGATGGTAAAGATCTTCTGCTGCTCTTGCAGCTTTCGATAATGCTTCTTCTTCATCTGAATTGCTCATCTCACTCTCTCACTGTGAGTCAATGAGCGTTCTTCGTCAGTAAAAAATGTGTGGGTTTTGATTTTTGGAAAGACGACGACGACAATAATGGATGCCAATTTACTATCACAAAAGCCAAAAGCAGCAAAATTGATAACTTATCTCTATTTATCTGGGGTTTAATATCTATCATTTAACCTTTTCCTACACTTACACCATTATGTGGGGTTCGCAAGAAAAAAAATTCCGGCACGCAAAATCAATCTCTATAACATTACACAATCACTTTTCCTACCATATAACTCTTATAAAACTCATTTATCTTAGATAGTTTTGGAATTGGAATATTAAAAAATTATAATTATAAAAATTATAATAATTCTGAAATTAATTAAAATTATCAAAATACCATAATTTTTGTTTCAAAAAGATTTTGTGTTAAATTTACTGCAAATAACTTATATACAATATCTGCTGAAAAAACTGAATCCATTTAAAAAAGGGTTCTATGTTTGTTATTTGATAAGTTATGTTATTTTAGAAGAGAGATAGACACAAAAAATAAAAATCGAGAGAAAGTAAATGGTTTTTTTAATTTAAATTTTAAATAAAAAAATATTATTATGTGTCTGTCTCTTTTAAAATAACATAAATTTATGTCATTTAAAATAATGAACATTTTCTCCTCTAAGAAATATAAAATGAATTTGACCAAAACATAATAAAGAATCATGCTCTATTTGTACTTTTTTTTGTATATATTATTCAAAATTTAAATAATTTTTATCATTGGGGTCAATGGCGTCCTTGCATTCTTATCATCTCGAGAGCCAAAAGATGACAAATCATGGGGTCAAAAGTTTATTCACACGTTTATGTGCTTCTAACTTCACATGCAACTTGATTTTCCTTGACAAGGAAAGCAATGCCAAGGGTTCGTGTACTTTGCTAATGCTTTCCTTATTATAGTTTTGTATTCATTTAACTGATTAAGATTATTTATTATTTACTATTTATACTGATGTGCAGTGTGGGACCAAGATGATGAATCATCCGAAAGTGAAGGCCGAGGCGGAAGATGAAAAGGAAGATATTGATAGACGGTTACGAGAGAGGTATTCATAAGAGAAGTACAGAGCAGCATTAGTTTGTAGTGAAGGTTACGTGCTAATTGTAAAGTAGTTATAGCACCTATATGTGAAATAAGGTGAGATGCGAGGTTAGTTACAAATTAGTTACAGAGCCTCACTATTGTAGATAGCAGTATAAATAGAGACTGTGTACAGATTTGGCTCATTTTTGGAATAATACTCCTTGTTTGTTTTTCCTTCTCTGTTCTAGCTCTCTCTGTTAGGTTGAACCCTAACATAGACGGTGGCCGATTCTTTATTGGTTAGTTAGTTTGTTTGCTATGTTTTGTGTAAGTCTTCGTATGTCTTTATTTTGTCACAAGTGTTTTTGTGTTTTATTTCCATGAAGGAGTTTTGTCTGTGTTACTGTCCATTTATTAGTGTTGTCCTCTTTAAGCCAATGGATATTTTGTTCTGAGAATAAGGGAGTTGACTATAATATTGAGTATGCACTGTAAGAGTGAGCAAATTACTAAGTTTTGGGTAAGTGAATATTGTGAGTAGCACGTGACTTGATGAAATAAGTGAGTACATTTAACTATTTAAGGTTTAAGTCGGTAAAAAAAAAAGAATATTGAGAGTTTGGCTGAGAATATGTATTGGGGGCATGTGTACACGTAATGTAAAAAAAAAGAAAGGTTAGCTTAAGTTCACGTCACAAAGAGTTCATAAGGATATATTTACTACCAAAAAAATTTATCACCTTTACAACCAATCTGATTTCCGTTGATTTCTGTCAATCTAACGGTTATAATTTATTGGATCGCATTTATTAGTTATTTATTTATTCCCAATAAATTCAATAAATTATAACAGTTAGATTAACGGAAATCAGCAGAAATTAGGTTGATTGTAAAGGTAATAAATTTTTTTGGTGGTAAGTATATCATACCCGTCCAACAATATGTTATTAACAAAGTAACATAAGGTGGGTAGAAAATTTAAAAGCAGAATGGATTACTTAAAGTTAGTGAGCCCATAAAGAAAGTTGAGGAGAGGTAAGAGTGTAATGGGTTACTGTTAGCTGAACCCACATAGAAAAAGAAATTATTATTATTATTATTATTTTGTATAAAATGAAATGGGCCATGTGTGATTGTGATAAAAAATTTTAACCCAATACTCTCTTCCCTTCCTTAATTTTTGAATCAAACTGTCATAAGTTTCTCTTCCTCTATCTTTTACCTTATTTTCTACTAATCACCTATATATATATATATATATATATATATATATATATGAAATTTTCATTGATTTTTATGAATATTATTTTATGTGATGTTAATAAAAATTTATTTCATATGATGTTAAATTTTTTATTTTTGCTTTTTTTAGAAGCTAAATTTTTTAGCTTCTTAAAAAAGTTTAGCTTCTTAAAAAAAAAAATTTGACTTTTTTTATCTCTTCTGCTTCTTTTAAAAATAGACATTTAGGTGGGACTCGGACCCACCTAAACATAATGTGGCTACGCCGCTGAACAGTAAGAATAATTGTTGTATTATTGGGACTAAATTTTTTGTAATATCCATGAACAGAATAATATCAAATTTATTATAACATGCTTCTAGTTCTTATAGTTCTGTCGACCCCTGTATACTTCTGTTCATGCTTGTCCGTGTTGCAATCTGCTGCTTAATTTTCCCTTTTAGGTAGCATGTCGATTTTGACTAGCTTCCCTAAACACCCCCTACCATTACCGTACCAATAATAACGTTGTGAAAGACAAAGACTGCGAAGACTAATTCTAACTTAGTAAATGGTAATAGCCGAAAAGAACTTGCACAGAGCCTAAAGCTCTCTTCTCTTAATCCACACGGAAATATTTCTTTACACCTCAAACTCTATACCAGAATAACACCTAATGAATTAATTATTAATAATCCTTATCGTTTGATTATCAAATTAATAATATTTTTAAGTAAAGAAACGAATATTAAATATTATTAATTAATAATTAATTCATTGCTAACTAGGTGAAGAATTACCTGAACAATACCCATTATACCGAAGTACAGAAGCTGTAGTCCCCTTTGAATTTGCCACAATGGTCTTACACGTGCCTACCTAAAAATATATTCTATAATCTATTATTGCTACTTCACCATTCATTCGTCCAGTTCGTCAAATACACCAAGTCTACATTGATCCTTTATTTAAATCACAAATGGTTTAACAACTCGCTATATATACATATATTGTTCTATTTAAATTCTTTTTCAAAAAAAGAAGAAGTAAGAACCAAATACACAATTACCAAAATCCATACAAATTAATTATCATGTATTTCTTTGTAGACAAAATATAAAAAAGTAATCAATATATCACACGCTAATTTGTTCTTTCCACAAATTACTCTGTACAGATTTGTTTAACTTAAAATTTTTCTGATTTCACATACGAATTAATAATTAACAACATCAATTCAAGGATCTAGCTAGCACACTAAGTCTTCTCCTTCACCTTGACCTAATCGGTTCCTCATTTATAGTCTCCAAAACAGGCTTCCTTGATCTACAACTATTTAACCTATATTGAAACCCTGAGTCCACACCTTCCAAACTCAACCTCGGAACAACGTTGTTCTCAACACACATCACTTCTGAACTCTCCTCCGCAGATTTATCTTGCTGCCCCCCTCTGCCGCCGTTGTCCGGAATGACACGTACCTTTCCGGCAGATATCCGTTTGGCGGCGGAGTTCGCCGCCAAGAAGAACACCGCCATGTCAGCCGCCGTGACGACAGAGTTAACTCTTCTCATGGGAAATAAGATATACACGTTCCCAAACTCTAACTCCTCGTCAGCAGCAAGAGCAGAGAACCTTCGACCGATATGAAGAGATCGAGAATTGGCTAAGAAATAGTTGGGGTGCTCCAACATAAGCTCCGCAGCCTTCAGAATCTCCCTGAACTGCTTCGCTTCACCGGTGGGGAGGATCACCCTCGTGGCTTTTGCGTTCTTCATTAATGGAGGTGCCAAGGTGCATGAAATGTAATTGCCCATTACGTGGAACGAGGAGAAGATAGAAGCTTTAATGTTTCTTGGAAGAGAAAACGGAGAACAAAAAAAAATTGGAATTTGATAGAGGTTTTGGTTTGCGTGGCTGAATGCGAAGTTGTGTGTCTTTATAAGGGGAAGATTTTTATTATTTTAATTTTTGTGGGAAGGGTCAATGGAATTAAAAAAATATTCAAATAGTGAATAGAAGAATATTGAAGTTGCACGTTGTTCTCAAATATCATGTGCGTGTGTCAGTGACAGAATTGCTGACTAGTGTGTATGCGTGTCCGTGCAGGTTTGGATTGGTACGATGAGACAGTGGGAATGCGCGTTGGGTTGGGTATGGTTCAAACTTCTAAGTATTTGGGAAAATTGGTAGAAGGTGCAGCGCGCAAATATGTTTGGTGTGGTCTTGGGCTCTTGGCCTTTAATTTGTAGATAGTTTAAGGGTTTTATATTTATCATGTAGTTGGAAAAGTGATTCTGTAATATTATAGAGATTCGTTTTGCGTATCATATTTTTTTTAAATATGTGGACTCCACGAAATATTGTGTGTGTAAGAAAGTTTATTATGTTATGTTAAAGAATAAAATGAAAACATATACTTTAATTTCGTGGCTACATGGCTGTCACGCATAGTTACAACTTACACGGTTGAAATTTCGTTGTAAAGGCGAACGCGTCTGGGACCGAATGGTGTCTGGCTGTTTCAAGCTCGCCCCACTCGAGTCGCCAACACAAAGTATAAAACTGAGCAAAATATTCATTTTCTTCTTTATTTTCTTTTGCTTACTTAAATTTTCGAGTGACACTCAAAGTTGTTAAATCCAGTGCAGTCCGATTGTTAACCATGCATTGAATCGTTGGTTCAATCGTATGATCTGATAAGTATATGTAAATCTATAATTTATATTAAAAAATTATAAAGTTATTTAAATATATGTAAAAAATATATCAATTTCAAATATTTTAATATAAAAAATGAGGAGTGATATATTGACAAATTTCTTTTTACAAATTACACTATGTCTTATAAGTAAAAATTCACTCAAGAGTGTCTTACTAATAAAACATAGTATAATTTGTAAATAAAAAATTATAAATATAATCTTCCCGGTGAAAAATAATAAATTACACATCATTGTCCAATAAAAGATCAATCAAACATATAATATTTGGTTATTATGCATATTTTAAGCCACTAGGGCTAACTTAGTGGTGAGGGATAAAAGTGTAAATAGACTAGGTTACGCTAGGTATTGGTTTAAATAGGTCAGACTTCTGTAAAAAATATACGGTATGGCCTGGTCTGTTAGCCTGTGTAGGCCCCAAATTACAAGTGTGGTCTGACCTATATTTAAAATATAAAAGCCTTGACCTAGGCCTATTATCCTATTTAAGCATATTAAACATTCAACAATTAAGAGAATAATTAAAATAATATTACTTTATTATTCAAAATTATTAAAATATTAATTTTGTTTAAAATAAATAATATAAGATAGGTCGGTATGTAGGCTTATAGGCCCGACGTGTACAAAAAAGTCTATGGCCTATTTTCTAAATAGATTTTTAAAAAACTTATGCTTTTTCTATTTTACTATTTGTAATAGGTCAAATCTGGCATAATATAGGCAAGGCCGTAGGCCAATATAGGTCGGCCTATCTCATTTACACCCCTAGTGGGGGAGATGGGTAGTGGGTAGTAGGTGTTGTGTACGATTCCCAATATATTAAAAAAAAAACATATAATATTTGTAATACTGGTATTTCAGGTTTAGTAGATGACATCTCTAACTATAAATCAAATCAAATTCCCCACATAATATATAACAAAGATAATATTAGTATTGTAGATACATAATCTATATAAGTTAATAAGCTACAAACCATTTGCGTGTGAGAGTGAAAAAAGAAGGGCACTAATTGATGAGAACAAACTAGTTTTCTTTTTTTTACGAACCGGGCCAGGTCACCAATTTTTGCGAAAATCGGATGGGTCGTATCGGGTTACACCAATTCTATAACATGAATGGTTCAATATGAAAGTTGAACATGTTACATGACTGATTCACCGATTTTCGAGTTAACCCATCTAGGCCGATTTGATTTTTATAATATTGGTGACACTAATTGCTACATCATTCTTACATATTTTTTTTATTTCCTGTAGCTACGGAAAAAAAAAATATTATTTGTAGTGTCATTTAAGGATAAAAAACTCAAACCCTTCTCGTATTGACAAATTATAGTCCCACGAATTACGTGTATTAATTAATTGATATAATTATTACAACTTAATTAATAATTTTGAATATGAATCCGGAATATAAAAGTACATAAAAAACCTTGTAAAAAGAATTTTATCATCTTTATAATTCTGTCTGGCTTAAATTAAATTAGTCGAATAATTAATGATAAAAACCAAATTAGTTATACTTGTAAAAACCATATGATGTAACTCAAATTATTTGTTTATATATTTTAAAATTAGATATGGAGTGTTTTTAGTCAAAATTCAAATAAAATTAATTATAAAGGATTATTATTCTTATGAATCATATATATATATATATATATATATATATGTGTGTGTGTGTGTGTAAATGTATATAAATCAAATATTAAGATTAATATAAAACTTATTATTCTTACACTAATATAAAATAATGATGCCTTGTGTATTATATAATATATAATCCTTTCATGAGTCTATTGCTTTAATTCTGGTCCTTAAGATGGAGATTTTTTTCCGAAACAAATGATCGTGGAATTAGGCTAAATAAAAGAAAAAAGAGAGATGTAAACAAATTAATTGAGGAATTGGTGTTTCTGATATGGGTTTCTCTTTTCTCGTGTCACATGAGATGACATCTCTTATACTATAGACACAACAAGTGGTAGGACCCATCACTTATTAAAAAAATAAAAAATAAAAAGAAAATAGCACGGATTTTCTTTTCTCTTTTTCATCTCTTCAAATGGCCCTTCTAATATTATAGGAGATTTTATTTCTTACGTTATATAGGAGATTTTTTTTCTTTTTCTTTCTCATCTCTTCAAATGGCCTCATATATGAATTGTCTTTGTCATGATGGGCTATAATATGACAAACATTAATTTTTGATTATATGATTTTGAAAATGATAGGCAAAATATAGTAGTAGCCAAACAACGACACATATATGAATTGTCTTTGTCATGATGGGCTACTGATTTGTTTAAGTCGGCCTTTCTGCCCCCCTTAAAATAGAGGGTTTTTTTTTTACGTAATAAATGATTTCGAAATTAGGCTTATTTTTTTTAAATTTTATTTTTGTAAGCGAAATTAGGCTTATTAAAAAGAAAAAAGAGAGGAAGAAATTAATTGATTATATGATTGTGAAAATGTTAGGCACATATAGTAAGTAGCCACACGTTGTTTGATAAAGGCAAGCTAAAGAAAAGAGGTAAACAAGTGTGAAATAGAAAGTGCAATTCAAAGGTCTCTTTGATTGTGTTTTGGTTTTTTTTGTTATTATAACTGTTTTGTAAAATAGTTATGAAACTGTTGTTTTCTATTTTTTTCTTTTGAAAGTTAAAAACTAAAACAAAAAACAAAAACAACTAAGACATGTTCTTTAAATTTGATTCTAAAAATAATTATAATTTTCAAAACATTTTTTACAAAACAGATCTTATCAAACGAGTTTTTTAATTTTTTTTATTCTGAAAATTAAATAATTATTTTCCAAAACAGAAATCAAAGAGAGCCCTTCTCTCTCTTTGTTTTTCGGAACTGCAATTTCACACGAACGCAGCATAGTCACGAAACATACGAACGCAGCATAGTCACGAAACATAACTACAAATAATCGGAGTTGCCTAACCCAATTTGTATAGTCTTAACGTAAATACTACAAATTTTAAAACATGCACTTTATTTGTTTTTTGGCTCTATGATTGTAACTTTAGTTTTCATTGACAAATTGCAAATTGCAGCATGCAGCATGCGAAGTGCTTAACTCATTGCACTCTATTCATTGACAATTGCAGCATGCCAATCCATTCGCAAGTAATTTCATTGAAAAGAAATCGTTAGATTTAACATTTATTTGTTTTATTGGCTCTGTGATTGTAACTTGTTTTCATTGGCAAATTGCAGCATGCAGCATAGCAGCATGCCAAATGCTTAACTCATTGCACTCATATATACTGACAATTGCAGCATGCAGCATGCCAAGCCATATTGGCCAGTAATTTCTGTTGTACAAATGATTTTAAAATGATTTGAGAGGAGATAATCTAGAGAAATCACTTTAACAACACATACAATTTCATAAAATGGATACAAGAAATTGAAACATGCAATAATTTAAAGTTAAAGTGTACCATATAAAAATATATAAATATAATAAGAGAAAAACTTAGCTCAATATTAAACATTATGTCCTCAAGACAATATCATTTTCTCCGTTGTGCTTAAGATTCGTGGATAATTATCTTTCAGGATAGAACCAATTACTCTATTTTTATGGCAACACTTTCACATTGAATAACCCATCGAACTCAATTAAACGTATGACCAATCGCACTAAAGTTGAAGAACACAAATGCAAAGAATGTACAAAATCAATAATAAAAAAAACTCACCTTAAAAATCATAATTCTCTATTTATTTATAAAAAACGTAGTGTCGCGAGTTAAAAGGCATACACATTCAAGAACGAAACAATACATCCGTTTGGCAGCGAAATGACACGTCTTTTCAAATCAAATTTCTTATTTGTAAACAGAATTAATTCAAAATTAATTCCAATAATTTCATTTAAAAAAACGTTAGAATTAACATTTATTTGTTTTTTATTCTCTATGATTGTAAATTTTTCCCCGGTATTATTTTACTCAAATCCCAAAGAAAGGGATTATTAAACTATAAAATCCTTAAACTATACATAAAAAATCAGACAATGAACCTGATCAGCAATTCGTAAAAACTATATATGAATTGTATCAAATATCAGGCACATGGTGAAAGCTTCAGGAGAGATTGCATATTTAAATTGATAAAATTACTTTCTTTTTTTAAAAGAAGCAAATAAAATTTTAAAAATAAATCTGATCCACAGATAAACTAGGTGAGAGGGGGATTTCTGAAAAATTATCTTCTTTATAGAGAGGAACAGGGTTGGAGGAGAATGATGAACTGAGAAATGAAGGAAAAGTGAAGCTCGTTGAATGGAAAGAGGAGAGAATTGAATTCCGCTGAGAGTACTGTGCTATAGAAAGGATAGACCTTCCCTTCAAAGAGCAAAGGAAAATGGTGTGCGGTGGCTCTCCTTTACCTAAATTGTTAATAGTAGCAATCAAATAAAATATGGAATATGATATTTTACTTATCTACTCATCTCCGACACGAATCGCAACTAACTTTTATCCTTTTTTCTTTCTCATTTTGAGATTATGATCCAACGATGTTGGAGATAGTAGGTAAAGTATGAAAAAATGTAGGTATAGGAATTAGGGGTGTCCATAAAGTAAACCAAACAAGTTCCAAAAATCAATTTTTATAAAATGGTTTAAAAAATCAATCCAGTTCTTTAATTTTGGTTTAGGTTTGGTTATATGCAACAGTTTAGATATTCAAAATAACCAAATTATATCTATTTTTTTAATCATTTTTTTATTTTTTAACACTATCTTCAATATTCTAAATTTCTAATTTCTAAGCCATGAACCCTAACTTCCAAATTCCCAATTTTAATGGATTTGCAGGAACTCCTGAATGGAAAAAGGAGTAGAGATTATACTTTTATTTGGAACAGGAAAGAAAAATCTGAATCTGATGCTGGAAAAGTAAAAGTTTACATGCTTTTGCTCGGATGCAGCAACGTGGTGCAATAACGAGACGCCAGAGTTCAAAGGTTAAATGACTCAATGGCTTCCCAAGTGACATTCAATACGACAACTTCTCATCTCCTATCTTGTCCCATTACATTTTACAGCTTTTCATTTTGAAGCATTACATTCAAAACCTGTTTTGATTGATTTTAAATCAAAATTGGTTTTCAACTATAAATCGGTTTTTAAACCGGTTTCAAATTGGTTTGGATAAATAAAAATCGGTTTTAAAAAATAAATCGGTTAGGTTTTAAAACCAAACCATTTAAAATTGGTTTGGTTTGATTTTTATCAAAATCGTTTATGAACCACTTCATGCACATCCGTAATAGGAATCCCTAAAATATGATAGTGAAAATCAATAATAATCTAAACTAGTTTTGAAGAAATCAAATCTAGTTATTTGGGCTTTTTGATTTTATTAATAATATTTCGAAAATTATCATTGGGTTAACGCATATTCAAATAAATAATCAAAGTAATGCGTTTAAACTCTTATATTGATTGATACACAGGAGTACTAGTCTTACACATAAACAATGTCGAACTTACTTCTAGATGTCATCCGTTGTCAATCTCGCATGTTGACCATACAAAATTAGTATCGCACGTTAACAATGCAGGACCTTCAGTTGCCTCACACGGTTAATCCTACAGACCGCCATTCATACAGTACTAGTCTCGTATTATCGGAACAGTGATTAAGATGTCACTGTTCACCAAGTTTTTTACCTCAATACCACGTGAACAGTGTTATTTTCCAACATGTCACGCGGACAAGTTTGCTGGACACTGTAGCAAACTCAGTTTAATGACGTGTCACATTTTTAGTGGACACTAAATTTGCTACACGGGTAGCAAACTTGATTGAAAATCATATTCCAACCAAGTTCTCTACCCAATGTAGCGAACTTGGTATTTTTATATTTTTTTTATTTTGTATTTGTTATCCACTAGAAATGTGATACGTCGGAAAATTGAGTTCACTACAGTGCCCAGCGAACTTGTCCGCGTGACATGTTGAAAAATAACATTGTTCACGTGGCATTTAGATAAAAAATTTAGTGAACATTGACATTTTGGTTACTGTTCCCGTATTGTCAACATGCGTGACTCACTAGATTAAGTCATGTGACACAATCATGACCGTGGAATGCACCTACCACAAGTTACACATGTCAACCATACAAGTTTCCAGGATGATGTCACGTGGCTCAATCATTTTTTTTTTTTGGATTACCACGTGGCTCAATCCTAGTCATCCATTTCCCAAATCTCTATAACTCCCATCACCCTGGAAAATTTATAATGTTTTTTGAGTCAATTATCTCTCTTTCTCTGTCTAACTCCCCCTTCATATTTTCTATTTGCATCTCAAGAATAATTTCAAATATCCAAACAATTTGTGCAGTTGGTTGCCACAATTGTTGCAAATTTGTATGTTCCGACGATATGACATTTGACGATGAGAATAGAACTATGCATAATTTGTAGTTTGTTTATGTTATTTGAATCAGTCTTTAATGTTCTTTATAATGTTGGATTTAAGTGTAACATAGAGAATGCGAATTCTGCTTTCTTGTGGCATAGAAGATTGGGTCATGTATCCAAAGAAAGAATAATGAGATTGGTGAAGAATGATATTTTGCCAAATTTAGATTTTACTGATCTTGAATTATGTGTGGATTGCATTAAGGGAAAGCAAACCAAACATAATAAAAAAGATGCCACAAGAAGCACCCAGCTTCTAGAGATTATCCGCACCGATATTTGAGGACCTATGGACACTCCAGCTTTTAATGAAAAAAAAATATTTCATTATCTTTATTGATGATTTTTCATGTTATGGTTACATCTATTTGTTTCATGAAAAATCTCAATATGTAAATGTCTTAGAGACATTCATTAAGGAGGTTGAGAGGCAGTTAGATAAAAAGGTGAAGATCGTAAGGTCAAATAGAGGTGGTGAATATTATGGTAAATATAATAAGTCTGGACAATGTCCAAGTCCATTTGCAAAATTCCTTGAAGAGCATGGCATATGTGCACAGTATACTATGCCAGGCACACCACAACAAAATGGTGTGGCAGAAAGGCGTAACCAGACATTAATGGATATGGTCAGGAGCATGATGAGTAACTCCTCATTACCCAAAAGTTTATGAACTTATGCGCTTAAAAGTGCGACCTACTTGCTGAATAGGATTCTGAGTAAGGTAGTTCAAAAGACTCTTTTTGAATTGTGGACAGGAAGGAAACCTAGCTTAAGCCACCTACATGTTTGGAGTTGCCCAACTAAAGCAAGGATTTATAATCCACATGAACGAAAGTTAGACTCTCAAACGATTAGTGGATACCTTATTGGTTATCTTGAGAAGTCCAAAGGGTATGTATTTTATTGTTCGAACCATAGTCCGAGAATTATGGAAACTGGTAATGCAAGATTCATGGAGAATGGAGAAGTTAGTGGGAGTTCTAAAAGGGAAATTGTGGAAATAAAGGAGACTCTGGGTAAATGTTTCATTGCCTATAATTGTTACTACATCTACCAAATTCCCTAATGTTGTTCCAGTTGTTGTAGAATAAGATAACAACACTGAACAACATCTTAATGAAGAAGTACTCCCAGTAGATGCTAACTTGCAGAATGCTAATGCATAAGAACCACATTAAATAAAATTAAGAAGATCCCAAAGGGAACGTAGGCCAGCTATTTCGAATGATTATGTGGTTTACCTGCAAAAGTCAGATTATGACATTGGAATCAATAAAGATCCAGTTTCGTTTTCACAAGCTATAGAAAGTAAAGAATCCGATAAATGGATTGAAGCTATGAAAGAAGAGCAATCCATGGATTAGAGTGATTTCTGGGATCTCGTTGAATTACCTGAATGTTCCAAAAGAGTCGGTTGTAAGTGGGTCTTTAAGACGAAACGCGACTCTAATGGTAATATCGAACGATATAAAGCTAGACTTGTTGCCAAGGGTTATACTCAGAAAGATGGCATTGATTATAAAGATACATTTTCACCCGTCTCGAAAAAGGATTCATTATAGATAATTATGGCATTGGTGGCTCATTATGATTTAGAGCTACATCAAATGGATGTAAAAATAACCTTTCTTAATGGTGACCTAGAGGAGGAAGTTTATATGAACCAACTTGAAGGTTTTTCCTTGGAAAGTGAAAGAAAATTAGTGTGTAAACTTAAGAGGTCAATATATGGACTTAAGCAAGCATCCCGACAATGGTATATCAAGCTCAATACCATTATTACATCTTTTGAATTTGAGGAAAACACTGTTGATCGGTGTATTTACCAGAAGATCAGTGGGAGTAAGTTTGTTTTCTTAGTTCTTTATGTTGACGACATCTTACTTGCTGCAAATGATTTGAGTATAGTGCGTGAGACTAAAGATTTTTCTCTCAAAGAATTTTGAAATGAAAGATATGGGAAATACGTCCTATATGATTGGAATAGAAATATTCTGAGATCGATCACAAGGATGTTGGGACTATCTCAGAAAAGATATATTGAGAAAATTCTAGAGAGATTTAATATGAGTAAATGCTCACCTAGGGTTGTTCTTGTACGAAAAGGTGATAAATTTAATCTCATGCAATGTCCAAAGAATGATGTTGAACGGAAAGAGATGGAATCAATTCCAAATGTCTCTATTGTGGGAGGCTTAATGTATGCTCAAATATGTACTCGGCCGGATATCAATTTTGTGGTCGGGATGTTGGGCAGATATCAAAGTACTCCAGGAATGAAACATTGAAAAGCTGCAAAGAAAGTTTTAAGATACATTCAAGGCACGGAGGATCACATGCTCATGTACAAAAAGTCCAATGAATTAGAAGTAATTGGATATACTGATTCAGATTTTGGTGGATGTCTTGATAGTAGAAAGTCAACCTTTGGTTACTTGTTTATGTTTGCCCAATTAGCCATATCATGAAAAAGTGAAAAATAGACTATTTTGCTTCATCCACTATGGAGGCAGAATTTATGGCATGTTTTGAAGCCACAACTCATGCATTATGACTGCAGAACTTTAATTCAGGGCTTGTGGTTGTCGACACCATTAGCAGGCCCCTGAAAATTTACTGTGATAATTCTGCAGCAGTATTCTTCTCTAAGAACAAAAGATACTCTAAAGGTGCCAAACATATAGAGTTAAAGTATTTTTTGTTAAAAAGGATGTTCAGAAACAAAGAGTGTCAATTATGCACATCAGAACTGAATACATGATGGCAGACCCTTTCACGAAAGGGTTACAACCAAAGCTATTTAAAGAACATGTTGAATGTATGGGCCAAGGTTGTATTAAAGATTATTGATGTGTGACACTCTAAGCTCACCTATGTGTTTCTGACATATATTATGTTTCCTTGTTATTATATGGTTGTATACACATTATGAATTTTGACAAGAAAGTCTTTGTAAGACATTATGTGGACCATTATGTTTTCTATATTATGAATTTTATGTGATGGATTGTTGGTGGTGTAGTATATGGAAGAGAATGTACTGAATTAATAGCGCACTACCGCCATAACTCACACCTAACAATTTATCGTTTATGATGACTAACATTAAAGATGCATATATATTAAGATTAATCGGGCCAAGTGGGAGAATGTTAGAAATATTAAGAATCAATTATAATATTAAAAAGATTTTATTATAATTATAATATTAAGATTCTTGATATTACCCATTAAACGTTATATGACCCAATTAATTACTGATACACTTAATCTCGATCATTGATTTGATTTGGTATATGATGGACTTACCAGATTATGAGTTATGGAATATATATATATTAGGAATGGTCATCTCTCCCCTTCAACCCTAATGTTATTCTCTCCATCAGAACACATATCAAAGTAAAGAAGGCTTAGAGAGAGAACAACTCTTCTAATTAATGATGAGAATTAATCGAAAATATTATTTGGCATTTTCCTTCTGTACGTAAGTTGTGATTTCCTTTTATAGTAAACAGTGTATCTTTTATATATACTTGGTCCTAGATTCTCCACTCCCTCGCAGGGCTTTCACCATTGTTGTCCCTCCAGTCTAGAGGACGTCTATTAGAAACTAACAAATATTGGTTATGGGGTTAGTAAGTCAACATCTGAATATGCTATGCACCCTTCACAACAAAAAGACATCACCATCCATGATTGATGGTTGTTGAGGATGGGTCAATCCAAATTAGGTATTATGACAAAGACAATTCATATATGTATTGTGGAATTGACACCTGCCTAACTGAAGCTTGGTTGAGGAATTTACACCTGCCTAACTAGTGCCATTTTTTACGCATCAAGCACTAGTAAAATAATTACGTTTCTATGCCAACCATTTTTAAATTCCTTATCACCTAAGTAATCGTCATTTTAAATTAACAATGCTATTTATTCAGCATGATAGCAATTTTTGATTTGGAACATGAACATAGATTTTCCATGTAATGTGCTTGGTGGGTAGTGGATAATTGTTCATTTTTCCATTAAGAGTTTTTATGTGTCTTCCAATAAAGAAGATTGATGTAGCTCAATTTAGGCACTTTTTTTTCAGGATTGTTGTATTGTTATTTGTAATTCCTTCAATTTGGAAACTCAACTACAGTAATTAACTAGCTTACATTTTACTTACTAGAATACATGACTAATTATCAGTATTAAATTCTCCTTTCTAATCTTTTTCCCACGTTTAGAGAATCCAAGCCACTCACATGCATATATTATATGTGCATTAATTTAACACCCACCGCCACCAGTCACACATTGATCAGTAAATATCAGAATTGAAAACAATTGGGTGCATGAAAGCTGAGAACTGAATCAACTGATACACATATCATTGAAAATTGAAGTTATAGTCAAATGCATTTAATATTTTTCCTGGCAGTATGCATGAAACCATGAATGCTTTGGTAAGTATAGGAAACCACTTCTATATTCTAGCTATAAATAGCCAAAACCAGCTCAATCTCTTAGACATACCCTACCCTGAAGCTTTTTAAAAATATTAAGAGTTCTTTTAAACTGATTTGGATTATGGATCACAAAGGTAGTGGCAGTGTTGGAGGTGGAAACAATACTCCTAAAGACAACATTGATAAGGGTTCTACTTCTGCTGAGGTGATGAAAGCTCCAGGTGGAGATGGATCGTACATTTCCAGGGATGATTTTGAGAAAAACCCTCAGGGCTATTTTTCTGGTTTGCATGCTGCACAAAAGGACAACAACAACAACAAGAAGTAGTAGTTGCATTTTGCAATGAATAAAATTGATGTCCTTATTGGCTTTTATGGGATATGGTTCTGTAGAATGGCTCAGTGCTAAGGAATAATAATCTTTTTGTTTGTTTGTTGCCTATAGGCACTACTCTCTCATATATATAATAAAGCACTCAGCTTTTTTTAGTCCCTCATCTATACTTTTTTTGTCTCAAATTTTTCTGTTGTTTCTTATTGCGTGCTTGGTTTTGTAAAATTCTTGCGTGGTGACGAATTGCTATTTTGGTTCCCTGTAATCAGGTTTACACATTATCTGTTTGCAGTTTTCCAAAGAGACAAAATATAAGTGTAATGAAGAACTTAGTTAAAAAATTCAATTAAATTAAGATTATTTTTAAAGTGCCTGAGTGTTATTTAAAGAGCTGTTTAATACCTGTTTGGTTTTATTATTTTTTTTAAAAAATATTTGATAGAAATATTATAAAGAAATATTTAATAATACTTTTTTTGGAAATTAAATATTTAATTATATTAAAATATCTAAAAATTTATTTAATGAATCTTACTCAAGAATAAATTCTTCAAACTTAACTTGATTCTGTGGAAGAAATAATAATGCATGTGACAGCTAAAGCGGCAATTGTGATGTCAAGAATACTATATAGTTTATTAATAGTTTGATGTGAGTGTAGAGAATTTATAAAAATAAAATAAATAAAAAGCAACTAAAATATTTTTGTTCAATTTTTTATTCTAAAAATGAATTTATAGAACAGTGAAATAAAATAAAATAAAAGTAGTCAAATAAGATTTTTCAGTGGTTTAATATTTAAATAGAATTTTTTTTTTGAGATATTACAATTGGTTCATAGTTTCGTAACTAATTCGATTCTGGGCGGGTCCCGGTCGGGATAAAGACTTTAAACCCCTCCCAAATACGGTACTGGAGAGAATCGAACACATACTCTCACACTCACCTACTCAGTTCCCAGACGCCAACTAAACTACCTCATTTGGTAAAAAAAATAAAAAATCCCCACGTAATAAAACTCTTTTTGAAAACCAAGTATCAATCAAATACATGCTCTCACCCCCTACTTAAAGTTTTTTTATCACTTACCCCTTAACTTGATTTTCTATCCACAATTAAAATTAATAGAGTTAATTTTTTTGAAATACCAAAACTACCATTAAAACAAAAAAAGAGAGTAGAAGATATCGCTGGGGGTGTTTGTATAAAAGATTTCTAACCTACACATGAAAGTGTCAGGATTTGTTTTCACTCAAACAATTTCATTGATTCAACACACACAAAAACTCAAAATCCGAAATAAGCATTGACTGAAAGTAAATTGGCCTTTGAAGGCCGATGCATGTAAGGTGTAAAACAAAAATTTTACTGCGGAACATACATGCACTCATAGATTCATGCTTTAAGACAGCATGATGTTACCTTGTTTTGGCCTGATCAGTCAGGGAGATGAGATGTCAGGCTTGAAGGGTTCAAACCCTCTAATGGTGATCCACACCACCGTTCGTCTATGATGCAAGAACTCTTTCTTGAAAGCCACCAGATGAACACCATAATGAGGCTTGCTATGCGCACAAGTGGTGAGAGTGGAGGCTAGGTATCCTGTTTGGAAAGGTGTACTGAGCTACCCTACAGAATGGTGCATAGAGGAGGAGAGTTGGCTTGGTTTTCCAATGAAACCTAAGGTGAGGAACATGTCTATTTATGCGCACCCTTTGGAGAGGAGGAGGGAATTCATTCATTCAAAATGAAAAACAAACTTTCAAATTTCTTTGAAAGTTGTGCATGAAACAGTGTGATAAGGTGGAGCTGTTGCAAAACAAACTTTGCCAACAACCTCCAATCTTATCCACATGAATTTAAATTCAAATTAATTTAAACTTAAATTCATAAACTATCATATAGTATATAGTTTTCATGCGCATAATTCAGCCCTATAAAGGGTCCAAATACATTGAGCAGTTGCATTCAAAATTTGAATCAACTTACCCACTGATTCCCTCAACCACCAAATCTGAATGGAGGTTTGTTTTAAGTGATAAGATAACACTCTTATCACTTAAAAGTGGCGCACCAAACAGCCTAGGGAGAGCCTCCAAAGATGCTTCTTCATCCAAGGAATATGCTCGAATAAGATCCTGTCTTATCCTTTTGTTATGAAACAAATTTTCAAAACCAATTCAAATTCGAAGTCAAACACTTGAATTCAAACGTTCAAACATTCAAATTCAAAATTCAAAATTCAAAATTTCAAATTTCAAATTCAAAATTCGAATTTCAAAATTCAAATTCAAATTCAAATTTTAAATTTCAAATTTCAAATTTCAACTTTCAAATTCAAAATTCAAAATTCGAATTTCGAAATTCAAATTCTAAATTCAAATTTCAAAATTTAAATTTCAAATTCAAAATTCGAAATTCAAATATTTGATTATTAATTTAACTAATTAAATTAATTAGTAATGGCTTGGACTATCCAAGCCCATTACTAAACTCCATGCACCACCCACCCATTTAGGTGGGCTTCCAAACAGCTTCTTGGGCTAATAACATTATTATGCCCAATACCTTTAAAGCTAGTCCATCATAACTACAAGGTGTTAGTGTGTGACCCATTAGGTCCAACTTAGCTACTGACATAACTGGGCTTGGGCCCAACAAGCCCACAACCCAATTAATGACAACACAGAGCACTAGCAATGCTTTGTTGCCCCAGAACTAGTCAGATTAATGACTTGATCATCCTATTGCACATATTTGGTTACCGTATATATTTCCCTTCGTCTCGGTTATCTTCCCATTAACCTAGGGTAAGGAAATGTATCAACCCCTGCGGTTTAGGGTAAGCTTTATTCGAAATAGGGAATCTTCAATTTACTGACTCTAAAGGCAGATCATCTCATGATCTCTTTTACTATGCATAGATTCCCGAGTCCCTGTAAATGTCATCCCGATTTCTCCGGTTTACAGATAACCTAATCTCTCACAGAGATTTGACGAATTCCTTCAGCTTATTACCCTAGCCCTGTGCCCTTTAAGGACACGCCCAACAGTATACCTATGAGTCTCCATGTTTCAGGCAGACGAGGTATACAATCAAAACATGCCTTCAAGAACACAGTCTAGGTAATAACTTCTGGTCTAAGGAAAGACACACCCAAACATAAAGAGATTACTCTAATGACACTATCTGTGAGATTTCCTCATAGAGTCTATTTTTGGGTCTGTTCAGTGCGAGCTATACTCTTATAGGTCCACCCACGACTTTAGCTAAGATATCTCCATATCTGCAGCTCATGAGGTCTTTACCTTGTATCCATATACAAGTAGATAAGTCGTACTAGTCTTTACTCGAGATCACTGATCCCCAAACTCAGTGTCTCTAGACTAGGAACATATAATTAGGAATAGACATGCAATATCCTTGAATCCTCATGATCGTGATCTCATCACAGATACTCAAGAGATACCTGTTCTATTCCAAGGGGTTTATCCAGTTCATTCATATAATATTAACAGTAATATCGAGACACAATATGAAACTGAATAAATAGTGCTTACATTTATTTGCGACAAATAAAGTTCTACATCTAGTGTCCTTTATTTAATAGAGTTAATTTTTTTGAAATACCAAAACTACCATTAAAACAAAAAAAGAGAGTAGAAGATATCGCTGGGGGTGTTTGTATAAAAGATTTCTAACCTACACATGAAAGTGTCAGGATTTGTTTTCACTCAAACAATTTCATTGATTCAACACACACAAAAACTCAAAATCCGAAATAAGCATTGACCACCAAAAAGAACACGAAAAAGATCCAATTGATCATACAGGGTGGGTTATATTGTGTAAGAGATGGCGTTTGAAGGGAAAGAAAAGCAGACGGCAGAAAGGTCGTCAAAAACATAAACACAAAGTATAACAGAATCACAAGCTAGACAAAGATAGATAGGCACCCAGATTATGAAATCCAATATAACAACACTTACAAATTTTTCTCCTCTTCCTATTTTGGAGATGTGTAGTGTTGTGCTTTGTGTTTTCTCTCTTCCTCTACGGTAATAAAGAAAAAGATTATGGTAATAAAGAAAAAGATTATGACATATCAGATGAAGACAATGCGACGCAAGCCGCACCCACAGGACCTCCCGGGTCCTCTACGTTTTTTTTTTTTTTATGTTTTATTTTAAGGGTAATTAAGGTACTTTTCAAAAAAATTAACTCCATTAACTTTATTTTTGGATGAAAAATTAAATTAGGACATAAATTTTTTTTAAGTAAAAATATAAATAATTCAAAATTTTGGAAAAGGAATACGTGATTCTAGAACAAACTTATGGAGTTTTTGAAGTTTTACATTATATATACTCAAAGGATCTTTAATCATTCCTCGTTAGGCTTATGCTGGCCATCACCACCTCCATCTTTGTTGCTACCTTGCCACTATCATAGTTGGCGGAGTGTCCTTTAATTTTTAAATTTTATTTTTGAAATAAACTCGAATAATTTGTTTTTTCTATTTTATATTTAAAATTATTTATCAAAAAAATTCTATTAAATATATTTTTTTTTTAAATAGAACCAAACAGGAATTTTTTTTCATTACAAGGGCCTAGCCTGGTAACACACACACACACAAAATATGATCAGATGAATTTAAAGTGAATAAATGAACCAAATAGATCTTAAACAGCTCTTTAAATCTAACCATAATAAAATTTGGATGAAGATTACACTTACAATAAATTTTCGTTTACAGCTTTTTATAATTATATTTTTAACTGTTAATTTTCTTCAATCAACGGTTATTATTTTCGTAAATCAAATTCAGTAATTAATTATTATTTCACAATAAGTGATAATCGTTGATTGACGAAAATCAACGATTAAGATATTGTTATAAGAGGTCGTAAGTATAACATTCCTTTAAAGTTTTGGTTATCTTTTTTCTTATAACTTGTAAATACTTTTTTTTCATTTATATAAAACAAAGAAATAGAAATTGGATAAGTTTCAGAAAAAAAAAATATTTGCAATATAACTTTTTTTCTGAAGTTTCGATTTTTTACTTTCAAGAGAAAAGCACTAATAATAGTTTTTTTTAAAGCTTTTTTAAATATTATAAAATATTTAAAGCATTTTTTAATCGAAAAAGTATTTCTTTTTGAAAAAAGTAGAAACAAATGGGTATTACAGATAACAGAAAATTTATTTTAACTAGACCAAATTAAGATTTAATCATGGATTACATGTGTATAGAAGTGGGCACAGTAGTGGCTTGGCTTGCGTATGAAATTTTAAAATGCTTAAATTTAATTTAAATGTAAAAAGAAAAAATAGGAATGGTAATGCTTTAAAATTAATGATGGTCTTTTACCAAAAAAAAATAAAAAAAAATTAATGATGGCTAAATTCTATACCTGTACTGTTACACAATACGAGAGTCCACATTTATCTTCACATTTGTATCTTTAGATATGTTAAACATTTTTGTTTTGGGGCCATATTTAATTCCGTGATTTTCCGAATTTTTTTTAAAGACTTTATGGATCATTTCTACGATTTAACCTGAAACTCATATACACTAATTAAGTATAAAAATGAAAAATATTATATAAAAACTATTTTTTAAAAAAAATCTATACATTAAATGTTGTACTTTTTTATTATTTTTTATTGTTGATTTTTTAACAAATGCCTCTCTCGATCTCTAGTAGGAATAAATCTTTGATACTACTACTACTGTACCAAAGATTCAGTGTATCCCACCAACGAAAATATTACATGTCAACTAATTTTATTTCTGTTAAATCTTTTCTCTTTCATCTGTTGTGTACTGCTCTCATTGATGAGATGCACTGAATCTTGGTACAGTAGTAGTCTATGAAGCACCGACACTTCAAAAATCCTGACGTGTCGTGTCCGACACTCTCGGACACCCCGACACTCTAACACACATTATAGAAATTCAAAAAAAGGCTTAAAGGTTACATTGCGTTGGGTTTTTAGTTCTAACTATTAAATTCGTTGGATTACTATTACTATTTTATTGAGTTTAATATAAATATTTGAGATATCTTATGTTTTTTTGCAAAATTTATGAATATTATAAGTTTAGATTCATTTTTTATTAAATTATTGAATATTAAATAAAATATACACCACATAAATTAAAAATATTATTTAATATCAAAACGTGTCCTAACGTGTCGAAATCTAACATTTTTTAGAATTAACGTGTCGGAGTGTCGTGTCGGAGTGTCACGTGTCGGAGTGTCAGTGTCGGTGCTACATAGATAGTAGTACCAAAGATTTATTCCTCTAGAACCTTTTTTCTAAAACAGTTCCAACATGCATAATTGTCCCAATATATTTAACTACCCGCGGCCATTTAGATCCGTTAATCCCTTGGGAAGTATGAAAGATATTGAGAACCACCTACAGGTCATCCCATTGAAAATTGAAATTCCATTTAAATGCATTTGAAAACTTTCGTGGTCATATTTATGAATTCAAGCCTTCTTTGGGAATTATGAGAGGCATTATTACTAGGGAGATGTTATACTTACTACCTATTTTTTCTTACTACTTGTTATTATCAAATCTTAACCGTTGATTTCCGTCAATTTAACGGTTGTAATTTATGACATCATATTTATTAATTAATTATTAATTTGCAATAAATTATTACTGTTAGATTGACGAAAATTAACGGTTAAGATTTGATAGTAACAAATAATAAGAAAATTAGGTACTAAGTATAATATTTCCCTTACTACTAAACAAATATTACCATTTTTTTCCTATAAATAGCCAACCACATAAAATTGTTTTCTGTATCCCTTTCTTAGTTTTTTCTTAAAACCTTTAGAGACTAATTAGTCTGTTGTGATCATTTGAAACATGGGGGGCAAAGGTGGTAGTGGTGGTGCAAAAGGTGGAGGTGGTGGAAACTCCAAAGGCTCATCAGGTGGCAGTGGCAGTGGTTCTGGGGGATCCATGAAAGCACCTGGTGGTGATGGATCATACATCTCACGTGGTGCATTCGAGAACAATCCTCAGGCCTACTTTAGTGGTCTGCATGCTTCGGAAAAGGGCAATAAGTAGTGTTATTTGTTCTAATATTGTGTGTTGGCTGTTTACATAAATATTATGTAACTGTGGTGGTTATTTATGTCACTATCCATCATCATTATAAATAAAAACAGTCTGTTATTGTTATTCCTTACTTTATGATATCTCCTTGTCAAAGTCTTCGTTTGAAAAATATTACTTTTATATATATTTGGTTTATCTCATTTTTCTTTTATGTCTATTTTTATGGGAGAGAAAATGAAAAAGAGAAACTCTTAAGTACGTTGAAAATGTCAATTAAGAAGAACAAGAAACAAATAAAATTCATTTGCGATATCTTATTTCTTATTTCATCTTGTTTATTCTATGTATTCATAATTTTATGCGTAACTGCAATATACGCAGTCTAAAAATAAAGCATCGATCTCAATTATCAAAATAATAAGATAGTATCCTTCCCTTAAAAGATGCTAATATTACGGAAGTGTAAGACTCGTTTTGAACCTATGTAGCACCGATACCGACACGGGACACGTGACACGATACGACACGACATTCCGACGCGTTAATTCTAAAAAATGTTAGATTTCGACACGTTAGGACACGTTTTGATATTAAATAATATTTTTAATCTATGTAGTATATATTATATTTAATATTCAATAATCTAACAAAAAAATGAATCTAAACCTATAATATTTATAAATTTTGCAAAGAAACATAACATATCCCAAATATTTATATTAAACTCAATAAAATGATAATCGTAATCCAACGAATCTAATAGTTGGAACTAAAAACTCAACGCAAATCAACATTTGAACATTTTTTTGAATTTCTATAATGCGTGTTGGAGTGTCGGGGAGTGTCGGAGTGTCCGAGAGTGTCGGGAAGTGTCGAACACGACACGTCAGGATTTTTGAAGTGTCGGTGCTTCATAGTTTTGAACCTCTTTTAAATTTCTGTCAAGTGTCAACATCCCCTTCGAAAGAAAATGTTATACTAATTAGGGAAAACATTTTCTCCTTTTGAAGAAGAAAATTTTCTCCTATTAAAGACTCATTGTATAAGTGGATCTCATCTTAAACTTTTTTTTCTCCACTATTTTGTAGGCCCCACTAATACATTGAATCTTTAGTAGGAGAAAAATTTTCTCCTTTAAAAAGAGAAAATGTTTTCCCTACTAATTATTACAAGGAACTTAGCTTCTGAAACGAAAATATTATATCAAATGGAGATGTTTACGAGATACGCCTGTCTCTTTGTTTTTTGTGTTTTTTTTTTCATCAGGGAACAACTACTATCGCTTTTTACTTTTTAGAATTTGTAATTATTTAATGAGATTAATATTTCTCATATTATAAGATATAATATCATATCCTACATATATATTAAAGTATATGAGATTCATATTTTTTTTCTCTTTTTTTATATGGTCCTATATAAATTCCACATATTTTTATATATGTGTAGGAAATAAAATTACTTCATGCAAAATATCAATCCCTTATTTAATTTGTATTATCGTTGGATTATCTTGTTAGTATTTTTTTTTTTTTGGGTAAACAGTACCATTAAAATTTGGCTCACGTTTCCTTAGGTGGCTGCCTCATGAGTCAGCAAATAAAGCCAATAGTGGATACAGGAATGTACTTTAAACCTGATATTTGCAAGGGTTTATCGTATATTATTTAACATGATCATAAAAATCTTCCTATACTCACAATATTTTGTGGGGTTCACAGTAAAAAAAAATTCTAGCACACAAAACGAATCTCTATAACATAACACAATCATTTTTCCTACAACATAACTCTTATAAAATCTTATTTGGAAACTATAGTTTAGAAAGCGAACAAAGAAAATGATAATAAATATATTAATGCATATGTCATGTATTGGCCTGATGAGATTGGCTCTAACCTAAGGTAGGTGCATGTCATTGTTAACTTATAGTTATCAACAATTTGCGAAGAATAATTTCTTCGTTTCACTGTAAAACCCATCCAGGCCGTGATTACCACCCTGCATCTTTTGCCTAAATTAGACCTTAATTATTCCTCAACTTGGCCTGCCTTAGAAATAGAAAACAGTTTGAGATTTGCTTGGGGTGTGTATGACAAAAAAAAAAAAATTTCTTTATAATTTCTGGAAAAAATAATTTTTTTTTCTATGTTTAAGAAAAAAATTTAGGAATAAATATGTTTGATAACAGTTTATTTTATTCCTAAAAAAATAAAGTATATATTTAATAAATAATTTATATTTAATGTTAATAACACATTTTCTAATGTATATATTTATTAAATATTATTTTTTATTTCTTCGCTACGATATCAGTGGTGGAACTTCATCTAAATTTTTGAGGGGCATAATTAAGCTTCTTGATTTCTTTTGTGACAACGACAACCCCACCATAAGGAGTAGCTAGAAAAGGCTCATCTGTTTATAGTTCTATGTTTCTTTGTTTATATTCTGGTAGGTTATTAACTTTAGGAAAGGAATCCAGAATAATTGGGGAATTGATAAAGATAGTTAGCAAATTACTAGAGTGCTAAATGCCTTCACAAACAAAGTGCACGAGATGTATTCACATGCCAAAAGCAGGTCTCTTGTTTTAAGTAATTACAATCAGTGTGGCTTTTAAGAGAGAACGAAATTATATATTTTAAAATTTAAAACTAAAAATAAAAAATAAAAAAAAATTGTGAAGGTGCAAAGTATTCCGGGGCGTATATTATAGTTTATTCATGAATGTTAATTACTTAATAGTTAAGCTTTTATTGAAAATTTGATCCTTTAACATGGTACCAGAATATTTATGAACGAGGGATTTCATTTTGGGGGCGCACTCTAGTGAGGGACGAGAATTGATGATGACTTTTTTTTAAACTTTTATTATTATTATTATTATTATAAAATAATATTTTGTAATAATAATAAATTATTAATATTAATATTAATATCTAGCCCCTAGCTCTTTGAAAAAAACAATTACTCCATTCTATCATTCTTAATAATATTTGTAACTTTAATATTTTATTTTTGTAATTTAAAAAAAAAAAATTGAACCCGCCGTCAGAATCCATTTTTCTAACACAGTAAAAATGAGTCTTCCTATATATGTAGGTAAGGTCCACCTACACTCACTTGGTAATTGGTATCATGAAAATCAAGTTTACTCTGTAAAGCAGACCGACAGAGGCTAACTACGCAAATGGATTTGGTTGAACTGAATTTTGACTAAATAAATTAAATTTGTATAAAATATTTTAGGTTTGATTTATCTGTTAATATTGTGTAGACTCAAATTATAGATGACCTATATTTAAAAAAAAAAAAACTTTGACCTAGACAAATTTAAACCTACAAGTCAGAATATACTTATCACCAAGAAAGTTTAAAACTTTTATAATTAACCTAATCATCGTTAATTTTTATCAATTTAACGGTTATAATTTATTCAAAATTATTGGATCACATTTATTAATTAATTATTAATTCTCAATAAATTCAATAAATTATAACTAGGCATTCAATAATTGAAGAAATAATTAAAATAATATTATTTTATTATTTAAAATTATTAAAATAATAGTTTTATTTATTTTATTTATAAATATTATAATATAGATCGATTTACAAACTTATAGAGCAGACATGTAAAAAAAATAATCTACGGTCTATTTTTTAAAAACTTAAATTTATTCTATTTGACTATGAGGAAGGATATTCTTACTACCAAATTTTTCTACTACTAACTTACTACATATCTAATCACCATTGAATCAAAGAGAGAGAATGCTAAAAAGTTTTTGAAAAAAGAGAAAATGTTGATCCAATGGTGATTAGATAGGTAGTGAATTAGTAGTAGAAGATTTTAGTAGTAAGAATATCCCTCCTCATTTGACTATATATCATAAGTAAAATCCACCTGATATAGGGTGGGCCATAAACCAATGTTAATGCTGGCTCATTTACTATCCTACCTTGATTTTGAGTTGGGGGTTCATTGTCTAAATCCACCTGGTTGTACTAGTTTATTACTTGAGGTTCATGCTAGTGTCTCCTTAATCGGAGTGTTTTTTGTTAGGGCCTAAACCAAAATAACAAAAAGTGTAAATTTTCTTTTTAGGATATCCCAAATAATACATGATAAGAGGCCCTTCTTCAAACCACGGATTATATCAGTTCTAGGCTATGAATACATATGATTCTAACCTAAAAATTAATCCAAAAATAATACAGAAGATAGAGACAACAAGAGGATATGGTTCTTAGATATCTTATCACTTGCATATATAAACAAGGAAGGACACAAGGCAGATGCTAAGAGAACCAATAAGAAAGACAAGCCCAATTGCACCACATGCCAAACCCATAATCTCTGCAGCTTGTGATATCATAGAATCTCTCCTGTACTTAGGGTCATAATTATGCTTATAATTCCACCCCACACATGTGTCTATAAGCTTTTCCCTTTTTCTCACTTGTTGAATTCTTTCCCTTAAGACACTCAGGTTTGCATCAACAATGTTTGCTGGCTTCCCTGCCAAAAACAATCAGAATATTAATCAAAAACCACATTAGTACAATAGTTGTAACAAACTATGTTTTTTGGAATAGTGAAAAAGCTGAAATAATTGAAGAGAAAGACAAGGATTTGTTGAAAAGAACAAACAAGTCAGAGGATTATTTTGTGCTATTCATGAGCATTAAAGTCATCTTCTTGTGCAAATGTAGTGTACATTCAATTTCCTTTGTGCTGATAGGAAGCAGAGTATCTATTACCATTGTCCCTAAAACTTTGGGATCTTATTTTTGGGTATTGGAAGAGCTTATGCCTGCAAAAAGCTTGGTTTAAGCTACACAAAGATGATAAAGAGCAAGCCATGAACTTGGATGGGACTTGCTTTTTTTGATTCTTGTTTTTATAAAGGATCATCCACCTGCCTCGAAATTAAAACTTGATTTTGACACTAACAATTAATGAAAGTATCCATATAGATTAATATTGGGTTTTATAAGAGTTATGTCGTAGGTGTTATGTTATAAAGATTCGTTTTGCGTGCCAGATTTTTGTTTTTTTTGCTGTGGGCCCACAAAATGTTGTGAGTGTAGGAAGTTTTTTCTGGTCATGTTAAATTATAGATGATAAACTCATTAATATTTTATTCTAATATGTTTGATTCTCTCTCAGCTACAAGGTGTGACGTGCTTTGATTAAAGATTATAATAAGAAATTAAGAAAGAATAGATGAAAGTAGGAGTGTATGTGTATTATTCCGAGGACTACACATGGCACCTAGCTTGGCTTATATTACATTAGAGATTTAGATATTGTACAGAAACAGCTCACTGAGATCTGCCAGTATCACATGATAAGAGTACTTGTGTTTGATGAGGGCTACATGTCCATGCCACCATATTATAAGGTAATATAAAAAAGTATAGATATACATATATTTGAAATAAAGTTGTGGTATGGTTGGTGTTGATTATAAACCTCAAAAGGAAGAGATTATATAATAATAGAGAATTGGAGTAGGGCTAATTATTTATATGTCATGTCATCTGATTTAAAAAGTATTTTATTTTCTGTATTAATATTGAATTTATAAACATTTATAGTGACCTGTGGCATTCTTAATTTGAATGTTAACACTTGTCCTGCCTCGTTAATTAACACCGAAATGGCATAACCTGATCATGCTGGTCGTCACCACTAATCACACATTTTTCTTCCAATCCTTATCATCATGACCGATGCAACCAAAATAGTCAGACAACCTTCATCTATGCAGCTTGCTATGTTAATCCCAATGTGCAAGAGTTTATCTAGTAATTTCCTAATACAAATTTTATATCTGTCTACAATCAACCAAATTTCACAACCTAAATGTGATGAGTTCTTTTATTTTTTTTAAGTCATGACTTATGAGCTTAGTCCTATTTAATTAACGAGATTAATAACTATGCTACTTAATCTCAATCATGTGATAAACCTAGGTTTGATTTTCCATTTGACACCTCCAAGATTTGTCGGCCAACATGGCAAAAGCGAAGGCCTCGAAGAACAAATGAAACACGGACTAATAAAGCAAAAAGCTAATCAATTAAACTCAAAAGAACATCATATTGCTGTATAGTGAAAGTGAACATTTTATATGTGAACTTTTTTCAAATTTCAAGTTGGTTCTACCTTTTCCTTCTATTTTCAAAAAGTTAATGATGTCGTAACTAATTACACTGTCAGTGAGAAACATACACGCATACACAAACCCACAACCAGGATTGTATATGTTATTTATATGCATCTAATATGATCCAGTTGTGTCCATACCATTGTTTAAAAATTCGGCGCAATTATCTACTCGATCAAGTTACAAGGTTACTAGGTCAGTGATTCAATCGGATTCAATAGTAAGTCTTCCAATCCTCAAATAAGGGGACTAAAGTTCGAATCGTTGCTTGTAAAATGTATATATTTTACACATTTAACATAAAACTGGTTCAACACCGGTTGAACCCGATTGAATAACAGGTCATGATCGACTCACTAGGTTGATACTGATTGAACAGCGGGTCATCACCGAAACCATTGGTCCAGACACGTCACCACAAATTATTACTTTCTGAAACGTATAACATAAGCTGAGAAGAGTGAAGAAATAACCTGAATTTGATTTTCATGAAATATATCTTTAAAGAAGGATGAAAAGCTTTAATTAAGACTAAGTCTCATGCGAGATTAGTCCCATAACCGACTCAAAGAGTTGAAACCGACTCGATTAAAAGAGGTGTTTCGAGTTGGTATACCTAAAATAGTTAGCTAGTATTATTCATATATTTATTCAAGTTTATTAATGTTAAAGTCAATATAATAACAATAACAGCTAGTTATGGAAGCATCTCTATTCAGATCAAATAAAAATAATTAAAAGAGCTCCAACATTTATTTGTTGTTAATCAATATATCCTTTTGCTATAAATAATTTAGTAATATTAATCATATAATAAGTTAACTCGAAAAGCTCACCCTTTTTTATATGGATCAAATAAAAATTTGAAAACATTTTACTTTAAATGTTTGTATTCATTCTAACCATATGTCATCCAAATGAGCAAACTTCTCTTTGTACGTATTTTTCATATACTTTATATTTTATTGAATTCCTTTTTGGATAATGCTTACTAGATGCCATTTAAATAGGCCCCGTTGGCTACCATGTAATCACTGTCAGCACTCGTGGCAATAGGGTAGGTAAATGACAAAATTTTCCATTAGATACGAAGTTAAACTTGGAAAAATTGCCCTAGTGACACAAACCACTAACCATGCCAATAAGATCTAGAGCAAGGCACAATCCTCCTATAAGATTCAGTTTATGTCTGATTAGTTGGCACAAGAACACCAAGCGTCACCAAACAATGTCATCTCAGCCAGATTCCTTGACAAATTCGCAACCGTATCTTTTTCTGGAGCGCACAAATGATAGTGGTGAGGTGAGGACTTAAATCATGAAAAGAGAAGATAAAAGCAAAAGGAAAAGAGGGATAAAATTACACTTGTTATTCTCCGAAGATTGTGTGAAAGGTGACAGGAAATATATCTTAGTTAAATAATCTTTGCTTTTTTCTTTTTCTCTCCACTTGGTTAATTAGTCTGATCATCTGATGGACACGTATGCCACCACTGATGAACTACTTTTCATCAATTGATGTAACCAGACTAATATAATTATTTGTCAGTAAAAATCATACTAATATTTTATCCAAAAAAAAAATCATACTAATATAAATATAATCATTATAACAAGGAAAAAGATAAGGGAAAGTCGAAAAGTACAGCCAAAGGAAGAGAAAAGAAACTTTTTGGAAACAAAATAATTAAAAAACAATATGTATAACCGCGCAAGGCTGAACGCAACATATTCACATTACCCATCTTGCGGTCTCAACCAATCTTCCCACATTGCTCCATGAACAAACTGTTTAGATTCCATTTATAGCCTTAACTTGGGCATCAAAGATAAACTCTTTCATCCCCTAACCTTAACCCACCGAAAACAAAATAGGGAGAGGAATTCTTTTCGCAAACAATAACAAACTGAACATAACAAGAAAGAACAAAGAAAGCATAAAGAGAGAAGACACCAGTATTTTACAGGTTCAGAAACTCAATGTTAATGAGTTTCCTACGTCCTGGGGCCTAAAGAGGATTAAACGCCCTCTGATATTACTCTATATTCAAATCAAGATTCAAAAGCAGAGTTTACTGTATACAATTTCAGATATACAAAATAAAGCATGTGAAGAAACTGTAACAAGTAAACAAAATAGCAAGAAATATAATCTTGATACAACACATCAAGATTTAAGAAACATAACCATAAAGGTAGAGAGGACTTCCTAATCTTTGAGCCAGCAAAGGAATCGTCGTTCCTTTCACACGATCTACAAGCTGATCAACATCCCGATCTTCCTCACAAGATTGACCTTCCAACTCTTTGAGCACTAATCGGAAAAGTACACCGATCAATAGAACCGTCTTGTTGAGCTGAACAAGTTTCTTCAAATCACCATAGATCAAATCTCAATGTATCACTCACTATTTACAGAATGATATGCACTCACACAAACCCTAACAAACAGCTTTTTATTCGAGAGAGTTCTTAAGATGGTAGCTTAAGAAAATATCACGCATTCTGTTCCAAAGAGAGCTCAGCTCAAGGGTTAAGTGAACCATTGCCTTCACAAAGCAAAACTAAGGCGTTTTGCTTGTGTTGCACAAATGAACCTCAGCCACTTCACTTGGCCCATTAGATAAATAATGACAAGAAACATACAGCTGATAAATGCAAAAGCCCAATAGGAAAAATAGAGAGAAAAACATCTATGTTTATGAAATACCTATAACAGGAGAGAAGCACCATTTTCAGAGGAGTGTAACCGAATATTCAACAATCGTATCTCCAATTCCAAATAAGTATGTTTTTGTATTATTACACCAGAGGTGTCCTAACTACGATTAGTTACATGCACACAGAAAGATACAGACTCCAAATCTACAATGTGCATTCGAGGAAGATACAGATGCTAAATCTACTATATTCATACAGGAAGATACAAATGCTGCAAAGAAACCATCGTAGCATTTGTAGTAATAATACGTAGATCTACGACTCGGGCCCCAGAGAAACGATCTTCAATTTACAGAACTACACATCTGAAATAATCTTATATTACAGAACTACACACAGGAGGTTGCGAGTCTTGATATGCTGACATAGTAGATGCAGTATTGACTCATATATCCATGTCAGCAAATATTTCTTCGTCATCATCGTGTATCTCGTCGATAAGAAATCCATCAGTAATCCAGTTACTGCCACAAACAGCATTGCGTTAAGGATGAATATAGATGCAAGCAAAGAGTAGAACAAATAGCATGTTTGGCTTTTAACTAAATTTTGGAGAGAGAATGAACTAAAAAAGAAATGGAGAAGCTTCCTTTTTTTGAAAAAAAAAAAACTCTCTCGCTGCAAGCTTTTGATTATAAGCCGATTGGAACGCAAAATAAGCTAATCTAAATACACATCAAGACACTTGATGAAGAGTATGAAATCTTCAACCCACCTAAAACAGCTGAAACGGAAAGTCACAATCCGTTTAAGCTTCCTATTATAAAACAAGAAATTAAAGGACCATCTGTAGAAAACAGAAAATAAAGTTATTAGAACAATATATAACAGGCAAAATGATGGTAACAACAGTTCTAATTTTAAAACGTATGTAGTAAAAATAACTTTACATTGCTCCTCTCTCAAGTAACGGATCTGCCTCAGAATCAGGGACATAACCATATATTTCGCAATCCACTAACTTCACCACCTGCATCACAAGGTATCATAAAAATGCCTCTTGATCTCATTTCCATTAACTTTTTAAAGGAAACTCACCTCATCAAGGGCCTTGAACAAGGCGTCTAGCAGTGAAACACCACCAACAGTTTCAACCCATTCCTGCAGTAGACAAGTCAACCAAAACAAAAGGTAAGAAAATCAATGTAGCGAAACTAATCATTACTATGAAGTAACAACATATGAGAATTTTTGCACAAACAAATGAATCACACGGACAAAAATGGGACACATCATCGTCAATGTCAAAAATGGAATAAAAGGGGCCATAGGTGTCTCAAATGCACTCTATCCAGTAAACATATTCATTGTGTGGGTTCTTGTTATGCCTTTTCCAATCCATGACAATCCTAAGGATGGAGAAGTTCTACATACTATGAGAGTACTACACTACTCCGGCAAGAATGTAACGTTTGGCACCACAAAAATATATAGGCGTTGGGTTGAAAATAAAATATTATTAAATTAAACCTAAACCGTAACAAAACTACTCTTGAGAGTGTGTTCTTTTCACTCTATTTATGCCTACCTCCCACCTTTTACCCCTTCTCTTATAGCATAACCTCATCCATTTCCTTCAACTCATTCCAAATCTCTCTTCATTTATAGCCTGTCACGTGTATTCTCTCTAACCCACTTCCCTTCTTTCTTCTTAACAGAGATTTCTTGCTGTTAGTGTTGATTGTTGCCTCTCCATTGGACTATTGATGGGGAAGAGACTTGATAATTTTTTTTATGAATTTCCATTTTACTCTATGATTATTAATTTATAAATTGATAAAAAAAAAAACTATATAGAACAATGAGAAATTTTGCTACGCATAAATATTTTTTATTAATAATATTAGGGAAAAATATTTATCCTCTTATGATGGTCACTTTTAGTTAAAACTTAAAACTAATGTTTTTTATTTAAAATTAAAATAAATAAAAAAATCCTACTTTCTCCCCCTATGATTTCCATTTCCATTGTGTATTTCTTTCTTTCACTTAAATGACATAATTATATGTCCTTTAAAAGGACAAACACTAATCTCATAATATTATTATCATTGTTGTTACGAAATAACCTTACAATGTTAAATTCTTATGTTATTTAAAATTCATAAACAACATGGTATATTAATCTATACTACTTAAAGGAGATTGTCCCCTTTAACTACTTTTCTTTTTTCCATTTTGCCATAATGATCTATATATTAATTTTATCAATAAAATAACTATACCATGACCACTCATGATTGAAAACTACTCTGGAACAGTGACCATTGTGCCACTGTTCCCACACAAATTTATCCAAATGCCACGTTCTTGAACTATTTTTCCAAACTGCCACGCATTGAAAACTACTCTTCCCTTCGGCGACCTTTGTTTTTTATTAAGTTCGCCTTTTTTTCCCTGTGTCTTTGGCAGATTGGGAAATAAGACTGTTATTTAAAAAAAGAACAGTAGCATTTTGGTATGGTTTAAATGGTTTCAATATTTTCTTTTCAATTATTATAATGATATTAAATATTTATAATAATATGAATAAAAAATGTGGATTGACTAGCAATCCCCTAATACAGTAAATTATTCATACAAGGGATTAAAATATCTAAGAAAATATTTCATAATATCATTATTAGATCTTAAAATATTTTAGAGCATTTTAAAAGATCTATTAAAAGTGGTTTTCATATTTCATGATCGGTTTCTTGATTTGATTAAGATTATGAGCCTTATATTAATATTGTTGAATAACAAGGAAACAAGAGGCATATGTTAAATTCCATGGGTCTCGATAGCACAACTGAGGCTCTACCATAACAATAATTATGATGTGGGACTTCATCTCTCACGATATTATCAACCTTTTTCTTGATATATGATGCACTTCCCCTCAACCAGGAGCACATAAATCATATGCGCCAAGCTTATGACCTATTTGAGGACTTAGTGAAGACATCTGCTAGTTGATCATTTGAATTGACAAAGTGAGTGACAACTCTCTTGGTACGATCTTCCCTCTAATGAAATGAGAATTTATCTCAATGTGGTTTGTTCTAGTGAAATACTAAATTGGATGCAAAATGGAATCCAACTTGATCATCACAAATGAGTGTTGCCAGCACAGTGTCTCCAAAATCGAATTCTTTGAGTAGCTATTTGAGCCAAATGAGTTCACAAGTAATTGAGACCATGGCCTAATATACTACTTCAACATTGGAACTTGCAAGTACACTTGTTTCTTACTTTTCCAGGAAATTAAGTTATCCCCAATGAATACACAATACCCTGAGGTTGATCTCCTTTCAATGAGGCATCTTGGCATCTGAGTGTCCAACAACCAGAGTATGACCTGTATGTCCATAGATAAGACCTCCTTCCGGAGTTGCCTTAATAATATATTTGAGGAAACGAATCACTGCATTGCAATATTCTTCATAGGGTGAACTTAGGAATTGACTTACCACACCGACAACAAATAATGCCTAGACGAGTGACTGTGAGGTATCACAAGGATAACTTAGGAATTGACTTACCACACCAACAACAAATGATATGTTTGGACAAGTAACTATGAGGTAATTCAGTTTCCTAACTTTTGTATCTCTCTATATCTTAGAGTTACTCCCCTTTGATTTGACAGAAGCTTGACATTTGGATCCATACAAGTGTAAATAAGTTTTGCATTCAACAAAGTTGTTTACTTAAAAATATCCATAATATAATTCCTATGGGATATTCTAATACCATCTTTGGATTGAGCCACATTTATCCCTAAAAAGAAGTATCAAAGTTTTCAAAGATTATTTGTCTAAAAGTGATGATAGAAATGTTTTACCTAAGTTAGTCATGAAGATCATTGTCTGTAATGACTATCTCACCAACATACACCACCAAATAAATTCACTATGGATCTAAATGGCATAGAAGACCGAGTGGTCAACCTCACTATGAGTCAAACAAAGTCATCGAACCATTGTGTCAAATCTTCCATACCAAGCTCTAAGTCATATAAAGAAGACAAACTATGCCATAAGACTCTCCCTGAGCAACAAACCCAGCTTTTTCAAACATGATCACCATCGAGGAAATGATTCTTGATATTTAGTTGATAAAAGGCTACTAACAAATAGCAACCATAGACAAAAAAAGCCATTTTGGGAGAAGGTGTCCCCATAATAAAATCCAAAAACTTGTGTATACCCTTTTGCCCCCAATGGAACCTTGAGACTATCCACCCGACCATCAAAGCCAACACAACCGACAACAAACTTCCCATGAGGAAGAACATGTGGAAATGAGAAGCATATGTTGAAATCCAAGTGTCTCAATAGCAGAGCAAAAACTCTATTGCATACACGGCTATAACAATTACATATCAATAATTAAACAATGTGTTTTGTATTATCAACCTATTTACAATATACAACAATTATTATTAGAAATTAGTGCTTCGTGTTTTGTATCACATCATTATACACAAAAGTGTATTACTCAAAACTATTTGTTCTCTCCTCCTCTCCTCACCTAAAATGTAAACATGGTCTCAAAGTGATACCTCCCTTTGTGACCTATATTGTCACTATTCCGATGTCAAGTTCCATAAAATCTGAACTCTGTTATAAATATGATTGTATTTATATAACTCTTTTCTTCCCATTGGTAATTTGGTATTGCACAAATTTCGGCCATTTTACTTCATATTCAAATTTCCTCTATACTTCTGTGATTGTCATCTTAAATTTGCGCTTTTAAAGTCTATTTCTTGTCCGACCATACTCACCATGGTGTTCGCCATCCCAAACTCAGCCAATCACTGAGTTTCATGGTAGGGATGCACTGCCACCTGTTGGTCGCTGAATTATGCTTGCTCAGCCTTTCTCGTGTGGGAGCACGCGCTGCCCATTTTTTTGCTAGCACCACCTCCAAAAGTCTTCCCTAATCATCTTTGACCAGATTCAGCCCCTCTTGCCCCAATTCACCACTGTCATGTGGCTGTTTGGATCCCTTGGGCTGCATTCTTTGTTATAGGTTTGTTCTTCCATTTGTAGGTTTGGTATGTTTGGTGCCAATCTGTCATCGTGTGCTTCATTTTGGTAGACATTTCATGGTCTGAATTGTTTCTTCACTGCATTTACTATTGTTTGGTTGCTGGTGTTTGAATTGTTCTTCGATGTTAATCTCTTCCCATTGATCATGGTTGTTAAAACGTCGAGTCGACTCAGTAGAAACAGTCGTTTCTACATTTTTTGGTCCAAAATCGTGTTGAAACAGTGGTTGAAATGGAAACTGAGTTGACTCGGTCGAAACGACAAGTCAACTCGATAAACTCGGTTGACTTGGCGAGTTTACCGAGTTGACTCAGTATTTAAAAAAAATCAGAGATGAGGGGGAGGAGGAGATTCCGCCGTCGTTGACTCTGACTTCGTCGTCATCCTCATCGCTCTTCTCTGCGCTCTCATCTGTGTTCTTGGTCTCATCGCCGCTCACGCTGCGCCTGTCTCCACCGCTTACGTCTATCCTCCATCGCCGCTGCGCAGCCTCCTCCTCCTCCCGCCACTGCAAACAAAGGCGTCAAGAAGGTGGTTTTGCGCTCTCTTCCAATGCTCACGAGACCTCCTCCTCCTCCTTCACTTCTCCTTGCAAATCCTTGTGCTTAGGATGTTTTGCAAAAATACCCAGAGAGAGAAAAGGAGAGAAAGAGAAGAGGAAAATATTTTTTGATAAAGGGCAACTACTATTGGATAGTGGAAAAAAGAAAGAGAGAATATATTTTCAATGAGCCATAAAGATAGAAACTGACAGAGGAGATAACTTTTCATATATCATTTTACACAAATTTGAAATCTTATCCCTTGCTATTCTTTATTATTATTATTATTTAAATTTAAATTTTCACTCTTTTCTATTTTTTTATTTGAATATAATTAATAAAAATTAATTGTTACATACATTATTCTTAATAATTTGAAGTTTTTAATTAAATTTAATATTGATTTAGATATATATATATATATATATATATATATATATATATGTATGTATATTAATTATGATTTTCTTTGATACATAGTAAACTCTTACGTTTCATGATTTTATGTTTCTGTTCCCCCTATTGTTTCTAGGTAGACTCTTATGTTTTAACAACATTGCCATTAATGACCATTCTGGTGGCTTCTTTCTTCCCAATTGATGAATCATAACTAGTACGGGCTTTTCTTCCCATTTAGTCATTCCAATTCTTCCAAAAAGTAATTCTTTATGAGATGGACAAATATTAGTTCTTGTTGTGTATATCTACTTGCCAGGAAATTTCCGCCAATCATCATTCCAACAAAGTCCCTCTTCCTTGGCCATGCAACATACCACCCAGCTCTTCAAGCTAATGATGATTCCAGCCATCTTTCCAAGTTACCTCTCCAGTAATACTCACCTCTCCAGCGTCCCCAACATCCTTAAGTTGCTCTTACAGGAGATGGTCCCCAAAGATCACTATAGACAAGGGTGAAAGGGACAGTATATTCGGTTTTGGATGATGAGGAATATTGTCTATGAGACTTTGCACAACAACAAGATGAACATAATTCTGCCATTTTATTATTGATGTGTATATTACAAGATTTAAGTACATTTTTAAGAGACTCGAGATGTGGATGCCCCAAACGACAGTGCCACAGTGAATACAAGGAATCAGTTGGAGTACATGTTGTATTATTGATGCTAATACTAGTACTGGGACAAGATACATTGGTGTCACTACTTGCACTAACTATATTGACAGACTTGTTGATAGAAGAAGGGCTGACACAAGAAGTATTTTTGACTGCAACAGAAGCCGTGGTAAGCTGCAAATTTGGAAAGTGATACAAGCCATCAATTCCAACAGCACCTTGAAGAAGTATCTGATGAGAATCCTGACATTTCACAAAACAAACATCAGAATGGAATTCAAAGAATACTGAGTTATCTTTAGCAAACTGACTGACACTGATCAGATTTTTAGTAATAGATGGGACTAAAAGTAAATTCTTAAGATGTAGTAAAGAATTCGAATGAAAAGGCGATATAATTGAAGAGGAACCAGTGGCTGTTATGGATAAACCTTGTCCATTTCCAATTAGGATGTGATCAGTACCACTGAGATGTTGACCTTGTATGATGTTTTGAGGTGTACCAGTGACATGGTTTGATGCTCCAGAATCAGGAACCCACTCAACTAGTGGAGTTGAGTGTGAAACTAATGAATCAGTAGGCTTTGTTGAGATAAATGCCTGTGGTTGGCTCTGTGATCTGTTGTACTGGAAAGATCTTGCTGGTTGAGGCTGCTGATGAACAAAAAACTGAGGATATGATGTATGTTGTGGTGGTGGTAAACTTGGAGTGAAGTTCTCTTCAAAGCGGTGCCAACACTCCCTTACATCATGACCAAACTTATAACATAGCTGACAATGGACATTTGATCTAATTCCACGTCCTCTACCTCGATTAAATCTCATTGTGGATCTGCCTCTTCCTCTGTACTGACCACTGGTGCTGTTGAAATGAGCTTCTGCAGGTTGCTCTGTTCGACTCTGTTTTCTGGTTTCAGAAACAGAGTCGTCTTCTTCGTCAGATTCAGATTTCTTCTGCATCTGAACACGTTGGGTGAGGTTCAGGGATGCTCCTTCATTCAGTAGCTGTTCATTCTGCTTGTTCAGGAGCTGTTCATGAGCCATAAGCTCCACTCCTAAGTCTGCAACGGAGTATGCTCTGTCACGTCCATGTATCATCATAACAAACGGATTGTAATCAGAAGGCAATCCTTCAAGTATCGTCTCAGTATGTTCTTCAATTGAGACTGGATTTCCAATTGATTTAAGAGAGTCACAAATCGTTTTGATTCGAGTTATGTACTCTCTTGCAGTCTTCGTACCTTTCTTCATCGTCTTCAACTCAGATCTGAGTTGTTTGGATCTGGATTTCATCACGCCATGGAACAACTTGTGTATATTCTCCCAAGCTTCGAACGAGTGCTTCACAGGGAGAATGTCGTTCACCACTTGCTCAGAGATAGTGGATAACAACCAAGTCAAAAGCATCTGATCTTGTGTTAACCACTCCGAATATGCAGAACTAAAATCACCATTTTCTTGATCGTCTTCTGTCTCGAACTTCCGAGGAATCTTTGGATTCACTAAAAAACGTTGGAGTTGATGTGAAGTAATGATCGGTTCTATGATCTGGTTCCAGAAGAGATAATTATCTTCTGTTAACCTTGCAGAGATCTGAAAATTGAAGAGAGAAGATGGATTTTTAGGTTCCATCGTGGTTTTGGAGACGGATTTGCTTTGACTGGCTGCACTGGCTTCTGTGTTGGTTGCGGAAGACATGATCGACTACTGTCTATGGATCATAAAGCTCTGATACCATGAAAGAATTCCTTCATTGAAGGAATAGGGTAGAACTCGAAAGAAATAGAAAGAGAGACTTGAGAGAGAGAGAAGAGAAACTATAAGATGAGTTTCCAATAGAATGAATTGATTAATGAGAGAGAGAGTACAAGCTCTATATATAGAGCATAAAGCTGACTCATAGATGAGTCAGCAATCCTAACAAACTGCAACAAACTAACAGAAAGGAAAGAGCAGCAGCAATCAGCTGCTATAGGTAGTAGGAAAAATATCCTACTACAATCAAACTAAGCTATATACATCTAACACCTTTCCAGTCATGTTTTATGGAGCCTAGTTTATATCTTTAATTCTCTGTCATTTTCTTTTAAAGTGTTAAATTATAAAATGCTTAAAGCTTAATAAAGCATAGCTTGAAGGGAAGTGTCAAAATATCTAGAAAATAGCTCATAAAATCATTATTGTACCTTAAGATATTTTAAAGTATCTTAAATGTTCTATTAGGAGTGTTTTGCATATTTCATTATATTTTATGATTTGTTTCCTTACTATTCTGACTCTAGTATTATTAAAAATATGCTTAGTGCTTTGTACTTTGTATCAAATTATTCTACACAAGATCATATCATTCAGAGTCTTTTTTTTTTTTTGATAAACTATCATTCAGAGTCTTTATTCTTTCTTACTCCTTCCCTACCTAAAACCATAAGAGAATTTTTAGAAATTGAAAGTTACATTAGACTATCAGGGGCACCCAAACAAGGTCATCAAACATGCCAAGGGATGTAAAATATAATACCAAATACAAATATAGGAATCTTATATAGTAAATACCCACAAATTTTATACCCAAGCATCTTATGCCTAAATATCCAAGATGCCTATAAGATTTCTGCATGCCAAACACCTAAGAGGAAATGCAAATAATAAAAAGAATTATTCAAACAAGAAATAGAGAATATTAATAGCACCACCTTTGAGGCTTCAAACATGTAGGTATCAAAAATCTGCTTAAAACTGTCCCATGATTCCTCTGTGAAAAACTGGTGAGCTTTAACTGCACTAAAACCATTATAGGAGTATGGTATTATAGGAAAAACGAAAGCATGCAACAGCAGAAATTAAATAAAATTTAGAAGTTAAAGCAAAACAGTCAACCATAAAAATGGCCAGCATAAGACTTGGGAAATGGAGAGAATTGAACTCTCAGCTCCTAGAGCAACAGTTTTCTGAACTGTCTGTCAAACCTTTTTGACAACACTCCCAGTGCAATAAAAAAGGATTACATAATGGGTTGCCATGTCGACAACTAAGCTGACAGTAGCATTACCCATAATCCTCCTTTTTATCCTATAGACAGTACAGAAGCACTAAATAGAATTTAGAAGTTAAAGCAAAACAGTCAACCACATAAATGACCAGCATAAGACTTGGGAAATAGAGAGAATTGGACTTTCAGCTTCTTGAGCAACAGTTTTCTGAACAGTCTGTCAAGCCTTTTGACAACACTCCCAGGGCAATGAAAAAGGATTATATGGCAGGTTGCCATGTCGCCAACTAAGCTGATAATAGCTTTAGCCATAACTTGGGAAATGGAGAGAATTGAACTCTCAGCTTCTTGAGCAACAGTTTTCTTAACTGTCTGTCGAGCCTTTTGACAACACTCCCAGGAAAATAAAAAAGGATTACCGATAGAATACCTCTAAAAACGTATTCTAGGAAGCGTCTCACTGGAATATTAGTTAATGCTGACTCAGACAACGCAACCAATGACAATGAAGGGAATATTCTGAAGGATGATGTGGGGGGCAATTCTGTTATTGAGGAGGGCAATTCTGTTGGGGGAGAGATACAAGGGTAACGGAGGAAGTTAGTTATGATTAGTATGTGAAGGGAGGAGAAGAGGAATAAGGAATTAGGATGGAATTGGATTGGAAACTTGGAAGAGCTTTGGCACCTCTCGAATGTGCTGAACTTTAGCTTTTCTTCTTTTGAGTCTTTACTGTTCTTGTACTTGAATTCTGTAACTGTAATTTCTTTTTCTTGTTCAAATATATAGAAAATCCAGATCCTTTCCGGCCCAAAATATCTCTTGTTTGCTTCTGTTATTTGGTTATTAGATCCGGTTCTATCAATTACATAGTGGGTTGCCATGTCGCCAACTAAGCTGACAGTAGCATTACCCATAATCCTCTTCTTATCCTATAGACAATACAGAAGCACTAAATACAATTTAGAAATTAAAGCAAAACAGCAACACACATATATGACCAGCATAAGACTTGGGAAATGGAGAGAATCGAACTCTCAGCTACTAGAGCAACAGTTTACTGAACTGTCTGTCAAGCCTTTTGACAACACTCCCAGTGCAATAAAAAAGGATTATATGGCGGGTTGCCATGTCGCCAACTAAGCTGACAATAGCATTACCCATAATCCTCCTTTTTATCTCATAGACAACACAGAAGCATCTCTGATACATCATACGATACTGAGGTACCTGAAGTCATAATCTGGATACATGTGATAGAGGGTAAGAACCAGGTAAACCAATGTTCTTCGGCTGAAATGAACATATAATGAAAACATGTGAAAGAAACTTCAGTGATAATTTTCATTTCCCTAGTCCTATATAGATAGTAAAGGCCACCTGGATCTGGAAAATAAGATTTCATCCGGCGAGGAAGAATCAGTGTCGGATGATTTCCCAAGATAATCAAGAATCTGAAATTCAAGAAGTTCAAAAAATAGCTAATAAACTGACAACGAAAGAAAATTCTTGATAAATTGAAGTAGGAAAATTAGCACGAATAATAAATTTTAAAACATCGTGAATTAATTATAGGGTTTTATAATTCTCATGTTGAATGAGAGTTGAAATCTCATGTTGTAGAGATAAAAAACATGTGGGACCCATATGTTAGAAAAAGTTATATGTGGGACCCATATCAGCACGAAAACCGAAGGGTGTGTAGGAAAAATTTAATTCTCATGTTGAATGAGAATTATAAAACCCTTAATTATATCCTCAATTCTTTTTTTAAGATGAGCCAGAAAAGCTTCAGCTGCATCAATCTTGAGCAAAATTTACAGTGAACAAAGAGATTCAATCTATACGGCATCAGGTTACCTCATTCTCCAAACTGATAGAGAGTTTTTTATCAGTTCCAGCATGTTTGCCTACGGAAAAAAAAAAAAAACACTAAAATTGTTAATTACTACCTACCACAACCAAATCTAAAAATAAATGTTCTTGAAGTCACCAATTCCTACTTACAACTATAAGCTTCAAGGCATCCTTTGATAGTACGCTCTCCAAGATTCAAATTACTCAAGAAATCGTTAAGCCTGAAAATGTTTTTACAAGACTCCATTATATACCAAACAAAATCACATAATTCAATTCAAACTAATTTGAAATTAGAATTACCGATCCAGAGGAGCACACTCCAGGAACTTCATGACGAATTATGTTCCAACGATTCCAATTCGGCCAAAGAGAATTGCAGCAAAAACCCTTAGTTTCCGTCTTTGCCTGGTGGCTCTCTCAGCGAGATAAACTCAATCAGAAATTATGAACGATTCGAAACAATAAATTGCATCCAAGCATTAGAGATGCATGAAACAAAGCATAACACAGACAGTGGAGCTCATACAACAGGTCAAAATCAAAATTACAAAGCCAAAACATGTCAAAATGAAAGAAATCTAAGCAGAAATGAATACAATAAAGAGCAATTGAAGTACCAGGGAGAAAGTGGACGAAAATTGTTTGGTTTGGTGATGCTTTGGACAGGTCACCTGCGAATTCGCGATAAAGAAGTTCGAAAATTTGGGGATAAAAATGGGGGTTTCGAAGCGGTGAAATTCGAATATTCGTTTTTTTATTTTGTTTATCTGATTGAGATAAAGACACGTGGATGAGAGAGAATATTAAATCCTGGCATAAGTTTGGTAAGAGAGAAAACGAAGTGGATGAGAAAGCGTAGCCCAATTCTTAATATATTTATATTACTCTTGTTCAACTCGAGACATGTTGTTTATGTTATACATACAATCATGAGTGGGATACGTTATTCTACTTATTATTTCTTCTGTTTATTTTTATTTATCATTTTGTAATACTAATAGATTAGAATCTAACATTTATATTTCTTTCTTTTCTTGAGATTCTGATCTAACAGTGTTGGAGAGTGGTAGCTGGTAATCAAAGGTAGGCAGAAAAAATGATAGGTAGAATAACATATCCCGTATATATATATATATATATATGTATATATATATATATATATAAAGGGATAAGTTATTCTACCTACTCCTTTCTTGCCTATCTTTTGCATGTCCCTTTCATCATCGTTCGATTACAATCTAATCCAAAAGTTCATAATTGCGAAATAAAATAACTATTTTTTCCCTTTCTCTCTCCTCACTTTCTCCCACACCCTTTCTGTCTCCTCCCTTTTCTCTCTTTCATAATTGGGAGAAAGTGAGAAAAGAGAAAGCGGAAAAAGAATTATTTTATTTCGCAATTATAGACCATTGGATTATATTGTAATCCAACGGTGATGAAATAGATAGGCAAAAAGGAAGTAGGTAGAATAACCTATTCCATATATATATATATATATATACACGGAGTATTATTTCTGCCCACAGACACAAAAAAGCATTCTTTCTCATTCCACCAAAGCATTATCTTTCATTGTGTCTGTGGCTGGGAGTATTATTTCTGGTCCAACCGCAGAAAAAATACTCCCATATATATAAACAAAAAGTTTAAACCTAATATGAGTGTCGTTAAATCAAGTAAGATCAACAACTAATATACGAGGTGTCAAAGCTTTCTCTTTTCAATATACACAACATGTGTATATTGTTTGACACCAGTGTCACTAAATCATGCTTTATATACACAACAGACATGTGGGTCCCACTCTTTTCAATGAAACCCACATCTTTGTTGTATGTATAAAATAATATATTCTTCAAACATGAGAAGTCTTTAACCCATATATATGTATGTGTGTGCACGCGCGATATGATCAACTTATACTTGTGTAAAATTAATAATTTTTACACTAAATTTTAACCGATGATTTCCATTTATCAAACGGCTATAGTTAATTAGATTATTTTCATTAATTAATTATAATCATCGTATATACAAAATCAATTGTTAAGGTTGAGTGTAAGATTTATTATTCTTATACCGGTGTAAGAGATCTTGCCCCTATGTATATATGAGATATGTTATTTTACCTATTTTTTTGTTTGCCTACCTTACTTACTCATCTTCAATATCATCGGATCATAATCTCAAGAGAAGAGAGAAAGAGTGAGATTTTTATCTAATAGTATTGAAGATAAGTATATAAAACACACAAGAAAACAAAGATAGGTATAATATCTTATCCATGTTAAGGAAAAGGTTAACTTGTTAAGTCACTCGAAATGAAATTTTAAAACTTCATCCCTTACATAAATAAATATATTTTAAGAAGATTAATTTTGTATTTTATATGAGAAAATTTTCTCATGCTACTATATATAATACATGAGTTGGGTCCACAAAAAGTGAGAAAACAAAATAATCAAGATGAAACTTACTTGTATATTATGCGTATAACACCAGAAAATGTTCTCATATAAAATAAGAAAACTATTTCCCATATTTTAAACCCCAACCTAAGTTTATATCCATTGGCCACGAAATGAAATAGTTCACAACCTTGAACCTTCGTAAGTAGTATTCTTGTATTTATTTTCTTTCTTTGCGTTATTCCATTAATGTACACTTATATCTTCCCAACCCAATCAAATAAAGCCCACCCACTTCAACTTATGACCAATTTCAATGGCCATATCTTTAGCCACGTCAATATTTATGTTTTGGCCTATAATTAACGCATAAGGGTGAGAAATTTTTATTATGCTCCGGGACACCGTGATTCTTCCATTCAAAAATTGACATATATATTAATTAATTAGTTTATATTTTTCTAAGGGTGATCACATGATTAAATAAACACAATTGATATTTTTTTATGCTAATTTTTATCTCTACAAATGGAGAGGCCAAAAAACAGACTAAATAATTAATTGCTTTTCATGGTCCCGGACCGGTATAACTTTGCTCCTAAGGGTGATCACATGATTAAATAAACACAATTGATATTTTTTTATGCTAATTTTTATAAGAGTAAGATAATACAAATGGAGAGGCCAAAAAACAGAAGACGAAGACGAAAATAAATAATTAATTGCTGTATAATATTCTACTAGATATTTTCATCCGTGCGCCATCGTTTTATGAAGATTGTATGTATACGAAGGATTAATTCATAATTAATTTTAAATATCATATTAATTAATAATTAAACTATTATTATCCAGCTAGCAAGTAGCTAGTATAGTATAAGAATGTTTTAATTTAGATGAAATATGAAAAATGCAACATTAAAAAATTAAGATTATAATATACATATATATGAAAAGATTATATTGACAATTTCTTTCTGATAATTATTTTATTTACCATTGAATCAAAATAAAATTAACAGTTATAAAATGACATGTTAACTTGATTAATATATGATTCAAGTTGAATCTTAAAAATATATATTAAAAAGAAAAAAACAATAAAATCACAAAAAATTGTAGGATTAATTCAAAAGAATTTAAATTTTGAAAGGAGAAAAGTTAGAAAAAGGTCTGTATTATTTTTTAAAAGAGAAAAGATTAAAAATTCAAGCAATTTTAAAGATAATATACTCTAATTAATAATAAAAATGAAATAGTTAAAATTTAAAATAGTAAATTTTATTTATTTATTTTTAAATGATTTCCGCGACTAGTTAATCTGAGATCCAAAATTAATCTAATTTGTGCAACTATTGGAACACTCAAGATATCTTTTTTGTTTTTTTGGTAAACGCACATTCAAGATATCTAATGGAACTATTCGAACTCAAGATATCTAATGGAACTATTCGAACTCAAGATTCAATGAATTCATAAATTATTTTAGCATAGGGTGAGGGTTATATTTATTAGTCATTTTCTTATTATCTCTTATTATTAAATTTTAATTATTGATTTTTATTAATTTAATGATTATAATTTATCAAAAAATAATAATTAATTAATAAGTGTGATCTAATAAATATAACCATTAGATTGATAGAAATTAATAATTAAAATTTAGTAATAAGATATAGACTATAGCGTAATAATTGTAATCTCTCTTTTATTATACGAGTTTATATCTATCATATCATATGACACAAAAAAATTTCTTACACACAATATTTTATGGAGCCAACACTTTTTAAAATAAAAAAAAATTAAATCACGTAAAATAAATCTATATAACATTACGTAATCACCTTTTTTTTTTTTTACGAGATAACTGTTATAAAATCATGTTATTAGATATGAGTTTCGCCCTATAATATGCAGGGCAAGGGCTTGATGTAAAAGTAGAGTGTACACGATTGGTGGTGAAAGAAACAAGAATATGATTACCAAAAAAAAAAACAAGAATATAAGCATAGATTTAAAAAGTTCTGATTTTTAGAGTGTAGAGAGGAGAGGGTCCGCCATCTCCAAAGCATTATGCAAACGTAATTCTCACCCTTTTCTGCTTGTAAGTTTTCCCTTCACAACACAACAGAACCCCATTTTCATCACATCAAATCCAATACCATAACCCCATAAAACCAGTCACACAACAAAAGCTGTTGTGAAAAAAAGAAAAGAAAAAAAGAACAGTAACAGATCCACTCTTCTCTTCAAAAATCTAACCTTTATTCAATTTTTGCTGATAATCACCAAAACCCTAGTTGTCACACCCCCTCTCCTTTGTGATCTGGTCCGTTTTCCATGTCTGGGATATTTTTATATTTGTTTCTGTTTCTGTGCATGCTTTCTGTGTGCTGCTCTGCCACTTCGCCTTCTTCCTTCGGGTCACGTCGTTCGATCCTTCGAGAGGTCAACGATAATGGTAAAACTGGTGGTGATCATCCCGATTATGCAGTTGAGCTGAATGCTACGAATTTCGATGCTGTTCTTAAGGATACCCCTGCTACTTTCGCTATTGTTGAATTCTTTGCCCATTGGTTAGTCACAATGATTTCTATCAAGTTATCATATTCCCTTGTTTCTATTTAGTCTTTGAATTCATTGAATCCTCTCCCCGGTATTGAAATTTTCAGTTTTTTATGAATCTTACTCTGATTGTAGGAGTTTTATTTACTTATTTTGGGTAATTTGATTTAAGGTGAAATACCCTTTTGATTAGCGAATTGGATCTGCAGTATAATAGTGAGGAGAGATGAATTCATAATATAAAGCATTACAATGCTTTGGGAAATTCTGGTTGATTTGTCTGTTGAGTTTGCTTTTTCTATTGTTACTACTAATCCAGTTAAAGGTAATTGGAGCTTAGAAAAACATTAAGGAGAGGTAATGGTTTGTTTATGCAATTGATGCTATAAGCGTTGTAGGGTAAAAATAAATGGAAAATGTAGTTTGATAGAACACCGGTAAAGTTTTTCCTTTTAAAGGGGCCAGCTTAGAGAGTGGTAAAGTTGTTTCCTTTGTGATTGAAAAGTACAGTGAAAGGTAATTGGAAAGTTCAGTTGTTTTTCTAAGCTCCAATTACCTTTGGGAAATTCTGTTTGATTTGTCTGTTGAGTTTGCTTTTTCTACTGTTACTACTAATCCAGTTAAAGGTAATTGGAGCTTAGAAAAGCATTAAGGAGAGGTAATGTTTGGTTTATGCAATTGATGCTATAAGCGTTGTAGGGTAAAAATAAATGGAAATTGTAGTTTGATAGAACACCGGTAAAGTTTTTCCTTTTAAAGGGGCCAGCTTAGAGAGTGGTAAAGTTGTTTCCTTTGTGATTGAAAAGTACGGTGAATAATCTATTTTCAAATATACAAGGGTAAGGTTACGAACAAAGAGTGCCCTTACCCCAAGTCTCTAACTGGTTCAATTACGGAAAAAAGTCTCTTTATAAATATGCAAGGATAATGCTGCATACAAGGATTGCTCTCATTTCACTCTCGCTGGTTAGGGTTTAATTGGAAGTGGTTTTAGTGTGATAGATGAGGTCTTTGCTTGAAAATGGTCTTTTTATTCCGTTCACTTCATGTCCTCTTCTTTTACACCTCTGTGAAGCTAGCCTGGATTTGTGAGTCATTTCACCGCTGCCAATTAACATTAAATAGTTACAAAGTCCAGCCTATGACAAAAAAGGGAAGCTCAAAAAACTGCATCAAATTTTACTACTCCTTTCTTACTTGATCAATTTGACATGGACTAAATAGTTTTTAATTCTAGGATTCATTTAAAGGAAAATTAACTCTCTTTTATGGGTGTGTGTGTGTGTGTGTGTGACATCAATATTTCTCCTCTGCTCTCCTCCCAAAATAAATAAATAAAAAGGAATATATCCATATGTATGCTTGAGGAGCATATTATTTTACTTTGGCTTCTGATATTTCTTGTCTTAGTTAAGATGCTTTTTCTACAATCAAATTGAACTAAACTTTTTCATTCCTTGATAATAAATATTTTACAAATTCTTTTCTGCATATAGGTAGATTATAAGAATGGAATATGAGTGTAAGAAAATCTCATTTCCCTTGTGTCCTTTATTTCTCTGTCAGGTGCCCTGCTTGCAGAAATTATAAGGTATTATTTGGTAAAAAGTATAATTAATTTTTCAGAATTTTTTCAATTAACATTTCAACTCACTGTTATTATCTCACTGAATTTATAACACAGCCTCACTACGAAAAGGTCGCAAGGTTATTTAATGGACCCGATGCAGTGCATCCAGGAATCATATTAATGACAAGGGTAGATTGTGCATCGAAGGTACATGCATCTTTTGTTACTTTCTTTAAAAGACGGTTTTATGTAACATGCCTTGGTGATTGGTACCTTTCTGTTCACTTTTTTGGCAGCACAGATAAATACTAAGCTCTGTGATAATTTTAATGTTGGTCATTATCCTATGCTCTTTTGGGGCCCTCCTCCTAAATTTATTGGTGGTGGTTGGGAACCTAAACAAGGGAAAAGTGATATACGTGTGATTGATGAAGCACACACAGCTGATCGGTTGCTTAATTGGATCAACAAGCAAATAGGCAGGTATGAGGTATTCCTACATTCATTGTTAATGCAGTTATGATATTCTAGGTGAATATTTTATTTGAGCCAGTGATGTATTTGAATTTAGAACCAGCATTTGGACTTATAATGCACTAGAAACTAAGCAGTATGGAAAAATCAAAGTACTGAGCGCAACAGTCTAGAACTATGAGGAAGCATATCAGTTGTGTCTGGTGGAACATAGAAATTGTCATTGTATCAACATCAATATCACCTTTATCCCAAATTAATTGGGGTCGGTGGTAGATGAACCCACATGAAAGATATAAAATTATAGAAAAAAATAAAAAAATAAATAAAAAATAAAAAAAAAAAAAAGAAAAAGAAAAAGAAAAAGAATATATATATATATACATATATATGCATATATAAATATATAAAAGTGAAAAAGAAAGGGACAAGAAGAAGTGGGGGAAATGAAGGGGAAAAGGACTAAAAAGGGACCATTTGGAACATAGGAATACTACTTATAGCTTTTCTCCATTCCGTTCTAAGACACACCGTGCATATCCCACTCCATTAAATCTTGTTTTACTAAACTATTTTTGTGTTGAGCTCTTGGTAACAAACTTCTGTTCTTAATCACGTGCCCAAACCACCTCAATCTATGTTCTCTCATCTTCTCGGCAACCGGTACTACTCCGACCTTTCGCCGAATATCTTCATTTCTTATCTTATCCATCTTTGTGTAACCACACATCCACCTTAACTATCTCTGAGCTCATGTTGCCTAAGCATTCCGCTCCATATAGCATTGCCGGTGTTTTATAGTTTTCCTTTTAACTTAAGGTGGACACAAAAACCCAGATAGATTTCATCCACTCTGCTCTGATTCTATGATTTACATCCTCATTGTATATGTTGCTTAAATCTGATGCAAATTTAACTTGATCTTATTTTATTGTGTGTAACTTCTAATGTTCATGATGCCACAGTTCATATGGCTTGGATGATCAGAAGTTTCAAAATGAGCATATTTCATCCAATGCATCAGACCCTGGACAGGTCCCCTTTTGCACATGCCTACATATTTGGTTGCTTTTGTTTTATTTTTGAAAATATTGACATACATGATATGCATGACTTGGAAAGATTGCAAGAGCTATCTTTGATGTTGAAGAGGCAACTTCTACAGCTTTTGACATCATCTTAGAGCACAAGGTAGACTATCATTTCTCCCTGATTGGTCTTTTGTTTTGTGCTCATTCTTTTGGATGATAGAACTAATACTTTCTGCTTGGCAGATGATAAAACCAGGAACTCGAGCTTCACTTATAAAGTTTCTTCAGCTTTTGGCAGCTCATCATCCTTCTAGAAGGTAAGACGAACCTTTTACTGATCCTTTCTTCTCTGTCCAGAATTTAGTGTCACAATTTTTTTGTGTTCTGGATCATTTTTTACAGATGCCGGAAGGGTACTGCAGAATTACTTGTGAGTTTTGATGACTTGTACCCAACAGATTTTTGGTCTACTAATAAGCAGGAAGATGATATGAGTTCAATTAGGAACTTACAGATTTGTGGAAAAGATGTGCCTCATGGTTACTGGGTAGGAACTCAAACTTGTGGTTAACCTTTTAGACATTTCTGTAATGTAATACACTTCTGCTTGGCTTTTGTATGAAGTATTTGTAACATCTATACTTGGACAACACCTTAAACTTATATTTTATGAATGTATTTTTTGTGGGCTACTGTTGTCAGATGAATCTTTGAAAGATCTAGGCTGTGTTTGTTTAAGCTTAGAACAAAAGCACTTTTGTGATGTAGCTTTTCTTCAGAGCTTTTTTTGAGAAGCTACTTTTTTCAGCTTTTGAGAAAAGCATTAAAACAGCATTTTTTTAGGTTTTCACTTTTTTTCTGGAAAACCTTATGTAATTATTATAAAATTCTTTAAACATTTTTAAATTAAAAAAATGCGCTGAAACAAAAGGGTTTCTATTGTCAGTAACCATCATTTATTCATAGCCTCTATTCTCTTTTTAAAAGTTACCATATTATGTTAATTATAGTTGAATTGTAACTGAGAGTAGGATCTCATATCATTAGTTATATCAAGTATTCGCAAACAAACCTGTGTTTTTTAGAAAGAAGTATTTTTTAATCTCCTGTGTCAGTAAACCTTTATGATATTTATACTTTTTTGTGTTTCTGTCCTATGATTTGTGCTCAATGCTTTCATAATTATGTCTTGGAAGAAAATATTGCTCTATGAGCGATGCTCTCATTATCTAATCATTGTCACCACATAGAGAGAAGAAGAATAAGAAGAAAGTACATCTAGGGTCTCCGAAGAAGTAAAAGAAAGCAGTGAGCCAAAGTAGCAGCAAGCTTAGAAAATACAACATAACTGTCCAGTTTCTTTGCATATCAGTCATAGAAATTCCCTTGAAACAATCATGAGAAGACTAAAACACATTCTTAGCGTTTAACAAATGTAAGGGAAAACCCTGAAAAACACGGGTATTCCTCCCTAAATACACCATATAACTGCATAATTGAAGCATATGCTGCTTCCGCGTGGCAAACTTTTACCTTCTTTCTGTGTAATAAATTTTGGGAAAACCCTGGAAAATACAGGCATAATGGATAATGGATGCCATGGCTGACCTGCCATACGTGAGTTTGGTATGATGTAAATTGATTTAATTAAACAAACAGTTCATTGCAGGACTTGTTTCTTAATCAGTGTATATAATCTTGTGTTGAATTTCTTATTTTATTATAATTCTTAATTTGGTCTTCATACATGGAATTTTGAATTTTCTTAGCATGAGAAGGTTCCTGATTGTTTTGATTTATTTTGACTTTTGTTTTCCAGATGTTTTGCCGAGGCAGTAAAAATGATACCAGAGGCTTTAGGTAATACTTTCCCTTCCATGTTTTTTCTAGTTCCATATCCAATCAACATATTCAACTTCCTTCCCCACATTAACTGCCTTTGTTTTCATTTTAAATTTAAATTGGTGTCACACTCTTCTGCCACTCTATTTTTGTGTGTGCAAAGAAATATGCATATAGCTGGAGCTTCAGCCATCTAAGTGACCTTAGTTTCTGCATTGACTGCAAACCATCTCAATGATATATATATCTTAACATTATACCCTGTCTTATCTCTCTGCACTTTTCCAGCTGTGGTTTATGGGTTCTTATGCATTCACTCTCTGTGAGAATTGAGGATGGAGAGAGTCAGTTTACATTTAATGCAATTTGTGATTTTATTCACAACTTCTTCATCTGTGAGGAATGCCGACAACATTTTTACAAGATGTGTTCAAGGTAAAAGGAATTGAGAACTGCTAATGTCAATATCTTCGAGATCCTTTTTTTCCCTTAACTAATTTCGAATTCGATTTTCAGCGTTTCTACTCCTTTCAACAAAGCCCGTGACTTTGCCCTCTGGTTGTGGAGTTCCCATAATAAGGTGAACGAAAGGTTGATGAAAGACGAAGCATCTCTAGATACTGGTGATCCGAAATTCCCAAAAACAATTTGGCCACCAAAGCAGCTTTGCTCTTCCTGTTACCTAGGCCATGACCAGATGAACAACAAAATTGAATGGAACCTGGATGAGGTCTTTAAGTTTTTGACTAGTTATTATGGGAAAACGCTCGTTTCTCTGTCCAAGGACAGGAGTATTGTTGGAAATGACAGAACTGATGGAGCTGTTGAAGATTTAGTAGGAGCTACTAATGCAATTGTGGTGCCTGTGGGAGCTGCACTGGCAATTGCTGTTGCTAGCTGTGCTTTTGGAGCACTTGCTTGCTACTGGCGTTCACAGCAAAAGAGTCGGAAGTATTTTCACCACCTACACTCTTTAAAGAACATATGATAATTAGTAGGGTAATGAACTCTTTCAAAATTAACTGATATGAAGAATGGAAAAAAGGGGGTATAAGGAGATATAGATTATGTTCTTGAGCCTATTGAAATTCTTTTTTATTTTTTATTTTAATTATTTGTTTGCATAATGTTTCAGGCCAAGGAGAACGTGGAAGTAGGAATAGCTGACAAATGCACAAAAAGGCATTATGAGGTGAATAGCACATTTTGTAGGCATCCAATTTATGGTCTCACTCCAAAGAGCCTTGCCAGGGTTCTTTTTGAATCTATCCTTCCTTAATAGAATGTACAGAATACAATTCTTGCTCTTGGAGATCATTACTGATCTGTGCTACTTTCTTTTACTTTCTTCTTGGTGTTGAACTCACACAGCCTAGGAATTTGTGGGAAAGGAGCACATGAATGTAACATTTTTGCTTTGTAATTTTGGGTTATTTTTTTATTATCATAGTAACTACAATGCCTGGTTCACCTTTTACCAAAAATTTGAATGAAATCACATGAGCCTATAGTAGTTTATCATTCGAATGAAATCACGTAGTTTGATTTAATTTTTGATAAAATTTTTACATATAAAATCTAATTACTTGAAACCTGTAAAAACAACACATGAAGGTTTGTAGGCGACTGTAAATGTTTTTTAAAAATGTATAAAGCCCATTGAAAATATTAAAATATAGTCTTTTATTTAAAAATTCACTGAAATTATAAAGGCTGAGTGATTCGAATTTTGGTTCAATTGTGACAATTTTGAGTGCTGTATAGGTTCAGGCGTTCACCTAAACCAATTTAATCAATACTGGACAGTTTCATAATTCCTCCTTATGCAACTAGAATTATAGAAGTTGTAAAAGTAGTTATACAATTTTTTTTTTTTGTAAAAGTAGAGGTGGACAAACTTTGATTTCGAAGGTAACAATGGCTAAATATTTTGGCTTCAATGCAACAATACTGACCAGTAGATGGTGAGATCATCAAGGAAATCAATAGAATACCGAGCGTCTATTGTCTACATCAATGATGGTAGGGCTATTCGAGAGTTGAAAGAGACTGACTGAAGCAGGCATATGCTGACCCTGGATCATGTGTCTCAACTAGTGACAATCTATTTTATATGGCTTTTCATTAATTAATGAGCTGGTGATACAAATAACATGAAACCCAAAAGAAAGTAAACGAAGCTAGCAGCATCCTGTACCGAAATAAATGCCACAAACGTGCCTATTTTTCATTGCAATATATACAAGTTTGATATCTACCCATGTAATTTTCTCTATTTATAATGATAAATTTCTATCTGCACACTGAAGATATTGTTCTGAATATGAAGAATTCCAATCTGTAGGCAGAAATAGTAATGCAAATGTACAACTTGCGTGTCAAGACTTTCCAAGGAGTAGCTATTACAGGATCTTGGTAATATAAGTGGCGCACAATGCCTCATGAGGTATGACACCTGTCGCACACCAGAATTTCAGTGTCTTCTGACCAGTTTTATCCTCATTCCTCAGCAAATTCAAGGTTCTCAAAAGTTTTCTTCATCTAATTTGCATCATAAATCACAAGACAAATTGCAGCATCTCAAACCAAGAGCTTTTCACACTTCATTTACTTCGAGTGGCTTTGATATTTTTACAGAACACGTATCATATGAGGCTGCAAAGCTGCTTCCTCGTTCTCATCGTCAGATAAACTGACCAAGGCATTGGGATGCTCCTAATAGTTGCAAATGGCCAAGCAAAAAACCAAGAGACTTCACTATAAGTAATTACATGGTTGCTGAGATATATTGAATCATGGGAAATGGTAGAAACTCACCCGAAGATGTCTCCGATGCCGCTGGATGAACGTCACTGCTCTAACCATGAAGTATATAGGAAGAACAATTCCCGCAGACCGAAATAATAACACCTATCAAAACTCCATTAAATTGAATATACCTTGGTAAGTAAGAGAAGAGAATGATGATTGCTCTTACTAAAATTATATGTTGAATTATGTAAACCGTACCAAGAAGAGTGGGAAAGAGTAATCCTTATTTCCACTAATTACAAGGGGAAGAGTATGTCTTAAAATCAGCAGAACCATGAACTGCGCATGAGAAGCAATGAGGATTGGTAAACGTCATAACCAGAAAATGCAAAGGCACAGTGGCATACATGCACAGGAAGAAAAGAGAGAGATTACAATGACAGCAACCAAACGACAGCATATCAAACTTCCTGGAGTAGAGGCTGAATACTGATCAGAATTGATAAGGTTCTGGTCGGTCGAAACCATGCTAACCAAATGAGTGCTATTCAAGTCTCTTCTTGAAATCTCCCAATTTCCCCTGACATAAACAGCATGGGAGCACATTTGGAAAATAGAAATGAAAAAACACGGTTCACAGATTAACTTAATGTTTTGTTTGTGGGGGGGGGGGGGGAGGGAGGAATATTGCGAGGAAGTTACCTGAAACTCATGGGAATACGTCCAAATTGAAATAGTGGAGGAGGAGCTGTATAACCAGGCTTGAATTGCTAAAATTTACAATACAGGGGAAAATCATCAATTATAACAAATTCAGGTGAAAAATGATATGCCAAATATAATGATTACTTCCCAAACCCAAATAATCCAGATACCACAATTTCCTCAAATAAATTATCAGTGGGACTAGTATGCAGAAAGGGTATGAGAACCAGGAATAGGAGCAATTTTAAGCTACCTGGTGGCATATCTCACAGGTGGTGTCACCCTTCTCATTACACCACCGTTGTATACATCTACGGTGGGCGTACTGCAAAAATCAATTAATAAAAGTGTACAAAGTTTAAGCATTAGCTGAGTTTGGTGAAGATCAGTAGTTAGTACATGTGCAACTTTCTCAAAAATAAAGAGCCAAATAAAACATGCAGCACTTTTTTTCCAGTGAAAATACAGCATATAACAACTATCAAGAGATTAATAAACAATTTTATTTAGCAACAATACAAGCCAAATATAAGGAATAGAAAGCTGGGAGTCTAGGACCATTGACAACTACTTGCATCACATATGATTTTTAAGCTGTGCACAACATCAGAAGCATGCAGACAACAGCCCCATCTACACAATCCATCTAATATGCGACCACCACATGCTAAATTGCAATTGCACAGGCTTTGCAGCCTTGACTGATGTATGGCATGTTAGAAATAAATCTCAGCTTGGTTGGTATTTCCAAAATTCTTACACTGTTGAGGTGTCTACCGTCTACCTAATGATAGAATGTCAGACTAATAGTGATAGAAGATTCTATAATGCATAAGTCACATATCTTTAAAATCTTGTGCAAAATGAGCATGCTTCCAATTGATTCCACCTTGTAAGATCTTAACCACTATGCTATCAAGGACAAAAATGGAGAAAAAGTCTTATACACCTTGCCAGACATACTCTTATAAAAGATCTTTGTTCCCTGGCATTTTACCAAAATCATCTAGTTATCTTGGGTGGAAGGAATATATTTTTTATGTAATTTGGTAACTGACGTGTCAAAATAATTAATTATCCTCATCTCTCCAAGTGCAACCATATAAATAAATTAGAAACTGACTAAAAGTTTACTATGGTGAAAAATAATCAACCAGGTGACAGAAAATATGTCAGTAAAATTTGGCAATAGACACTAGAAATTCTTCAAGAACATTTATGTGTCCATCACAATGGATTTTGTTTTCCATTAAATTTTAAAACGCATGTTTCATGGATTCACGTAACAAATAAAAATGATACATAATAAAAAGCTTAATAACTTTCACATATCATAACATATGATTATGAATATGCATACTAGTAAAGAACTAACCTTCAAACTACCACAACAAGAGCAGGGTGTTTCCATATTGGAATCTTCATCCTCATCATGACATATCCTGCATTCTACCAGTTTCCCCGGATATTTTATATGATCGAGACCCATCTTCATCAAAGAGAGGTCAACCTCTGTATCATTCACTGCTGAGGATGCAGCCTGCATTGATCGATTTCTGCTTTCAAGTGCAGCTTCTAATGTGGATTCAGTTATCAATCGATCAACCAACAAACTAAAGTGATCCCCCATCTTTATGCACCCAATACCAAAATTCACAAAACTCCTAAGGAATTTCTTTATTCTCTGGGTTTAAACCTCTTGGTCAAGTAAGTCTCCTTCTGGAAATGAAATCCACATGCAAGGAAAGAAACAAAAAGCAAGTAAGCATTAGCAACATCGAGAAGCATATTTAGAAAAGGTTAAAAAAAAAAATGCTAAAAAAATTGGCTAATTTTATCTTCATGCAGAAATTCCCAGTTTCAAAAAATAAAATAAAAATAAAATATTGAACCCCACACAACGCTACAAATTGGAAGAACCCGAAGGGATTCAATTTCATAAACCGAAAGCTACAAATTGGAACAAAAGCACCCCATCCTCGAAAAAAAAGGAAAAAAAAAAAAGTTAATGTAACCTACAATCTCATGCAACATCAACGAAGCTGATAAATTGAATTGAATGAACAAAAGGCAATTAATTTGAAGATTTATCTGAAAAGGATGAGGAATTTGAATTTATAGTGAGAAACACAGCAACTTAAAAAAGGGCATACCCTGAATAAGTTGAAACAAGCGCAGAAACATTCAAAAGACATATTAGATAGAGAAAGAGAGAGTACCCAGAAAAAGTTCGGGGACAAAGGGAAAGGTGAAACAGACCCAGATGAAAAAAATGGAACAAGAGAACAAAAAGCGACCACCTTTACTCACAGAATGACTTAAAAAGCCAGAAGAAGCATCACAAGAACGAAAAGGGGCGCCAAAAAAAGAAGGGTAGAAAGGAAGTGGGAATCTTACAAGAAGGGGATCGCATTTTGTTGAAGCTAAGAAAAGCTTTCACCTTTTTTTCTTCTTCTCAGAATCGGTCATATAAAAAGGAACGGTGGTTTCACTTTCTACAAAAGAACGAGGTTTGGGAATGAAGCAAGAGATTGAGTGTCGTTCATGTCGAAAGGCAATAAGAAAGAGAGATGCGATTTTCCCTCGTGTGTGTGCGTTGTGTGTGGTGATGTCTATAGTCTATTGTATTGATGCGGCTGTTTTTCTTTTATACATTGATTCAAAGGGTAGAGAAGCAGAAGGATAATGAATCTAACTGCAACTATGCCCCTGTGGGACCACCACGATTCTACTCTTATTTCACCGTTATTGTCATTTCGCATTTGCTTCCTCTCCACCCTCATGTTCATCGTGTGCCCATGAATACGTCATAAATAATAATAAACTAATTCAATCAATCAATTTTAGTTAAAATTTAACCATCCTTTAATTTCATTAAAGTTTTAAAATATTGAATATTTTGTTAAAGGCTTTCTGTGTTTCTAAAGTAAATGGAGATAAGTTATATACCTTTCTGAAATTAAATGTGGATGGGGTTGTGCAAGGTAATCGGACAGCTTGTGGTGGTCTCTTGAGGGATAGGAATGGATTATGGTGTGGCGGTTTCTCAGCCTTCATTGGCTCTTGCATTCCTCTGCATGCTGAACTTTGGGCTCTCCTTTATGGACTTGATTTCGCCTGGAAGCATGGCTGAAAAGTGTTGGAAAAAAATCATGGTAATGATACTCGAAAGCTGCCATAGCTAAGATTCGAGTCTTTTTAATGACTATTGAATAAAATTCCTAGGAGTAGCAACACATGTAAATTTAATTCCTTTGGGCTCAAATCAATATCCTCCCCTCACAGCGATCTGTTAAATCTTCTTGTTGCTGATCTTTTGGATCCGGGTCTGAATAAGGTGGCTGCTAGGAGAAATACAGGATGATGCTTGTTCCTGGCTTTCTGCTAGTGTTTGATGTTTTGTTTTCTGCTGTTTCTTGTTCTGTTTTTTTCCTTCCTTCTTGTTTGCTGTTCTTTTATTTTGTGGGGGCATTGCCCCTTGCTGTAACCAAAAAAAAAAAAAAAAGTTATATACCTTCGCTCCCAAAACGACATCGTTTTAGGTTGAAAAATTATAAAGAAAAAGACTATTATAACCCTGAAATAAATTTAATTATAAAAATACCTTGATTTCCGCCTCAAAACGACGTCATTTTAGGCTCACTATAGATAAGTTATCTACATTATTCACTGTAGAAAAAGTGAACCCTTTATTAAATGGTAAAAATATTTGTCCTTTAAAATAACACAACTTATATCATTTTACTTTCACAAAAGATGAGACCCACAATTTTATTTTTTTTGGTTCACTCTCTCTTCTTCATGATCTATCTCTCTTTTTCTCATTTAAAATGACACAATTTTATATCGTTTAAAATGATATACATTTTTTTCTTTGTTAATTTTAAAAACAGATTGAAATGTAATTTGGGCTTTATGTTTGTTATGTTACATGATGTGATATAACAAACCTACCCACACATATGAGAAAGAGATGAGAGAGAAAAAAGGAAAGAAAAAAAATTAAAAGATGGAACCCACATAAAATTATGTATGTAAAAAAGTTATGTTACATCAGCTAACATAACCAACATAAAACCCATTTAATTTTTGTCACAAAATACCTTTGATTTGGTCAACATTAAAAGTGGTCTTGTAGGGTGACAACTTATCTTGTCTGTTTATCATTTAAACGCATCAGAATTACTACACAAATAGTACGTGTACAATTCTTCATTTATTATATGGGTTTGGTGTTTATTATTTTAAATGAGATAAGTTATATCATTTTAAAAGAGAGATAGACATAAAAATAAAAATTGTGAGAGAGAGAAAGTGGGTAATTTTTTAATTTAAATTTTAAATAAAAAATCTTATATCTATCTCACTTTTAAAATGACATAATTTTATGTCATTTAATATGATAAACACTATTTTCCTTATTATATTACACTTTATCTGTTAGTTGGGTTAATAATAATAAATTTTGTGTTTGTATCACCTGCAAACATCGCTGTATCCTGTATGTAGGTATTGTATGTTCACATCTATGCAAGGAGATGAGTGAGAAATTAAAGAGAGAAAAAAAAAAGGTTAAATCATCTAGCGTAATTTGTAATATGAAGGTTATATTTACAAATTTTTTATTTATAAATTATATTAAGTATGACAGATCATACAACAATCAAGAGTGTATAACCAATCATACTTAGTGTAATTTGTAAATAAAATTTCTAAACAGATCATTCATTTTCTCTTTATATCAAAATTATGGAGGGTAAAATGGTGGGAAAAAAGGGAAAGTATAAGGCGTTTGCGTTTAATGTACCCAGCATGTCATGCATTCTTTATTTTTTCTGGTAGGAATGTATTCTTTCACTTTCAGCACAAACAAACATCTTCTAATTCTAGCACCAAAATAGACATTAATCTTTTTTCAATCTTTAGGACTTGGGTGAAGTAAAGCTTTATACATAGAACTGATAGAAGGCATTTATTCGTGCACGCGAGGCATGCACCCAATCGATCAAAACGTCACTCTATTGCATTACCAATAGTAAAATGAATAATGAAATGGCGTAGCCCACGTAATTAGTTCATCCTGTTTCACTTATACCACTTTTGATTAAATTTTAAAGTTAAATATTATATTTAATGATGAAATTATTGCCATGTTTTATACAAAAATAAGATAGATAAACAGAGCAAGTGCAATACTTGAAAAAATATAATAATTTTCGTATGACTTTTTTTCTTTTTCTTTTTCATTTTTCACCAAGTATTGAACCTGGCATTAGTTGAAAAAGACCACGTCAAAGGGGTCCGCATAAGACGCCGGTCGTGTTAGTCTTGGATCGATTTCTCAAATTAAATCAAGGTCGTAACATTATTCAGATGCATTTCAAGCTTTCCACAAAGGCTAAAAATTATCTAGATCGTCAATGTCATGCTAGATTTGGTAAAGGCTTTTATATTTATGTTATTAGTTTTGTAGGGGAAGGATATTTTCCCAAGTAATATTAAAGATTTAAAGTACTTATTGATTATCTTAAATATTTCTAAGCCATGTTTAATTTAAGGGATATGATATTATTACTATCAAATAATGCTATTATCAATGTTACTATCATATCTTAACCGTTGATTTCTATCAATCAATGGTTATTATTTTCACAAATCAAGCTCATTAATTAATTATTAATTCAGACTAAATAATAACCATTGATTAGAGAAAATTAACGGTTAAGTTATGATAATAACATTAATAATAATATAATTTGGTAGTAACAGTATTCTATCCCTTAATCGAATAATGCTATTGCACCCAAAAAAGTTTAATACTACTAGAAAGGGAATTGTATCCCTTGGCCTTCGGTTAATCAAAATTAGAGATGGCAAATAGGCTTATCTCTCACCTTGACCGGTCCGGACTCATCAAAAAAACGAGATGGGATGAGTTGGCACGACTCTTAAAAAACAGTTGGAAATATTAATTCGTCAATTTTATGATGGGGTGATAGGTCAATCCATTTAAAAAATAAAAATAAAAAGTAAATCTTATTTTATTTTTATTAGTTTTATAGTATTTTTAATATAAATTTAACATTCCTGTTAATTTTTTCCAATCTCAACCAAAAAAATATATGTTAATATTTAGTGTGAGAGTCCCTAAGGACTCATTTTTGCCACCATACATTAATAATCTTTGTAAGGGAGTATTAAGATAAAAAACTTAAATATCACATAAATTTGACATAACAAATAAAATATTACTTAATACTAAAAAAATGACCTGACAGATTAACCACAGCCTCGCGGTGGGGTGAACTCGTTTTGTCCCATCTTATGCAGGATGAGTTCAAATGGTTGGCAGATTGAGAATCCCAACCCAACTCATTATCTCTGATAAGTTAAACAGAACAACCAAATATATTAGACTTGTTTCATCAGCTCTACCCAAAATGCCATTGAAATGCATTTAAAAAATAAATCTTAGTGAAAGTGTTGCATATATATATTTTACACCGGTATAAATTATATTCTCAATCTTGATTGATGATTCTATTTTTCAGGCTGGTTTCGGAGGAGCCCGTGGTGGGGAACCACAACCAATGAGCTAAAGCTACACCGCCATATCAAGTGGATATGACACCATATCTTAATCCAAAATCTTAAGACATTGGATTTATGGCATCCACTTATATCCACTTCACTTAACTCATTACCAACCAATGTGAGACTCATCACACTTGAATATCTCAACAATCTCTTCCTCAAGTGTGAAACTCACTATTGGTATGCTTCCCTCTCCCTGAGTATCCTAGGCCCAAGTACTCAACTTGTCTCCTAGCCAAACATCAGGCTAGCTTGAGCTCAACCCGACCCTAATACCACTGAACGTTGTGCTACTCGGCAGCTTACACAGTTTACCATGACGTTCTCCTATTGCAATAAGCCAATAACCATATCTCCTTGAGTCAACTTGTAACAGCCTCAATCCCTATAGCAGATATTGTCCGCTTTGCCCCCCTTCCGGGACTCACGGTTTTACGTTCTGGGGTTACCCCCAAAAGGCCTCCACTAGGAAAGGTATCCACACCCATATATATGGCATGCTTCGTTCCCCTCACCAACCGATGTGAGACTTTACATCCTCCCCCACTGGGAATACAGCGTCCCCGCTGTACACACCGGTCCAGGACCAGGCTCTGATACCATTTGTAACAGCCTCAATCCCTATAGCAGATATTGTCCGCTTTGCCCCCCTTCCGGGACTCACGGTTTTACGTTCTGGGGTTACCCCAAAAGGCCTCCACTAGGAAAGGTATCCACACTCATATATATGGCATGCTTCGTTCCCCTCACCAACCGATGTGAGACTTTACATCCTCCCCCACTGGGAATACAGCGTCCCCGCTGTACACACCGGTCCAGGACCAGGCTCTGATACCATTTGTAACAGCCTCAATCCCTATAGCAGATATTGTCCGCTTTGCCCCCCTTCCGGGACTCACGGTTTTACGTTCTGGGGTTACCCCCAAAAGGCCTCCACTAGGAAAAGTATCCACACCCATATATATGGCATGCTTCGTTCCCCTCACCAACCGATGTGGGACTTTACATCCTCCCCCACTGGGAATACCACTAAACGTTGTGCTACTCGGCAGCTTACACAGTTTACCATGACGTTCTCCTCTTGCAATAAGCCAATAACCATATCTCCTTGAGTCAACTTGTAACAGCCTCAATCCCTATAGCAGATATTGTCCACTTTGCCCCCCTTCCGGGACTCACGGTTTTACATTCTGGGGTTCCCCCCAAAAGGCCTCCACTAGGAAAGGTTTTCACACCCATATATATGGCATGCTTTGTTCTCCTTTCCAACCGATGTGGGACATTACATCCTCCCCCATTCGGAATACAGCGTCCCCACTGTACACACCGGTCCAGGACCAAGCTCTGATACCATTTGTAACAGCCTCAATCCCTATAGCAGATATTGTCCGCTTTGCCCCCCTTCCGGGACTCACGGTTTTACGTTCTGGGGTTACCCCCAAAAGGCCTCCACTAGGAAAGGTTTCCACACCCATATATATGGCATGTTTTGTTCTCCTTTCCAACCGATGTGGGACATTACATCCTCCCCCACTGGGAATACAGCGTCCCCGCTGTACACACCGGTCCAGGGCCAGGCTCTGATACCATTTGTAACAGCCTCAATCCCTATAGCAGATATTGTCCGCTTTGCCCCCCTTCTGGGACTCACGGTTTTACGTTCTGGGGTTACCCCCAAAAGGCCTCCACTAGGAAAGGTATCCACACCCATATATATGGCATGCTTCGTTCCCCTCACCAACCGATGTGGGACTTTACATCCTCCCCCACTGGGAATACAGCGTCCCCGCTGTACACACCGGTCCAAGACCAGGTTCTGATACCATTTGTAACAGCCTCAATCCCTATAGCAGATATTGTCCGCTTTGCCCCCTTCCGGGACTCACGATTTTACGTTCTGGGGTTACCCCCAAAAGGCCTCCACTAGGAAAGGTATCCACACCCATATATATGGCATGCTTCGTTCCCCTCACCAACCGATGTGGGACTTTACATCGATGTAATGTCCCACATCGGTTGGAAAGGAGAACAAAACATGCCATATATATGGGTGTGGAAACCTTTCCTAGGGGAGGCCTTTTGGGGGTAACCCCAGAACGTAAAACCGTGAGTTCCGGCGGGCCCGAGGGTGGCCGGGGCAAAGCGGACAATATCTGCTATAGGGATTTGGGGTTGTTACAAATGGTATCAGAGCTTGGTCCTGGACCGGTGTGTACAGCGGGGACGCTGTATTCCCAGTGGGGGAGGATATAAAGTCCCACATCGGTTGGTGAGGAGAACAAAGCATGCCATATATATGGGTGTGGATACCTTTCCTAGTGGAGGCCTTTTGGGGGTAACCCCAGAACGTAAAACCGTGAGTCCCGGAAGGGGGCAGAGCGGACAATATCTGCTACAGGGTTTGGGGCTGTTACACAACTTGTATGAACACTTGTTATTGTTGAAATTAATACCCGCATCTAAGGTTGTAAATGGGTCAGCGACCTAATAGGGGCCTACAGTCCAGCCTATATTAGGCTAGACTTGACTTATTACATATAGTCAAATAGAACAGGCTCAGGCTTTTAAAATGGCCTATTTAGAAAATAGACCATGGGCTTTCTTTTATGTGTCGGGTTTACAACCCTACAGGTCAGCCTATATCATATTATTTATTTTAATAAAATAAATGAAATAATTATTTTAAATAATAAATAATATTATTTTAATTATTGAATGCCCAATAGGCTTAAATAGGCTAACAGGCCTAGCCCAAGGCTTTTATTTATTTTATTTTATTTTTGGTGAAAAGACTTTTATTTTTAAATATAGGTCATGACACATTTATAATTTGAGCTTACATAAGTCTAACAGATCAGGTCAGTATAACATCCCCTATAATTAACTAGTATAGAGGATATCACATTATTTCTTAAATTATATTTTAATAATAATAAGAAGCAATATAGAGTAATATAAATTTAGGAAGATCAACTAACATCCTTCATTAATTTGTACATGGATGTGAGTTAGTATATAGTATTTTTACATTTTAGATATTTTACACTAAAGTCTACTTCCTAAATTATTATACATCAATATCATACATACACTACATTCCTAACTACTTAAAGCTACAAATTTATACAGTACATAGACCTCACTTTAATCTAGCCTATAAGTATAAGTCTCCACATGATGTGTCTCCAACTTATTATGTACTAAGGGTTAATATGACCATGAAATTGATTTAAAAATAATTAAAAGATATGAGAATTGTAATTAAATTATTATTTTATTCTCATTAATATTCCCATAAAAATTCTTATATTTTGCGGGAATATTTAGCTTAATAAAAAGATAGATTGGAAGGCTCAAGTGGATTTATTTTGAACTTTTGAATCATATAATTAATTGAAGATCTTATTGAATATTATCTTGAATATTTTTAAGAAAAAGTTTTCATTTAAATATAGAAGGGAATATTTTAAGGATTGAATTAAAGATATGATTGGAGATTTTAGTGAAAATTCCATTGAAGATCTTATAGAAATTAAAAGATACGGTTTTATGACTATTAAAATGCAACTGTTGGAAACAAAAAGGAATGTTAGAACAATCTAAAAGAATGAGAGCGCAAAGACCAAAGGAAGAATCCCATTTTATAGAGCTCAAGACGAAGATCGAAAGAAGATCAAAGCTTTGTAGTGGCGATCAACTCTCACTCTTCCCTTATTCACTTCATCTATTTTAATTTATTTTATTGTTTTGTTTAAGCACATGTAAGAAACATAACTATTATTTTTATATTATATATGTATTATTTTATTTTATATTATTTCAAATTATATATATACTTATTTATTATATATGTATATATTATATATATATATATATATTATAATTTATATTATCACTTTAATTTGAATGTTACAGTCAGGCCTAAAGTATTTTATACAGGCATGACCTATTTAAGCCAAAGTCAGTCCAACCCATTTACACCTCTTCAGTCATATTTTCCATACTACCAACGGAGATCAGATTTCTAGTACACTTGTAATATGCATCACATCCGATAGATTCTTAATTGTCCCGTCATTCATCTTCACCTTTACATTTCCATGTCCCCAATAGCATGAGTCGTGTCATATGTCATTTTGACCGTACCGCCAGAATATGATTCATAAGTGCATAACCACTCTATATGAGGTTTCATATGAAAGGATGCTCCAGTATCAATAATCCATTAATTGCAGTCGTATGATTGTCAAATGCCATGTATAGATCCACTGCAATATCTCCATCATCCTTCTTTGTACCAAAACTAGAAGGTGGTTGATCATCCCACTTCTCAGGACCTACACTTTTATTTCTGCAATTCCTTCTCAAGTGTCCAACTTGTTTGAACCTCCAACACCTTATTTCAGATTTATCATGGGACTTTGACCTTCCCCTTTGATTTTTATCTGTAACCAGACTTTGATCTGTCACCACTCCTCCCTCTAACAAACAGATCCTCATTACTGGTATCTTCGAAACCTACCTTTCTTATCTCCTCAAACAATAAGACATCAACAATTGTCTCAAATGACTTTTTATTAACACCAGTACCGATTGAAACAATGATATGCTTCTAAGAGTTAGGCAATGAACACAGTAAAGTGCAAGCTTTGTGTTCTTCATCGAGGTTGACATCTACAGATGTAAGTTGCACACAAATATTATTAAACTCATTTAAATGAGTAAAGAAAGAATCACCTTCGCTCATCCGCAAATTATGAAGCCTTCTTCGCACGAACAACTTGTTCACGAGTGACTTGCTTTGATAGAGACCTCTCAGCTTTGTCCAGAGATCCTTCACCGTCTTCACAGAAGTCACATTCACCAGAACATTATCTGTCGGGCATAACCAGTTTAGGCTTTGCGTCTTTCGATTGTCTCTTATCCACTCCTTTAACTCGCTTGCCTCTACAATCCATCACCGATAGTTTTGATTGGTACCGATGACTTATCATCTTCGACCACGTACCACACCTCCCTGTCAATGAGCAAAGCCTCCATCTCCTGTTTCCATAACTCGAACCCCATTCCTCCGAACTTTGACCTCGATCCGTGATTGGCCAATCGACATCCTTTATGGATTAATTTCGCAAATTTCTCCACACAAAGAAAAAACCTCAAATCGTGAAACCCCGATCCGCCGTCACAGGAACCTTGGTCGCAGAACCAAAGCTCTTGATACCAAATGTTGAAAATCAACATAAACACAACCGAAATAGATAAAAGAAAACGAAGAGAAATTGTCACAACGGTTTACCTTGGTTCACCTAATGTAGGATACGTTCAGCTTGTCTATACTATATTTTGGTATCAAAGCGAGTTTCAGAGGAGCCCGTGACGGGGGGACCACAACCAATGGGCTAAGGCTACACCACCATATCAAGTGAATCTGACACCATATCTCAACCCAAAACCTTAAGACATTGGGTTCATTGATCCATCCACTTATATCCACTTCACTTAGCCCATTACCAACCAATGTGGGACTCATCGCACTTGAATATCTCAACACTATTTAACAATTTCGATTTATTATATATTTGAGCCGTTAGATGCAAGCAAATCAATAATTCAAATTTGGTGTAAAACTTCTTATTCTTACACTGGTTAATAATAGTTTGCCCCTATATATATAATTTTTCACTAATTTATCGATTATTCAACTAATTCAGTAAATCCACTCAAAATCACAATTATGTACCCAAAACTCAAAGAGATAATTAATTATGCTGAAATAACCCTATACCAATTAATCCGTTTCCTCTATATATTTATGTTGTTCAAAATTACTAGTACTTTTCATTAACAAAAGGATATGAATATATTCATGGTAAGAGAAGAATTGAATAGATCAAAACAAAAAGAAACCAGACAACTGTTGACCTCATCCGAACAGGACAATTTCCCCTTTTGACTTTGGGACAATTTCCTTCTTACGCTTTCCGTGATATCATTTTCCTCTATGACTAACCCCATTAAGTAAAATTAATACAAACATACAATAAATAATTTTCTTAGTTATGTAAAGCTTTCTGCTAAAGTGAAAATCAAAATATTAGCTGCGATTATTTAAGATATTTGAAAATATTATGACTGTTTTAAAACAATAAACATGGTAAAATATCATGCTAGTTAATAAAAAAAAATGCGTTTTTAAGATTGGCTCTATTAAAATGTTGAATGAAATTTCTCCCCTTTAATTTCCATTTGGACTTGTTAGTAGCTTAATTTATGATAGTCCTAAATTTAAGTTGCATTAAACTGCATGAATTGAATATAAAAGGGTATAGACCTTTGCATGCAATCCAAAATACCTAATTAGAATCAGTCCGGTTGTTGAATCAAACTACACTTTTGAGTCATTGACTTTTATTAAAAAATGGCACTATAAATTTATAATTATCATAAGAACATAAGCGTTAGGTCAACCCACGACAATTATGATATTTGAATGGTTAGGTTGTGCAAAGTCGAATGATATGGATTTTCTCCTGCATAATGTCAATATATATCCCATTTTATATGATCTCACCTTCTCTCTATATGTATATATATTTTGATTAGTATAGCACTTCTAGCTCCTGCTCCATTCTAATCATGGAATACCATGCAAACTTTAGGGTACAATAATCAGATTCAAATTAATGTGTAGGTGAACGACCGAACTAGTTTAGAAGTTTAAGTGCACGGATGAATATAAGAAATGGTGCATGATGAAACTGATTTGGACTTAATTAGAAACATTTTGTCAAAAGGCTGATTGTTGGGTCTCACATATTATTTGGTGCTGATGTTATAACAAATGAGAAAAGTCACGTCATTTAGTTATTGCTTGAATTTTTTAAGTTTATTGCAGAATTTAATATGTGATGAATTAAAAAACAGTAAATGCAAAATAATTGTTATGAAAATAAAAAATCCAGAATATTTTTAATATATAACTTTTAATCTGAAACAAACAAAGTCAATTGTTAAAGTGTTACAAAATATATTATATTGAAACTCAGTCTTTCTATTATAACAAGAAATACTCATCTAACTTCAAAATGATATCACTTTAAAATTTGTATTAGATAACTTTATCTCCTATTAAATGATATATTTTTTTTTATGCTAAAATCTTGAATGATAAGGTTTGATTCTGATTTTAATCTTTTTTTTTCAAATCATGATAATCTTGACAAACATATCTATTATTTAATTTTAAAATACAGAGTTTTTTCTTTGAAATTTTTTTAGTTGTACGTAACTTAATTTGGAAGATAAATGTTTGATTCTGTTCTAAAATCAGTATCGGAAAATAAAAATCAAACATTTATTTTTCAAAACCAAGGAAAAACCCGAAATCTTAGCACTAAGTTTGTTTTTAATGTTATTATACTTATTGTCGGAAATTATATATGTTTATTTATTTATTTTTTTGAATAATAATTTTATGTAAATTATCAAAATTCCTCCCTCCGATCAGTAGCTTAACTATATACTTGTTTATTGTCAATTTAGAGTTGGTAGAATTGTTATTTTGAGTTATGAATTAAATCTTTGTCTCAAAAAAATGAGTAAATATCATTTTCGGTCATCAGTAAATTTTACGATACCCGCTTTAGTCCCTAGCAAATAAAAAGGCTATTTGTGATCCCTAAGAAATTCAAAGTGGACCCATTTTAGTCCCTTTGAGGGACTAATATGGATCTTTTTTAAATTTGTGAGAGACCACTATTTCAACTAAATGGATCAACTTTGAATCTTCTAGGGACCATAAATAGCCTTTTTATTTGTTAGGGACTAAAGCGGGTATCGTGAAATTTGCTAAGGACAAAAAATGGTATTTACTCTAACAAAAATTAAGGGGTGTATTGGATTAGGATTTTAAAAAACTATTTTACATAAATTTTTTTATAGATTTTAAAAGACTATCTAAAATTGTAGTGACTTAGATTTTTACCATCAACATTTTATAAGATTGAATTATAAAGAACTTTAATTGAATTTATAAGATTTGAAAGGATAAAATATGGATTTATGATTTTAAAAAATCATATGAATTTTTAACAAACATTCAAAATTACAAGAGTTAATACAAAAATAACAAACCAGTGTAATGATATTAATAAAAAAAGTAAAACATAATATAACTTCTCTAATCAGTAATTTGATGTAATTTAATGCCCTACTAAGCATTAGTTCTTCACGTATCTAAAGTTATACTAGCCCTCCATGTATTAGCATCTTCTCATTCCTCTTGGGTTTGACCAAAGTGTTGAAAATTATCTTCGTCTTTAACTAGTGATATTGAAGATAAAGATGCATCTATTGGTTCAACTGGAAATTTATCTGAACAACATTCTTTGTGAAGAAATGCATGCTACACATGCTAACACAAGCTCTGCTTGTGTTTTAAATGGAAACCAAGGTGCTAACTTAAAAATTGTGAACCGTTATTTAAAAATGCCAAATATCCTATAAGTTACATTTCTTAATGATGCATGATGAAGATCGAACAATTCATTTGCATTTGAGGGTCATTAACATCACCCGTAAAATCTTGTAGTTGATATCGCATATCTCGAAATAGAGCTAAAATTTGGCGTCGATCGGAAAATCCATAATCTAATAGAAAATATTTACCTAATTATATATAGGGTTTTATTAATCTCATGTTAAAGGAGATAGTTATCTCATGTCATATAGATAAATTTGTGGGCTCCACCACCTGAAAAAATAAAGGAAAAGAAAAGAAAAAGTGGCACAGTTATCAAAGAGTGTGTAGGAGAGAAAATCTGAATGTAACATGAGAATAATTTTTTCCTTATATATATAATACATATAAAAATTAGTATGAAAACTAAAAAAATATATTTATTATTTAAAAAATAAATACTTACTTGGAAAATTTCAAGAATACTCCTCCTTGTTAAAGCATCACTTTGTAGCTTGGAGTCCCGAGTTGAACCCTCCCAAGTCCCATCCACTAAGAACATACACGAATTCCAAATCTTGTGAAAGATAGTAGGATCCTGTTCAATGCTTGATTTATAGTCATATTCTATACTAGTAAGAGTCAATGGACATTCAATAGGTTCACCATACACCATAATCAAAAACTGATTTAACATTTGCATTAATGCATAGATTGCCATCATCTAGGTGTTGTGGCTTCATAAAATTCTTCATTTATTTCATCATCAACTCTTTCTTCTTCCTCTAAATCATTATCTTCATACATGCTCAATTGTGACAGTATATATAAAAATATATATATGAGACTGCAAACAATTGAAAAAACAAATTGTAAGAAAACTAAAAGGTGTCCAAGTTTACTATAATATGTATCAAGAAATGTGACATCATGAGAGATGCATGCTATTTATAATTCTCACAAAAAAATTTCACAAAATCCACACTGAGAAAAAAGTCATTAAATTCGTCAGATTTTTTGAATACCATAAAATTATTTTTCCTTTATTTAAAATCCTAATTAAGTACCATTGATTTTGGACGGACTCTAAAATAATCTTATAAAATCCTAATCAAATATCATATGACTTTTTTACTATCCTTTAAAATTCTAATTGGATACCAATGTATTTTTATTTCAGCCAACAAAGGTGGGCACCGGCAAAGGGTTTGGTCAATACCTCTCAAGGGTGTGGGTTCAAATCCCGTTGGCCGATGTGGTGGTTAACTCAACCTCTCCAACAATGGTGATAATCAAACTACCCTAGAGATATTTCTTGGTGGCATAAAGTGATCAAATATCAAATATCTCTCTCAAACAATCAATCCAACATCACACAGATTGTGGGGAAGATCCATTCAAGGAATGTGACGCTTGAGCCTTGCACCAAAGGGGAGTTCGGAACTTGGTGTCTAACCCCACTTAAACTTTTACTTGTACAAAAAAAAAATGGATTTTTATTTCAAAAAATAATCCTTTAAAATCTCAATCCAATACACCCCATAAAACAACTTGTTAATGGCTTTTTTTATTTTGTAGGTTTTTTTCAAAATTATTTTACCGAATAATATAAAAACCAAATTACTGAATTGAGATTGTTTTGATCGCGTAATGGGCTAAGCGCACATGAGTCTTATGAGTTTGTAAGATAGAATGTGGATGAGAAAAGTATCTTCAGTAACATTATTTACTGAAATTGGAAAAAAATAATACAATTGACTTTTTTTTTATGTTGTTTATTAATGTCACGTATATTAAAAACACGCTCGTGGATTAGCAATTTTTTTAAAATAAATAAATAGATAGTTATTTCCTACTATAGACACAAGATGTAGTGAGCCCCATCACCTATTAAGAAAAAAAGAAAAAGAAAAAATGATGGCATAACTTTTGATGTTAGAACTATCTCATGTAAAATGAGACAATGATTTTCCCTATTAAAAATACGCACGTGGATTAGCAATTTTTTAAAAGTAAATAAATAGGATAGCTGTTTCAACTTTCAAGTACGTTTGGTTGGTTATCTACCTTATATAGACCACGAGAAACTCCCCTTTTTTTTTTTTTTGGTAAGCAAACTCCCCTTTACTCTTACCAACATTATGTCCGCAATTTTGTTTAACCCTTGCCATTTTGCTAATAAAATGTTGGGTTTTATGTTTATTATGTTATAAGAAAAGTGATTGTGTAATGTTATAGAGATTCATTTTGCGTGTCATATTTTTTTCTTTTTTGTTTTGTTTTAAAATGTGTGGGCCCACAAAATGTTGTGTGTGTAGGAAAGTTTTTTGTGTTATGTTAAAGGAAGAAATGAAAACCCTAAAATCTTCTTCCATATTTATTTAGTGTGAAATCCCATTCCCTTTGCATAATTCTTCTGAATGATTGAAAAATTTTCTTCAAATTTCCTAGTATTTTCAATTCTTAAGTTCATGCAAGCTCTTCACACTTTGTTATTAATTTTCTATAATAGTTAAATTATTATTTTTATATATTGTAATAATAAAAAATGTAGAAGACCACAATGTATAATTTTTTAAAACATACTTAGATGTGAATATAATGTTTACCACTGAACCATAGTATTTTGATTTTCATAATTTTTATTTTTATATTTATCGGTACCTGAAATTATTTTATGCTAATTATGCAACACTGAACAAAGCCCGTGCTAGAATATATTGTGTGGATATACAAAATCCAAGTACTATAAAAAATTAGTCTTGGAATATCTTGAAGAAACTCAAAAATTTATATAAACTGCATGTATAAGTATATAACGAGTATTATAACATGAAACTATAAGATAATATACAAGATTTGTGTAGGTTAGGAGAAATATGGAACTTGATTTAAAAAAAAAAAACAAAGGGGAAAAAGTTTCCGATATTACTTTAGATAACTTTGTCTAATGTTCATCAAAACGACGTCGTTTTGAGGTTGAAAAATTAAAAAATTAGAATGCTAAAGATTATTATAACCCTAAAATAAATTAAAATTACAAAAATACCATGATTTCCGTCCCAAAATAACGTCGTTTTGATGAATATTAGATAAAATTATCTAAAATAACTTTAGAAAACAAATAAACCCCAATAATAATTAATACAGTAGATTTGAGTTACATAATTTATTATTAATTTTTTTTGTAATTAGAGTTCTGTAATTATATGAGAGAGAAAATAAGATTCAGGGCGTTTCCGTCTTTTCAAACGAAACGACTAACGATCTCTTTAACTACTTGGATGTCATCTCCAATAGCAGAACGCCACGTTTAAATCTCCATTTCCCGCCAAATCTCGAGGTTCATCAATGGCGTCCTCGCTTGTGTTCCTCCTTCTTCTCTCCTCCTCCTTCTCTCTCTGCCGTGCTCTTCCACGCGAAGCCATCTTGGACGCCGCAGATGTTCTCTCCGATTCAGGCTTCGTCTCAATGGCACTCACGTTAGAAATCGTGGCCAAAACACTTCTCGAACCGTCCCCTTCCGCCACCGTCTTCGCTCCCTCCGATTCCGCATTCAAGAAATCCGGCCAGCCATCCCTCGATCTCCTCCGCTTCCACTTCGCTCCCCTGCCTCTGCCGCCGCTGAGCCTCCGGCTGCTCCTGCCCGGCTCCAATATCCCGACGATGCTCGCCGGCCAGTCTCTGACCGTCACCGCGTCAACCTCCGAGGGCGCAACCTCTCTAAACAACATCAGAATCACAGAATCGCCCATTTACGACGACGGATTTCTCCTAGTCTACGGAATCGAAAGATTCTTCGATCCCAATTTTCAGTACACAGATTCCAATCAGAGACCTAACCCTAATCCCTCGTGTGCAGTGAAGAACAACACTGTGAGTTCCTTCGATCAAGCCGTTGAAACCCTAAAATCCGGCGGGTACTCTGCCATGGCTTCGTTTCTCGGAATGCAACTCTCCGGTGTGGTGGATCAGAGTGGAATCACAGTGTTTGCTCCTACGGATGAAGTGGTGCTGAACCATATTGGGGATTTGGGAGAGCACCCTTCGTTCTTTCGTCGCCATGTTGTTCCCTGCAAGCTTCTGTGGAACAATCTGGTCGATTACACTGATGGATCGGAACTGCCGACGTTCTTGGAAGGGTACAGTATCAACATCACGAGATCCGGTGGCGTTTTGATTCTGAACGGAGTGCCGGTTTTTTTTCCGGATATATTCTTCAATGACAAGGTTGTTGTTCATGGCGTCAGTGATGTTCTGGCTGTGCAAGAAAACACCCGTCAAGTTGTGCACGTTGATGATGAGGAAAATGTGTTTGACCCTGTTGAATTTTGAGGCCTGCTCATCAAAATGAATATCTCTGCTGCCATCATCAACTTGTGATTTCATTTCACATTGTTTGTTCTTGTAGGCTTGGATTTCACTTTCCATGTATGTGATGTAAAAAGAGGGAGAGTCAGTGATTTGGTTTTATTATGCTTTATCATGATTTTCAAATGTAACTTTCTTTAATAGTGCTGCTGGTCTTTGATTGTTTAAAATTGCTTACAGAAATCAAAGATTGAACTGACCAAGATTTAAGATCCAAGTGATCAATTAACATTCTTTCATTGCTGAATTGCAAGGTTGAGCTTCCAACCAATGAATGTTGGTTTAGAACAGTGAGAATTTGATTTGAGATAACAAGAGTTTAAATAAGTTGACATTCTTATTCATGTTGAATCGCTGAGTGTTCTCTTGTCACTTTATCTTATCCAACACCAACTTTGTGTCTTAAATTAAGGCAGAATTCTTTCATATGTTTTTCTGACCTCTATTATTAAGCACTATTCATTTCATAATATTAGGCCCATATTGAAACATGATTTGATCCCCTCTATACTTCTCTTTTTTGCCCTACAGATGACAGAAATACAGATCATACTTTTATTTTCCGGAAGGAAAAATTGTTTGGTTGGTAACTTTTAAGTTATTTCTAAAATGTCATTATACTTGGACAGTATAATAGTCTAATTCTTTATCAATTTTATTGTAAATCTATACTTCACCATCTGCATTTGACAATGATAAATTTTTACTGTTGTGGCTCTTGTTAAATCTGTTCTTTAATTTTTCTGGTAAGGATAGCTTCACAAACACTTCTCCCCTTGGAGTGTGTGTGTGTGTGTGTGTGTGTGTGTTCTGCATAGAGTATAGGACACAAACTGAAATGAGACCCAATCCGACATTGATAATGTTAAGGTAATGGTTTAATGGAGGACAGTAACTTGAAGTGATTCCTGTGAACGCATCCCTGACAAAATTGCAATTCCGAAGGCCTTTAAGTAAAAGTGAAGTATAATGTTCTAATGCATAGCTTTCGTTAACCGTAGCTACTAACTGCAAGTAAATCTCCGGAGTCACCCTGCCAACTGTGGTGCAAATACCAGATTCAGATAACTCACATTCATAATTCTTCCAAACTTGAAAAGTTGGATTCAATGAGATTCTTTCCATATCACTGGCAGAAATAGAAACTGAACATATATAATACAAAAAATTGGAACAATTCAGATCAAAACTCAGAGGTTCTTTTCATCCAATTTCCTCTGTTGAACTGCACTGCAATAGAAATAATTTACTCATGTCAAGTATGAATGTTTTTGTGATCTCCTGGACAAAAATGCGGAATTGAACTATAAATTAGAAAATAAAAAGTAAAAGGGTGAAAGTGAGAGGAGAGAGAAAGGGTAAAAGAGTTGTGATCAAACGGTGGGCAGAGAAGAAAAAGAAAACATAATATCATATCTTATCCTTAATTTTAAATATTCAAAAAAAAATTCTCAAGATTAAGTTCAAAATCATAATACAAGGATTGGCGCTTTATCTTGTTATCATGATTTGGTTTGTTTTTCATTAGCTTTCCTTTTTTGAAACAAGGATTGGCGCTTTATCTTGTTATCGTGTTGGATTCCTTTTTTTATTAGGATTCATCATCTCTATAACTATAAATAAGTATTAGACTTCAAACCCTGAAAAGTGCAGAAAGAGAGAGAAAGCGAGAGTGAAAGAAAAAAAACAGAATGAGAATAATGTCACAGGATCTTGAGTTTTGCGGAACAATGCATGGTCACAGTGACATGGTGACAGCCATTGCTACTCCAATGGACATCAATAACTCAAAGATAATAGTAACATCATCACGTGACAAATCGATCATCGTGTGGGATCTTACCAATAATATCGACGACGACTACGGTGTCCCGTGTCTCTGGCTCACCGACCATTTTCGCTGCGTTCAGGATGTCACCCTTTCCTCCGACGCACAATACGCTCTTTCCAGCTCATGTGACGGCGAACTCCGCCTTTGGGACCTCGCCGACGGCACCTGCCTCCGCCGCTTCCTCGGCCACAAAAAGGGAGTGCTTTCTGTTGCATTCTCCATGGATTATGACCGTCAGATCGCGTCGGTGTCTCGAGACCGCACGATCAAGTTATGGAACATTCGCGGCGAGTGCAAGTACACCGTTGAAGAGAGAGGCGAAGAGGGAGAGGGAGATGGCCACTCCGATTGGGTGAACTGCGTCCGATTTGGGGATAAGAGTCTTGTTTCTTGTTCAAGGGATGGTACTGTTAAAGTTTGGGATTTGAAGTTTAATAAGATTGAGCTGAGGCACAACTTCGATGGCCACACTGGCTCTGTTAACAGCATTGGTGTTTCACCAGACGGGACTGTTTGCGCGAGTGGTGGGGATGATGGTGTTATTCCGATATGGGATTTGGATGAAGGAAAGAGGCTCTTCTCTTTTTATGTTGAATCCAATGTTCATGCACTATGCTTTTGTCCCACTAGGTATTGGCTATGTGCTGCCACTGACCACAGCATCAGAATATGGGATTTGAAGAGTAAGGATATTCTTCAGGATTTGAAGGTTCCTATCGACATTAATAATGAGGAGGAGAAAGAGTGCATGAACTGTACAAGCTTGAGTTGGAGTGCAGATGGAAACACTTTGTTCGGTGGCTATTCTGATGGTGTTATCAGAGTTTGGGCAATTACAACATACTTGGACAACTTCTCGTTTATTTGATGAGTTTTTAGACTAGTAGTATTCTAGTTAGTTACTTTTTTTTTTTTTTTTGAAATTACTGGAATAAAAACTACAACGCGAAACAAAGCATGCAGCACCTGCGTCTCCCAATTCGAAAAATCATGACCCAAGGAGGCCAAAGGATGCTGAGGCACACACCTCTTTCTGATAAGAAGGACAGCCACTAGGGAGTCCCCTAGTTAGTTACTGGTTTTGCTCTACAACTGTCAAAAAGTCTTTTTTTTTTTTTTTTTTACTTGGTTCATATCCGAATAAATTTTTACTTTGCTGATATCGGTTTTGTGGCTTCTTTTTTTTTTTTTTTTTTTTTTTTTTTTTTTTTTTTTAATATCGCCTTACGTATTATTTGTGGTTGTGAATGGCAAGTTTTTTCTTTACCAATAGGTAACTCCAACATCATATGAATATTTCCACTCCGACATGATTGACTCCGAAAAAATATTTATGGTTTATCTAAAAAAATGTGTTAATTTAATTCTAAATTAATTTAATTCGAGCACAGTTAAATCCATATAAAAATATGACTCTACCAAAATTCAAACTCAGACCTATAATTAAGGAGAAAAGTCCCTCCCCGTTATTGTATGGATATTTCAACATCACCCTTTGTTCATCTCTTAGCTACAAATGTTATATTTAAAAAAAAAATATATATATATATATATATATATATATATATATATATATATATATAATCATATATATAATAATAATAATAATAATAATAATAAAATCATTCATTTATATTCAGCGTGACACATTTTTTTCATAATATAGAAAAATTGGATTTCAATTCCATATTATCAGTTTATGTCAGGTTCTGTTATGGATTAAGTTACAGCTTTGAAGACAGTACTTGGATACCCACGTTGCAGCTAGATTATTGGATAAATGCAATTTTTTCATCCCACGAATACTCTTTTTTTATATGTGATATTAATATCCAACATGATATGCTGGCAATTAAAAAACGTACAACGATTGTTATCAAAAAAAAAAAAAAGTACAACGAAAACAGCTTTAGTTAGAAGGGAAGAACCGGTCAGAGCAATCGTAACAAAATAAGTAAGCCATGCATCTAAATCTAAAAACAAATCAAATTGCTTTTTTATTTATTGAAAATAATTATCTTATGTCACATAAGATAATTATCTTATTTTGCACATTCATAGAATGTTGTGCCCATATTTTTTTTTTCTTTTAAATTGCGGGCCTTATAACTTTGTTTCATCCGCATGAGATACCTATTTTATGTAACATAAGATTAATAACTCCATTTATTTATATGGACAAGATGTATAGGACACTAGCTTTGTTTCACCCGCATATGGGGTTACAGTATAATAGTCTACTTCATCAACTTTCTATTGTACATAAACTATACTACACTATCTGCATTTGACAATGATAAATTTGTACTGTTGCGGTTCTTGTTAAACCTTTTCTTTATTTTTTCTGATAAGGATAGCTTCACAAACACGTCTCCCCTTTGGGGACGGTTTGCATAGAGTATCCAAAGAACAAGGCAGAGCAGGACACCAACTGAGATGAGGCCCAATCCTACATTGATAATCTTAAGGTAATGGTTTAATGGAGGACAGTAACTTGAAGTTATTCCCGTGAACGCATCCCTGACAAAATTGCAATTCTGAAGGCTAAGTAAAAGTGGAGTATAATGTTCTAATGCATAGCTTTCGTTAACCGCAGCTACTAACTGCAAGTAAATCTCCGGAGTCACCCTGCCAACTGTTGTGCAAATACCAGATTCAGATAACTCACATTCATAATTCTTCCAAACCTGAAAAGTTTAAACAACGGATTCAATGAGATTCTTTGTATATCAATGGCACAAATAGAAACCGGAACATAATACAAAAAAATTGGAACAATTCAAGATGAAATTTTAGAGATTCTTCTTTCCATCCGGTTATTTTTTTTTCATCTAATTGATTGATTGGCAAATAATCAAGATAGTTGTAAAGAACCAATTCAACCCAAAGGCTTAAGTTGTTGATGAGGCTACTTGAAAGGTGGACAATACACAGACCCACCTACCTGTGCGAAGAAATAAATTCCACTAGAAAGAAAGTGGGGAGCGGTGAGGATCAAACCCGGTACACGGAGGTTCTGATACCATGTAAAGAAACAATTCAACCCAAAAGCTTAGGTTATTGGGTGAGGTTACATTAATGGTTTTATATATCTCAACATAAGTTATCTACAATATTTTCAGTCATAGCCATTTGGTATTATACGCAAGTCAACCATCCATGTACATAAACACCAATAAGCATAGGCTTCAAATGCCAGTATATCATGTCCAACATCAAAAAGAGATAAGAAACATAAAGCCTAACCTCCAGGCTTCATCTTAAATACAAGTAATAGTTAAACCCATTTTCAAAAGTGCAAGACCTCTTTGGATCTATCAACCACCCATTTTCAGAATAATTTATAATTTCTAGCAGAACATAGACATGTATATCATTTCTCATTAAATGAAACAACTGATTTGATACACATATATAGTTCATCGTATTCTAATCTTCCCATTTTCAGAAATCTATTCAACTTGAAATCCAAAGCTTAAAAGAACTATCATTTCTATCTGGCACAAACACACATCCATAATTTGTTTTGTGTGGGAGGGAGGGGGAGAGAATGTGAATGGAAACTATCAAAAGCCAGCAGGAGGAAAAGATCAATAATCAAGTGATGAAAAAAATACCATGGAAGCATTGGCAGAAGAGACTTCTTGAGCTGTACACTGGCGCTCTTGAAACTGAGAGTCAAACTCAAAGGGATAGCATAAAGGAGGCATTGCAGGCCCAGACTGATTGTAGTAACCCAGACTACCTTGTGTTGTTGCATTTGTGTTTGCAGTGTTATAGATGAACCGATTAACAACACTTGCAATATTGGTGACCACTTGTTTGCTTTGAAAAAGTGTTTTGTTTGTCGTTCTCTGATCAACACATGGAAGGACATCACTGAGAGCAGATTCTCTGCGTGGATTTGCTACCCATTCTCCCATAGCCATACAGGTATCAGAAATTGCACTGTAATAGAAATAATTTCCAGAATATAAAGATAATTGGATTTCAATTCAATATTATCAGTTTATGTCAGGTTTTGCTATGGATTAAGTTACAACATCAAAGAAAGCTGGGGACAGGGGAATCAAATGCAATGAATGCAGAACATCTTTCCAAGGTTAAGTGAAAGCCCTGAGGGAGCCAAGAGAGTCTCGCTAATATGTTAAATCTTAAATCTCTTGGATATAATGGCTTACTTATTAAGGATCATGAACACTCCACATAGAATGAATGTGGTTGCAACCAGTAACCATCCAGTGATGACAAATCTGCAAAACATTTAGAAATCAGATAGAAGAACATTAAAAGGGTCTTTCAGAGAGATAGAGGCATGATAAGCAAAGTTAATATCAACAGAAACATAACTTACATGAGGATCGCATGTTGATATCCAAGGACAGACAGGACTGCAAAAAATATGAGTCAGTTATAACCCAGATTTCTAGAATATAAATATAAAACTAGCTCAATCTATTTAAGATGTTATCAACACATACCTAGTCCAATTAGAGCCAGGAGAAGCATCACTGCCGCCACAACAAACAAAGCAAGACGCCTACAAAATGTGCAGAGTTTGGTCATACATGAATGTAATTTTAAATTCTAGAATGAAGAGTTCTCAATTTTATGATTGCCTACACATCATTGAATACTCTTCTAATTTTAACCGAATTTTCATTTGTCTTCTCGGAAAGTGTATCCGCTGCATTATTTAGATCCACATTCAATTTGTCAATATCGTCCATGACATCGGATGGAAGAAGCATCTGAGTGACATTGATAGTTTTTGCAAGGGAGAGATACTCTGTGACATTTCTTAGAGTCTGCACAGTAAAATCAGACTGATTGACAAAATAATGGAGGGTATCCAAGGCCTCAGCATGGAACTTATCCTGCCCAACAGAAAGGAGGATACATCCAGTCCTGCATCATTAAGAAAATGGGATATTTAAGTAACCAATAAAGGTTGAACTCATCTACAAGTACAACTGACACTGAAATGGATTAGAATTTGAAGAAACAATGAAGCAGCATAGTATTTGCCAATGTATTGCATTGAACTTAGAGAAATTCAGGGTAATGTAACAATAACTAGAAGTGGCAAGTAAAACCAGAAAGTTGTAGGGTCTGTAATTTCATTTTTTTTTTTTTTTTATATTTCCTTTACTGTTACTTGTGCTTTCAAGTTCTAAACAGTGTCATTTGCAGGTAACAACTGTTTAAATTTGTAATGAATAAAACTTTGAGCTAGTACTGTATACAGAAATTTCACTTGTATGGCGTGAAAACCGATTCTCAAAAATCCATAGCAATTAAATGACATTATTACCAAACTTATCATCAAGATTGGTATTTATCCATATAAAACTATTATCGACATCCATGACATGCTTATGATTTTGATTTACAAATACAGAAGAATGTCGGCAATCAATCATGAACACAGATTATTAAAATAGAGGAACATGAAAATAAAGGGCAGAGTCTTACGCTGCAGTAAAGGTGAATAATATAAGAAGGATAAGACAAATCCTTTGTGAATGATTTGATCCCTTATCCTTGATGTTAATTCCCCATCCACAGCATAGATGAATCACAAGCGCCAAGCCAAATGAGATAAACCATAGGGCGGCAAGAATGAAACCAGCTGCACCACTGAATCCAACTGACTGCAAATATAATGGTTAATTGCAGTGAGTAAAAAGAATCTTCTGAAGGTAGAACATCAAAATAACTGAAAAATAGACTCATAACTTAGGAGGACAAAAAACATAGGAAATGGAATGGGATTCAAAGCTCAAGATAGAAAGACGGATTAGATATAGATGTACATCTCCAGCTGTTAATTATACAGCAGTGGCCATGATTTCAATAGGCAAAGACTATTATAACAATGGTTCGTAGGCAAGTAGTAAGAATAAGATAAAAGTAAACATCATTCATTGATCCCACCACTTGAGTTTCAAAATTCACCATATTTACCAGATATCAATCATGATGAGAATTTACATTTCTTAAAGGACATGCCCAATATAGAGAGATATAAGCAGACAGGCAGTTAAAACATGTTGAACAAGAGCACTCTCCATTACAATCTAATACACCACATATCTAGTGTGGTGAACAAGAAACGTAAGGCAACATGTCAGAACTTCATTTCTCAATATGGAATTGGAACTCAGAACAGAATAAGTCATCTATCCATTCTAGAACATAATGATAAAAGAAGGAGCCACAGAACTTACGGCCCAATAATGCTGATTTGCAATATCCCAACCACCTCGATACCGTCGAAATCCTCGTAGAATGTCAGCCCTTTTGGTCCTGTTTGCCGCCAAAATAAGAGTATTCTCAGTTCCAGGGCCTGGTGCTTGAGCCACTTCTGTGACTTCATTCTTCCATGGACCCAAATTCTCTTCTCCTTCTCCTAAGAACATAAATAATAATAATAATTAACAATGCTTGCAAGCAAAAGCCAACATTGAAATAGATAGGTATCCAAAATTTCCACTTCTGCACTCCACAATAAGCATTTAGCAATAAAAATGGCATATTTCAAGAAACCAAACAAGATGAAATGAAGCAAAAGCTGACACAAGTTTTGATCTTTCTTTCAAAGTCATCAGCTTTCCAAGATCTGCACCTAACCCATATCACCATATTCACAAATCAGAATGAATGAGAAACACGAACCTAGGATAAACTTTATGGGATGCCGGATCGACCCAGTAGGAGATAAAGCTGAAATAGAGCTGAGAGAAAGTAACATGGATAAGAGGAGCAACAAAAACCAAAACCCATTGAAGGAAAGAAGAGCCTTCATTTTGAGTTCCCTGCAAGAAAACTCACTTCAACTGGTGACTGCAAAGGAGGCCACTCCACCCCACACCACCCCCGCCATTTTGGATTCCAGTATTGAAAACAACAAATCAACACCGCCAAGACACAGACACAACATTCATCAGAATCAGCTAACCCTTAAAGGTTGATTACATCTAACTAAAGAACTGAACTTTGGAGATTTGTGGGAACACAGAGAAATGAGAAAGGGCAGAGAGTCACATGGGGTACTGTACTGATGATCGTGATTGACACGAGGGAAAAAGGCGGGTGTCATTTTAATCATATTAATTAACCTAAACTATATGAAAAAATAATATTATAAAGGGTTTTATAAGAGATATATCAAATTATCACAAAAATGTGAGTGTGGAAAAAATTTTGTGGTCGTTAAACGAATCCATTATCAAATTATCACAAGCAAACGTAAGGAACCAGCATGTTAATGTGATACTATAGGCTACTTGTTAACCTAAAACATAATCAATGCAGCATGAAAATAAATAATTTAATGAGAAAACATTATCTAGTGTGATTAGGTTCAACATAGCATCATTCTGTTAGTTTGGTAATTGGTATTCAATTTGGTGAGAAAAGAATCAGATTGGTTGAAGATAGGGTCCCTGAGATAATGGCCATTCAGTGTAATGCTTTGCTAAATAAATTGCTATGCTTTTGGCTTTGGCTTTTTCTGTGGATGAGTGGCCAGGCACGTGACTACCGCCAAGGGGCATGTGGGGCAGATATGCTTTTTCTTACCTATAAGGGATTCCATGGGCCCCATCCTCATAATGCAATTCATCTTCTCATTCCATTCAACACAGTTACACAATTGCTCTAAATAAATGAGACTTTCTAGTTTCCACCAAAAATCTTAATGCTATATATGATGGCTGATGCACAATGTTTATTTTTCATTCTTAATTAACATAATTAATAGTCTGATAATTAATTTAAAACTTAAATGCTATGAACAGATTTTGACACTTTAACTTTAAATTATTATTTACCTACGTTAAAAAATCTTAAGTACGCATAGCCTCCCAAGTTATTCAAGAAGCGGCATGTAATCTTTTCTTTATTTTTTAAAAAGACGGTCCTTCTCAAGTTATTATTTTTCGATAAAAATGTTATATTTACAAATTTTTTATTCTTATAAATTACATTAAGTATGATGTGTTATACACTTTCTTACTTTAATTAAGAATGTATGACCGGTCATACTTAATGTAATTTGTAAAAAAAAATTATAAACGGATCATTCCTCATATTTTAAATCTGCTCTGCCTCTGTTGTAAAGAATTTTTAAAAGAAATTTAAATGAAACGACGCTCGATGCATATTTGATGATTTTTTATATTATCTCTCATCCACAAAATCATGATAAGAGAGAAAAATAAAATATTGTGGGGGATAGAAAAAATAAAAACCCATCAAAATCATTTAACATAAAATGACAAACATTTTTCTCATTTTATAATGGAAAAATTATTTTTCTACACACATATTTATCAAAATATATCCCAAAAATAAAAACCCATCAAAATCATTTAACATAAAATAACAAACATTTTTCTCATTTTATAATGGAAAAATTATTTATGAATCTAGACACATATTTATCAAGATATGATATCGGATCCTAGTAATTTTGTTAAAAAAAAAAAAATGGATCCTTCTTTTGAGTTTTGTCTTTGCGGCAGAAAGCAAATATTTGTTGTTGCAAAATACTAAACCCTTTTATAATTATATGTTATAAAATTTAATCATGAAGTGTTAGTGAGGTGGAAATGATCTATTTTCCTTGATGAGGTAAAATATGTCAATATAACCACACATATGAACCTAAATTCAATTGAGAGTCACCATGAGTATATCTCAAGCAAAGGCTAAGAAGCAGCTGAATATGAGGGTACGGTGACTTTACCAGATGAAAATAAAAGGGGGAACTGTAACCGTTTTGCCATTGTGAACCCCGTTAAATGTAAGGCAAGCATATCAATTGGTGCATATGAGTGAGATTCTTTGTAATGAGGGTCTAGCTATCTCACTTTAGAGATGCAAAAGTATGATCACTTATATGGGCCTTAATGGCCGGGCTAATCGACTAGGCTTGTGTGACCCATCCAAAATGTTTATTTTCTCTAATAATTAATCATATTTAGACTCTTTTAAAGAGTGGTTACACTTATTTACCAACAGAAAAAAAAAAAAAAAGAGTGGTTACACACGATGGATTGAAAAAATTCACAAATGAACAAATCCAAATAGTACATATACATTTAACTTTTAAATTTACTAAAAATAAGACAGAAGACAAAAGTTAATTTTAAATTGTTAAAAGAAAGAATATAGAAAAATACTACACCATATTGATTAGTAGTAGATTATATAAAATTAAAGCATTCTTAATTATATTATTGTACATGGAGAATACTACTGCAAGACATGCCCACCCAGACTGCTTTAGACCTATTACTTTAGAAATCATGACAGAACAAAACAAGTATAACTATATATTTCTTTCTAATAATAACTTGAGTCATCGCTTGAGAGGGTTTCTGTGCTCTCAGTATCAATGCATGCAGGACAGTCAGAAACAAAATCACAGTACCCACATTTCCATTGCTCTTCCTCATCAACATAACTGGCTTCTCGCTGTCCAAGCCAAAATTCAAGACAATTCCGGATTTGCTTCTTGATCCAACGATTATTATATCTAAATTCATCTTCATCCAGCAGTGACTGATCTTTCTGAGACTCATATCTCAACACTAGCCGATCATGAGCATGTGGCAGCATCTTACACGTATTTTGGTAACATATGACCACATCTTCAAGGGTCAATGCAGAGAATCCAGAGTAAGCACTTGCCATTTGTAGATCTTCACAAAGAGTACGATGAGGTTTTAACCCAAAATAATCATACAACTGTTTAGAAGGGAAATCATGATCAGCATGAGCAACTAAGTTATCCCACAAATACTTATAACACATTAATTGAATCCTTCCATTTCTTTTCTGAGGTTCAGTAGGAACAGTATCTCTGAAACGAGTCTTTGTTTCAACTAGAACCGGATTATGATCAGCCTTAGGGATCCGAACCTCATCAATCTTTCCCACCATCCATATACCTTCTGCAAAAGCAAAGCTTATTATTGGAAGCTCACGGGTTAACCCTTCAAACAACAATTGATTCACACCATTTATGAAATTAACAAGCTTCAGTGCCATATAATCTTCACTTGACTTCACCTTCACTTCCACAGGAATTAGAACCTCTTGTTGAAGCTGAACATGCCGATCCATACCAGCTTTCATAGCTTCATTGTTCATCCTTCCTCCTCCAAAAACAAGAGCTACCTCCCCATGTATAGCTTCATTGTTCTTCCATTCTTCATAAAAGAGAGAAAATTCCATTTGCTTTTGGCACCATTCTGTCTTGGTAACATCGGTGACAAACAAGCCCCTCTTGCTCCTAAAACGGTCTAGTAATGTGTCAGCAGCTCTGGACTTCTTCTTCTTCTTCTTCCGATTAGTTGCGAAATTGCCATAATCCTCTATGTCAGGTTCTGCACGCTTGAATAACCTTCTCTTTGCTTGAACTGAAATTGACTGAATGGATTTGGCGTTTCTGTGCAACTGAGAGGCTGAAGGTGTTGCAGAAGCTAAAGCAGCTTCAATCTCTTCATCGCTTACAATCTCAATTGTGATCTTGGAGGATGTTCCGACCATGATGGATGTTGATACAGCAAGTTTGTGAATTGTTGTTGGAATGCAGTGCTACTTGTTCAGCAGCTATGTATTGAGAGTTAATTTTAGCAATTTGAGACTTTTGGGGAATTGAAATTATATGAAGAAGGAGCTAGTAAGATATGGAATTCTTAACCAGCAAGAATGGGAAAATCATGAGAACAAAAGAAAAAGGTAAAAGCTGCATTTGGATTGGAACAACCACTAGGTTTCCAAGAAAGTGGACAAAGAAGAAAAAGAAAGCATGAAAAAGATAGAAAAGCAGTCTTGTGATGGAGAATCTTAATTATGTGGATCACAATTCACATGGTACACTGTACACTTCTGATTGTTTCGGATACAGTTCTTATGTCCAAAACTATATCTCGCAAAGCAAATACTGACAACAGACGAATACGAAATACATATAACAATTGCAAAACACTTCACCTCCGGTCACAATATTTTTATCTTCCTTGCAATTGCTATTTTGAGATCAAATTTTATAGGGTGTGTTTGGTAAAAGATAAAATTTTTAGTATCCGGGAATCACGATTATTAGGAATACAATAGAAATTGAGCTTACCCAAAATGTTACGAAAAAAGTGTTTAGTTTGTTAAAATATGACCGAGAATATTGAATAAAGATTGTTGTTTTTATCTCAAAAATTGTTGATCACCTTTCCCTTCACATTGGAATCATGATACCATATTATTTTTTATAATCAGAATAGTGAATTTTCTTTGTACATGATGTTACTGGTAATTTAAGGATATCCAAAAATTGGCTTTGTTTACTTCCACCAGTTCTTACCGCTTGCCTTGGATTCCTTCTTCGATACTATTTCCAAGCTTGAGGTTTTCTTTGTCCTTTACTCTCTTTTTCCCAGAACAGTATCGACTTTCATTTAAAGCTTTTAACTATAAAACATGGGGTTTTATATTTCTCATATTAAATGAGAATTGAAATCTCATGTTATAGAGATAAAAGCATGAGGAACTCATGTGTAAGAAAAAATTAGATGTATGACCCATGTCAACACAGAAATCGAAGAGTGTGTAGGAAAATTTGAATTCTCATTTTAGGATAGTAGAGAAAACCCCCGCACTAGTTGCTATAGAGTCGTTACATGAAAAGAAGAGTTGCCCATAAAAACCAACGGTTCAGAATCAGAATATGCTAAAGCATAATAAACGGCTATATATTTCATCAAAAACCTTGCTAAGCTATATGTAAAAAGTTTCCTTCATAATGAACGGATTTATGTAAAAAGCCGAGTACCCCACAAATACTATGCACAAAACAACGTTCCACTTGATGGCATCATTACTGAAAATGAAAATAAGACCTATCCAGTTCCAAACACCATGCTAGAGTCATCAACACAATTATATTTATTTATTCAACTCCAGATTTCAAGGGATTTAGTGACCGGCCTAATCTTCACAGAATGGGATAAAGTCATGAGGGCCTTCAAGCATCTTCAGCCAAACAAACAAACAAACAGTCAAACGGGAAAAAATAAAATGCAAAAAACATACTTAAATCTTCATATCACGTTCCATAGCAGAAAAACTCCCGAGATTTCGTTTTAACATGACAATAACAGTTTACCCACCTAGCTCAATGATGATAGAAAGAACTACACTCCCTGAAAAACTCAACTTGCACTTGGGGGCAGCATAATCGTAAAGAACAGACCATATCATTTGAATTAATGAGTTTTTATTAAAAAGTGTATTTTTCATAGCCAACAGTTTTTATTAAAATTCTAGGTAAACTCACTAACGAGCTTCACATGGGAAATCTGAAACCTATTACATTTCAATAGAACCCACTACAGTATCAAATCAATTTACTGCTTTGAGGTAAAAACACCTTGCTTTTCTCCTTAAGAGGGATAAGTTCAGAAGGAATTGAGAACAGTATCGTACTCCAATGAGATAATTGCACACTAAACAACAGCACAGCTGACAAGGTTCCATTATGAAGAGACACAAGTTGATTAACTTTGATAACTTGATTTTAAATATACTGTAACATTAATTTTCAGAGAACCCAAGTATAAACATAATTAAATATACTAAAGAACATAAACGTCCCATTCTCCGGTTAAGCTAGGATAGAAGCTTACTTCTCAATCTACCTGTAATTGTAAAGAACCAATTCAACTCAAAAGCTTAAACTAGTGAGTGAGGATTTTTTAATGGTTTTATATATCTTAACATGTCCCCTCACACGAGAACCCATTGAGCTTGAAGGGTGGACAATGCACAGACCCACTTACCTGTGCGAAGAAAGAAATTTCACTTGAAAGAAAGTGAAGGACGACGAGGATCGAACCCGAAACACGAGGCTCTGGTACCATGTAAAGAACCAATTCAACCCAAAAGCTTAAGCTGGTGGGTGAAGGCTTTTTAATGGTTTTATATATCTCAACAATACCAATTAAGTAGGTGGCAGGAAAGGTGTACACACAGGAATGAAGTAAAGGTTTGATCACATCTAATGTTCAAATAAGCATGTATAAGAACTAAAACAGAACATCCCTGCCACCTAGTTGCATGGTAACCAATATTGGTAATTTACCACTTTTGGGTTAATCTGCAACACTTTCACATGTCAAGCTTCTATCATATCCAAAAATGCCACAACAGTAATTTTGGCAACTGTGAATAATAATAGATGCTCCCGCATCAATAGTTTATCCAATAATATTTTCTCAAAATAAAATCCATAAAGTCAAGTAATTGAATAAACATGAATTAATAAAGTGCAGTATAATATTATATACATGTAAACAGAAAGTATCTTACGCTGCAGGATACGCATAAATTCAAGAAATCACAGAACAGAGACTCCGGAGCAGCTAAGAATCTGCCAGCTGAACAGTGTTCTTAAAGGAAAAAAGAACTGCTCTCTAAACTAATTACAGCTTGCCCAGGATCCTTTCAGTCCTTTCAAAGAATGCATGGTTTTGCCTTAGAACTAGAGCAATCCAATACTAAAAGCAAAATCTCTAACAAAAAGTTCATTAATCATCACGCACCCTTGCATTACACTCTATGGTTGGCCATATAGCCCTTTCAAACATGAAGTATTTCAGCTTCAAGATATTCAAGATGGAATGTTTTACTTCATCTAGCAATGGCAAATGCAGGAAATCATGCATTTTTTCTAATGAGGAAAATGCAATTATATGCAAATGCCGACTAGCATCCATTCTATTGATGTTTCCTTGATAACGTGATAAGTAAAATCAAGCATGGGAAAATTTGGCAACTTAAAAATGGTACTATAAAGTTCACGCTACGTGCATATCAAGTGAAGAGTCTGTAATAGGCAGCCTTACCTGTGACCTGTGGTCATATGACGACAACACCTGCGGTTATGCCTTAAAAAAGTATAGCTAGTTATTAAAACAATCGGTCTTATTACAAATGTTGGTTATGTAAACATCGGAGTCTCCTTTTCGTATGCAGTGAAATATATGCCAGAAGGAGAGAACATAAAATATAAGATGGAAAAACCAATCCCTTAGAAAGTCAAAGAATTAATAACTAAATGGTGATGGGTTAGGTTTGCGTGAGTATCACGCGCGCGATTTTTTTTTTCCTTTCTGCTAGGGCAACACAATGAGTTCCTTTCTTGATAGTCATGGCGATCCATAGAACAATTCCACGGATACACAGGGTTCTATACGCAAGAGCATTACACGATCGAAGAATGGAGAGGAATTTTCCCCTGATTCCTCGAACAGAGGGGCGAGTTTGGGTAATATACAGGAGCGTATCCCGTTTGGAAAACCCAAGTCCTTTGTCGAGGCTCTGCGAGCTAACACCAGCTGTATGGGAGAAGAGGATGCTTGACAAGATGATCTGTATGAGGACAACAGTGAGCCTCTAGACCCGAGCCTTGGTCCCATAGATGAGTTTGGCTTTCAAAACATTTTCGGTGGTGATGGGTCAGTAAGAATACGGTGCACCAAGGAAGCGAAACAGAGATTAAGAAGCCCATGGAGAAACGCCAACATCATCAAGCTTTTGGGGAAGAGAATGGGAGTTATGTACATGAAAACAAAACTATGTAACCTATGGGCTAAATCGGGACCCATCGTAGTGGCAGACTTGGGGAATGATTTTTTCTCAGTGAAATTCTCAAGCTTGGAAGATCTAAACCTGGCATTAACAGGAGGACCTTGGATCCTGATGGGTCACCTACCTGGCCATCAGGAGATGGGAGCCGTTTTTTAATCCTCATAAAGCAAACATTCACAGGGTAGCTGCGTGGATCCGACTGCCAAGTATTCCTCAAGAATTTTGTGTGTCTCCGTTTTTGAAACTTATAGGAAACACAATTGGTAAAGTGCTAAAGGTTGATAAAACAACTTCCACGGGGGATAGGGGGAAGTTTGCTAGACTGCGTGTGGATTTAGATCTAGCTAAACCCCTTAGGGCCGACCCAGTTCAAATACCCACTTCGTGAGTGTCTGGGGAAGGGAATACTCTAGGCAGCCTTTCCCCTGCTTTTAGCAGAGGCTGATTCGAACCCGCGCCCTGACACATCACGACAAGCAAGCTTACCGCTGAGCCAAGCCGCTGAGCCAACCCCTTAGGGGTGAATATATTCTGGAGGATGAAGTTTTTAAAGTAGAATATGAGGGCCTGTACCTTATTTGTATCAAATGTGGTAAATATGGCCACAACACAGATAAATGCCCTGATTATGTGAAAACTGACGAGTCTAACAGAAACAAGGAAACCAACATGGCTGATTCGGCCAACCCACAAGCGAACCAAGGGGTAGGCCCATGGATGGTAATTCAAAAAAAGAAATTTTTTAAGAACCAATCTCCAAAAAAGAATGAAGCAAAAGGAGAAAGATCCTTTGGAATGGATATCTCCAACAGTAAGAAGCCTCACTCACCAAAGGTTGTTGATCCCTCTAATCTGAGGAATCCAGGATTGGAACAAGCTACAGAGACTAAAATGGGGATGTACAAGGAAAATAAGAGGAATCCTCTATCCCAGGTTACTCCTAAGGCCATTATTTCGAAAGCATCATCAAGTTCATCAGGTCTGAGTAAATTCTGCAGCCAAAGCTACGTATAAACCAAAACAGTCAGGGAATAAAAAAGCCTTTGTTTTCTCCTCTGAAGCTCAACCAAACAGAACAAGCTCCGAGCCTTTAGAGCTCCCTTTATACGGCAAGTCAATCAGTAAAAGTGTCATCAGATATGTTCCCACCCTCTCTACTGAACCTGTGATAAGTATCAGTAAAGATATTGTATCTGCTGTTCCAGAAGGTGATCTATGTTCAAAAATTGTTGTTGCTAGTATCAACAGTACCGATAGTCCTGTGCCAATTTGTGCCTTATGTGAGGTGGAAGAAAAGCCTTCGGATATGGATATTAATATTCCTAACAGTGACGAAAGCCTTGGGAAAATGGAGATTCCAGATAGAGAAATGGAAGATGGAATGTTACTGGAGACAAACTCTAGTGAAGTTGTTGTTGAGCATATGATGGAGTGTGATCAGGGACTCGGTAACCCTGGTACTAATTCAGTTATCCAATGAACTGTCTCGTATGAAATTGTAGGGGTGCTACAAAAAAGTCATTCAAAACATCCCTCGGAAATTTCATTACAAAATACAAGATTGGTTTGGTTGCCATTTTGGAACCTAGAATTAGTGGAGCTATTGCCCAGAAGAAGATAAAGCAACTGGGATTCAATAAATCGATGGTAGTAGATGCAGTGGGCTTTTCGGGTGGTATCTGAATTTTATGGAAAGAGGAAAATCAGTGGCAATTTAGTGGGTCCTTGGGCCATGATGGGAGACTTCAATGAGATTGCCTCCTTCAAGGAGAAGAAAGGGGGAGCCCCAGTTAATCTGATCGGGTGCCAGAAGTTCTCCACTTTTCTTAATGATTGCAGTCTGCTTGATATGGGTTGCAAAGGGTCTAAATTCACTTGGAGGGGGTCCAAGTGGCTCCACCTTGATAGAGTTTTCAAAAGGTTGGACCGTGTTTGTGCTAATGCAAATTGCAGAACAACCTTTGCAAAAGCCACTGTTAGATCTCTGCCTAGGTTGAACTCTGATCATAATCCTCTCCTGCTCTCCCTTTCCCCTCCAGATCAGGACTGGAAAGAGAGACCGTTTAGGTTTCTGGTAACCTGGCAAGATCATGTTTCTTTTCCTCATTTCCTCAAGTTTGTGTGGAAGCCGAATCTAAACATAAGGCAAAGTCTGAGTAACCTGATTCCTCCTCTAACTTCGTGGAATAAAAGGGTGTTTGGTTGCATTCAAGTGAGGAAAGACTATCTCCTCAAGAAGATTCAAGATAACCAAAACAGCTATTCTACTCATCTGGATCATGTCCAACCTGAGTTAGATAAAGCCCTTCAATCTGAGCTTAACAGGGTCCTGGAACAAGAGAAAGCTTTATGGTTTCAGAAGGCCAGATGCAAATGGATTGCAGATGGGGACCAGAATACTATCTTTTATCATACTACTACCATCATTAGGAGAGCAAGAAACAGGATCAGGGAATTAAAAAATGATGAGGGTCAGTTTGTGAGGGAAGAGAGCAATCTGATTTTGCTAATACATTCCTTCTTCAAGAACCTTTTCTCAGAGGAAGATGAATGCAGACCTTGGATCAATACAAATAATAATTGGCCTCCCTTGGAGGGAATAAATCTTTGGTACTACTGCTGTACCAAGATTCAGTGCATCTCATCAATGAGAGCAGTACACATCAGAGGAGAGAGAAAAAATTTGACAGAGAAAAAATAAAATTAGCTGACATGTAATATATGTACTGAATTTTTGGTACAACAATAGTACCAAAGATTTATCCCCTTAGAGGATTCTGAATTGGCTGTCCTGCAAGAACCCATCACGGACTCCTTAATCAAAGAGGCTTTTTTCTCTATGAATGGCCTTAAAGCTCCTGGTCCAGATGGATTCCCTGCTCTTTTCTTCCAAAAGAATTGGGATTTATTGAGATTACAAGTGCTTGAGTGTGTTAAGCAGGAGGTTTGGAATATGCCAGAAATGGTGGGAGATCTAAACAAAACCCACCTTGTCCTTATTCCCAAACTGGCTAAACCCGAAAAATCAACCAATTCAGGCCAATTGCCCTGTGCTCTGTTATCTATAAAGGAATCAGTAAACTGATTGTGGGAAAGCTAAAGCCGCCGTTAGACAAGCTAATTTCTCCACAACAAGTTAGCTTTGTCCCTCATAGACAGATCCATGACAATATTGTTATTGCACAGGAGATGGTCCATTCAATGAACAGAATGAAGGGGAAAAAGGGGTTTTTTTGCAATAAAGATTGATCTAGAAAAAGCTTATGACCGGATGTCCTGGAAATTTAACCACAAAGTGTTGACTGAGGTGAATATTCCAGTATCACTGGTTAATCTAATTATGCAATGTATCTCCTCAACTGAACTGGAAATCCTTTGGAATAGCACTAAGGCAGGCAGTATTTCCCCCAGCAGAGGCCTAAGACAGGGTGATCCAATATCACCCTATATTTTTGTCCTTTGTATGGAGAAACTATCTCACTTAATTGTGGACTCTTTGGAGAAGAAAGATTGGAAGCCAATGAAAGCTGGAAAAGGTGGGCCTTCCATTTCCCATCTTTTATTTGCGGATGACCTGATGTTATTTGGAGAAGCCAATATTGAGCAAATAAAGACAACGATGAGTTGTCTCAACAAATTTGGCAGCATGTCTGGTCAAAAGGTTAGCTTCCTTAAATCCAGTATATTTTTCTCTAAAAATGTCCCTCTAGATGTTGCTAATGCAATAGTAGAGATCAATGGTTTTGCTCATACTAAGAATCTAGGAAGATATCTGAGATATAAGATGAAGCATGGCAGAACTAGCAAACTGCACTACGGAGAATTAATGGATAGGGTTATTAACAGGCTCCAAGGCTGGAAGAAGCAATGTTTGTCAATGGCAGGAAGGATTACTTTGGCTAAATCAGTTATATCAACCATTCCTATGTTTAACATGCAAAGCAGTCTGCTACCTATGGGCATTTGTGAAGAGAGTGAAAGATTGCAAAGGAAATTCATTTGGGGAGACTCTGATTCCCAAAGGAAGAACCATGCAATTGGCTGTGGGATAGCCTCAAGCTTCCAAAAAATCAGGGTGGCTTAGGGATTATAGATCTCAGGCAACAAAATGAAGTCTTCCTCCACAAATGTGCCTGGAATATTATTCAATCCCCTTCGCAGCTGTGGGTTCAGGTCCTATCCTCTAAATATAGAAGGAATAAGGATTTGATGAAGGGGGTGATTTGTAAACCTTATGATTCCCATTTATGGAAAAGCCTATGTAGGATTTGGCCTAAAATGCTTAGCAATACTGTTTGGCAAATAGGAAAGGGGAGCAGAATAATCTTCTGGAAAGATGACTGGATAGGAATCAACAGTAACCTCCTCTCTCTTACAGCTACTCCTCCTACAGATGAAGCTTCTGACCTCAAAATTAATCATAGTAATTTTTGCTCAGAGGAGGGATGGAACGTGCAATTCCTGCTAAACCATTTTGACCAAAGCATTGTTAATCTGATCCTAGCCATTCCTCATCCAGAGAGTGGTGTAGAAGAAGATACAACGGCTTGGAAAAACTGGAATCCAGGTCTCTCAATAGTTAATCTTGCATACTGCAATCAGGCTCTTTCAACCACTGTTCCATCAAATAGCTGCTGGGATCGAATATGGAACTGGAAAGGAAAAGAAAGAATTAAGATTATCTTCTAGAAAATGCTACATGGTAGAATGCTGACAAAAGAAAAATTAGCTAAATGGAGTGGAGGGTCAAACAGTTGCCATCTCTGTCCAGATAAAGTGGAGGAGTGCTTACACGTATTTAGGGACTCTTTTATGGCTAAAAAGGTTTGGCTTTTACCTATTTTTCATCCTCTCCCACAGGGATTCTTCAATTTTGGCTCCTTTTATGACTGGTTAACTCTTAATTTACATATAAGATCCTGTCATGAAAAGGATTGGAGGGATACTTTTTTCAGTGTTTGTAATTCCCTTTGGACTTGGAGGGATACTTTTTTTCAGTGTTTGTAATTCCCTTTGGACCCCTCAGCTTATCTAGCAGCTGAGATCGAAGAAACCTGGTGCAGTAAGGATACTAGGAAAAAGGGTTTCCTTAGCATTCCTCCTTCTATCAAACCCGCAGCTTGGATAGCCCCTAATCAAGGTTATTTCAAACTGAATGTGGATGGTGCTGTGGATGGAGAGAGGGCTGCCTGTGGAGGCCTTATAAGAGATAGTAATGGATCATGGATTAGTGGTTTTTCGGTGTTCTTAGGTTCCTGCTCCCCCTTATTGGCTGAACTATGGGCTGTATATCATGGCCTTGTATTTGCTTGGAACCATAGTTGGAAACATATTATTTTGGAATCAAACTCTTCTAAAGCTAACTTAAGTTGCTAAGATTCGAGTTTTCCTGCAAAAGGATTGGACTATTCAGTTAAATGGTATCCCAAGGAAGTTTAATATGTGTGGAGATTGGATTGCGAAAAAGGCCTTGGATGGTCCTCAGGGTCTCACCCCAATCTCTTCTCCTTAACCTCCTAGCTGCTGATATTCTGGATCCTGGTTTTGCTGCTGGTGTTAACTAGGAAATTTGTAGATTTTCTGGTTTTTAGTTCTGTCAGCTTTCTTCTGTTTGTTTTTCTGGTTTTTAGTTGTCAGTTTTCTTTCTGTTTGTAATTCTGGTTTTCTGGTTGTTGTTTCTTGTTGTTGGGGCTCAGCCCCTAATGAATACCAAAAATAAAATAAAATTAATAACTACCCTCTTCCTCAACACAGTAACCCCCACAATTGTTCACAAAGTAACAAACTATAAAAACACACAAATGAAATATAAGAGTTTCCAATATTTGCAAACTATCCAATTCAATAATAGCAAATCAAAGGGAAGAACGAGCAAAATTCAAATTAGATAAGTTCAATATATTAAATACTATCAATTCAACAACAAATTGTGCGGAGAACTGATTCAGTACCACACAACAGCCATCATATGAGCTTAATACTCAGCTTTCCAAACAAGTTTCAATTTTTTTCTGCTTGCCCAAACTAAGTCAAAAAGCAAAAACTAAATTAGCGGAGAATTAAGATACATTCTCAAACAATTGTATCCACTAATAAAAGGATTATAAGAAAAATCCCCTACCCCAGCCCCTTTTTTCTTCAACCAACTCTTCCCATTGATCCAGTGAATAAGAACCATATAATATGTTAGAAGCTCTACCTTCATCTTCCCCCTACTTCACCTACATTATTCCAGCCATTTTCTGGTCTGAATTCAACTACTTATGTTTCACGGTTATCCCAAGTTCACCTGCAACAATAACAGTGGTAGCCATGTCCAGGAACATTCCATGTTCCACAACTCCAGCAAGCTGCAGAATTGCATCGCTTGCAGCTCTCAAATCACCAATACTCTTCTTAAAATACAAATCCACAATATAGTTACCATTGTCTGTGACATAAGGTTCCTCCTTTTCAGCAAAAGTCCTGAGCTTGGCAACACAACCGGAATCCTCAAACAGATTTTGAAGCCTTTCAAGAGTAAACTTCCAACAAAACTGTATAATCTCAACAGGCATAGCCAAACCACTACCTCCCAAATAGTTAACCAATTTGGAATCATCCACAATGACCACAAACTTCTTGCATGCACCCTCAACCATTTTCTCTCTCAAAAGGGACCCACCACGACCCTTCACCAAGTTCAAATAAGGATCAACCTCGTCAGCACCATCGATGGCGAGATCAACAACAGAATGGGAATCGAGATCCGACAAAGGAATCCCCAGCGAAAGAGCCTGCTCGTGTGTCTTCTTCGATGTGGGTATGCCTATGATGTCCTTAAGCTTTCCCTGGCGAAGAAGCTCGCCGATTCGGTCAACGGCGTGTTTCGCCGTTGAACCGGTTCCGAGACCAAGAACCATACCGGATTCGACATATTCGACGGCCTTGTAGGCGGCGATTTTCTTCAAATCGTCCTGGGTCAGAATCACGGAGGAAGAAGATGGAGAAGAAGGTACCAATAGGCCAGCTTCCATGGCTGCTTTCTCAGAGGAAATGAAATGGGGATAAGGAATAGCCATGTTGTTGGGTTTTGGGTCCTTCAAGAAACAAAAAAGGACCAAACTTTCGATATACCCAGAAGCTGCTATGCTAGATTGTTGATTGGAATGAAATCAAATCAAGGGTAAAACTTTCATTGGGAATTGGGGAATGTATTTTATTTTATTTTTATTTTATTCAGAAAGGAAAATATATAAGAAAAGGATGAAATTGATGGTGAAAATCACAGAGAATCTAGGAAGATATGGTGGATGAAGAGAGAGAGAGAGAGAGATTGAGATTTTGTGTGGTGATAAATGAATGAAATTGAAGATAGGGTTAGAGTGAGTGAAGCAGGGAAGGGAAGAGAAAAGAAGAAGAAGAGGAGGAGGAGGCGGAGATATGGAGTGTTTGGTTGAGGAGTAAGATGAGGGGTTATATAGGGAAGCTTAGTGGTGTTTGTTTGTGTGTTTCAAACGCTGCTTTTTTTCCTTTGTTTATTTTGTTTGAAGCAAATTGACGTGTTTCGCGCGGTCCAGCAAGACATATTCTAGCGAGGTACGCAGTGACTTCTACTAAAAAATATTTAAATTTTTAAATCATTTAATTATTATTAAAAATAGGAGGCGACCTTCGCAGCGTGTAATACGCCCTTGGAATTGCAGATGCTTGTCATACACGACTGTATAGTTTCTTATTTTTTTTTATTGGTCATGTTTGTTTTCAAATTGAATATTTTTTCGATTGTATCCTTATTTTATTTTTTTATAAATCAGAAGAGTTTTTCATGGAAGATAATCTTATTTAAAAGGAATCTAAAATTAAGGTTTTAAACTACTTTTAAAGATAATATTAATGAGAATCCACACATATTCTCATCTCACTAATATCTATTCCTATCTTTTTTGGAAATGATTAAGAGTGTTCACGCTTTAAATGATTGGGCTAATGTTACGATAGAAAATGTTATTCAAGCGGAATTGATCATGACTTTTATATACTTAAAATTAATAAATTGCTTTTAATAGTAGAATCAAATCAAATCAAATTAAACCATTTTAATTAGTTTGAGCTTGTAATTCAACAAACTTTCAAATAAGTTTTCTATTTTGAAAAATATATACTTAATTTTAATTCTTTTACATTGTTAGATTAATAATAATTTTACTTAAGAAATAAGAATAGCATCATATAAGTATAATTAATATCAATACAAATAAATCTGTTAAAACAAAAATAAAAAGAGTAAAGTATATTTTGGATCCTCAACAAATATTAAGAGGCTCAATTTAATTCCTTTAAAAAAATCGATATATATGTAGTTCCTCTGAAAATTCAAAATAGGCTTATATTAATCCTTTTGAAGAACTAACACGAATCTTTTTTGAATTTTGAATTTTAGAAGATCACGATTGCGACTAAATATGTTTATTTTGAATTTCAGAATGATTAAAGTCAAATTTTTTTTCTAAAGAATTAAAATCGGCCAGTGCTTTTTTGTTAAGACCCAAAATGTATTTTTATTAAAAAAAGTATATAATATATAAAAAAAAGAATTACAAATAAATACATATATATTGAATTTAATTTCACAAATAAATATAAGTTAAAACTTAACCATACATATCGATTCCATAAAATTAAAATCCAATTATGAACACTCCTAAAAATAAAGATTCTCATTTCATATTTTGATACTCTCCGCCTTTTGGTGCAATCAAAATTATTTTTCTCTTATGCAATGATACAAGGCCAAAACGCACAAAATATGACTGATTCTTAATTGTATTTAATGATGTATGAACCTATTATTTAATAAGTTTGATATTTCTTGTAACAATTAACGTAATTAAGCTTATTAAATGTGTTATTAATATGAAAATTAGATAGTAGTGTAATTGACATTCACTGTATATCAAAATAAAACTGGTGAGAATATATGAAAATTCTTGAAGTGTAAGACTGTTCAAAACCAAAGGCGAAAAGGAAAAAGAGGTTGTCAACTTGACATTCTTCTCCCATGCATTTTGAGTTGAATGAAATCGGGTAAACATTCAACATTCAAAGTCTTAAATTCTCCCATTTTTGGCATTTGAATGGACCACAGACATGCATTGCAATTTGCAAATAGAAATTGATTGTATTGGAATCTGCTAAATTCCTAGAAAGTTATATTTATATTTGGGTTTTATAATTTTCATTTAACATGAGAATTAAAATCTTCCTACACACTCTTCGATTTCCGTGCTGATATGGGTCCTATACATAATTTTTTCTAACATATGAGTCTCACGTGCTTTTTATCTCTACAATATGAGATTTCAATTCTCATAGAATTATAAAATCCTTTATATTTTAATATAAACTTTGTCCATTGGGCGGCGTTTATCTGTATGGAATCGAAATTTACTTTTGGCATATCAATGATGTAGTGGCAAACAAGGCCTGAGGCTTGCTTTTATTAGGAATCTCCGCATATTCCTGTTTGATGCATATTTAGCTGATTATCTTTTCGGCCCGCTGCATTTTTTTATTTTTTTAACGATAACCCTTCATAGATTGAATTGAACCCATGATGATCCTTCCCATTAAGTCAACACAATGAGTATCTTGATGCAATTAAAAGTTTTATTCTTTACTATTTTTTTTATTTTTCAATTAGATTCTTTTTCTTCTTAGTCGATGGTGGCTATAGGAGGTTCCATGCCACTTCGCTTGTTTGATAATGACATGCTGCGTGCATTTTGCTTGGTTCTTAATAAAAAGGGCATATTTTTATGGTACTTTGTTTCCGTAGGGCATATTATATTTGGATAAGTCAAAGATTTGGCTCCTCAACTTCGATCTCTCCTTCGGCTCTTTGGGTCATCTTTGTTTCCTGCATTGTCTTAGGTGCAGTAAAAATGTCTGGCTATGGTTGATACATTCCTTTTGAGAAATGCATTCCCAGAAAATCAATTTCAATTTGCACAATATAGATCTTTTTCTCAGAAAGCATGAGTCCATTGATTAGCTAGTTCTGCAAATTGATTGAGCAATTTCCTGTATGCATTAGTTTACAAATAAAATATAAAAAAGTAATATCTTTTTTTTTGTAATTTAAAAAAAAAAAGTAATAACTTATAATCAACCAATTACTCCTTATTGAATCCCAACTAAAGAAGGTATAGATGAGGCCAATTTTTATGAGTAATTATATTTTTGCAATTTTTTGAATACTGTTATATGATAACATATAAATAAAATATATTTAACTAAATAATATAATCAGATTACATAAATATTTATTTCTGAATGTTTTATATACTTTGCATTTTGCCGCGGGATCAGAGGCAAGGAAAAACCCTTCTTTAATTCACTTTTTTACGTAGTCCCGATTCCATAATGTTAATATCAAATATATATAGAAATGTTATTATTCTTGAGTCGATTTCTGTATTTCTATGTAAAGAGTTTACGATTTTTTTAATATTAAGGTGTAAAGTCAATAAGCTCATACAAAAAGTTATATTGTTAAGCATAAACTTGAAATTGTGTTTCACTGCATACAAATTAGTATAGGTTCAGTGTAACTTTCGGTTTCATTGATAACTGCCAAAAACAAAAACAAAAAATAAAGCTGAGGAGTGTGGTTGCCCTCTATTTAGAAGGATGAGTTTCAAAAGAAAATAATATAATAAAGAAATCAATTTGTAGTGTAGGAAAGACAATTGAAAAAAAATATGAAAAATGAGCCATGGCAAGGACAGATTGCTACATCCTCTTCCCCTGGTTTTACAATAAAATAAAGGGGCTTTACATTTCTCACTTAACACGAGGTTAGAAAATTTTCTACACACACATAATTTTAATGGGACCCACCATAAAAAAATAAAAAAAAAATAAAAAAAAATATTACACGCAAAACGAACTCTTATGACATAAAAAAAACAACTCTCCTATCAAAGGAGTAAGTGTTTTCCTACCTAAAATAAAATATTCTTCTCTAATTGCAACTGACTTGTCCATAAATTGATATAATAAATAAATTCATTTACTTTCACCCAATAATTTTAGGGATATATTGTATCTAGCACCGATACGGACACGGGACACGACACTCCGACACGACACTTTCGACAAGTTAGGACACGTTTTAATATTAAATAATATTTTTAATTTATGTAGTATATATTATATTTAATATTCAATAATTTAACAAAAAAATGAATCTAAACATATAATATTCATAAATTTTGCAAAGAAACATAAGATATCTCAAATATTTATATTAAACTCAATAAAATGGTAATCGTAATCCAACGAATCTAATAGTTGGAACTAAAAACTCAACGCAACGTAACATTTTAACAATTTTTTAAATTTCTATAATGCGTGTTGGAGTGTTGGAAAGTGTCGGATACGACACGTCAAGGTTTTTGAAGTGTCGGTGCTTTATAGGATATATTTTTCTTATGTTATAGGAAAGAAATTACCTCATGATGTAGAAATAAAAGTATGAGTGAGACCCACATGTAAGAGGAGAGAGAAAAAAGAGTGGTGAGACCTAATTCCTTTTTATGAGTGTAGGAAAGTTATTTATCTCATCTAAAATGAGATAAACATGACCCATAATTTTATAGTTCATTTATTGTTGCCATATTTTCTAATAATAAAAAAAACTTAGATTTGACATAATATTAAAAAAAAAAAGAGACAGTATATTATTCAACTTTCAAAATTCAAAAGCTTATTGTGTGTGGAGAATTTTTTTGGGTATCATCGTAATATCAACATCATTTCTTAAAAGGGAAATAATTTTTTATGTTTATAAGAAAATAATTATCTTATGTTGTAGAAATAAAATTGTAAGTGAGACTTATAAGTAAGAGGAGAGAAAAAAAAAGTTGGATCCGCCAATCTTTTATGTGTTTAGAAAATTTATTCATCTCATGTAAAATGAGATAAGTATAACCCCTTTTTTGAAAGGGTAAACTATCATGATTTAAGGAGAAATGTGAAAGAAAAAAACATGAATTCAAATAGAATCAAATGCCCACCTTCGTCAAACGGTTAAAGTTTTTGAGAGGATTAATTGAATGACATGATTTAATACAAATTAAAAAAATTAAATTGAAAAATAAAACTATTTTTTTGAAATTAGACTGTTTTTTATTTCAGTTTTAAAAATTAATTATATCTAAACAAATGTTACCATTTGATCATGTAATTACGGCAAAAATTAAAAGCTCGAAAACTTTTTTCTTCTTCTTTGGATGAGACAGAGAAGAAAGAAAAAACATTTTAAAGCGTGGAAATTTCGGTTAAATCCGACGGGTTATCCGCTAACGTGGGGCAGGTTGGATTATACTTTTCAACTCATCAACCCAACTCAGCTCGTCCCGCTTAGTCGTGGGTTAAAATGGGTTGGCAGTGGGTCGTGACGGGTTGGCCCGCGGGTCAATTTTTTTTTTTTAACTAATAGGTAGTATTTTATTTGTTACTAAATTTTTGTGATACAAATTTTTTTTATCTTAGTACCTCTAGAAAAAAAAGAAGAAAAACATTATTTATTAAAAAGGTTATCCATATATTGAGGCAAAAATAAGTTCCTAAAAAATATTTGACTGAATATTAGTATATATTTAGGTTTGAGATTAGAAAAAAATAAAAAACTAAAGGATTGTGAAATGAAAATAAGAAATATTATAAAATTAATAAAATATAATTTATTTTTAATTTATAATTATTCCTTTGGCAGGTTGGCCCGTCAACCCATCACAAAACGGGGTGGGTTGGGATTTTCAACCCATAATAAAGTGCAGGGCGGGGCGGGCCAACCTATTTTTGGCGGGTTGGCGGTGGGGTGGGGCGGGCCGACCCGTTTGCCACCTCTACAACCATTTAATAAATTTTAATATTCTTTAATAATATATATGAGTTTTAAAAGTTTTTGCAGGGGTGTTAACGGGCCGAGTTTTGGTCTTAACGAGCCAAGCTTATATTTAAACGTGTTAGATTAACCTTAGTCCGTTACCTGTTACGAATATAATATTGGCCTGTGGCCTCGTTTATTTATAAAATTAAAAGCCTGTGTAAAGCCTGTCTTAGCCTGTTAGCAAGTTAAAAAATAAAAACAAAAGAACAAAATTTCACAAAAAAATAATTTTCAGATATAAACCTTAGCTTCCAATTTACAACAATAATTTACAAGGTTTACAATAAGTAAATAAAATTAAAGTGAGAGAATGTAGATAATATGTTATATTATCTTTGCCCATTATAAAAAAAAAAGGTGTCAATAAAAAAATAAATAGACACAAACGAGCAGTGCACAGTGGAACAAATGAGTTTTTGGAATGAAATGGATTGAGGAGAAAGCGAGAACTATTACAAGTAGTATAAAAAATATAAAATAAAAATATAAAATAATATACTAGGCTAGCCTGAGAGGTTTTAAGGCCGAGTTTTTGAATTGAAGCCTGGGGTCTTTTTATTAATTGAGTTTTTATACGAGTTCAAGCCTGGTGCAAATAACAAATTTTAAACATGTAAGCTCAAGACTCCATGAGCCGAGCCAAAGGCCCCTGGTCTGTTTAGCACCCCTATGTTGTACGATACCGACACGGGATATTGAAAATGACACCACACAATACTCCAATACATTTTTTTTTTTAAAAAAATATATTAGATTTCGACACGTTAAATAATATTTTCAATTTATGTAATATATATTATATTTAATATTCAATAATTTAACAAAAATAAAACTAAACTTATAATATCCATCAATTTTATAAATAAATAAAAGATATAAATATTATATTTTCAAATTGAAATTTTTTTATATACTCCAATGAAATTTATTCGGTCTGTATTTTTAATTTTTATTATATTAATTTGATAAAACATCGATTAATATTTTCTCATAATATATAATAAAATATCAAATATTATAAATGTCGGAATGTTGATGATATTAGAGTGTTGGAAACATCAACCACGATATTGGGTGTTACATATGGGTGGTAAACGAACCAGGGGCCTTTCAGGGGCTTTTGGCTCGGCTCGTGAAGGCCTGAACTCGTTTAATAAAAGCTCTTGTTGGAACCAGGTTTGGACTTGTATAAAAGCTCGTTTAATAAAAAGGTCTCGGACTCTACTTCAGAAGTTCGGCCTTAGAGCCTCCCAAGCTAGCCTAGTATATAAATATTTATTTTATATTTTTTATACTACTTGTAATAACTCTCTCTCATCAATTTACTTCACCCTATTTTATTGGTTTAAAAGACTTTTTGAATGATTTTGTTTTATATTATGTTGTTTGTATATATATATATTGAATTTATGAATATTTATGGAATTACAAGTGCTCTTCTATATTATCCTTCATCCTCCTTCACACAAACAAACCCACAAAAACTCATTCTTTCCATTGTGCACCGCTTGTTTGTGTCAATTTATTTTTTATTTTTTATTTTTGTTAGCACTTTTTTATAATAGACAAAGATAATATAGCCTGTTGTCTACATTCTTTCACTTTAATTTTATTTATTGATTGTAGACTTTGTAAGTTATTGCTGCAAATTGGAAGTTAAGGTTTCTATCTGGAAATTTTTGTGAAATTCTGTTATCTTATTTTTTATTCTTTAACATGCTAACAGGCTAAGACATACTTCACACAGGCTTTTATTTTTTGTAAATAAACCAGGCCACGGGCCAAAATTATATTCGTAACAGGTACCAGGCTAAGGCCAGTCGGACACGTTTAAATTCAGGCTTGGCCCGTTAAGACCAAAGCTCGGCTCGGTCCGTTAACACCCCTAGTGTTACATATAAGGGTTTTATAATTCTCATGTTAAATGGGAATTGAAATCTCATGTTGTAGAGATAGAAAATATGTGGGATCCATATGTCAAAAAAAATTGTATGTAGGACTCATGTCAGGACGGAAATCGAAAGATGTGTAAAAAAATTTAAATTATCATATTGAATGAGAATTATAAAACCCTACATGTAAACGCGCGGTAAGTTGCCCGTTCAAAATCGTCACAACCGAGCGAGGTGCATGAATCAAAAGCTTGGCTAGCAATATGACTGATTGACCATGCAATGCGATGAAATGACGCATGTTTCCCATGAGGAAAGTGTTTTTCTCCACCCAAAAAAAAAAAAAATTTCACGTGGACCATAATATGGCCTAACTAAAAATGGGTCACATGATTATGGTAATGGTTTTGGTCAAAATCCCGAAGGATTTGTAAAATCAGCTAGCTTAATAATGGGCCTACTGATCTTCAAATGTGTAATGAAACTCGCTTGTTATTTTTCCTTCCTTATTTTTTTTTTTTAATTGCGTTATATTCGTCATTGTGTTTTTCAGTAAACAAAATGTTTAAGAAGATAAAAGGGTATTTGATTTTAGAAATATGTTATTCTACCTTTTTTTTTTTTTTGTCTATCTCCACCTATCTATATGATAAATAAAGATAATAAAAAAAAAGGTAGAATTATCTCCTGATTTTAAGCATGTAACTTGTGGTAATTTGGGCTTTGGTTCAGGAGAAGTGTCAATATCCCCAGCAATCCTTGAGTGGGAATCAGTGTTTGCATCGTTTGGTTCAAGAGAACCAAAAATTTCACCAGTTTTCACAGTTGCATAGCCATCGTCTTTCGCGTGTAAAGAAGCAGGAAAGTTACTGTGCTATTTGTCCAAAGTTAATGTCGTATTCTGAGAAGCATAGCGAAATGGCTTTATGGGATGCACTTTTTTGACAAAACTACCCCGACGACAACCGAACAAAGTACACAAAAAAAGCTTTCAATAAGTTTTAAAAAAATAAAGGGTTATTTCTTTTGGGAGTTATTTTGTAATTTTATTAAATTTTCCTATCACTATTTTATTTTCAACCAAACACATATCAGAAATTTCATTCAATTTTTCTGGTAAAATTTTGTTCAACCAAATAACATTTTTAAAACTTTCGTATATAACTCATTTTCCCCGCAAATCTCTAATAATTATATTTCCCTAGTAAAACAAAAATCTCTCCTGAACCAAACACCACTTTAGAGATAATTTGGTAATGAATGACCACAAGGTGGAATCAAACCCAACTTAAATCTTATCGATCGCCATAATCCTTATTCGCAACTTATTACTATGTCGGTGAAAAAATACATCATCAGCCAATTTTTTAAGAGATCCAAATAAATTATACTTGTGTGAGTGTTTGGTATAAGGGAATTTTTTAGATTGATGGGAAAGTTACATTGGCAATCTTATATTGCCATGTTTGGTAAAAGGTCACCAAATTTTTTTCCTTAACATCTTTCTTTCCTAATATTCTCATTTACACACAAATTTCTTATTTTAGATTAGGAATGATAATGTGGGATTTCACAAATCTCACACCAAGGGAAATTTGAAACAAATTTGTGAGACGAAAATACCCTGCAGCCCTTGCTGTCTGTGAAACAAGTCGATTTACACTTGCGTTGCTTTGCTTGGTTCTCAATAAGTTTATGTCCTCTCGCGTTGCTTTGCTGTCTATGTTTGCCAGAAGCAAACTTAGATCCAATGAACAATAAAGACATATCTGCACTCCATTCCTCTTCTCCTTCTCCTTCTCCATTTATAGCAGCCCCAGATGAAACCAGATACTTAGACCTATGAAGCACCGACACTTCAAAAATCTTGACGTGTCGTGTCCGACACTTCCCGACACTCTCGGACACTCCCCGACACTCTAACACACATTATAGAAATTCAAAAAAATCTTTAAAGATTGCGTTGCGTGGAGTTTTTAGTTCAAACTATTAGATTCTTTAGATTACTATTACTATTTTATTGAGTTTAATATAAATATTTGATACATCTTTTGTTTCTTTGCAAAATTTATGAATATTATAAGTTTAGATTCATTTTTTGTTAAATTATTGAATATTAAATATAATATACATTACATAAATTATAAATATTATTTAATATCAAAACGTGTCCTAACGTGTCGAAATCTAATATTTTTTAGAATTAACGTGTCGGAGTGTCGTGTCGTATCGTGTCACGTGTCGGTATCGGTGCTACATAGACTTAGACCATGGCACTGCTCACTTGTACTCCCCAAGTGAAACCCTTCTCCTTGACTTGTCGTTGTTCGAAATTTAAACTGTGTAGATTCTTCATATGGGTCACAGTTACTTCCTCTCAAAATCATCAAACTTCAATCCTTTCTCAAACCCCAAATGCAGATCCAAGAAACCCATATCAATGTAAATCGTGTTTCGGTAAGAATATTGAGGGGTTATTTTTGAAAAATAACCTTGTATTAAGAGTAATATTTCTCAATTAATCAAACATAGAATCAGTAATTGTTACCCAATATTTCCGATAATATTTTGATCAACCAAACAGTTTTTTGATAATATTCTCATATACTCACTTTTTCGCCATATTCCTAGTGTATCTTTGACTTCCTCCTCTTGAGATACCCTCTTCTCGATGTATTATCCAACTTATACCAATTAGGCAATGGGCCAAATAACTAATAAGGGTTTGGTATGGGTATTTTCCTAAAAATCATAACAATTAATGTATCTTTGACTTCCTCCTCTTGAGATACCATCTTCTCGATGTATTATCCAACTTATACCGATTAGGCAATAGGCCAAATAATTAAAATAAGGGTTTGGTATGGGAATTTTTCTAAAAATCATGGGAAAGTGAGATAGGGCAATTATTTTTCTAATATTTGGCATAAGAAAATTGAAAATAATCTCAGGAAACTATTTTTTCTCTCATTCCATTTTCTAAACGAAAATACTATCTAATACATGGTATGTTTATTTTCTCAGTATCAATAAAATTAACCCAACATTTTTGGAAAAAATTTGGACCTACTAAATACCTTTTTGTAACTTACCGGGGAAAAAAATTCCCACCATATTCCTGAAAAACTTTTTCTCCCGGTAAAAAAAATATATATCCTCTACCAAACGCTAGGGGCATTTGATATAAAGAGAAAAAAAAAAATTATTCAGGAATCGCGATTCTCGGGAATATGATGGGAAAATGAGTTTTCCGGGTATGATATCAAAAAATTGTTTGGTAAGGCAAAATATTTCCGGGAATGTTAGGTTAATTTTCCTGATACTATGTTTCATTATTTTTGTTTGAAAATTTTATTTATATTTTTCCATTGTCTGGGATTCCTGAAATACCAGTCTATATTTTGGTTTAAAAAATACAAACAAAACGAAACCCCGAAAAAATAACTTTCCCGAAAAAATTTCTTCCAATGTGCTACCAAATATGGGATTCTAAGAAACTCACCCTCACTTTTTTAGGCGTTTAATAATAATCCTTCTACCAAACAATTATTTTTTAGAATTTTTAACCATCATCATATATAAAAAGGGTTTTTATACATCAGCTAACAATTTTCCCTTGTACATTATGTTTATGGGCAATGTTAGTCTTAGGTAACAAGAAAATTTTCTTATGTTCTATCCATACATCGATACCTGTTGTTCTGTCCTTGGGATAGAGATGTCTAGCCCAATAGGCTGGTATGTTACTCTTGGATCTAGTGCCCTCTCCAAGGTATCTATGGAAGAAATACCCTTGAGTCAAGCAGATCACTGTGTACAGAATACTATTAACGGCGTTAGCCAATTGGGTGTGTGCGCGCACAATGACAACATAACAGTAAGAGAGAGAGCGTAACATACCTTTAGGGTTTAGCTTTTACTTATAGAGGTTACCTGAGGTAATGTGGATGGGCCTTTGGTGCCTCTGATAATGGCCCGAGCCTGCTTGCTATGCTGTCGTATTAGGATTAGTATCCTTGATGGATATTATCCCTGATTATATTATATTTAAATCTTAGATAGCCCCTTATTGAGCTTGTCATTCAAAGGGCCCTTTATACGGGTCTATAACACCTGTGTTGTTATTTTTTTTTCTTTCTCCTACTAGGCCCCACTTCAAGTTAAGTGTGCAGAAGATAAAAAAATTGTTGTCCCATAAGAGTACAATTACCCTATGTTTATAGTTAATATTGATTTGAACATCGAAGCGCTTTATAGGTGCAAAAACTTTGTTCAACCTAGAGGAGTATATTGTTAGGGAGCCAATACTCTCATGTTAGAAATTCACATGATTTGATTGTATAAATTTTTTATATTTATCTCTCTATTCATATATTTAATTATCATTAATTAATAAAGAAATCGATAAAAAAAATTCATATGACTCTCATATAAAATGTTAACATAAGAGGGTCAATTCTCATCTTGCCCCAACCACCCTGAGATTTATAAGACCCTCTCATGTAGGCACAAGTATAGGCACATTTTCCCTCGTAACAAAAATGAAATAAAGTTGACATAATTTTAAAACATAAGGCGTTCAAATTGTTGGGAATTTAAGTGTGGGAGATAAAAATTTCGCATTGAAAAAGAATAAACTAAGCATTGTACAAGACTTGGCTCTAGAATTTTTGGTTGAAATATGATACCAGAACTGTCACATTGGGCGTCTGTTGCTTAGGCCTATTGATACATGAATGATGGGCTCCCTTAGTTTGGCCTCCTTCTGGTTGCTGCATAACAATAATATCAGAGTCAATTGTTAATTGATCTAAATGAATCAAGTATTAGTGATTGATGTTCGGATTTATAGGGTATGAATTACCACAACCAGGACTAAAATCAAAGAAAAGTATGATGAGATTAAGATACTAAGACTCTGAGCATAATTTTAATATATCTATTTTTAAATAAAGAAAGAAAACAATGAAACAGTAGGTGACTATTGAACACTGACAAGTTGAAGCAAAAGCCACTCAAGAGAATGAAGAAAGAGGAAAAATAAAAATATGCAGATATATATTCAGGACCCACTTGGAAAAAAATCAAAGCTTTCAAGTTTATTCCGCTGCAGCCAGTGGAGAAAAGTCTTAATTCACAAAATTATTAACAACCTTATGAGATAGGTGATTTCTGACAGTATGAGAATTGATCTGACTCTACCTATTTTTTTTTTTTTGAATAAACTGCAAGTATATTTTATAAGAGGCAATTATGTTTGGAGCGAATTTAAAATTAACACTTTAAATTCTCTTAAAAATGATACTCAGAAGTATCGAATACATACTCTTATGTCACTTGCGTAATTCTTATACGCCAAGTGAACTATGATCGTTTGATAATTGTGACTCTATTTACTATTTAATTCACGAAATTCTTAACAATCTTATGAGAAAAGTCTTAATTTACAAATTCTTAACAATCTTCTCAACATATTTATTGAAATATATAAAATTTATATAAAAATATAAATTAAAACAAAATTTTCATATATTAAGTAAAAATCTAACATAAAAAATATTAATTCCGTTCAACATATATTTAAGATGATTAGATTAACATAGATGACTTTATCAAGAATAAAGTACGCACGACATCACTGCAAAATAATAACAATAATATTAAAAAGAAAGTATAGGACTATAGGCCATATTACCAGTTTGAATATGGGAAAAAAGTGTGTCATTTTAAATGACACATGTTATATGATTTCACTCTCATGAAGAGTTTGGATTCACACATTTAAAATTTTTTCTACTCATTCTCTCTCATGATTTATTTCTTTTTCTCATTTAAAATGACACAATTTCTTAAAATGATATACACTTTTCCCTTTGAATATACAACCAACAATAATTAAGTTATAAACTTGAGTGTAACAATTTTTCATATTGGATAATATGTTCCATTAAACTATTGCTCGTAGCCTCAAATTCGTTATGCTTAAATAGGTAATAATCTTTTTAGTTAGATTATAAGAAGTATTTCTTTGTTATAATGTTTTGTTATGTAAAACCGGTTAAAATAACAAGATTATTGTTTCTCGAGCGAGGATATTCTTCCTACCAAAATTTTTTATTACTAACTTACTACCTATCTAATCACCATTGAATCAAAGAGAGAGAATGTTAAAAAGTTTTTAAAAAAGAGAAAATGTTGATCCAATGGTGATTAGATAGGTAGTAAGTTGATAGTAGAAATTTTTGGTACTAAGAATATCCCTTCTCTTGTTTCTCATGTTATAAGAGATAACTTTATCTTCTACAAATACATAAAAGTGTATGTGGTTCACGTGAGGCTGTGTTAAGAGAGAGAAAAAGATAACATGGGCTCCGTACACTTTGATGTGTGTGTAACAAATAAAATTATCCCTTAGATAATGAGAAACATTAATTCCTAAAATAATATATATCTTTTTTGGACTACCAATTCTTAATAAAGCATGTATTCATGAAAATTTTTCCCACCCACTCAACCTTCAACTATTAAGAATGGGTTTGGGTTTTTGTAACGCCCAAAGAAAGTGGTTTGAATTTAAGGGGATTTGGATATAATGCCAATTTTGAAGTTGCCACTTGGTAGAGATTGCTCTAGCCCAACACAAGGAGATGGGCTTTCACGGCTAGAGTCGTTGCCACTATTTCAGTTGTTATTTCTTTTATTTATTATTATTAATTTGGAGTTGTTAATCTTGTTATAAATGTGTTTTTTTTTTTTTTTTTTAAATATTTATCATCATATAATGTTGTTTTTTCATTTTATACATCTATATTATGTAATGAATATTAAAACAACTTGATTTATACCAAGTTAAATCATTACCAAATAATAAATATAATTATACTATGTTTAATTGTTTCAAATTATAATTAAATAAATTTTAGTTGGGCCACATAATTTATGAGATTATCATTTCTGCTTTAGTGGCAGATTTTTATTTTATTTTTTTACCATTGAGACATAAAAAATGGGTCCTATCATTGTTTTCTCTCTCATTTCTCTATGCTTTCAAGGTCATTGTTTTATGTCTCAGTTGCAAAAAAATTAAAATTCTACCATTAAAGCAGAAATGATAATCCCATGATTTATATTCATTGAACGAAGTTTTTATTATATTCTTCAAAATATATAAATTATTCTGGATTGATTGCACCGTATATTGGGCTGGTTCATTATAATTGGCCCAATGCAAGTTTTATAATTGGCCCAATGCAAGTTTTAAGGCACTGAGACGGATTACCAACTTGCACAAAAACAAGGCTTTATTAACAAGTTACTTACAAAAAGGCTAAACTCTATTCTTTAAAGCAGCGGGTCACAAATAGTGACATTTTCAAATGGCATGTTATATTTACAAATTTTTACAAATTATATTAAATATGACCGGTTATACTTTAATCATACAGTTTACCAGTCGTACTTAGTGTAATTTGCAAAAAAAAATTTGTAAACGGATCCTATCTCTAGTTATATTGACAATTTTATTTTTTATTTTTATAAATTTACAAACTACAGTATATCTGAATGGTAATACTCTACTCAATAGTGTATTATCAATTAAACATAATGTAATTTGTAAGAGTTTGTAAATAAAAAATTTGTAAATATATATTCCTTTATCTACAAATTCAAAATTATTGTCATCAAGCACACGCTTTTATTTAACACAAATCCCACCTCACTTATATACTGACTTAGGCAAATCATGGCAAGTGCATGCCACTTCTAACCGGCCATGGCGACTCTAACACCCACAGGCCACCACCAATGGGGAGGAACCATCTCAAACTTGTTGAACCTCTGGTTGGTGTACACAACAAGAAAGCCAGCAAAATCTTTGCACCTGATCAGGTCGACCCTCTCCCTGACAGTTAGGACAAAAATTAATTTTAGGCATATCGCTCTGTATTGAGTCCAACGAGCGCTATTATCTAAAATTATATATATATAGATATTTTTTTTTGTTGATAAACTCTAAAATTATATACTTTATCTACGTGTGTTGTTCAGTTTGAATTGCATCATAAGATAGACAATTAATTTAGAGTCATGTTTAAAATTTTAATTCATATTTTAATGAATTAAATTAAATTTATATTTGTTGTATTTTAATGAGTCAAAACTTGAATCAAATGATCGTAGCTCAGTTGGTGCATGGAAGCTAAGAAGGTGGGGATGAAAGCATGTGTTCGAATCTTCCTAGTACCACATTTGGGAGAGGTTTAAAGCCTTACTCCTGTATACGCCCCGAATCAGATTAGTTGCGAAGCAATGCACCGATTGGAATATTTCAAAAAAAAAAAGAGTCAAAACTTGTGCATTATGATGAAATTTGACAAATGTGCATAAATATATATTTTTTTGCTACATTGGCAGGAGGTATCCCCATTCAACCTTCTCCGGACACCATGCCCTCGGGGTACGGCCCGTTTGGGCTAGCCCCTCATTGTGACATTGGGTGCACTAAGCTTCGCAACCGGAGAAAGGACGAGACTAATCCTCCAACCGAAGATTTTTGGCTTATCATCTGGCCGCCAAAGATTTTCCAAGAAACTGCTTGGGGCAGGGTTTGATCCCTGCACCAAGCAATCCCTTGAGAGCTCAACTGCCACCTGAGCTACCCTTAGGGGTTCAAATGTGCATATTTATATATAAAAAAAATTACGATCTTAAGGAACTAAAAATTAATTCAATCTAAACTAGTTTAGATCGGACAAATTTTATATTTAGAATCAAAACAATCATTTCATAATATAAGAAAAACTATTATAATTGAATCAATTGATAATTTTTTCATGAAAATTAATCTAATACGTGAAACACTATATATAAATTGTTAGTTACATATTACATTGTGTGGTGGTTTTGAAAAGTGATTTAAATACCTAGATTCAAAACCCTCAAATTAGTAGTACCATATCGATACTTATTCAATTTTATATTGGAAAGTATAGTAGTGCCGGTAATTTTTGTTCTTGTTTCTCATAGTAACAATGTTAATAATTTGAACACGTTCATACACCTGATCTTACACTTATTATTTTTTTCGAGGAAAAAAATAAACAAAATGGTTGTAAGTAGATGTAATTTGAAACTCTTTGGCGTTTGGTAGAGGGAATTTTTTTTTTTTACCCGGGAATCTCGATTTTCAAAAATATGATGAAAATATTCACTTTACGATAATATGCGAAAATTAAAAATTTAAAGAAATTCAGTTTCCCGGGAATCCTACAAAATGCTGCGTACCAAACATACGTATAAAAAAAGGGTTATAATATGAGATATGTTATCTTATGTTATAGATACAATCATGCGGTGAGCTCCATTATTTATTAAAATTATTTATTAAAAAAAGAGAGGGACATGAATCGATGAGTCTGTAGGAAGTTATATCACTCTCATGCAACATGAGAATAATATAATCCATGAAAAGGTTTATAAATTTAGAGATTATATATAAGATAAAATTATTTCCTATAATATTTGAAATGACGTCGTTTTAAGGTTTGAAAAAGATAATGCAGGGCATTTTAATAAAATCCATGATACAAGAGAAAAATAAAATTTTCAAAATACCCTACATTTTTCTCCTAAGCTCTGAACCGACTTCATTTCAAGGTTTCAGAAGTTGATTTAATTTCATGTGGAATGAAAAACACTTTTACCATAAATTTAAGTATAAAATATTATTATTATTTTTCACAAAAACTGTATATTTATTCAGTTCATATTTTGTCAGTAAAATATGCTTTTTTTTTTTTTTTTTTTAACAATGACAAGTTGTTTCCTTGGAAAGAAATAATAATAAGATATTGGATTTTATAATTCTTATTCAACATGAGAATTCAAATTTTCCTACACATCATTCGATTTCCGTGCTGACATGAGTCCTACATACAATTTTTTCTAACACATGAGTCCCACATGTTTTTTATCTCTACAACATGAGATTCAATTCTCCTTCAACATGAGAATTATAAAACCCTAAAATATTATTAGCCATGTTTAACCAAATTGATATGTTACAGTTATTCACTAAGTTTGAAAGATTCAAAGGTGTTATATATACCAGTATGCCATTATTTCTAGGGTTTTATAAAAATTATGTTCTAGGAAATGTGTTTGTGTTATATTATAAAAATTCGTTTTGCGTGTCATTTTTTTTGTTATAAGTCCCATAAAATATTATGAGTATAGGAAATTTTTTCTGATCATGTTAATTTATAGATGATAAACCCTTATTTCTAACCGTAAAAAATTATTAAAGTTTAATTACTTTCCAAAGATGATAATGAAGTGTGACTGATGCAAAATCTTTTAACATAGAAATACTAACCTAGTTATAAGTTACTGGTTCGTAGTGCCATAAGATAAAAAGGGTGAAGTGTGTATTATTTTAAAGAATATAAAATTGTGTCATTTTAATTGAGAGAAAGAGATAAATAATAAAAGAGAATAAGTGGGAAAAATTTTAAACGTGTAAATCTCATCTTATTGTGAGAGTGAAAGAATGTAAAGGTGTGTCATTCAAAATGACGCATTTTTTTTTTTTTTTTCAAATAAAAATCCACGATGAAGAAAGAAGAAACAAATGGATGAACGGAAACAACAAAGGTAGTGAAAAGACAAGGCGTGTGCACAAAAAAGATTCCTTTGCTTTCTTGATTCAATCATAAGTCTAGGCGCTATAAGACTGTGAGTGAGACTGTCATATAATATAAGTCATATACAGCATCAATGGCTTCAACCAACAAAGCTTCCCGACATGAACAAAAAGTACTTTTCCTTTATCTCTTCATAAAATAAGTGTTTTCTTTGGTGAGACGATGAAGTAGTAAGTTATCTATAACCTAGGAGGGGTATTCTTACGCTCAGATTTACTGAGTTTACTAAAGTAAACAATGTGCTCAGTTCCCAAAACATGCTGTAAATGCTAGGTGATGGAACTTGACAAGGTAGGGAAGGAATATGAACCATTAAGTATATATGTAGCATGTGGTTGGGAAGGAACTAGCTTTCGCAAGAAATTGGTTTGAACCAGAAAACATATTAGGGTTTGGGTTATGAAAGAAAACGGATCCAAAACAAGCAATATAAGTAAGAAGTCCAATCTATAACAAGTGCATTTATTGGTAATGGTTGGAGAGGACAACCCTTTTGCCATCTTTTTTGGGAAATTTTTTATCGAATTATTAGGTTAAGCAAAAAAGTTTTGTAAAAATGTCACATCACCAAACTTGTTACACAATGTAATGAGATTACGTGGCATCATGTCAGTAGCAAGTTTAAGGCCACGTAATCTCATTATATTGTGTAACGAGATTACGTGATTGGGCCTAATTCACTGCATTGCATAGCGTTTTATGTGGTGCCATTAATAATTTGACATATGAATTAAGATGATAAATAAAAAAATCAATATTTATTGAATATTAAATTATCTTTATTATTTTTCCAATGCACACTCCATCATTTTTATTATGTATCCTTTTGTAAAAACATTTGTCGTTTATATGATTATTTATCATTTGTTCATACAATGAAAATGTTTGACAAGAGGAAAGGTCGGTGTTTCCCATGCCATAATTAAGGCAGGCATTTTATAAAACAATTTAAAATAGGTCTACAAGAGATCAGTCGAAATTAGTATATATTATCCATTTAATCATATTTTCACGAATATATATATATATATATATATATATATATATATATATATATATATATATATATATATATATATATATATATAAAATATATATATATATATAAAATAGGTTATTACATGGACTAGATATGCGTAAAGTGGTAATTTCAGATCAATAAAGAATTATGCAAATCCAAGTAAGAGGAGGGATATTCTTACTACTAAAATTTTCTACTACCAACTTACTACTTATCTAATCATCATTGGATCAACATTTTCTCTTTTTTCAAAAACTTTTGAACATTTTCTCTCTTTGATTCAATGGTAATTATCTTTGATTCAATGGTAATTAGATAGGTAGTAAGTTGGTAGTAGAAAATCTTGGTAGTAAGAATATCCCCCTCCTTTATTAAATGGAAAAAGTGTTTATCATTTTAAATGACACAACTTATATTCTTTCACTCTCACAAAAAGGTGGGACTCACACTTTTATTTTTTTTGTCAATTCTATCTCCTCCTTTATTTATCTCTCTCTTAAAATGACACAACCTTACATCCTTTTAAATGATATACATGCTTCTTATATAACGTAAATAGAGATGCTTATTAATGAAACCCATATATATGTAAACTTTAATGGTCAAATCATCAGTAATGTATTAGTGGCAATCAACTTTTCAGGTACGAGTACATATCTTTTAATTTCCATGTTAATTTTTTTTTTTTAAAGGAGCTTCTTTTTACTTTTTTTCTGTATGGTATAAGAAGGTAAGTATAAAATCCTTAATATATATATATATATATATATATATATATATATATATATATATATATATATATATGGGTTTTATAAAAGTTATGTTGTAGGAAAAATTTTGAAATGTTATAGAGATTTATTTTGCGTACCATAATTTTTTATTTTATTTTCAAAAAGTGCGGGCCCCACAAAATATTGTGTGTATAGGAAACTTTTTGTATCATGTGACATGATAGATGCAAACCTATATATATATATATATATATATATATATATATATATATATATATACCAGAATTCATCTTACACTTTAATCGACGGTATAAAAGTCCCAACATTTGTGTAGGGTTACCAATAAATTGAGGGGTGTGAAGAACCAAAAGATGTGTCTGCCTCGTGAAAATGCAATTGGGACAGCTGTGCGTGACCCTAGCTATGGATGCTACAGAAAATGTTAAACCATCCAGCTGTTTGATTAGATACAACCAGGTGTACGATATTAACAGAGTTGTCCAGTTGAATTGAAAAGGCCTCACTTAAATATTTTCAACGCCATTATCATTCAATTCCTGCCCCAAAATCTCCATCAAAGCCTGCCTTTAGATTTGCATGTTCCAAAATATCCCCCATCCCCTTTTGTTATTTAAAAATCCCCATTCCCAACCTTAGCATTCCTCGTACTGTCCATAACATGCCCATACACATACTCCATCTCTCTCTCGGACACATTTCTAATGGGAGAGATTCTCAATATATATAGGAAAATAGTTTTCTCATTTTACATGAGAAATTTTTTTCATATTACTCTCACAATTAAAAAGTGGGATTCATTTTGACTTTTTTGTTTTCTCACTTTTTTATGGACCCCGCTCATGTTTGTGTGTGTAACATGAGAAAGTATTCTCATGTAAAATGAGAAAATCAATCCCCATAAATATATAGCCCTATCTAGTACCTATATATAGCTAGCTTTCTTGTTAAAATAAACATAGACAAGTGTTACTTTCTCCACAAGATATGTTAGCTAGGGCTATGTTGCTTTGTCGACGGGTAACTTCTTTTATGTGAAGGGGCAAAAAAAAATTTTATATAGCCCTTCCTTTGTTCATGTTGTGTGTGTGTTAGTTATGCTTATTTGTTTGAGGTGTCATGGGGTTATGGAAGAAGGGGCTCACTTCGGTCCAGTCCGAGGCAGTTGAAGAGAGCTGAGACTCAGCTGCTGACTCGTTGGTTCGAGAGTTCACCATTAAGATGTCACAATATGGTGTGCTTCTGATCCAATGATGCAGGAGCTGCCTTCAGTTGTGACTGTCACGTCTTGGACTGAAGGGGCCTCTTCAATTTCACTTACCCTCAGTGACACTTGTTTTATGTTCCAAGAATAGATTTGATGCTCAATTAATTGCTTTGTTCATGTTTTTGTAGTGCATGCATAATATTATTAACCAAACTATGAAACCTTTAATTTTTCTTTTTAGATTCTGATTTTTATTTGTTGTTTAGTAAAGTTTAATTGCTTAATTATTTTTGCTGGAGAAGAGTTATATGTTACATCTCTCTACGTGAAATTGCTCATCCTTAATTACTTTGCAGAGTGACTTAGAAGCTTCACTTGCAGCTTTACTTTTTTTGTTGAGCTCGATGACGAAACAAAGCTGAACTACTTGGTCTTAAACCTAATGCTCCATTGAGGTTTTCTTCAAGAAACTTGGCATCAAGAATGACAAACTAGTGCGTGCTAACTATACTCCTTGTGGTTCAACATGGTTTACTCAACGACTGGTATATTATCTTTAATCCATTTTCCTCTGGAAAGTTCATGTGCTCTTCATACAGAATTATATTGCACAATGCATGAAAAAAAATCACTCTTTTTTTTTTAGACACACAGTTTCGCCCAACTTTATGTTACTTTTTCCATGAAATCGGAGACTCATCTTGTATTATTGGCAGTAAACGTCTCCATTTTGTTTTGTTTGCAGAAAACATGCGTGACGAAACGTTTCCGACAAAATTTGGAGTGCAAGTATGCTTATACAATGTACATAATAAAGGATTGACTTAAATGCAGTAGCACTTTTGAGAATCTTCACAATTAGTACTAATCTCAATTTCGAGAAGGCATCATGCAGCCTTGGTTCTCATTTATGACCTATTTCATTATTTTCTTGGATCAACACTGTTTGTTTATACACAAAAAGGATCACTAATTCTGTTACACAAAAAGGATCATTGTTGAGATTACATTCAGTCAACACTATCCTCGCGATGCTTCTAATATTGGCTTCAACCCAAGAAGAAATATCTGAGTAGTTTAAATTAAACTCACTTGAATGGTAAAATGCAGCAATTGCTATGCATCACATATTGTTATTGTCACGACGTAAGTTATGTGAAATTTGCTATTGACGCAACAATAAATTCCTAACTATGATATTTTATATAGGATATATGAAAACCTTAATTATGAAATAGGATATATTAAAAAAAAAAGCATGTAAGAAATTCCGGAATCAAATCCTATAATATCTTCATTCAGATTTACTATTTCAATTATTTGATGCTGGTGGAATTTGAGCTTCTCAGGATTCATGTTCTCATTCGCATATTTGTCAAGTGCAACAATAACCATAGTCCATAACCATTCTTTCACTTCGTTATATCAAGTAATTAAGTCTATAATTTTTTCCACCAAAAAAAAATAGTCTAAAATTTTATCATAATTATTTACATCTAAGGAAACTTGGTGTATTTAATATTGTTTATCTTTTAATTGTAGTTATAATGTTATTTATTTTGTAACTGTGGTTTTAACTGCATGATCAATTGAATTATTTAGTATTACTTTTTATATCATGTCTTATGTCTAAGTGAGAAATGTCTTTTTTTTTTTATTAATTAAATTGATTGAAATCCCACATATAAAAGGAAGTAGGTTGGTTTTTTCAACCTATTTTTAAGAAATAAGCTAACATATCTCCTTTCATTTTTATCGTGCTAATCGCCTTGCTCATTCTGTTTCTGATACTATGCTATGGAATTCAGTCAATTTGTGACTTGCCCCCTTCTAAATGAGTTTATAATGTTTAACCCTTCCTAAACAAAATTAAAATCACTTTTTTGGGGCGGGAGAATTGGTAGTAAAGGAGTGTTATATGATATGATTTGGGAAAGATTTGACAATGTGAATCTACACCACACAAATTGTGTGAGAATATCACTTTAAAGTATAGAACATAATGATAATTCTTCATATGTAAATTCTATATGACCTCTTATTATGTTTTCATGTATAAATTGAGTTTAGCCAACCAATGGTTCAACATTAATATCAATATGTAACTATTCATAGCATTTTAAAACTAATTGCTTTAAATAGCAATACAACAGCATGGATTTAGGATATTGTACTTTTTAATAGCAATATTATTGTAGTCAATTACATAAGAGGTGTTTTTCTACATATCATTTTTTCTGTCTATCTTTGTTTACCATTCTCCAATATTATTAGATCAGAATCTCACCATAAGAGAGAAATGATAAATATAATTGAGATTATGATATAACATTTTTAGAGAGTGGTAGACAGAAAAAATAGTAGGTAGAATAATCTATCCCCAATAATATTTAGGATATATTGTACTTTTAATATCAATATTATTGTAGTCAATAATATTTACCTTATGAAAGGAAAGCTACACACAATGTCACAATTTATACATGAAAACATATTAAGAGGTGATATAAAATTTACATATGAAGAATTCTCATTACTTTCTATACTTTAAGTGACATTCGCACCCAATTTGTGTGTTATAGATTCACATTATCAAATCTTCCCCAAATTATATCATATAACTCCTTTACTACCATTCTCCCCTTCTTAAAAATGTGATTTAAATTTTGCTTTTCAAGAGTTGAACATTGTAAACTCATTTAGAAGGAGGCAAGTCACAAGTGACTGAATCGTGCTTGCTAGTATGTATGTAAGAATTTCATAGCATAGTATTAGAAATAGAGTGAGCAAAGCTATTAGCACGACAAAAATGGAAGGAGATACGTTATTTCTTTTAAAAAAAACAGATTGAAAAAACCAAACTACTCCCTTTTTTTATGTGGGATGTCAATCAATTTAATTAATAAAAAAAGGAAATTAAATAAATTATTTCTTAATAAGACATAAGTCATGATATAAAAAATAATACTAAATAATTCAATTGATCATGCAGCTAGAACCACAATTACAAAATAAATAACATTATAACTACAATTAAAAAATAAATAATATTAAATACACCAAATAAATAACTTAATTTATAAATGAGTTTAAAAAAATGAAAAGTCAGCCCATCTGCTTCGCCAGGTTTGAATTTATGACATTGTGCAGAATACGCAAACCCCTCACTACTAAACTAATGCTAATGACTTTCACCCAATCCATTTTAATTGATATTTTATACAAGATATATGAATTATGAAATTTAGTAATTAATTTATATAACTTTACAAGTCAAAAATAACAATTTGCCACCTTTAGTAGAAAGCATTACATCATGCTGTTTATATTTAACTTTAATCTATTTAATGAAAAAATTTACAAATTAAATATGTGAAGCGTGCAGAAAAATCAATTTCCCTGAACATAATGCCATGAAATAATAATAATAATAATAATAATAATAATAATTATTATTATTATTAAAAATTGATTGTTAATGTATACTTTTTTTTTGGGCAAAAAAAAAAATTGAAAAAAATATTATTAACAGAAAAGAATAAAGATTTGACAGAATTTTAATATTTTTTTCTTTAAGTCATATGTTACAAAAAAAAAATGTTATTTACCTAAGTAGAAGTCAATTAATTGAGATAACTATAACTAAATATATGTTAGGACCACTAGGTTTTTAGTAGGCCTGGCCCAATATAATTTCTTGACCCAAAGAGACTTGAATTCTTATGTAAATAGGTCAAGGTGGTGTTTGGTTCGGGACTTTTAGTTAGTATCCCAGCAAAGTGCATGTAGGTAACTGAGTTCTATTTGGTTGAGGGATTACCCAAAATTTAGCCATCAAAGTTCCTTCCCCAATCTGCGTTTTAGTGTAAATGAGGGCAATTTCTACTGTTGAAGAAACCCTTTTCAACCATGGTATTATTCAATAATACCGTCCAACTATATTAATTCTTACTTTTTTTTTTCAAAGTTACCCCTCATGGTTGTGGTAAATTTTGAATAATGGTACAAAGCAAAACACCGGTGGCCGTATTATATATATATATATATATATATATATATATATATATATATTCATATCCAGCGCATTCTGGCTGGTGGCAAGAAGCATAAGCAGGGCTGAACCAAACTCATGTGCAGCATTTTGTTTCAGACAGAATATCATATAAGAGTTATAGCATACTAAAAAATTTAAGCAAAATTATGTCACAGAGCGTATACCCCATATGAACTGTGTATGGCTTATCACAATATCTGTTAGTTCTAACAATAGCTCTGGGTAAAAATTTTGTTTATATTTGTTAATGGGAGAACAATACTTCGAACCAGTGTTGATAAAACCAGTGTTAACAAATACAGGGTTATTTCAACTGGGGGTTCTTTTGTAATTTGATTAAATTTTCCCATCTATATTTTTTCTTCAACCAAACACATATTCAATAATTTAAATCAATTTTCCTGGTAAAATTTTGACCAACCAAACAACATTTTTTAAACTTTCATATATAACTCACTTTGCTCTATATATATATATACATTTCCCTAGCAAAAAGAAATTTCTCACGAACCAAACACTAGCAAGGGTATTATTCCAAATGTATCGTCCATTCATAGACTATTAATATTATGATAGACCAACGTGAAGCTCTCTATCGTCAAAGAGTATCAATTTCATGACCACCATTCTTGAAGTGGGACAAACACGCGTCCTCTATATTAATTCTTACTATTTTTTTTTCTTCTATTGTAATAAATTAATACTGACAAGCAAAAAAGATAATACCTATATATATATATATATATATATATAAATATTTTCTTATATTCTCATAAATTTCAATGTTATGATCCTTCATTTGCGTACAAAACTTTTCTTTTTCTCTTTTTAATAAATTATCAATTAATTATTTAACAAATTAAAATTGAATTCTCGTAAAAAATCAAATATATATATTATCACTATCAGAATGGATCAATAATTAAGTTAATTGTAACATGCAAACAATGCATGTTTTTAAAAATACAGCTATAATTGTCGTGGAGGCTTTAGCCTTAAGCCCTTAACTACATAATTAGCTGCCATCATTCCACACGGTGAGAAATAATTAATTTGCAAAAAAATAAAAATAAAAATAAATCAGCTTCTACTTTTTATTGTTTTCTGTTTACCATGTTTTTCACATCTGAAACATGAGATAGGATATTGTGACACACAAATAATGTTACGCATAATGTTACGACAACATCTTAACCGTTGATTTTCGTCAATCAACGGTTATCATTTTTCAAATCAAACTCATTAATTAATTATTAATTCGCAATAAATCATAACCGTTGATTGGTCGAAATCAACGGTTAAGATATGATCGTAACATTGTGCGTAACATTATTTGTGTGTCACAATATCCTATCTCATCTTTTAATAATACAGTACTTTTGTTTATTGTGTGCATTTCGATGAAACTTAAAAAAAAAATTTAAAAAAATATTATTTTTTTCATAACCAAGATTTATGACTTTTGAAAAAAAATATACAAAAGTCAAATGTTTTTTTTAAAATTTAATTTTTTCCTAATTTCATTCCACCACTATCACCATTTTCATCACAATTTTTTTTTAGTAATTTTTTTACATAAAAAATATTTTTAAATTTTAACATCAATATAAATTTTTTACTTGAAAGTCTTTTTTATGTACTTCATCCACAAACGAAATAATTTTAACTCTAAAAAAAAATCTCTTTAAAAAAATAATACATGAAAAGTCCTTTTTTTTTTCTTCTTTTCTTCAAAAGCCCGTACAAACGGACTCAAAAATCTAATGATCCTTCGATTTCTCTCAAATGAACTGCTTCTCGATTCATATATATTTTTAGTTGAAGTCTCACACTTAAAGTTAATTTGGACCGACCCAAAAGTTGTTGGTTCTAAAAAATTTGACTTCCTCGAAGGGTATTGTGTTTGACTTCTGAGCATCATAACTTCTAGAGAAGGTGGAGACGTTCAAATCGAAATTGAATTAATCGAGTAGCTATGGGATTCAGATACCTATTGATATAAAAAAATGGGCCGGGAGCTTACGCTCTCCTTGTACAAAAGTAGGGAAAAAAAAGGATTGGGAGAGGATTTAGAAGAAAAAAGGATAAAAAATAAAAAATTTCCTTTTTTGATAAAGAACCACCAAATTTTAATGTGCTCCTCGAGGCACATAAAAAAAAATCCGGGATTCAGATACCTATTGATATAAAAAACGAAATAATTTGGACAGAGATCCTTATCTATGAGAGGAGGTGTATTAAAGGTTTAGTTCTAAGTGAGTGCAGAATCTCAATAGCAATGAAAGGAAAGGATAAAAGTCCATCCTGTATATGAGAGTGAGGAGCATGTATAAGTGGGAGAATGATTCGTCAAGCATATGATGCATGATGACAAAATTATTGTCATTATGTTGAGCGAGTGTGATCTCATATGCACAATATATATCTTGTGCATGAGAGTGAGTTGGATTGAGGATAGAGGATTGGACCCAAAATAGGCACAATTAATACACTCCTCCAAAATAGATCCCATCTTCAATTTTTTATAAACCTTGATTTTATTTTATTTTTATGGAAAAATATTTATCATTTTAGAGTGATATCTTTTGATGATTATAGGATTGGACCCAAAATCTTTATTTTTTTGTTAATACACTCCTGCAGAATAGATCCCATATATCTTCAATTTTTTATAAACCTTGATTTTATTTTATTTTTATATGTCAAAACCACCCGTTTTCACTGATTAGTTTTTGGAAAATCGAAGCTTTGCAAACTTTGAAAGCGCGCGTGTCGTAAATTTTACATATTACTTGCCCTTATAAGGAACTTAAATTATATTTGGAGATCCAAGATCTAAGATATAAGATCTAAATCTCAATCCATAGCGGAAATATACTAATTGTTCACATGCTTTAGGGCTGCTTCATCATATTAGAGAGATTTTATATGATTTATGTGATCAATTCAGGAAGGGAGAAAAACCCTTTTCTTTTTCTTTATTCCGTTTTAGGTTGGTAAGTAAGAGACATAGAAGGGTAATGAAGCAATCAAATCTGACAACATCTTCGATCTCCAAGTAAAAGCAACTGATATATACAAATAGAGTCAAATCAATAACAGAAATGAATGAGTTGTATATATAGATCACAAATCACATACAACCAATATAAGTAATCTAATGGTGCTTCCATCTATTCAATAAATGATGCTATATATGTACAAATTAAAATGAATTAAATGGTTTATAAAAATACCAAACCATACTAATTCAATATACAACATTCAAAATGAAGAAGCTAATTACTAATTAAGATGAATCCCAGCCAAAACAGCCTTGCCAAACTCCAAAAAATGAAAAAAAGCCACAGCAGTAGAAGTAGGGACACTCATTGCAACCAAAGCCATGAACCCAAGAACAAAGCTTGGCCTAGTATTCATCAACTGGGTTTGCAATACTCCCATTGCTTCACATATCATAGAGTCATAGCTAGTATAATAACGTTTCTCCCAATCCATCCAATCCGAAGGTGGCTCATAGTTTCTCTCTATCATTTTCATCTCATGAATCCTCTTCCTTAGGATAATCATGCTCTCATCCACCAAATTCCCACCAAAGTTCTGATCAGCTGCTCCTCTCTTAGAGGCCATTACCAAGATGGATTTCCTGCCATTGGAACAAGGCATGGAGGTTGAAAATGGATGGAATATTATTGGTGAAGAATTGATCAAAGAAGTGGAATATTGCATATTGTTCTGAATATGGAATCAATGGACTTTTGGAAAATATTTAGTGTGTTTGATTTGAATATGGAAATGAAAAAGCAATCATGTCATATTTATAAGCATTGGGGGGAAGGTTCTTTTTGTTGTACCTCAATAATTTTTTGGTTAAGGAAGGATCTTAGATTAGAAGAAATGTGGCAAAACCGTGTTGTTTTTTTTTTTTTTTAATACCATCTTTAATTAAAACGCGTTTTTATTTGTAGAGTCGGATTCGGGTAGGAGAAACGTGTCGAGGTATGAAAACGACGCGTGTCCCTTGAACAGAGTGTAATGATTTGCTGTAGGATCAGATTCATGCCAAGAAGTTCTTCAAATTCAATATTAATCCTAGAAAAATACTACTCTCATTTTATGAGACAAGATAATTATCTTATGTTGTCTTATTTTGAAAATCACATATTTTTTTAGTTGTGGATCCCACTTGGATATTTTCTATAATATAAGAGAGCTACTCCGAGATAACATTAAACTGATATTACCCTTAATAATATCACATGCACATAACGAAATTTGTAAATAAAAAAAAGTGGGGACGGCGCTTTGTTAAATTTCAACTTTAAGTTTCAGGTTCTCTGTATCTGACCTGTGCGTAATATAATAAGATTATATTGATTAGTATGGTGTGGTGAACTTTTCAAATTGCAAAACATCGAGAATTAATGGCAGACACACAATTTTCAAAGTGTAGGCACAAGTAATGGTGGACTCTCTCTGTCTCATTAAATTAGAGTTTGTTAACGTGAGATTCTTCCAATGCATAAGACAATACGGAGCCTTTCTATATTGAACTACTTGCATAAGTATTAGTATTATATTGTGGATCAATAATGACGTGTACCATAATAAATATTTTTTTAAGATATTGTTTGTCAACTTTAGAAATATAATACGCTTTAACATTATAGTTTCTTCTGGTTACCATAAAGAAAAAATAATTGTTTTGGGTGACGTTAGAGAGGATTTTTTAAGAAGGTCAAAATCAACAAATACATATAATGGGGACAAGAAATAAGTAGCTATAATAATTATAAGGAGGGGATACTTGGGGCAAAGGATAATAATTGAAGAGAATGAGAGAGAAGTTAAATCAGAAATAAGGGCGGGATAAGGGAAGAAAGGGATGAATAAGACAAAGAGAGAGAAGAGATAATTTTATGATCAGTGGAAAATTTATTTATAGCCACTTATATTTGGTAATAGATAAAGTAAAATACCTAATAATATAATTTGAAATAAAATAACTAACTATGCTAATAAGATAAGATAAAATAAACTTAAAATTAATTAAGATAAATATAAACTAAACATAATTTGAATTCTAAATGACAGTTGCTACATAATATTTTTTAAATAAAAGCTTCATTGTAATTTTGGTCCATAATGATTTTTACAATAACTAAATGTTATATTTTTATTAAATGTTACACTTATTTTAGAATTAAAAGTAAATGCTTATTGATTTATTTGGAGTCTTTTATGTAATGTGGGGTTTTAAATAATCTTTAAGACCAAGCTAGAATTTATATTTTTATAAAAAGGTTATCTAATGTGAGGTTTTTTTTAAATAATTTTTAAGGGAGTTAAAAATTAACAAAGTATTATATTTATAAAAATTTTGTTGGTTACACATTATACTATTATATTATTAAATAAAAATTATATTATATATATTAAAAAATTTATTTAATATCAAAACGTGTCCCAACGTGTCGAAATATGACATTTTTTATTTGTACTCCCCTAGTCCCCTTATAAGATGTGGGGTTTTAAATAATTTTTAAGACCAAGCTAGATTTTATATTTTTATAAAAAGGTTATGTAATGTGAGGTTTTAAATAATTTTTAAGGGAGTAGGTTATATTTGCAAATTTTTTGTTTACAAATTATACTATATATTTTAGGGAATACACACTTGAGTGTTTGTACTTTTTATATTTTATATAACCCCCGTAAAAAAAAAATTTTATATTTACAAAAAAGTTAGGTTGAACCATAAAAATGTGATAGGTAACATATCAGATTTGAACGAACCTTTTACAAACATGTGTGGGCCTGTTTTAGGCAAACTATAACCTAACTTAATCTATGCCTAAAATAAAAAAAAAAGAATTAATTAATAATATCTTAAAAATTAAAAATATTATATTTTTCCAATCAAATAATTTTATATAATTTAACGAAGGTTATTATTTTTTAAATATAAAGTATTATAAACTTAAATCAGACTGTTGACTTTTAAGCAATTATATCAAGTTTCAACATTATCTCGAAACAGATCATACTATATATATTGAAGTTAAGGTAATTCCTGCAAAAATAAAACGTGTAGAAGACATTGTCAAAGTGAAATAATAGATAGTGATAGGCTGATAGCTACTAAATCAGATGTGTATGCCGTTTTCCTTTTAGTCGGCATGAGCCTTTCTCTGGTTTCTGCCTGTGGCAAAGCCGAATAGATCGATCGTTGAGTTTAATTAATAGGGATATTATTATAAAATTATAATAATTGAAAGTATAAGATTTATTTTGATTCACTTAAAATCGGCCTAGCTATCTCCACAAAAGATGTCAAACTCACTACGAAAATTTTCAAAGTATATTGCTATTTTTTTTTTAATTTTTTTTCTTAAACCTTAAAATCTCATATACACTCTCTTATTATTTCTCATGCAATCAGAATTTTTCTTTTTTTCTTTCTCTCAAAGAGCTCACTCACTCAAGAACACAAGTACAATATGTTGTTACTCTTTTTAAACAATTTGCCACGATTTGCAAATTAGAACAAATTAGGAAATGACATTACTCTAGCCAATATCAATAGAGCAAAATGATTTATCGTTATTTCCATTAATAACGAAGCCAATTAACTTACCGTTATTTTTATTAATAACAAAGTCAACCAAATTTCCTTTGAAACTATTAAAGGATTTAATCAATTTTTCATCAACACCAATCAAGCAAGAGTTAATTTAATAGCTTCAACACATACTAAAAGAATCAAATACTTGACTCCGTAACGTAGGTTTGGGGAGATTATCAAGCTCGAATTACATCAACTAGCATTTTATCTCCAAATACTCATTTCAGCTAAACACATGGTTGGCCCTGCCACACCATCAGCTCTGATGCTCCTATCAAGTGTGCGGTCAAGGAAGCCCATGTTAGGAAAAAAATTACTATTAATTAGTTAAGCTACAATCCGTCACAATAAATGAGTTCGACACTACATCTCAATCAAAAATCTTAAAAAAAAAAATGTTTATAAATCCTTCAACTTATATGGTATATATATGGTACACGCTTATTTCATTTCTATATGAAGCTTCACTACTTACTATTAATATATGGGTTCATGTTTTCTTATGTTACATGAAAATATAAGAGAATAAAAATAGAGAGAAATTAAATATGGATCCCATGTTTTATATTAAAAAAATATTAATTGACACGGAAAATAAATTTGTGCAAAAATTTTTTTTGCTCTCTTGCAATAGGCGAGCATGATTTCCGTTAATATATACATGTTTTAGCATCACAATTTGAGATTGTTAATGGGTTTTCGTTTTGTCATTTAATATGACACAACAAAGTTTCCTACTCACACAATATTTTGTGGGCCCACACTTTAAAAAAAAAAAAATTTAAGGCACGCAAAACGAATCTCTATAACATTACAGAATCACTTTTCCTATAACATAACTTTTATAAAATCCATTGTTAATTACTCAAAATCAAGTCCATAACTTCCACATAGCTGGCAGCTTAATGTTTTGTGTTTATTATGTACAGGTTAATTAAGGTGAGCAGAGTTGTTGTTTAATAATTAAACTACAATCATTCTTCATGTTTGATTTGGCGGATGAAATTAGAAGATCAGCGAATTTTGTTTAGCAATACGGGCACCTTATTTTTTTATGCACTTTTAAGGTTTAGTTTCAATCAATATTGATTTTTCTTGTAGTGAGTTATTGAACATATATTTTTTGTTTCATTATTATCAATGTAAATTTTTTTTATACAATGATAGTGATTTAACGTGAAATAATGCATTTCTCCAACAACAATAAAGTGAAATAATGCAACTTAAATGTGTCGCATATATATATATATATATATATATATATATATATATATATATATATATATATATATATATATATATATATATATTTTAAATTCAAGCATGCAAAATGTAAGCACAAATGTTTGCACATGACTTACGAGACATCAAACTAATATAAACAAGTCTTAATTAACGGGAAAAAGGAAAAAGAAAGAAAGAGTTGTTACACTAAAGTATTTTTAAAGAATGATAAAAGAAGAAAATTTTTGGCGTGTGGTGTGGGACTGATGGTGAAGTTTATCACTTTTTTTTTTTTTTACTTTTATAAAGTAATTTTAAAGATTTCTTTTATTAAAAATAAAAAAATCACGATAGAAACACTAAAACACGTTACAGCAACCTTAACTTTTAAACATTCCGTTTAATAATAAGTCCTGGGGCCGGATAATGTCATAAAAAAAAAAAGAAAAAAAAGAGAAGAAGTCTTGTGTTGTTGGATACTCTCAATCAGTCATGACTTATGAGGAGCGACAAATACGTGATTCCTCATAATCATGGGGTGGGTCAACCTAACCATTTGGCTCTGCCTAGTGCCTATTGAGCTTGAACTTAGTCTTCAGCCTTCTAGTTGTAGGAGTTATTGGACTTGTAATTTGAGGAAGAAATCAACTTGTATTCATAAAGCTGCATACAATTACAACCATGCATGTTGTCCAACTGTCTAGAAAGATTGACCTTCTAAACAAGTTGGAAGAATTTGCATACAAAGATGATAGAAACGGCACGTAAGAATGGCCTAAGGGCTGATATCCCTTCTCTGGTAGAAAACTCCACAATCAAGAATAAATAACTACTATTCTGACATGACGATATTTATTTTTTTAATATCGATCATAATTACCTTTTTAAAATGAATTGAACCCGAGCAGAATCCGAACATCTCACAATTTCGACTCTTTGAATAATTATAAAACTAATTCTGAATTGGGGCTTAGTCACAATTAAAGATATGTTTATATTACAATTACATACTTTTAATAGTATAAAAGATTGAGCTATGTTTATATTAATTTTGAAAAGTAAAACCATAACCTCATAGTTAGACTTCAAAAATTTTAAATGATTACTTTATCAGCTTGTTATTGTTTACTCTCCATTAAAAAAAATTTAATAACAGATATATATGGAGTACATAATTCTCCTATATTATCCATTAATAGGCACGTTGGTTCTGACCAATTCATGTTTTCCATCTAAAGGATCATTATAATGATATGTAATAATTGTAAGACAAAAAGTTATTCAGCATATTCTCCCACAGTAATAAAGAGCATACTTATGTCCTTGTTTATCACGCACTGTATAATTAACGTGTATTATGATTCCCAGCCCCACAAATTCTGTCACGTACTGTAAAGTACGCTAGTGTCAAAATTTTGGAAAACGACTTTGCTTTCAATTTCAAAGAATACTATTTAAGTTTTTTTTTTTTTTTTTTCTACAGAAAATGCTAAGAATTCTGTTGTTTACATATATAATTTCTACACCAAACTCTTACACCTTTTCCGTTAGTGAAAAATAAAAATATACACATTATATGATTGATTTGGATTTTCCTATTTCCAATTCAGATTGATGCAAAGTATCATCTTCAGATATTATATAATTCCTTTAGCCAATTCCACCAGCTGAAACACAAGTTGTGACATTGACATTGACATGCTTAGCATAACCAGAGCCAGCACGCCCAATGCCAATGAAGGTCTAGTGTTCATCAACAATAGCTGCAACAATCCAACTGCCTCACATACATCTGAACCATAATTCGCAAAATACTTCTTCTCCCATTCAGTCCAATCCGCAGGTGCTTTAGTCTTCATTTCAACCATCTCAATCTCACGGATTCTCATTCTAAGAAGGATCATGTTCTCATCCACCAACTTGCCATCATATTGGTGGCCATACGAGTCTCTTTTGGATGCAGAGATGAAACTCCTACTACAAGTGGTGCTTGTCTCAGTTGGCAGCTTTTGTGAAACAAATGGTGCACTCTGTCGGAACAATTTGACTGAATGAGGGCGTGATGGATGGAGCACAAGTGAATATAGATAGGTCGCTTGCATTTTCTTTGGCTTGAAAAAGCTTCAAAGTGATGATGGGTTGCGATAACTAGCTTTGAATTGTATTTTGTGATTGGAAGGTATTGCTGAACGTCTCTATGGTGATGATCCCATTGTGTGTGTGTATATATATAAAATATATGGAGGGATGGGTGCTTCTGTTGTGATTGCAACGTAAGGAAATGTAAGGACGGTGGAGTAGAAGTTACGGCGTATAACCGAGTTGGAGGGATTACGGATTACGACACACTAAACATTTGGAATTGGAGGTAGCGTGCCCATTTATTTGAATGTTTCTTACGCCAAGAACCTTCTTGCAAAGGATGACCTACAATCATATTATTAGCGCTGGTGGGGCAAAGGCTACGATACAATATAAAAATTTATTTTAATGCTGATGCGTCAAATGACTATTTCGTAATAGCCTTGCTCGAAAGTTTTCTTAACATGATAGCATTATTTAGTAAAAACTTAAAATAAAAAATTACTATCAGAACAAAATGCAACGTGATCCATAAATTAAGAGACAAAAATGAACAAGTTAAAATGAAACAACTAGATTGATAAATTGAGCCTGTTAGTCTTGTGACTCTAATACCAACCCAAGTGGATGATGACTAAAGTTCAAAGCCATGAACGTACAGTTAGGGTTAAGTCCACCACTTACGAAGTAGGAGATAGTTCATTAGGCATATGTAATTCAGAACCAAGTTCATAAAAAGGAAAGCTGTGACCTGCCTCAATTTTCAAACGTTGTTGGTCATAGCACTATCCACGATCAAGAAAAACCCATCTCATGGATGATTTCCACACGCTCTGATCATTGAATGAAATTAGTTGCTATAATTAAATGAACCATACATGCTACAGCCCAAGATTATCCACTGTCACTATTATTACAAGTAACAACCTTTAACATAAGCTGATGTTTTGGATGTCCAATAACCACATCTTGATTGTGGTCCTGCTTTATAGGAAACGGCTCAATGTCTCAGTAATTGTAGGAGGTCATCCTTTGCAAAGATATCTCTTTACTTAGCACCTGTATTAGATAAATCAATAAATAGATAAAATCTGATAAGAAGAGCAGTAGTTCCCAGCTGATTACAAACCTTCTAGCATAAAAGGGCCAACAGGATCTACTTCAGGTGATTCCTGAGGCTGGTTGGAACCAACTTGGTTGACCGGTGGAGCATCAAGTGTCTGATCAACTTGTTTAGAATTGAACTCCTCAATTCTCAAATGTGGTTTGTCATGGTCAAGAGGGGTTGTTTCAAGTTGCTGGTATTTGGGCTTGTTTTTCTCAAGGAGAAGGTAGGTGGTGCAATACCAAAATAACAGTATTCTATTTTGCGCTACCACCGTATCCATAATCCTACTTTTTCCAAAGGAAATACGTTCTAATGCCTGCGAAAGAGGGAAGGGGATAAGAAAGTGAAATGATTCAGCATTCAAGAAAGAACATCCAAATGATCTACTACTTTTATTCAGACAGTTGAAAACCAGATAGGTATGTTGCATAGATGGTAAATCACAATTTAATTTTAATTTAACTCAAGACAAAAACGGTTGTACGAGGGCATACTATAAAGTCTAGGTTAATATTCTAAGTTTAGCACTTTTATGATGGAGTGGAAACAAAAGCATTACTACTCTAGGAACAACTACATTTCGGTAATATCATATGTAACATTCAACTTGAGTAAAAACTGATGGAGATTAGTCTCTTCAGGTGACAGGAGCAACTTCTGGTATCGTCAAATATGTAAGCCAATATGTATTGGCAGTAGTTTTAATATGATCTAATGCCGCTGTGATGTACCACCATTTTAATTTTATACTACTCTAATTAAGAAAGGAAGAAAATTTCAACCACATATTATAGTACCTAATTAAATTATATGTTGATATGCATAACATTCCTAAGCTAGTTAGGGGTGTTTTATATGGTGGTACCACATCAGGCCAGCTCATAGGCTTAGAGTCACCCTAACAACTTATAAACCCTTGTCACACCCAAAAGTAACCAAGTTTTCCAGCGTGATTTTTCCCTTATTTATTTATCATTTTTTTTAATACTTGATAAATTTTCTCTTTAGTTCTGGTGTGCAGTGGCCATAATATGTATCATTTTTTTATTCAATTCTATTGAATTTGATCTCAGTTACAATTGAAATTAAAATTAAAAGATTCATGGCTCTACTCTCACCTGTTCTCCAGTTTGGACATCAAATGAATGCTGATGTTCAAATTGAAGGCCACTAAATTCATTGATGCAAAGTCCCTGAAAAGCCCTGAAAATGTGCAAACATCAATTTGGTATTCATCAGCATCAGAGTAAGAGAAACCAATATTAAACTTTGCAAGGATGTTTAGCTCAATAAAGTCCTGTTTCCTAGAATAAGCTATATAGTTGAAGTTAACTCCTCTTGCTTGCTTAATAATAAATCAGAATTGTTCTTACCATCTAATCAGAGAAACACTAGGAATCCAGCGGAAGATGATTGGGGTATTCTCAGGATTGACATAGTAGCCTCCAAATACGATAAAAACAGTCATAAGAGAGGGGCCTACTGCCATTGCTGCTTCAGTGGTTGGAACCATAGCCCCAACAGTAAGACCCATCGCAGATGCAGCAAAAGATTCCACAGTGACAATTCCACAGAATTTCCCAAATCTAGAATGTCAGACTAATAAGTAATAATATGAGACGAAAAGAATTAACTGGAATAAAGACCATGAGGACAAAGGCAGAAAGGGGAGGTGAGTGAAGAGGGAGAGTGACATCGAGGAGCAACTCCTTGCATTTATTTTATTTTATTTTATCTATTTTTTAAATAATGAAGACAAAAAAGATCAAGAGAAAAATGAAAAATATTTAATGTTATTTCTTTTTCAACAGAACATTCATTCATCAAGCATGTATATGTATACCCCTGTGGCCTTTGGATTGGCCAACATAAATAATCCATGGAAATGAAACATGGGCATTTATGGATTGTGATGGAAAATTTAGAAAATCATGCACATTTTTTGCACCACATCGTGTAAAGCATTAAAGAAAATTTCAATCTACTACTGAAAAACTAAAAAAATAAAAATAAATTGCAAATTGATTCAAACTAGTACGCATAGATACAAAACAGGAAACTGACCTCAGCAAAGTAGGATGAAGACGTGCCATGGGGTACAAAACAGCACCAAACATTAATGGAAATGCAGCTCCGATGGGAATCTCAGCCAACAATTTCGAAAACAGATAGGGACCCAAGGAATAGGAGCCTTTAGCACGTTCTCTATCAACAATTGCCCGTTCCTTTGGAAACACACCTACAGTCTTTGTGAGAGCAGCCATAGCTGTGTTTATTGCAGTAACCTGTGAGTGCCATCCACGTAATAAACTTAGCCAAGTGAAACTGTCATTTGAATAACTTAACAAGATTTGGGTTTAACGCATTTTGAACCATCCGTCAAGATAATTACAATAAAAGATGGAACTTAAGTAGTCAAGTGTACTGAGATTTTGGATAACACTATCCCTGTGCTGTTAATTGGTGGTCTACAATAAGCAAAAATTATTAATCATATAAAACAGTGGTTACCTTAAAGAAAAAATTTATTTATAACCCTATTAATTGGTGGTCCACAATAAGCAAAAATTTAACGGTTTTAAGAACTTTATAAAATCAACTAAATAAACCAAATAAGTTAAATAGGTGATGAAAGAACATTTTATAACAGAGAAATATCAAATTAAATATTTTTCATTTTTCTCCTTTCATCTCATTTGTCTTCATCACGAAAAATTATCAATCATATAAAACATTGGTTACCTTATCATTACTATCTTCTTCCTGTAATGTTTATTTTTAATTTTTTTTACTTAACTACTTGATATTAGTAATTATTTCCTTGAGTATCTAATCACGAAATAATTGTTTAACTGATGGCCAGCACAAGTGGGCCCAAGTCCAGCAATACTTATGTGGTTATAAGCAGGGAAAGGGGGAGAAGGAGGGGTATGGAAAAAGTAAGGAATATTGGGCATATTGAGGAAACTCTACAAGATAGGTAGTTTCTTGTAGGGGGAGCAGTAGGGTAAATCTATTTTGGGTCTTTCTTTATTTGTATACTGCTTTCTGAAGTCTGTAACTTGAGTCATGGAATCTGTGATTCCTTGATGTTGGTATTGATAGTTGTTCATCACACTGAATTGATTGAATATTGAAGGGACTGTCTTCCCAATTGTGATTAATTCAATAGTTGATTTTGTTTCTGTTAATTTCTGTTAATTAGATCATCAGCATTCTAGTACACAGTTTTGATTAGATATATGCTGTTTAATCATGTGTAAAGTACACACAAACACAAATACATTCTTGCAGAGAGGTGCCTAAACCAAAAATCAAAGGATTAATAGTAAAAGGACTTATCTTACAAAGCATGGTGTCTGAAGATCAAACTTTTCGAATATTACCTCATAGAAGATCAAAATTCCAATATGCATAATAAATTCCCAAACAGCCAACAATATACATAAGTCTAAATGTAGACATGATTTTCTCGAATCATAGCAGAATAAAACTTGAATATATAAAAACAAACATTAAAAAATTGTTCCGTAATGTATGCTAGCAGCAGGCCAATATAAGAAACAAGCATACAAGAATCAAGAACAACACAAACCTGAAGCAATCCCATTCTGTCTTGTATTGACGTCTGAGATATTCCCATTCTCCAAAAAACTGACCCAAAGATAATTGCTGATGCAATTGACATCCTTGCCCGAACTTTGTTTGTTGGTGCATCACGAGAAGCCTAGTGCCAGAGAATTATGAATCAAGAAAAATGCGAAATAAGTTCCATTCCCCTTGTACTGTGTGAACAAAATAAATTATCCTTTTTATGTTCCAAAAGTAGAAGTTTATCTAGATTGAGAGTTTAATAATATAGATGATATTGTTGAAGCTGTAAGATGGAGAAAATAAATAATTTAACTGCACAACATACAAATGTTTAAACAATAAACAGTATTGCCACTTTAGTTATTATATTTTGCCAAATGACTTCAGAAAGCCTCATAATACTTTCCCTCAGACACATCAAATTTGTTCATGGGCAAAAAAGAAAACTTTAAATAAGTTCTATGATGCAATTTATCCAGGTTCTGCCATCCAATGAGTAGGCAGAAAATGCATTATAAAAGGCAGACCTGCATCCATGCTCGTCTAAGGAGCAACCAAAATTGCTTCCACCAACCTCCTTTCTTCTTTGCTACAGTCCTCTTGCTGACTTTCGTTCTACCTTTTGAGAGATCGTCTATAGTAATTGGAGTTGCATATATTACTGTAGATAGTCTTTGTGAAAATGACTCAACAAGACCATCAATCCTTTTTTTAGAGGAATAGACATTATCTGCAGAACTGTAGTCTACGGATATGAGATCAGCCAAAAATTCAGCAGGATTTACGTGATCTGGGCAGTGGTACCTGTTACATCAACAATTATCAACCAAATGTTCATAACTAACAGTCAAAAAGTCATAGATAAAATTTCAAATTAAACAAAATTACCATTTCAATGCACTATTTTTTACTTCTATACATATATAAACAACAAACAATCGGTAGGACGAAAGGGACTATGCTTTTGAATTGAACAAATAAATACATATGCATTGTTTAACTTCCATAATTAGACAATAAAGAAAAAGTCATCAGACTACTGAAAAATATATTTTCAATTACCATCTCAAATTGAAGCCAAAAACATAAATATCTTCCAACTGCATAAAAATTGGATATTAGGTAAATATTAAAGTCCAGAATATGGTGAAAGAATCCTTCATCTCAGAGAGTTAGAAATGTATCTATATCTAAAACATCATTATGGCTTTACTAGAAAAATCTTAGACGAGTGACAAAGAGCCTCATTCATAACTCAAACTGGTTTTAAAGTAAATAAATAGGATACTTATAGATGCATGAAATTTCTCCAAGAATATAGCTTGTAACAATGATGCTAACAATATCAAGAAAAGACTTGATTTAATATGTTAAATTTAAATATTAGATTCGAAATCTGACAAGATTCTATAATCTGGGTTTCTTGGCTTTTCTAGAACTATACTGTTTCAAAGTAAGACTCAAATAATAAACAGAAAACAATTGTGTTATCAAGTAACTTATAAACAAATCAGTTACAATGAAATGGGTCCTTAAATAGTATATAAAATTAACTCAGCCACAGTTTCTTAAATAATAGGATAATTTACACTCCTCTCCCATAAGAGATGCTTAAGTTACATTTCCCTCCCCTTTATTTTGAAAATTACACTTCTCTCCCTAAGAGATAAAAATGTGTACCCTTTAGTCCATTTTAATATAAACGAACCTGTTAACAGTGATGAACAACTATGAATGAGCCTCCAAGGGATTTTTTCTCTCTGCAACTTTCAATGTCACCGGCAACTAATCTTTAATACCTTATTATCTATTTTGGGACTTCAGAAGATTAAATTATATTTTGAACACCCCTACTAATCAGAATTGAAAACCCAAAATCTTCATTTCATCTTCTAAAGTCCTAAAGTCGTTGAGAGTCACAGAAAGAGAAAAATGACGTAAGAAGCCCGCTTACATTAAAATGGACTAAAGTGTACCATATATTGATTTCTCAATGGAAGAGATTACAATATTTTAAAACAGTTGGGAGGGAGGGAGGGAGGGAGGGGGGGGGGGGGGGGTCCTGTAATCTAAGCATCTCTCAAGAGATGAAAGTGTAATTTACCCTAATAATATGATACTTGAGAGAATTCCCAGGGTGAAGAATGTAAGATAGCATAATAAAAATAAGGTTAAGATGATGACCCAAATTTTGAGAAGTATGCCAATGGTTCATCACGAGCAGGACCAGCATATACAAGTGAACCCTCAGTTAGCAAGACAATGTCATCGAATTTACTATACACTGAACCTCGTGGCTGGTGTATAGAGCAAATCACAGTATGACCATCTTGTGCAAGTTTTTGGAGAGTTTCCATGACTTTCTCAGCCTGGAAGGCATCAAGTCCTGAAAGCAAAGAAAGTAACTTGATGACAAAATAGGTGGGGAGAGAGAGAGAGAAGGAGGGAGGGAGAAAGAAGTTATAATTATCTTTACAAATTGACCACATTGGGCAGCAGCTACTGACAGGTAAAATGCATTTATGCATTATCACATCAAAAGATTTTAAAAAGAAAACAAAGAGTTTTACAATTAAAAATCATCAAAGACAAAAAGGAGGTGCAATCCGCGAACAATATTAAACTATATACTTTATCGGCTAGAATGCAAGGAACCCCTTCCAACTATAGGTCAGTGTTAGAAAAAGCCTGCGGTTCAAAAGTTAAAAACTCGACTCCCTAAACTTACCAAATTATGCTCATTAGTAAAACGATGTGAGAAGCCAAGATTACATCTATATAAAATTGTTTACATACTCAGGTCATTAGATACTTATCATATTCCCCAAACCAAGATATCTTTACAAGATCTGAAAACTTTCGATAACTTGAAGTGAACTAGTTTAAGCCATGTTCACTGTCCTATATGACCAGGTTTAAAGATGTTAAAGTGAAAGCTGAAAAAGCAGCAAGTTATACAACAAAACACATTATTTTTAGAAGCAATCCAATAATTTCGGCAGCCCTAAAGTGATAGCAGATACACACACTGGTAAAATGTTGAAATTGAAATTCTTACACCACAAGTATCAGAATGGTAAATGGTCAGAATGCATCTGAAACTAAAGTCCATACCGAAATTTCTTACTTGCTATTTCTTAATTTTAATATTAATAATGTATACAAGGAATAGACTTTATACAAGGAATAGACTTTGTGTATGCAAAGTTATATTATAGTTTTAGCAGCCATACACCTGTGCCATATTGTTTGCAAAGTTCAAATCCATTGCAAAGCAAATTCTATAAATTGCCTGCTTACCTGTTGTGGGTTCATCAGCAAATATAACAGATGGGCTTGCAAGCAGTTCACATGCCATAGATAAGCGTTTCTTTTCACCACCACTAATTCCACGAACTTTTGAATCACCAACATTGGTATCAGCACAACTGACCTTTTGAAGAAAAAGCATACAGATGCCAAAGGGAGTAATATCAGTAATCATAGGACTATCCCACGAGAGTGACACATTTTCAATCATAAATTTCAAAGAGGAAAGCTGAAAACGATTACATAAGATACGCAAGTAACTTCTAATGGTGACTCTTATTTTGAAACATGTGAGAATGGATAGCAAGCATATAAAAATGTAGTAACTACTTTGCTACTAAGATACAGTAGATACGAGGGAAACTCACCAAGCCAAGTTTGAAAAGGAGATTGTTCACGTATTCATCTCTTTCTTCTGCGGAAGATATGTTGGGAAGCTGGAGTTCTGTAGCAAGAGACAATGTTTCCCGCACAGTGAGCTGTGAGAAAAATAGATCCTCCTGTCTCACATAAGCAAACCTACAGCAACAAACAAAGGGATTTTAATTTATCTCCTTAGCAACTAAAAAAGAAATATCAAGAAAAATTGCAGTAGTAAGTACAATTTCCTAACAAACAAGCATACTTGTAGGTGTTGTTGGTACTAGGCTTTCCATTGAATTCCAAAAGGCCAGTTAAATGTAGTCTGGGCGATGCTGCCAGCTGACCCGCAAGAACATTAAGCAATGTTGTCTTCCCTGAACCTGAAGGCCCCATTATAGCCAATAATCTTCCAGGCTTTGCTTCTCCGCTCACATTTTTAAGCAAAAACCTCACCTATTCATTCATCAAATTCTCATTATCAATAAATTAAAACAGAACACTTAAAAAGAATCCCCACAGAGCAATAAGACTATTACAAAGGATGAACCAAAATGTACAGTACAGGTAATTAGATATTAATATCCAAAGCTAATACTCGAGTTTGTCCTCCCACAACCAAACAGAATAAGAAGAATTCAGGAACTCACGAACTCGGAGGATTTATCAGAAAGGGAGCAATTGATGTTGTTCCAGCGGATTGTGACCGGCGTGACCTTTCCGGAGGGAAGAGCTTCACCGTCGTGGAAATCGTTGTCCGGCACATCGTCGTGATCGTTTTCCGGCGAGAGGGCGGGGCCGGGAGCGGAGAAGATGCGGACGAGGAGGGAGACGGCGACGGCGACGACGACCTGACCGAGGCCACTGCCGCCGAAGCCGGCGACCATTTGGCGCGCCTTTTTCCCGCCAAAAACCACCATTATCGTCGACTCTCTTCCGTCTGAACTTTCAACTGAGAGAACAGTGAAGTGCGTAGTAGACTAGTAATTAACAGAGGAGTAAGGAAAATGAAAAATATCCGCCCCTAACGACGGCGTTTTGGTCACTGTAGAACGAGAATGGGTGACACGTGTCCACTTGTAGATAAGATGAGCGATTGGTTCTGTTTTTCTGTTCTTCCATTTGTGCGAAATTGAAAACGATTTTCCTTATCTCAAGCGTGGCACTTGTTACGCTTCAAGCCAAAATCTATCTCATATCGTGACGAGAATGATCATTTGTCATCTCTTTCTCCCAACGTGAACCATCAGGGTAACAAGATTCCTTTCACGATCAAACATTAAAAGAAGAAAAAAAAGTAAATATACAATTATATTATTATTAAATTAGTTTGTAATAATTTTCCAAGCTCGGTTAAATTATAAGTTATAACCCTCCTGTTGAAACAAAAATTATAAGTCCCATCAATTAAAAAAAAAAAAAAGCTGATGGCAATGAGCAACGAGTTCATTCCCCTAAATTATAACAGGGAATGTTACATTTATTATTTTTTTTTATTATTAAATTAAAATCAAATAAATAATTCTTAATAATATTATTTTAGAATTATTAATTTAATTTTAATCTAATTATAACAAAATTAACAAGAAAAATAATAATAATAATAAGTATGGAAAAAACATATATTCTTTAAAAGATATAATTTTATATAATTCCCACACGGTTATAATATAACTGGTCAAATTCATTATTAATTAATTAATAATTTTGATATGATATCTGTTAATAAACAGGTCAAATGTTAGAATTTAAAATAATACAAACTTAAGTGAGATGAAAGATCTTATTGCGTATATCATATTACAGTTATAACAACCACAGTAAAACAACAGAAATTTATTGAGATACATGCTGGATTTATATGTTCTTTAATAAATTGTGTCACGTCCTTTCCTAATTCTTTTTTCCCAATTATAGGAAAACAAACACTGAACCCTAATTTCAGAGACCACCCTGCAGCTGCACTGCACCACCTTAATCCCGTTTCTGGCGGACTCTACAACGGTGACGGCGGCGATTCGAGCATTGGCGCGCTTTCTGCAGTGGTAATGGCTTTGCCTGCTAAGTGTTAATGCCGTACGGTACTTCCGTTATCATTGGTGAATGAAATGTGGTTTTATTGGTATTTTTTCCATTTCTCGTTGTCCCTGCCGGAATTCAATTCTCGTTTGTTTTTATTTTTATTACATCCTGATTGTCTATTAATATTAAAGCTCTTTGATTGATGTCATGTAATCTATATTTTTAACAATTATTTAATTGAGAGTAAACTTGTAAGCTTAGTGAAATGATAATCTGTATTTTCAGCTTGAGGCTGAGGATGGGGCATAGAGTCTTTGAACCTGAAAAGAGCTTATTTCGTTGAGGAGAATCTTTATTTGTAAATTTTTAATGCAATCTTGTTGTTCTGATGATTTAGTTATCACTGAGGTTGATTTGTGTGATTGATAAAATTGTTGTGATGATGCTGAAGGGAGTGAAATAGTCAGAATGTTAAAAGAATAACTAGTTGTTAGTTAGTCTTACGGACTCCTGGCAGCTAGAAGCTTGGGGCTTGTAAATCAAACATCATAATTTTTATTTTTATTTTACTATGAATGTTATGCTTCAGTAGTTATTTTATATGGAAAATCAATGCAAAATAGTCAAATATTTACTATCTCTTTTACCCTAATGTGAATGCCTTTCTTTCTGAAGGCATGTGCTTTTCTGGTACCTTTATCCTCAACGCATTAAAACTCCTGAGCCCCTTAAGCGTGCCTTTCGCCTTTAATTACATTGATCCATTATTTTCACCCATTAATACTTACTGCCTTCGTTTTCTCATTATTTTTCCTGATAATTTGACATTATTTTGTTTTCTTTTAATTATGTTGATTATAGACTCTTATATAGAGATTGAGATAGCAGGTGTATGGGTATTGATTAGGTTGATCTAAGCCGAAAAAATAAAAATATAATGGAAATTGAATTCTTTGCTTTTTTATATGTTTCAAACATAGTAGTTAATTGCGCCGCAAGCCGCGGCGTATGGGTGTTGCGGTGCCTCGCTGCAAGAAACCACGCCTTGCCGCACCGGAACGCAATTGCGGCCATTGCTATCGCATTTGCGGCCAAATCGCAGCCATAAGGCAAAATGTCAATTTTGTACTAAATTTTAATGTGTAACAGAATGTTTTTAAGGGTTTTTTAGTCTATCTATGTCTTTCTCTGTCACTTATGCAATCTCTGCCTTTAAACAAGTTTCTTTTTGTCATTATTTCTGTCATATTTATTCTGCTATTTCCGCAACCGCAACCCGCTATAGTGCTATAGTGTTTTTTGGGGTTGGCCGCAATATGCCGCAATCCACATTTGATAACTTTGGTTTCAAATGTTAGAATGTAATTTTAAATTAATATAATATTTTTCTTTATAAATGAATTCAACAAAAACCGTGTTCCACACAGGCTGTGTCAGGTCCTTGAACTTCCTTTCCATCATGGCCAACAAATCTAAAGAAGAGCCCAAGACTGCTCCTGAGTCTGATCGGTGGTACAATCTCACCCTAGGGCCTTCCTTCAAAGATGAATCCTCTAACAAATACTGCACTCTGCGATGTAAGTTACTGAATGAAAAAGCCCTTTATAGTCTTCCTCTTTGTCTGGTGGGTCAGTATTTGTTTTCCTCTTACTTGATTTTATAATAAATATATTGTTATGCTTTTAAAATTGATTTTTTATTATTATTTTTTTCGTGTCTATTTTTAGTTTTAATCCCTGAACTCATGGAATTTTGTATAGATGAATTTAAGCCAGCTTCAGTTGATAAGACTAAGTCAGGATTGCTACGCAAGACCAAAGAGAATAGAGTTTCTGTGGAATTTCAGAACAACCAATTAGGAAAACCCAAGGTCACATTTGAGGGGAATAGTGAGGAATACAAGGAAAATGATGCTGTATTGTTCTTTGATGGGGAGACACTTCGACTGGAGCGGCTTCATAGGGCTGTAAAGCAACTGCGGCACCTTCGAATGCCTGGTGAATCTGCAGCTGCTGCAGCTGTGGTTGCTCCATCTGGACCAGCTTTGGATCCTCGGTCATCCCCTATTGGGAAGCCCATAAAACCAGCACCTTCTGGTAGGAGCTCATTTCAGGCCATCCCAGTAAGTGCTCACTAACTAACTGTAGCATAATTGTTAGTTTTATAGTTGAGTCCCTTACATCATAAAAATATATGCTGTTGGAGACTTTCCATTATAAATATGGTTATTTTTTCAGTACATTAAAGTTTTTGCTTGTTTTTATGGAAATTAAAAACTTATTATTTGTGTACGTTTTGTATGCATATCCTCTTTGTTATGGACCTGTACGAAAGGCCCATATAATCGGCCCACTTGGACAACCCGGCGAAGAACCCATATAATCGGCCCACACGGGCAACCCGGCGACGTTCAAACTCGGCTACAGGCAATCTCAAAGTAACGTAACGGGTTGCGTTTAAGACGTGTAACGCACAACACGTTACCATTCGGTAACGGCCGACCAGCTGTAATGACCACCGCGTCATGTCAGCTCAGATCCACGTGCGAACCCTGTATCACAGCCCCTATAAATGAAAGGGCGATTCGACGGTAAACACAGACTCAATTTCGACCCACGATCATCACTGTATTATGACCACAATCACACACCTTACTTAGTATACAACGATCAAGCTAGGTTTAAGGGTATCTTTACAATAGATATTCCTGAACAAAAGCAATACGATCTAGATTAATCCGTCAGCCTAGTTGGGCTGAACATTCCTGTCTTTAAGACAGAACACTCTTTATGTCTGTATGATATATTATGTTTGACACGTTTTTAAATAGAGATAGAATTTGATTGGAGAGGGGCATTATAAACATGATTGTTTATACTTTTTTCCGCGGAGGTACTTCTCACTTGTCGACCATGCTGATTTTGTATCCTTGAATTACTCAGTACTCAGCTATTTTCATTTGTTATCAACATAATTAAAGTTCTTCTTAATTGAGGGAAAGAAAGAGGATTATAAAAGAACATGAAATCTGTAATTTTATATTTTTAAGATAGCATCCATGGGTTTCTGAGTCTTTTCCTAGTTGTTGGCCATTTTTTTTTTTCTTTTGGTCTGAGTCATTGCTTCTGTGGTAATGGAAGGAAAGCAAATAGTTTTTTTCTTTTACTTATTATCTATTTTCTTTTTCCAAATATCTAGAATGATATTTACTGGTATGTATGATATTTACATTGATTCTGTGCAGGTTGAGGTGGAACGCATTGATATTGGTGAGCCTGAGAATACTGGTATGTATGATATGGTTAGAAGTTTTCTGTGATTGCATATCTGGACTCTGTGTTGAGTTCATATATTAATTTATTTTCTGGTAGTCTAGTTAGATGACATATAAGATATCCTTCACAAAGTTTAGTTCTTCATGAGGGGTAGGGAGGGTATACTAAGCTTTCCATTGTTATCATCATGACTTGACTGGATATATTCTGTTAACGTACTTCAATTTATGAGGAGTTATTTATGATATCAACCGCAGTGTAATTGTCTTCTATTCTATGCATGCTTTCCAACTCCACGATTTTTGTGTTGTCTTTGCTGCTTGCTACAATTTTCCATTTTGTCTTCTGCGCACATGCAAAAGGTCATTTTTGCTGGATGTGTGCTTTGTTGTGGCTTTATTAATTTCAGAAGTGCTGCATTTATTGTTGATGAAATGGTTTGAATGACTATGCTATTTATCTATTGAACTGAGATTAATTTAATGTTGTACTTATCATATGACAGGCATCAAATGTGGTTCTAAGAGGTCATATGATCATCTAAATGAACCACCCATTATATCTGCTACCTCCTCACCAGGTGCCAAAAATGAAGTCGAGGAACATCAAGATATAGATATTAATGATCTTTTTGGCAATGGAACACCTGAGGATGACAATAATGCTGAAGAAAAAGATAATGTTGGATTTGACATGAATATTCCGCACACTGATGATGAGATCGCTGATGTGGATGACAGTGGTGATGAGGTAGACAAAGGACCCAATGCTGCAGAAGCTCTCAAAGCCCAGATGCAGAATGTGACTGCAGAGGGGATGAGTACCCAGGTGAATGCAGAGGGGAAGGATGAGCAAACATCTACTTCTAGCAGTGGAAGTGGAAGTGGAAGTAGTGAAAGCGGTAGTGGTAGTGGTAGTGGGAGCAGCAGTAGCAGTGATAGTGAAGGCAGTGATGAAGACTCGGTTAACTCAGACTGAAATTATATAACTGGGGTGTTTCTTTCTTTTGCTTTTTATCATTTGTCATTGTTTTTGCAGATAGTCCAATACATAAAATGTATTTATTAAGCCTGGCTTAGAAGAATACAATAAGCCATCCTGATTTTAAAAGTTGGGGATTTTGTTAATTTTGAAACTAGTGTGATTATTAGTGTGTTGATGGTAAATGGTATGCTATATTTGATGTGTTTGTATAAATTGTCTTTAGTTTGGTCTGTCGTTAAAACATGTGAAGCAACTTCCAAGCAATACAAGAAACCCGTCAAACTTCGTGGGTGAAAAAAACTGGCTAGTTGGAGGTTAATCTTGTAGCAAGGTCAAAAATATTGGTAAGGAAGGAGAAGGTTTTGTTAGGGGTGGGTGATAAGTTTTAAATTAAAGTGCATTTATGATATAGTTTTTTATATATTTTTTGTAAATGTTTTTCTAGATACAAATGACTTTAAAAAAAAAAATTGTCTAATTATCATAAAAAATACAATTTTTTTAAGGAGATACTTAAATAAATGGGGACGCGAATAATTTTAAATATAATTGTTGTACTTTATACAACTTAGAAAGAAAAGGTTTTAGAAAGTGATTGTATAAAAGTTGAAAAAGTATGATAAAATTTTAACTGTTGTAATTTATACGACATATGTTGGCTTATCGTTTCTCATACTGATAAAATCATAGTCGTACAAAGATGAATCAATGCTAATAAAGGAAGAGAGAGAAAAAAAAATCATAACATTCAAAGGTAAATCAATTAATATAAGGAAATAAATAAAGGAAAAAATGTTACTGCGGATAAGTTATCTGCATTTATTCCCAAAACGACGCCGTTTTGGTATTGAAATCTTAAAAAATTATAAATATAAAGACTATTATAACCCTGAAATAAATTAAAATTATAAAAATACCATGATTTCCGCCCAAGACGATGTCGTGTTGGGCTTACCGCAGATAATTAGAAAAAGCAAACCCTTTATATATATAACTTAAGAAAAAATATTCAAACCTTTTATTGGAAATTTCACTTGTTTTTGAAATACTTGTTTAATTATTATAAAAAAATATTTATCCTGATAAAGATTGTTATTTTATTTAAACATAGTATTTTTTATTTAAAATTTAAATTAAAAAAACTCACTCTCTCCCCAAAATTTCTATTATATATTTTTTTGTTTTTTTACTTAAACAAAACAATTCTATATTATCTAAAAAATAAATATCAAACCCTATATATATGTGTGGGGGTAAATATTTCTATAACCACTTTAGATAACAACTACCAAAAAATTACGTCATTTTTATTAATAAATTTCATTTTTTGTAATTTTAATGAATTAATATAATATGTTTCCTTAATTTTGTTTATTTTTTATCATATATATTTTATTAAAACACTTTCTCCCATTAATTTCTATTATATATATTTTTGTCTTACTTAAACAATACAATTCATTTCTCTAATTAAAATAACGTATATATATGTGTGGTTGTAGATAATTTTATAACCACTTTAGACTGTAGAAATATTATATATATGGGTTTCGATTTTTATTAATAAAAATTTTTTATAATTTTAGATGACATTAATGTAGAAGTTTCCACATTTTGTTAATCATATATATTTTATAAAAATAAAAATAAAACTATTACATAAACATCATTCATTAATTAAAATAAAGTATTTTTTGGAAAATGTTATATATATATATATATATATATATATATATATATATATATATATATATTGGTAGTTATCTTTTTTGTTTTTAATTGTTGCACTTGATATCGAATCGTACCATCTTCTATTTTTCCATTTTTAATTTTGTAGGGGATAATCCTATAACAAGAGATTATTTTTATATTTTATATTTTTAGTACAATACTAGAGATGATTTAAGGAAAAAAAAATTATTTTCTATTTGATTGGAGATAACTATCTCCTATTATAAATTCATCCAATTTTGTGTCAGCTTTTCTTTTTTATTTTAAATTATGAATCTCACGTATTTATTTCACATGCATCCAAAAACTATCTCGATGACATTAATTTTTTTATAACAATAACCATGATTTAAATACACAGGAAATGATACCAGCAGGCAGCAGGAAAACTGGAAACAGCAAAATGTGTCTCCCTCTCATAACATTAATTTTTTCTTTCCCTTTTTACCCTTGCTATTTTTTTTCATTTCCACTTTTACCCTTTCATTTACACTAACTGGGGCCAAGAAAAAATGTGAGTGCCTGCGATAAATGGAAACTGAATCACGTATGTGGCGGTTCAATGTTAAGCTTTTGACGTAATGGATGACGCCTTTGTCTGATTTCTTTTTTTTTTAAGTGTTCTTCAATTTAAAAATGTTCAGAAAAATATAATAACTCAATAATTTTTTTAGAAAAAGTAAAAATTGATTGTTTGAGGACTTTTTAAAAAAAAATTTATTTACTAAAAGAATTTATATTTTCTAAACACTTATTTTTAAAAATTATCATGTAATCATTTCGCATTGAGTAAACTTAAATCTTCCTGTATTACATATTTCTCTTACTCAATAAAAAACAGGAAGTAAACGAGCAAGTTTTTTTTTTTCCAGAGTGTTTATTTAAGGATTGGATTTTCCATCTTAGAGTTCAAACAATCACTTCTAATTGCTATGTGCATTTTGATAATTAAGATTTGATTTTTTTGAAGAACAAGACTACATGATTGATCATTTATGGAATCGAACCCATTATTATTTAAGTAGGTTAAATTTCAGAATTTTACGAGAACATCACTAGACCAATAAATTTTAAATTTCCAAACGAGTCTTTTAGTTTTCCCTTTTACTGTAATGATTGTGGTGAAATTAAGTTGTTATGTTATTATTTCAAATTACAATTGAGTTTCGAATTAAGCTAACATTTATTTACAAATAAATTTTAGAAAAATAGAAAAAAAAAATGTTAACTGTTAACTATTAACCAGCTTCAACTTCTTTATTATTACAGCGGGTTGAAACCAACCAATTTCAAGTTTTTGTTTTCTTTTTCTTTGTGAGTTCGAAGTTGGATTCTTAGACCTAATGCACGTTTTTTTTATTTTATAAAATACAAAAAATTCTTTAACTAATAATAAGCAAAGTGGCAAAAATAATAGGAAGAAAATTGCGGAGAAAAGTCAACCTCTTCATAAGTGACTGTTGAAATGATATGGCTGCCTATAAGCTACCCCTTAAATCCAATAGGTATGTAATTATTAGTCAGATATATACTCTCACATTAATTACATGAATAACTAAGGTGGAGTTTATCCAATCTTGTGCATTCTTATTATTTGAGCTAATTTTTGGAGTGATATATCACAAGGCTCTTTACATGATATCAGAGTCTCGCCGTCCTATACTTTCTCTTGTGAAATTTCTTAGCACGGGTAGACTGGGTCTGTTGCATTATCCACTCTTCAAGCCAAATGAGCTCTCTTGTGAGGGGGCGTGTTGAGATATATAGTCCCACATTGGTTGGATGAATAACTAATGTGGAGTTTATAAGGCCTTGGACACTCCCACCCTTTGAACTAACTTTTGGATTGTGTATCCCAAATTTCTTTACCTCTATTATTTAAAGAGACAACACTAAATTATCCAATAAAAAAGAAAGAGACAGATAAGCGTTTCACCCCTTGATGTATAAGCTATTGGTTTGATACCCAACTAATAAAATTGTCTGCATCTGCATGGCCACCTAGTCAAGTTGTCCATGGTCAATTCTTGTTGCACTACTTAAAGGAATATGATATTCTAAGTCGTATATATCAACTCTAACTAAAGGTCAAATCCAGTTTTTTATGAGTATTTCGTTTGGCTTTAAAGAAATCAAATTTATTCATTCTACCATAAGAAAAAGTTAAGTTACCATAAGAAAAAGTTAAGTTTAATACAATAGCTGTAGCTCGATTAGCACTACAGTTTGTTTTTTTTTTTTTTTTTCATATACTTGATTTCCAATTTATATTTAAGGGGCATTTGATTGAGGATAAATTTTTATGAATCATAGAGAAATGAGATTAATAGGGAAATGATTGGAAAGTAAGTTTGATAGAAAATGTAAAAAAAGTAGTTTGATAGAAAAAAAATTTACTGGGAAAATTAGGTAACTTTTGTGAAGTCTATGTTTGGCTTTTGGTAAAAATGTACTTTTACAAAAATAACCTTAATTTAAAAAAAACGTTGAATCAGTCAAGTTGCGTTTAAAAAACGTTGTCATGCTATGCTCTGTGGAAAGTGACAAGTCTACAAATAGATTTAGTGGGAGATTGTGCGCGCAAACACAAGAGAATTTATTGTGGTCCGCGACCACCATTTTTAGGTGGTCCCTTAGTATAAATGTGAGGGTAAAATTGAAAAAGATTAAAGGTAGCAGGGTAAAAAAGGAAAGTAAAAATTAGTATTGTGAGATGAAGCACCAAATCATTGGGTGGTCCTGGAGTATAAAAAATATTTCCCGCTGGGTAGATTGGTCTTTTCATTAAAATGCGGTCTGAGCAAATATGAAGCTTTTTAGGAATACCACCTATGAGAAGGGCAACTTTGGCATGCTACATGGGTTGAAAATGCTATGGAAACACGTTTGCTGGTTTTGAGATTTAGGTAAGTAACTAAGGAAGTCCCTTGAACCAAACATAGGTATCTTATATTCTCACTTTTTATTTATTTATCATTCTCAACAAAATCCCTCATGTAAACAGCCCCTTAACTTTTTGTCTCTTCTTTTTGTCTCTTTCAAAACCAATTCGCAAACCATTTATTTGAAGATCACAATTTATTCTTAAATATTAATGACATATTTATAATCACATAACTTACATCATTCATATATTTTTTTCATACATAATTATTACACTGAAATATTTTTATTGTCATGTAGATATTAATACATTAAAATCAAAGGAATTGACATATTCAAAGGAGGTAGGTTCAACTCCTGAGACTGTCAACTTGTAATAATGATGGAGATGTTGAAATTCAAAACCAATTTAATTAAGTCTAAACCTTTAAATACCAATTAATATTTACTAACCGATCAGATATGAATTACACCAAGCTCTGAACTTATAGTAATTGACAAGAACATGCACGTGTGTAGCTCTTGGACGAGGAGTAAAATTATAAATCATAATTTAATTCGAAGGGAAAACTATATTAATTTTATTTTTCCACATATTTTTCAGCTTTCATTATAATCGTTAAGCTAATATATCATGTGATTGAATTTCAATTTTATTAAAAAAAAAATGATATCTTAGGCAGGACTGCAAACTGCAAAGAATAACCTAAACCTACCCACCGCAAAAATTTGGTGACAGCAAACAAAAAGACCGATAGGTTCTGCACCTCACCATAGCAAAATTTATTTATATATGCACAGTGCGGGTCTCGGGGGCAACATCCCTGAAAAAAAAAATTAATGAAAATTTTTAATGTATTAAAAATAAAAGAATATAAACAAGAAAAAATAAAAACTTTAACTTTAATTTTAATTTTTTTAGTAAAGTACCTTTTGGATTCTTAATAAAAATCACAGAGTCCAATCTAATTTTTAAGGAAAAAAATTGATCATGGATCATCTAAATTTTAAAATAGACCAATATTAGTTCTTTTAAGGAATTAAAAATCACATAGCCCAATTTAATTTTTAAGGAATCACTATTTCGATTAACTGTGTCTATTTTTTTTTCATAGTCGACTTCTTTTAAGGGATGAAATTGGGCTCCATAATTTTTATGTAGGATCAAAAATCTATTTTACTCTCTTTTTTTCCCCAAAAATTTATGTCTCCACTTACACACAGTTATCGGTTGCAATAAGGTAGATCACATGAGATTAATAGTAAAAACTAACACGGGTAGTAAAATATATTTCAAGATCATGTCAATATGACAACGTGTTTTATAATTCTGAAGGAGAATTGAAATTTTATGTTATAAAGATAAAAATATACTTTACTCTTTTTTCTTGTGTTAGAAAAAATTATATGTCTCCACTTACACACAGTGTTGCAATACGGAAATGAGATTGTGTAAAAACTTGTAAAAAACTATTTCAAAATCATGTCAATACGACAATATATACCTTATAGGACATTATAAGAAATGTAACTTTATTTGAACATATTAATAACTTAATTATGAGGATAAATATTTATATTATGCACTGAATAAAAAATAACACAAAAAAATATTTATGTCTTGATCATATAAATAAATAGAAAAAGGATCAAACATATACCTCAATAAAATAATAACTTTTTATTTTATATTAATCATTAATTTATTTTAATTTTTTAATCACGTAAGACATTAAATGCATGTGAGATTAATAGTTAAGGTTGAAAATTTAGCTTATACTGATGAAAATAATTATCCTCCAAATAAATATTAACCTTTTATAAAAATGGAAATTTTACATTCAACTGATTCAAGTATTAATCTAATATTAAAAATAACATCTGTATTTCACGTTATGCATGAAATATATTTAAATAAATTTACATATTATAAATCAGGAAAAAATATTTATTCTTTTATAGGATCTAAGTCATTTGAATCCTAACTGTTGATTTTTGTCAATCAATTATTATGATTTATTGTGAACTACCAAATAATTAATAAATTTGATCAATAAATTGTAATCGTTAATTAATGAAAATCATCCATTAGAATTTAAAATGATAAAATTAAATGATTTAAAAGAACCTTTTTTTTTATAATAAATTATCATTCCAAAAGCATTTCACATGTCGTATTTAATAAAAATTTCAAATCCCCATTTATTTTTCATCGAAGAGCGTCGTATCCCGACACGTTTTTTTTGTGTGACATTCAATAACATTTATTTTTGCCGAAGCATGCATACTATCTTGTTCCACGATCCCATCCACACCCACCCAGTTTCCCAACTCTTCGGTCAAAATTTTGAAGTTTTTGGCCACCCGTTGAACTTTCATAACTTTTTTCCAATTTTAATTTTTTTTTTTACTTATTTCGTACAAATACTTTAATTTGACAAGAAAATTAATTTTTGGCTGAATATAAGCGTACTTTATTAACTTATTATTGTGTTAAGGAGTGTATTATCTTTTACTAAAAAAAAAAAAGTAAACACCCTTTTTATCCCTATAAATATCACAATTCTTTTTAAATTTAACTAAATCTATTATCCCTAAACTACATTTAACTGTTATATTACAATTGACAAAAGGACTAACGTATCCTTTTTCATAATTTTAATTCAAAAGAGTTTTTATACACTAAAAAGAATTTCAGATATTGCTATAGATAAAAAGGGTGTTTACTAAAAAAAAAAAAAGTGTTTATCATCATCAACCTTATCCATGCTGACACAATTCTCATTAAATTTAACTTAATCTTTATCGAACTACATTTAACTGTTATATTATTAAAATTATCTATCCTGTAATACCTCTTAATTCAAAACAGTTAAATACAACGTATGACAATAAAGAAATTAAATGGTTTGGTGTGTCTACGGTTGGTGCAGACAATTTGTTTACATTGAACCTAAAACAATGTATATTGAGTTAGAATTTAATGTATTTTTATAATTATAATTTATTTTAAGATTATAATATTTTTTTTCATCATAATTTTTAATTTTTTAACGTAAAATGATGTTATTTTGGAAGCGAATATAGATAACTTATCTCCATTTATTATAAAAATAACATTAAAGCCAAAATTAAAATTATATGTTTCAGGTATTCAAAAAAAGAAAAAATTATATGTTTCATGGAATATGATATTCTACCTAATTAAATGATATTGAAAATAAATAAATAAAATAAACATATAAAAAACGATAGCCATAATATCTTATGATTGTTGTCCTGTCCCAGTGTTATAAAAAACGAGTAGCATTTTTTTTTTTTTTGCAATTTATATTACGATACGAATGTTTTCATCAGTTTCAACAACGTAGGCTGTCAAGAAATTAATGCTATCCCACGTTCTGAACGAGCAAGTGTAAACCACACTTTCATCCTATTGACGAGAAGAGTGGAACCAAATCTGAACATGCTACTACATGTGTTTGTGATAGAAAACGTATCTACGCGCAAACGTGGCGCTTAGAATAGCAGTCAACTATTCCCCCACAAGTAAAGTATAATCGAACAATAGTATCATAGTTCTGCACTTTTTACTGTGTATCAATCTTTTATTTTTCTTTATATATATTTAATTTGATTATTTTGTTGGGTTGTTTAAAAATAAACCTGAAATTAGACGTCAATCAATAATGACGATGAGAACGTAGAGAGAAAAAAAGAAAAAGACAGGAAGGAATCCGTGATCTCCATTTCGTTCTTTCAACACAAGAACCAATCTAACCTGAAAAAAACCCTAGCCCTCTCACCAAGTTCGTCTTTTTTTTTTTTTTTCTCTCTCTCACAAGGATTCTACAAAAAGAGGTTGAGATTCGAGCATTGAATTAGTGAGAAAACAGCAATTTATGAACGTTTCTGATCTGGGTTTTTTTATTTTTATTTTTCCATCACCATTTTCTTTTTAATATTTTAGGTGTATTTTTGTGTTGTTAGTTTGATTGCTTCCATGCCCATCATCACCAAACGAAGAAAACCCAAGATCTTCAACGACCCATTAATAGGAAGAGTATCAAAACCCAGACTTTAGCGTGACCCAGTTCTCAAAATCGTTGCTTTCACCAGAAGAAGCCATAACCCATATGCCCCAACACCGACGACAGAGAGAGAGCAGTGCCATACATACTTCATCACTATTATTATGGGAGCTGAGAGGAAATGGCTTTTCACGCTATTCAGTGCAGCATTCTTCTCTCTCATGCTTCTGTTGATGTCTTCCTTCTCTTCCTTCAGTTCACCAAAGTCTTTTCCCTCTATTGTTCATCATGGTTTTCCCTACCCTCCTGCTTTTGCATACTTTATCTCCGGTGGCCACCAAGATAAGGATCGGATCTTGCGGTTGTTGTTGGCAATTTATCATCCCCGGAATCGGTACCTCCTTCATCTTGGGAAGGATGCCAGGGACGAAGATAGGAATGTCTTGGCTGCCGCCGTCAGGTCGGTGCCGGTGATTCGGGCTTTTGGGAACGTCGATGTTGTCGGCAAGGCAGATTATGTCACCTACTTGGGCTCTTCAAATGTTGCTATCACTCTTCGAGCTGCGGCGATTATGCTGAAATTGGATAGTGGGTGGAATTGGTTTATCACTTTGAGTGCACGTGATTATCCTCTCATCACTCAGGATGGTATGCCAATTTGGTCATTTCTGTTTTGTCCTTGGATTTATACCTTGAATTTGATTTTGGATGTTTCCTTACAAAGAATGGTGTGGTATTAATTGGTTACTTGAATATGTAGGATTACTTTTCAAATCAATTTACCCCAAGAAAAAACTTCAAATCAACGAGTTTGGTAATTCAATATTATGAATTTGATTCTGGGTTATTCAATATTAAGACTGTTGTATGTGCAGTGGCTTGGAAATCGTTGGGAAGTTTTTGCAAATTTTTTAGGAGCTTTGTTTTTATCTTCATTTCTTGTTCCTTTAATTCAACCTTTTTTTTTTGGTCAGGTTCGCTTGTTGTAGAAAATTTAGATGCGGTTATTAATTGGATACTTGTGTGCTCTAAGATGCCTGTAGTCTCTCTTTACTTATCCCAGATTATTGGAAAATGGTGTCTTATCATTGAATGTTTAATATGACCAGCTTGAATTTATGTATATCAGTATAAGTATTCATAATCGTGTTTCTTTTTTTAAATTTCTTTTAGCATCTTAATTTTACTTATTTTGGAATTTCATGAATTCTGTTTGATTAGGTCTAAAAAGACTCTTGCATTGAAGTCTTAATAATATCGCTTTTATGTGATAAAATGATACTTTCTGTAAGTTTTCATTATTTTTAGATTTCTTTATATGTTAATTATTTTAATTTGGAATCCTGAAGTTTAAGGTTTATATTTTTTCAACAATAGTGAGATATCTTCAGGTTATAACATTGGATTGGTTTCAGTAGGTTAATAGAACTGAGGCCTGTCCATCTGTTACTTTGAATTCTAATGTTGGTTTTCTGAAAAGTTACATTTTACTGGGAGCCGACCATGATTCAAGCTATATAATTGAATTTGTATAGCACACTAAGGTGAAAAGGCATGTTTTACAGCTGATTAGTTGTCCATACATAAGGAGTGTGTGGTAACAGCTAGGAGGTGAAGCCAAGACAAAAGTTAGGGGGGGGACAAAAAAAGGGAAAAGAGCTATCATGTTGAAAGAGGGGTCACATGTAAGGAGAGAGGAGTTAGGAGGTAGAGATGGTAGAAGGGTATTTAAGGGGGAACGAGGGTACTTCTAGAAGGGTGTTTAAGTGGGATGGTTCAGGTTGCTCTTGCCCCCTCTTGACCCCCCTTGGTTGTGCCTCTGGGGTTTACAGACAAAAGAAAGCAGTTATTGTTATCTTAGACAAATAACAAATTCCGAGGAAGAAATTCTTGAAACTCATCCCTCTATACTGAAGAAACTCAACTGAAATTCTTCATTTGATCTGGTTCAGTTTGCTAGTGAATGATTTTAGGTTATTTTATGCATTTGAAGCCATTTTAAATGTTTACCATTGTTAAGTTTAGCCCTTTTATGAATGCATTTCACACTCCTACATGGCTACATCCTACCAAAATTGGTTTTTCCCGGGTATGTTTGACAAACTGCTTTGGTATTGCATGCTAATTTCCAAATGGAAGAGTTTGGTTCTAAGCTAGAGATACTATTTATGCCTTAGATGGTTGAATATCTTAAGTGCTTGCAATTGCCAAAATCTGATAAGGGACCAAGTCAATTCTTCTGATTGCATGGGATTTCAGTGATTATTCTTATTTGGTCATGAATTGATAAATTGAAATACTGATCTTGTTATACAGATCTAATAAGACTGGAGGCATGGGCTTCTAAATGGAGGGAATTTTTAAGCATGCTTATGATGTGGAATATCAAAGGTGGAATGAAGTTTCTAATGGTAAATTAGTAAATAGTCTGACTGATATAGTGACTAGAGGATGTAATTTGTCATGCTAAAGTGTCACAATCAGTTTTTGAGCCAAAAAAGTTATCATAAATAGCAAAACTAACATGTTGATAGTAAAATGTTTCTAGGAGGAGGTGACAACATATTAGAAGTTGTTTACATTAAGTTTATGGTGAAGCAAGGAAAATTGGATACATTTCACTCCTATATACATCTGCTACTGGAAGTAATAGTAAATAACTAAAATGACGTATTGATTTTGACATGCTTCAAGTAGGAGCTTGCAGCATATTTGTAAGAAGTTTTGTATTTTAAACACTTTCATTGTGATTCTGGTGAAAAAAGAGAAAAAAAAATGCATGTATTTCACTCAGATACACTTGCTACTGTAGTATACTGCTGGTCGTAGATAGAAATCATAAGATGTTGAACCATCTTGATTATATCATTTAAAGACTACGTGGAAGATCTTATGAAGAGTCAGAGATATCATTAAAGGGCAGTTGTCTGAGGCAAGCACTAAAGAAAGAACAAAGATAGTGACAGTAAAATTTGGTTTCATAATATTAGGCGTATACTGAAAAAGCAGGTTTCTTGGTTTGTAACTAAGAGATAGGCTTTTGATATGTCATCCATGTTAGAGGTCATTGGTGAGGCATTCAACCACAGGCACATTGTTTTTACTAGAATCTCCCAAGGCATTTCAATGATTTCATGTCTTGCAAGTGAACCCTCCGAAACGTGCAGAGCCACTGGGGTTGGCTGACCTGAAAGAGTTGAGTTGAACTAAAGATTATCATAAAACTCTTGATTGGCAAGTGGCAACATTCTATTCTGCATTGGTTCTCCTAATTGAGGCTTGGCCTTGTCGTTATAAATAAGCATCGGTATTCCTCATATGCCTGTAGAACTGGGCATCTTTATTAGTTTTACCTTTTATTGTTTTAGTTGCAGTACGAGAACATTTACAGTCATTATTTTATTATGTTTTTAGGGAGAGAAATGCTCATATTGTTCTGAATTTTATTCTCTGAATTGTGCTTGTTTTAAGGTCCATAGGTATTCTCATATCTCAGTTTGATGTTTGCCTTCTTTCCATACTCTTCTAAGTTACTGATCCATGCTCTGTTATCTTTATCAGATTTGTCCCATGTTTTCTCTTCCGTTAGGAGAGACCTCAATTTCATTGATCATACGAGTGACCTTGGATGGAAAGAGTATGAACACTACTCTAAATCTATCTGCTACTTTGTTGCGCTTATTCAGGAAGTCGCAGATAATTTATTCATGTATTTATTTGCCTATGCAGGAGCGATAGATTCCAGCCTATTGTAGTTGATCCTGGGCTATATTTGGCAAGAAGAAGTCAAATTTTTCAAGCTACAGAGAAGAGGACAACACCTGATGCATTCAAACTATTCACAGGCAAATTTTTTCTTTCATGCTCTCTTTGTGCAACACTATCTATATATCTAAGGTTTTATTTTTATTTTTATTTTTATTTTTTGTGTTGAAGGGCCGGCTTGGCTCAGCGGTAAGCTTGCTTGCCGTGGTGTGTCATTTTTTTATTTTTTGAAGTGGGTTTTTTTATTTTTTGTGTTGAATGCTTTCCTTGCCATGTAGGTTCACCATGGGTAATCTTGAGCCGACCCTTTCTGGAGTTCTGCATTTTTGGTTGGGATAATTTACCTCGAACACTACTGATGTATTTCACAAATGTGAAGTTATCTCAAGAAGGCTACTTTCACTCAGTTGTTTGCAATGCACCAGAATTTAAGAACACAACAGTAAATGGTGACTTACGATATATGATCTGGGACAATCCTCCAAGGATGGAACCGCACTTCCTTAATGCCTCCGTTTATGATCAGATAGTAGAAAGTGGAGCTGCTTTTGCGAGACAGTTTGAAACTGATAACCCTGTGCTGGACATGATTGATGAAAAGATCCTCCATCGCGGTCGCAACCGAGCTACCCCAGGGGCATGGTGCTCTGGGAGGAGGAGTTGGTGGATGGATCCATGCTCCCAGTGGGGTGATGTCAATATTCTGAAGCCAGGTCCTCAGGCTAAGAAGCTTGATGGTTCTGTTTCAAGCCTTCTTGATGACTGGGACTCACAAACCAATATGTGCCAGTGAATAGACACCAGAATAGAAACATTTTAGGTTTGCTCCAAGATTCATCGACCAGTAGAAGTTTCCTTTTAGTGAATACACATTCTTTGGTCACCACCAGAGTGTAATAGTAATCTTGGAAGGAGGGGAAGTGAGTGTTGATGACATCACATCAGAGTTGGATTGGGGAAGGCAATATATTTGTGGTAGATCATCCAATACCATGAATCAGTAGTAGGAGGATATTCTTCCTGAATGTTCTGTATGTCTCCTCATTTCCATAGAGATTATGAAACGATTAGAGCAGAAAGTTCATTCTTTTTAAGATATGATTGTCATTTTCCATTCTCCTATCCTTTGCACCTTTTTTTGTAGTGGATTTTTCCTGGTCCTGCAGGCTTGCACGTGCCAAATGCAGTGACTTGCAAACTTTGAGACAGATGGAAGTGCTAAAAACTTTGTTAAAGTTGGGGATCGGTGGTGCCCCAATTTTATTGGTGCTGAATGTGATTAGTGGAACAGTTACTGGTCATTCTAATGAGAAATTTTCAGCATTGGCTATAGTTTTGAAAACTCATATCATGATATCACTTATTTCTGGTTAGAGTATTAGTTATTTTTAATTTTAGTAAAGGAATATGTACTATTTTTTAATTTTAGGATTACTTAATTTTTAATTTTAGTAAAGGATCATGTATTATGTGAATATCAAAGATTTATTATTCCCAACCAATGTTATTTTTTACTTGTTAGAACTTTTTCTCTCTTGGCGTTCCCTGAGAAAGATAAATCTTTCAACTGTTGAAATGGATAATAGAAATAAGTAACTAATCCGGATAATTAGCATTGATTTAATGATAATTAAAGAGAGAGAGAGTGAGAGAGATTTATATTAGTTCAGTCCAGTAGCTTTGTGACTCTATGCCAGAAGTGTGTGAATTGAAGTTTAAGAGTAAGGTTGAAGTGAAATTTTAAAAAATTATATAGATAATGTTCAAAATTATTTTTTTGAATTAATAAGGAAAAATAAAAAAAGAATAATAATTTCTTCATCAGAATTTGTTTAACTCCGTGATTTCTGTTCTAGTGATAAATGAATTGCGTTCATTCTTCAATAGTAATTTATATTTAGGACATTTTTAAAAATAGAAAATTTAATTCCACTACAAAAATTAAAATCAAGAAAAACAGAACAAAATACTCCGTTGTGTTCTGTTTGTGGCTCGAATGTGATCTTTCGCATGAAATATTATACAAAGCAAGAAATTAATGATTTGAGTTAAATTCAACTTTTTAAAATATTTCAATCGTCGTCATTAAAAATTTAGAATCGATTAGTGATCATAAATAACCTGTCCTAATATTTAATCGTGATTATTTATAATAATTATTTTCCCCTCTATTAATTTATGAGTGGCACTATACGTTGCAAACCAGCATTTTACTGAATCTATTAAAAGCTTGTCTCTTCCAAATCAGTGTTCGATGGCGCTCACACGATCATCCAAAAGATTCACGAAACCCTTCTTCCCCAATCTTGTTCCGCTCTCAAAACCTTCATCAAGTTCAAATTTTGAACGTCAATATTTCATCCAACTCACCCAAAGCCCATCTGGGTCTCTTAAAAATCACACTTTCTCCATTCATACATTAACTCAACCCAACCCAGATGCTGAAAGAATCTGCAAAATCTTATCCAACCGTCGTGATTGCAGTGTTGACGTCTCTCTCGGCGATGTTCCGGTGGAGATGTCGCCGGAGCTGGTGGTTGAGGTCTTGAACAAGCTTAGCAATGCGGGTGTTCTCGCTCTTTCATTCTTCCGTTGGGCTGAGAAGCAAAAAGGGTTCAAGCACAGCACTGAGAGCTTCCATGCTTTGATTGAGGCACTGGGTAAGATCAGACAGTTCAAGATGATTTGGAATTTGGTGGATGACATGAAGCGTCGAAAGTTGTTGACTAGTGACACTTTTGCCTTCATTGCTCGAAGGTATGCGAGAGTTAGGAAAGTCAAAGAAGCAGTGGAGGCGTTTGAGAAGATGGAACAGTATGGTTTGAAGCCTCAAGTTTCGGATTTCAATAGGTTGATTGATGTTCTTTGCAAGTCCAAATGTGTTGAGAAAGCACAAGAGGTGTTTGACAAAATGAGGCACACGAGGTTGGTGCCTGATGTCAAGTCCTACACCATTTTGTTAGAAGGGTGGAGTCAGCAGCAAAACTTGTTGAGGGTGAATGAGGTGTGTAGGGAGATGAAGGATGAGGGTTTTGAGCCTGATGTTGTTACCTATGGTATAATCATCAATGCTTATTGTAAGGCTAAAAAATATGATGAGGCCATTGGGTTCTATCATGAGTTGCAAGTAAGGAATATGAGGCCTAGTCCCCATATATATTGTACTTTGATTAATGGTTTGGGTTCTGATAAGAGATTGGATGAAGCTCTTGAATTCTTTGAAAAATCCAAGGCTAGTGGTTTTGGTCCAGAAACACCTACTTATAATGCTCTTGTTGGGGCATACTGCTGGTCAATGCAAATGGATGATGCGTATCGGGTGGTTGGTGAGATGAAAAAATGTGGGATTGGTCCAAATTCTCGAACATATGACATAATTCTACATCACCTGATAAAGGGTCGAAGAACTGAAGAAGCTTACTCGGTTTTTCAGAGAATGAGTAGTGAGCCAACTGTAAGCACGTATGAGATCATGGTGAGGATGTTTTGTAATGAAGGGCGATTGGATATGGCAATGGGAGTTTGGGATCAGATGAAAGCCAAGGGAATCCTTCCTGGAATGCATATGTTCTCCAGGTTAATCAGTGACTTGTGCCATGAAAGTAAGTTGCATGAAGCTTGTAAATACTTTCAACAGATGTTGGATGTGGGCATTCGACCACCTGCCCAAATGTTTAGTACCTTTAAGCAAGCTCTAATTGATGAGGGGATGGAGAATACTGCCATATATTTCGCTCTGAAAATTGATAAACTGAGGAAAACTCCATTAATTGCTTGATACATTGTATATATGATATATCCCAGGGGTAATTCATATGGGATACTCATGGTCCACGTAGCCATGTGCATATCTAAACTATCCATTGAGTCTTTATTAGGAGGCATATTTATAGGCCATTACAGCTTTTTTTTTTTTTTTTTTTTTTTTTCCCATTTGACATGTGGCACATCCTACACTGTGTAGCGAATTATGCCGCGTGGTATTTTGGCAAAATCTATTGTTGGCGTGTCAGTCTGGTAATTTTTTTGTCAAAGCATGGCACTTTGGTCACTGTTCCCCCATATTTATAGGCCATTGCAGCTTTAGTGGGTACTTAAACCCTTCCTATAACTTATGGGAAGGAGGTTGCTCCTGCAAGTGAAGGAAGCTTTAGACACTTCTCTACATTTGGCCTACTACCTTAAACTTCTTTTGACAATCATTAGATTCTCTCTGTTTAGGTTCTCTTGAGACCTTGAAAGTTGTATCAAGACATAAATTCTTTGTTAATAAACGGTTTGAGATCTATGTTGCTACCCTTGCGGGTTAGGGCTTTAGTGGGTACTTAAACGCTTCCTATAACTTATGGGAAGGAGGTTGCTCCTGCAAGTGAAGGAAGCTTTAGAGTACACTTCTCTGCATTTGGCCTACTACCTTAAACTTCTTTTTTATCTTTGACGGCATCCATCATTAGATTCTCTCTGTTTAATTCTACCAAGCCATGTTCTCTTGAGACCTTGAAAGTTGTATCACCAAGACATAAACTCTTTGTTAATAAACGGTTTGAGATCTATGTTGTCTTTCTTTTTGTTTGAGTCATGTTATTCTTATATATGTAAAAATAGGAGGTTTTACATCAAATTATAAACATTGATTTGTTTACATTTAACAATTTTAATATATATAATAAATCGTATTGTTAGATATAAATTAGATTTATGGTCAAGATTAAGCATATAATTTACATCGGTAGAAAAAAAATCTTAACCCATCTTTTACATTATACAATATATAAATTATTGCAAGATATTTTTCCTAAATTTTAATTTTTTAAATTCTTTTTAATTATGATTTTTTCCACTTTTCATTTCGTCCATTTTTTTTTCTTAATATATAATTTTTTAAGAAAAAGTTTGTCATTCTAAAGATAAAACTTTGTATCATTTTAAATAAAATGATTGTGTTTTATATATATTTGTTAGATGGGTCGTGAATTAGTAGTAAAAAGTTTTGATAGTAAGAATATTACTCCTCACAAAATTGAATAGAGAGAGAAAGAAAACATTGTGAAAAAGAAATAATGTAATAAACCAACAAATATATAAAAAACATGTTTTTTTTTTTACTTAAAATGACACAAAACAACCTTTAAAATAACAAACATTTTTCTCTTCTTTTTTTTTAATTTTTTTTCCCATTTATATTTTTCTTTATTTCTTTAACTTTAATTGTATTTTTTTGAATTAAAATGGCAATGAAAGTATACTTTTTAATAAATAAATAAAATACATATTTTCTGGTGTGTCCATATCAAAAACAGAGAAAAAGAATATAAATTAATAAAATTTCATTTAAATACAATTCTTTTACACATCCATAAATTCTATTTTGTAATCTTAACCTTGAAAATTTTTAATGATAAAAATATTTTAATAATATTATAATTTTACTGAATTGTTATATATTTCATTGATAACATTTTTATTTATTTATACAACTAGTCTGAGTATAAAATGAATTTAAATTTAGTATAAAATGTATTAAAATTTAGTATAAAATGTATTTAAATTTATATAATATATAGAAGGTAATATAGTAAACAAAAATCTTACTTACTACTTGATGTCTAAAAGGAAAAAGTTGTCAAATTATAATTACATATGAATTATAAAACAATTTGGTAAAAAGAAAAAAAAGAAAAAGTTATAAAGGTTTTAAATATCTTAAAAAATTCACTTAACAAGTTAAAAGCAGAACATCTAAATATTATTAAAAATAAAGGAGGTAGAAGAGATAATTAGTCTACTTTTCACTTTCTTTTGTTTAAACTAAGTTAAAATATGTCTTATCTAATAAACAAAGAGATAATCATGTAAACCAAGTCAAAAACGAAATTCTCGTTAAAACACAATTTAGTTTAAAAATACGTCTTAAAAAATATTTTAAAAAATATTGACTATCTGGTTTGTATAAGAGTTGATGACAATAATAATAACTTGGTCTGATAAAAAAGAAAAAGGCCGAATTTTTTTTTTTTTCCGAAATAAATCGTTGTTACTATCAACTTATCAATAAATAAATAACCAGGGTTCGGTTTCGATTTATCTAAATATTATCTATAAATATTTAAAAAATATTGCATTGCTGTATATTAAGATATATTATTATTGGTTGAAGTAATCATTGTTCTTGATAGTATTGCGCGCCATAACTTTTCCTCATTTTTTGATATTTGTTTTTTGGAATGACAATCTCCATCTTATATTTTTATCACTTTATATGTTGTACGCATTGTTGTGTATGGAAATAATCAAATATAGAGTATATAATTATCTTTGATTTGCATAATAGTTTATGTTTCTTAATTGCAGAGTCTTGTTTGTGGTAGATAATAACAAATTCTTATGTCAGTGTTGTAACTCTTTCACATATCAAAATAGCAGCAAATACTGACATAATTCTTTCTTTTAACGATTAACCAACGACAGACGCCGATAAAAATGATGATCTTTTTCCTCCATGCATCTCACGGTTCTACACTAATTAGTGTTCAAGAAAAATAGAAAACAATCTCCCATATGAAGTTAGGCGGTTAGCAGTTTTGGGCCTTAGCTAGCCCAGCCCATGATCATCCACCCACCCAAGAAGTAATGCGTCTTTTTATGCTAAGCCCACTTCTCTGTAATCGAAGAACCCTTGTTCACAGGAAGGTCTTCTGCATAATTCATCTTTGCTGTTCCAGATTATTCTCACCGATCTTCGTTTGCAGATTGTATTTTGTGTGCTGAAGAACCTGGTATGTAAGATTTTGTTGTTTTCGTTTTTCTTTTTTACCACTAGATTTGAACAGCGGAAATTAACCTCTCTTTTTTCTTTCTCATTCAATTTCGCATCTGAATACAAACGAAGTCTATTTTTTTTTTTAATTTATTATAATCTAGATATCATCAATAATATGGTTTTCTTTATGATTTTTATTGTTATGTCAAATATTACTTGATGTTTTTTCCACTTATACTTTCATGTCAAATAGCTTGATAAGTTTAGTTAATTTGGACTACTTTTTAACTTTCTTTTGTTTTCATTGCAGGGGATTGATTTAGTTAGCAAGAGGTTGCTTTGGTGTTTATTTCATTTGACTTTATATGATTACCTAAATGTTTGAAGTGTTTTAGGAATTTACATCATGTTAGGTTCATTGCCTATATTGCCTCTCCCTGCTCCTCCTTCTGATGGAAATCTAGGTCCTCTCCCAGAGTCTCAAGTGACTGAGGATGAGAAATCCTTAAATGAGGAGCTAAATAAATCAAATTCAGCTTTTGTTCCGGCATCAGCAACAGTTGCCACCCACACTAGAACTATTGGAATTATACATCCCCCTCCAGACATTAGAACCATTGTTGATAAAACCGCCCAGTTTGTGGCTAAAAATGGTCCAGAGTTTGAAAAGAGGATTATTGCTAACAACACAGGCAATGCCAAGTTTAATTTCCTGAACTCATCAGATCCTTATCATGCTTACTATCAACATCGATTGGCTGAATTTCGTGCTCAGAATCAATCTTCTGCTGTGCAACCTCCTTTGCAGTCTGCAGACTCTGCTGTTCCTGAATTAGCCCCCTCTGCGCCGGCCCCTGATAGTAATGGTGTGGAAGCAGCCGAAAAGCCTGATATATCTGCCCAGTTTAAACCTGTGAGGAAAGTTCTTGAACCCCCTGAAGTTGAGCAGTATACAGTTCGGCTTCCGGAAGGAATTACGGGGGAAGAGCTGGATATTATAAAGCTTACAGCACAGTTTGTTGCTCGAAATGGGAAATCTTTCTTGACAGGATTGACGAGTAGGGAAGTTAATAACCCCCAATTCCATTTCTTGAAACCAACCCACAGCATGTTTACTTTTTTTACTTCCCTTGCGGATGCATATTCAAAGGTTTTGATGCCTCCGAAGGGTTTGACGGAGAAGCTGAAGAAAAGTGTCTCTGACATGACTACTGTCCTTGAAAGGTGTGTGAATAGGCTTGAATGGGAGCGTTCACAAGAGCAAGCTAGGCAAAAAGCTGAGGATGAAATAGAGCAGGAAAGGTTACAGATGGCTATGATTGATTGGCATGATTTTGTGGTGGTTGAAATGATTGATTTTGCTGATGATGAGGATGAAGAGTTACCTCCTCCAATGACCATTGAGGAGGTTATAAGGAGAAGCAAGGTGTCGGCCATGGAAGAAGATATTGTTGAGCCAGGGAAGGAGGTAGAAATGGAAATGGATGAGGAGGAGGCCCAACTTGTTGAAGAGGGCATGAGAGCTGCTAGTTTGGAAGATAATGATGATGAGAAGAAGAATGAAGTCAGGGTTACTGAAGACCCTGAACCGCCGATGAGGATTGTGAAGAACTGGAAGAGACCAGAGGAGAGGATTCCTGCTGAAAGAGATTCAACCAAGTTTGTTGTTTCTCCCATCACTGGTGAGCTAATTCCTATTAGTGAAATGTCAGAACATATGCGAATTTCTCTCATTGATCCCAAGTACAAAGAACAAAAAGAAAGGATGTTTGCCAAAATTCGAGAGACAACTCTGGCTCAAGATGATGAAATATCAAGAAACATTGTTGGACTTGCTCGGACCCGTCCTGATATCTTTGGTACCACAGAGGAAGAGGTTTCCAATGCTGTCAAGGCAGAGATTGAGAAGAATGATGAGCAACCTAAGCAGGTTATATGGGATGGCCACACTGGTAGTATTGGCCGGACTGCAACCCAAGCCATGTCACAGAATATTGGAAGTGAGGATCAAAATGATGCTTCTAATTATGAAGCCAAGAACCTTCCTGGTCCTGCTGCACCTCCTCCTAGACCTGGTATGCCTTCAGTTCGTCCCCTTCCGCCCCCACCTGGACTAGCTTTGAATCTTCCTCGTATTCCTCTCAATGCAGTCCAGTATTCTGCTCCTAACAGTGGTGGCCTTCCAATTCCTCCATCCAGACCACAGGGCATTCCCATGATTCCATCTGTTCGGCCAGCCCCCCCTCCTCCCATGCCAATGACTTCTGGACAGCAGTCTGGTATGGCTGGTCAACCACCCCCAATGCATCCATCAATTCCTATGAACAGCCAAGGAATTCCCATACCTCCACCACCTGGATCTCAGTTCACTCCTATTCAAGTTCCACGACCTTTTATGCCTCTCTCTGTTCCACCATCAGGGATGCCTATGATGCATCCACCACCTTTGCCTGTAATGCCACCACCGCCACCACCAGAGGAAGCTCCACCCCCACTCCCAGAAGAACCAGAACCAAAGAGGCTGAAGCTTGATGATTCTGCTCTGATCCCTGAAGATCAATTTCTGGCTCAACATCCGGTATGGAGTTACAAGTTAACAATTGTCCTTCTTTTCAAAAAACAATTTGTATATATAGCATCATATTTATCATCAGTGCTATTTATGATCATCCTGACTGTCATTTTTTTTTTCTTCACTCCTAGGGACCTGTTCGCATCAGTGTATCTGTTCCTAATGTTGATGAAGGAAATCTCAAAGGACAAGTTCTAGAAATAATAGTGCAATCTCTGTCTGAAACTGTTGGCAGTTTGAAGGAAAAAATTGCTGGGGAGATCCAGCTCCCTGCTAACAAGCAGAAATTGAGTGGAAAGCCAGGCTTTCTCAAGGATAATATGTCACTTGCCCATTACAATGTTGGTGGAGGAGAAACACTTACCCTCACCTTAAGAGAGCGTGGTGGTAGAAAGAGATGAGCATATTACTTGCATTGTGCCATTTAAGAAGGTTGTTGTAATCTTTGCCTCATTCTGAGGCATATGGATTCTTATACCATTGATAGACTACATGATGCTATCTTCATGAATTTTATGTTGAATACATTATATTTATTGTATTGTGAGGCTTCCTAAAGTATTTATTATTGTCTTAAAAACTGATGTTAATTCTGGAATACAGATTTTGGCACCTTGGCGCTTGCCTCTTGATGGGAATGGGAAGTAGTGGAGTTCCTTTATCTAATCTGCTCAAGTCAAATTATTTATATAGCTGATTATTGTTTTCTTATGCATTTCAGTTGATTTATTGCAAAGTTACTGATTTGTTTTTTGTTTTTAATTGAAGTTCCTTTTGCTGTCAGGGAGGGATCGTTTACTTTTTCTTTTTCTTTTTGTTCATTTTCAGTGTTCTTGCAATTATCAACGTGAAGTGGTGATTTAGGGGTTTTTTCTGTCTTTTTCGTAGTGTATAGATTTTGTCTTGTGTGGGATATTTTCATACAAGAGCACAGTTGGACAGTTGGTTAGAAGACCGTTTCAGTTGCTGTGCATGTAACCTTTAACTGGTGCATCTTGTTTGGGGTTTTTAGGCATGAGAGGTTGTTTTATTTTGTTGTTTTTTGTCCTTAACTTAGATAATTGCAAGTAGTGGTTGGGATGGTTGGTTGTTTTTTGATTTTGCTGTTTTGTCATAACAGAAATTCTACGTGGACTTGTGGGAAGGGCTGTGCAGCTAAGCTTGATGTGTCTTTGAATGGGATGAGGCAGGTAGAATGGTCTTTTCTGTGCCGTTATAATACTTATATTGAGATCTTTTACTTTTTATTCTTTAAGTTTTGGTCTGATGGCAGTTTATCCCTGCCAATTTATTGCAGAAAGGAGCAGTTTTGGTATTTTAGAGAAGGCACTGATTCACTTGTACATCTTTCTGGGGATAACTTACAAAACTTTCAGTTTAAGATCACTTGTCGTTGAACTTGATTAAGATTATTTGGTTGTTACGTGAAATCCTATTCTGCTTTAGTTGATTTGAGCTTCTATTTTATCTGTCTTTGTTTCTTTTCCTCCCCCCCCCCCCCCCCCCCCCCCCCCCCCCCCACACCCCATTGGGTTGAATCTTTGCTGATGATTTCTTAGTGTGTTAGACTGTTAATATGACGGATTAGAGCCCCTTGTTTGACCCTCTATAGCGTCACAATTTTATGATGGGTTAGCCTGCTAGCTCTTGAGTGGTGATTGAAGTTTCTCATTTGTTTCTATTTAGTGTTAGGATTGAGATTGTGGTGAGGAGATTCGGTAGTTAGTATGAGGATATCAGTTGGTATTAGGATTGAGTTTGTGGTTCGTACGAGGATATCAGTTCAAATCTCTCTGCTGCATTTAACAAAAAAAAAAAGGGCCGACCCAGTTCAAATACCCACTTCGTGAGTGTATGGGGAAGGGAATACTCTAGGCAGTCTTTCCCCTGCTTTTTGCAGAGAGACTGATTCGAACCCGCGACCTGAGCCAAGCCGGCCCTTCAACAAACCCTCCAAAAAAAAAAAAAAAATTTTGAGTGTTAGTATTTTGGATGGCCAGAGCTAAGTTTCATAGCCGTCATATGGACTGTGGATCATAAGATGGCCATTATTGATGATAATCGAAGATTCATTTTTAAGATTAGTTGCTGGGTCTTTGTTGAAGTTTAGCTCTTGCTGGCTTTTATACTAGACTGGGGTAGCTCATATTCTCTGAACTATTTCTGTTGGTCAACCTCCTGATTTGTATACTTCTCTGTGCATTTGCAATAAGGCGGGAATATTCAGCTATTAATAGAGGTCTGATTGTTGAATACATGTCCTTCAATTTTCGGATCATGTTGAGACTTCAAGTTTATGTCTGTTATGTGCTTTGTTTTGTCATTAACTTCTATGTCAATTTATTTTTAAGTTGTTTGCAATCTTATCAGTTTAGGCAAGTTCATCAACGAACTGTACATTTTCTTCTTTTTCTAACGAGGGAAAACTTTACTAATTCCAAATTTAAAATTACCAAATTTAACGATGATTTTAATTTTTTTACCTTGAAATAAGTGATTAATTCTTTATTTCTGGTTGACTAAAATAATCAAAGAGGAATATTTTGGAAATAAAGGTATGCATAATGATAGATAAACTTAATGATATGAAGAAGGATTAATTTGTTGGGATGAATTTAGTGGGATTAATTTGTTGCGATGACTTTATTGGGATTAATTTACTAAAATGTGTTTAGTATTTCGGTACAAATAAATTTGTTGGGATGAATTTATTTAATTAGTATGAAGAAGTTTTTTTTGGGTGTAAAATTATTTTATTAAACAAATATCTAAAGGATTCTTAAACTTCAAACAGAAAAAACTTCATTAAAGAGAAGATAAATATATTAAGAGTTTATTTTTTATACGATCTCCATTCAAAAGACTTTTCATAGTCATTTAATAATGGGAAAACGATTTATGTAGATGCGGCAGAAATTATACCCCTGATACAATTTTTTTTCTTCTTTCTCTCTTATTTTTGTATCAGCTAGACAATTATTGCTGAAATTCTTCCTTTAATAATATATAGTAATATAATAATAAGGTGCACTTGATATAATATATTGTTTTTGTATAATGATATAATAAATTTAATAATACATTATTTAACGATTGGATACTTCATCTCAAAATTAATTTTCGTAAAAATAAATTTTATAAATTCAATTAATTATTATCATTCATCATGTAATCGGAGACATCCTATAAATAAATAAAAAATGAATTTCTCCCGACAACAGTTCCAAATCTTCCAACATGAACAAGTATTTAGCTACTAGTGTATTGCAACCAGTTCATTTTTTTTAATTAAATAGGAAATGGATGGAATGATCAAAAGCATTTCATTACGGTTGTCGGAGATCATCCGGCGTTTGGTTCAAGATAAATTATTTTATTCGGAAAATAATTATTACTGAGATATAATGGAAAATATATATTTTTTGAAGTGTTATTAAAAAGGTATTTGGTAAGATCAAATTTTCCCATAATTTTATGGTTAAATTTAGTGTGTGTGTGTGTTTGGTTGATTGAAAAATATTAGTGGGAAAACGAGGTTATTTTACGAAAATAACCCCACCTTTACCCTTTGTTTGAAATATAATATTGAACGTTACTAAAGAGAAAGAAGAAATACTAAAACCGGCTCGGTCATTGACCCTACCTACCCGGGTAAATAATTCAATTTTTTTTCCAGATTCATGAAATATACCCGGGTACCTCCTTCCCTACCCGGATAGGATAAAATTTTCAAAAAATACCCAGGTAGGGAGGGAGATACTCGAGTAGGCTTCATGGTCAACGGTCAAACATGAACATATTGGTGTTATGTTTTATGAAGAGGTTAAATTTTTTGAAATAGTTTATAAATAGGGTCAGTTTGGTAATTAATTATTAAAAAAAGGCTATAATGGTTAAAAAGCCCACGGATCATACAAAAAAGAAGGTTAATTTGGTCAACATCTTCGTAGCTTATTTTCCACTTCCCCGGTCAAAAACATTTCCATACAATCGATGGAACTTTCGAGCTGGGGACTGTACAAAAACTTACACACAACAGCCATCCTTTAGTCTGGAAAGTTATACATTTTTTGGTACCAAACGCGAGATTGTTATGTAGCCAAGGCTGGTTTCCGGGAGAATGAAAAATATTTTGGGTAGCAAACGCCCCCTCAATGTATACTACAGTTCTCCCCATCAACGTTTGCTGGGTTTATACACGTTATCAGAAACTCTTGCCTGACAATTAAGCCTGCACCTGATAGTAAATGAAAAGCAAACCATTCTTGTCATGAACGGAAGGAGCGGGAATGACCAGTGAACTGAACATATACATGAACAAAGAATAAACATTCTTTTCTTTTTCTTTCTTTTTTTGTTTTGTTTTAGGAGTTATACAAAATTCATTTCTATTAGCAAGCCACGATGCATAAGCAAGTGTTAACTAACCTACATCATAAGATGTTAAGATAAAGTGTAAAAGCAAATTTGTACAATGCTCTGTTAAGATGTTTGATGAAGTTGCTTTGTCCAGTCAAAATGTTCCCACTCCTTGGAAAAGGTAGCAACTGCTTGCTTTTGTAAATCTAATTCCTCGTAGCGTCGACGCCGATACATGTCTTCCTCTGCCAAATGTAGCATGCCTCTTATGACATTCAGGCCAAGGCTGCTCTTGAACTGCTTTTCATCATCAATAACATGGACAAAACCTTTGTTTAGACCAAATTCTACGTGGAAATACGGAAAGTGCTTGGGTATTGAATTGCGCAAACCCTTTTGACTTGTATCAATTAGTTTCTTGGCATTATGCTGGCTCCACTCATCTTCAGCTTCATCAATTGCCTGTGATGAACTCATTTTAGAAACAGACAGCCAATTTATAAAATGAAACCTAATAGATGAATAGTTCATTTTTTTTTTTTTGGTGAAGATGAATAGTTCATTTAATGATGCATAAATGAAAAACATTGATTCTGAAAAGAGAAGCAAGACGATGCTTGGCATCTCACCTTTTTAAAGTATAAAGGAGCATCTTTGCCAATATCTTGGGGTAAAGGAATGCACTCAACCATACAATGCCGTCGTTGTTGTGCCAATCCCATCACAGTTTCAAGAAACACTACCTCCTTCTCTTGCTTTGCAAACATCATAATTAGGCATTTCTTGAAGTTTCGAATTTCTATCCACACATTATCATCAACCGTTCTTGTAGCTGGTTCATGCTGTCATATAAAAGGATAAGATAAAGTTGCAAATTTAAAAGTCAATAAAAAAAAAAAAATTAACAAAGTTCATTATGGCACAAACCAACTAGCCAAAAAATATGTTGATCCACTTTCAATTCACACCATGTTTATATAACTTAATGCTACTCTCAGTACAGGCAGTACTACTACATCTTATCATGTTATTATCCCAATTTCCAGATGAAGGCATCAAATACACTTCAATCCTCATTACTATGATCTATTTCAATATTTACCTGGATCCACACTCTTTATTTAGCAATGGTTCAAGTCAAAAAAAATCCTCAGGTGTTCAAACCTTTGTTAAATAGATTTTTTTTTTCCATAAGAAAAATCATCATTTGAAGAATTTAATCACTCATTGCAGGGATTGTATTGAATAAACAACAAGCTGTAGTAGAAATTAAACTCACCTGAATGGGTAAAATGCAGCAATGACCAGGCACCACAGGTTGCCATTGTGGCAACATAAGATATGTGAAATTTGCAATTGACACAACAAGATGCATTGGCCGATTTGGATTCTCTATACAAAAGAGGCAGCGCTCTTGCTGGGTCAAGAATCGATTTGTATTTGTGTTTTTTTGGATAATCTTGCGATCATCACCTCCTTGCTTCTTTCTACTCTTTCTGCTTTGACCATCTTCAAAGTCATATTCATCATCAGCCTGAGTAGAAACCCTAAATTGCTTGTTCTGCATAATCTTGCGAGCAAGATGCATATCAGTATCATCTTCTCCTTTCTTCTGTTGAGCAGATACCTTTTGCATATCATATCTTGAATAAAGAAAAATGGCACCATTGGAATCATAATAAAATTTTACAAAAATATATAAAGCTGTAAAATCCAATAATAATAATAATAATAATGCAACAAATCAAACATGGTTACGAACTTACAAAGAAGAATAAGGAAATGCAAACAAAATAGAAGACAATAAGAGTTTCCCTATGTTTTGCTGCTATACAAGAAATTTCACCTTAGACATAATGTTTTCACATCAGAAATGAATAATTCAAGCATGTATGGAAATAAGGAAAACAATAAAACATATACTCAGAATTCCAAGAAAGCAAAATACCTGCTAGAACTTCCCCCAGTTCTTGATCTAATCGTATGATCTTGATTTCCCTGTTTTGTGTTCATAACATTTGCTTCTTGCTGCCCACCAAAACGAGAATGGAAACCAGACAACCGAATTAAAATAATCACAAAACCAGAAGGATATGTTTTTGTAGACAACAGATAAACTCAATAGACTAGGCTAACCCGCATCCTCCCAAAGCAATGTAAAATAAAAGCAAAAGGCAAAGAAAGACATTGTGTTCTTTCAAAGCCATAAGTTTTTCAACTCCCTAGTCTCCTACCACCTTCCCATAAATTCCCCTCCCAAGAAAAATGAAATAGAAGTCCAGCAAGACAAGAAAAAAACGTATAAATTCAGAGCAAGTGATAAAGCAAGACTGACAAAGGGAAATTTTACAAACACATTGCCAATACTGATGGAAAGCAAGATAGCAAACTTGTTTATGCTGCATGGACCAGAGAAACCCTGAAGGAAGTTATAATTCATTATGGATTTCTCAAGGCTTCTGGACTAGAGAAACCCTTCCTTGTCCTCAATATGGAGCCTCAATATGGAGGAGGAAGGACCAAAATCACAAACATTTATCTGAAAAAGTAATTGGCAATGGCTATTTCTAGTTTAGCTAATTTGGTAAGAATGGATAAACTAATTGAATATAATGCTAACTTCAACACATTGGAAGGGTGCACAAAATAGACAAGAAAAACAAAATAAGAGGCATTAGTTTAAACCGCAAAACAGATAAGACGCAAACAAAGTCTAGGAAAGAGAGCATATTCTCTCATGTTATGGTCTTACCATTAATTTTTCAGCTTCTTCATGCTTTCCTTTCAGACGAAGTTGCATAGCCTTAGCTGCCAACTGGTTTGCACTCATTTCATTCTTGACTACTGCATTTCTTTCACCCAGTGTGTTTAGTTCCGATGAAACCTTTTCCGATTCAACACTTTCCAAAACAGAACCATCAGAATCATTACTCTTCTTGCTAGCAAATTCAAGCATAAAACTTCCATCATTAGTAAACTTATTTAGGCTAGATGCTGCAGCAGATATGACATCAGCACCCTCAACATGTTTGGCTTTTCGCTTTCCCCAAGATAAAGAATCTTGGACTTTAGGTGCTTTCATTTCACGATGGACAGAAACATCCTTTAAGTAGTCCTGCAAGTGTTTCATCAGCCAAATTCAGTAAAGTGTAATGGAATATGCTTCAGAATTCCAGAAAAATGAGATGAACACCAAAATAAATTTTTTAAAATAGAATCCGTCCAATAAACAAGAAAGAAATATGTAATAGTTTTTTATCTGTTCTCAGAGTTACCCTTCTAGAATCCCTTCGGCTATACTTATCAGAATTTGGTGAATTTTCTTCAGTTGTCCCTCTTTGTCTACTTTTTATAGCACGTAGATGAGCACGAGCTGGGGCAGCTGCATGTGATGCAACAGATGCAGTCAACTCACCAAGAGAACCCCACCTTTCTTGCACAACCTGTACATATGCATATAGTGAATGGTAAAAATTTTATAAGATGGATGAAGAGGATTGAAAAGAAAAAAAAAAAATCTGAAAAAGCAAGGCATAAAACCTCTTGAAAGTTTCGTCCTTCTCGAGAAGCTTGCTCTTGTGCACGTTTTAAAGCTTTAAGTCTCCAACTTGCCCCTCCATCCCCAACAAGGGAAGAAGATAGAAGTTTGTCTGCACCAACTTTAGCCCCATCACTTTCTTCCGGGTAACCACTTCCATCATCCTTCAAATATGGATTTAATTCTCTAGTATTCTCCTTCTTTGACTGAAAAAGAACACAAACTATGTAGTCTTTTTAACACCTTACATTGGCATGAGATTAAAACATGAAAACAAGCTGCTAGGGGAACGAAAACAGAAAGCCAGAAATGGACATGCACTTTGCCAATTGGAGTGTCAACAGGGAAAGTGAAATGTTGTTCACTCATTCATCAGTTCAAACAAAAAATAAAAAATTAGATGAGCCAAATAGGCTGTAAAGAAGCAAAAAAAAATATATATATGAAGAAAGAAAAAAAACTTATAGAAATAATATTAGACCTACATGAACATAAACTAACTCTCCTGCAGAAGGAAGGCCAAAAGTTCTACAGAAGGCACTAGCTCACCAAAGTCAACTATCTTATAACTTTTCTACAAAGATTTTGGACTAAATATCTGATAATTTTTTTTCCTCCTTTTTATTTTATTTTTTCTTCTCCGTTTTTTATAAAAAATTTGGAGGGTCATGAGAATGACAATATATGAAAAGAAACTTTCTTTTTGCTTTCATTTCTTCTTTGGTTTTATTACAAAATCATTTTATCTTTCCCTTCTCATTTATTCTTTTCATTTCTTGCAAGAAATAGCAGAAAATGACACCAAAAAAATTCTGGTTGATAAAGAGTAAACTCATAGTAAAGCAACAAAAATTGAAAAACAGAAAACAATGATGCTTCCTTTGAGGACAGTAAAAGAATATAAATATAGAATCTGACAGGAAAGCTAGACATTTTAAGAGCTAAGGAGAAAAGAAATTTAACACTGAGACATACCTCCTCAACTGGAACTTCCTCTGGCAATTTCTCCTCTGTTTCTGAAATTGCAGGTCTCTTACTTTCAGACCTAAGCATCCAATCCAATCCCATTTCCTTTCTTGCAATTTCCATCTTACTTACAGAATCTGATGCGACATTGGTAGGTTCGCCTTTGATCTTGTTCTTTTTACTCCTATCTTTTCTATCTGACTTTTGGCCCTTCCCTTGCCTATCCGAAAAACTATCACCACCATCAGAAGAAGGTGAAGAGCTTTCCTCAGATGTATATTCTTTTTTACCACTCCTCGATCTTGATCTTCTTTTTGACCTTTCACCAGAATCATGAGATGAACCATCACCCCTTTTCTTTTTTGCTTTCCTCCTTCTCTTCTTTTCATCTTGCTCACTTCCGCTTTCACTTTCAGTTGTGTAAAACGAAGAATTTTCATCGGATGAATACCACTTCCTCTTTCTAGAGCCTTTCTTTATCTTATCAAGCTCTTCATCATCAGAAGAGCTGTTTCTAGATCTCTTCTCTTTCCCCTTATTCTTTTTCTTGCTACTACCTGATTTTTTCCTCTCTTTCGAGATAGAATCCAAGTCCTCATCTTGCATCTAGTACACATACAGTAATGCGGGTATAAAACAAAACACAATCAGACTTAGGAATAGGAATACGGAATAAAAACAGTGACACTATGAACAAGTATGCTAACTCTACTAACCTTGTCACGGGGAATAAATTTCACCCCAGAAAGCATTTTCTAGATTTCTAGAATGTACCAATGCCTGCATAATAATAACACAAAGATTATAACCAATAAAATAACACACAGATAAGGGCGTTTATTTGAAATATCACCGTATTAAAGTAAATGCATGAAGCGATGGCATAACAATCGAAATAACACAATTAAGCATGCAGAAGCAGAGAACAAATAGAAACTCATAGCAAATCAGCCGAGTAAAGTGTAGTGGAATGAAGAAGGTGCCGGTAATAAAATTAAACTTGATGTTTAAACTTGCCCCTAACAAAACAAAAGGTGCTGGTAATAAAATTGGGCGGGTCAGTCAGTGCTCTCAGATTTTACACCGATGGAGAAGGCGTTTTCAGACACCGCCGAGATCAGGAACGATGAGAGAGCATGGACAAAGGGAAGCAACCCTTACCGTCTACTAATTGTAAATTTTTTTTTTACAAATTTATAAATGTAGTGTAATTTGAAAAAATTTGTAAAAAAAATTTATAAATGGATTGTTCCTCAGTATTATGATATACCCAAAATATTTTTGAATTGTAGCAACCGGATACGTTATAACAGTCTTCATCTCTCTAGATTCATTGAAAAACATTCTCTAAGAAAGCAGCTCTAATTAATTTTTCTATAAATATATTGCATAAGCTCTAGTCATTTGGCACGCACCACAAATCTCTCTATCATCCTTGCGACTTTTGTCCTTCATTCAGTTTGTTCTTTTCTCACAAAGTGAAACATCAGAATGTCTCCACAAACGCCGATTATCTTACTTTTCAACTTCCTCTTTACATTAGTCTTATGTAACGGCACTAACATAGAGGAACAGCTTCATCAAACAAATGCTGAACACTACAACCATTTGCATGGTGGGAGGTTGATCAAGACAAAACATAAACATTTTGGTCTTATGACAAGGGCTACCCTTCTTTCTTCAAGGCCTCGTGGAACGGTTAATGTTGATGACTTTGGAGACAAAGCAGATGGAAGAGATGAAACAGAGGTAACAACAACATATCAACAAAAAGGATGAAACTTTTCATTTTAATTTAGTCCATTCTTAATCTCGATCACTTCTCTTTTCATTTGCATGGAATGAAGCATGTTCTAGAGGGGCTTCTCTTGTGGTACCTGAAAATAGGATCTATCGTCTTAAGCCAATAACATTTTCAGGTCCATGCCAAACCAACACTGCCTTTATGGTGAGATACATGTTCATAAGTAATGCTTAGTGAGAAATTATCTGATTTTACCTTCCATGTTCACCAGCAATTCATTGTAAATGTTCTGTTTTCCTAATTCATCATGTTAGTTATATGGAACAATCGAAGCATGGCCTCAAATATCTGCATACGAAGAAGATAGACAACACTGGATTGTGTTTGATAGTGTCACGAATTTGAAAGTTGATGGTGGTGGCACTTTCAATGGCAATGGGAAAAAATGGTGACAAAACTCATGCAAAACAAACAAAAACCTTGTAAGTCATTGAACCTGTCTTTCTTCAAATTTTCATTTATTTTACCCTTTTTTGTTCTTATAATTCTGAATTACTGATCTTCATTTGTTTCCTCTCCTTCCTTTGATTCACAGCCATGCAAAGATGGACCAACTGTAAGATAAATATTCTTCATACCATAAAGTTTTACCTAATATTTTACAAGGAGATGCAGGGTGCCATGTTTTCCTACCTAACTGACTTTTTACTTCCATGGGAAATTTGTTATATAGGCTGTGACTTTTTATCAATGCAACAATTTGAAAGTGAAAAACCTGAGGTTCAAAGATGCACAACAAATGCATGTAACCTTTCATAGATGCATGTAACTTTTTACCGAGATCATAATACTGAATAACAAAACTTTTTTACAAATCTAGAGAATTGAAAATCGAAAGCGTTGAGAAAAAGAGAGAGAAGATACCGTGATTAGAGAATTGCGAAGGTATGTGGTTGCCACAGACACGCCTGAAGAAGAAATTAGAACTACAACGGAACTAGTGAAGAAGAAATTGGAACTGCAACAAGCTCGTGAAGAAGAAAATCAGATAAATTAGGGATAGGCCTGTAAATATGGGCCAGTGCATTTACTGATCAGCCAGGCCCTTTTATATGGGCCACATAACAATTAAGTCTTTGGGCCATAAAGTTGCTGACTAAGTGAATTAGGGTCAGGTCAGCCAGTCCATACAAAATCATCCCATAAACCATTAATTCAATGTATGAGGACCAGGCTTTTTGTGTTTTTTTTTTTTTTTAGAGTAAACACGCGGTGATGGTACACATAAAATGAGAAGGAGGGTATAAAATGGCTAACCCGGCCTATAGGAGTCTATAGCCTAGATTATATTAGAGCAGATTTGACCTATTATAAATAGTAAAATAAAATAGGATTAAGTTTTTTAAAAAAATTATTTAGAAAATAGGTCATTGGCTTTTTTATACATGTCGGCATATATTATACTACTTATTTAAAATATAATAAATAAAAATATTATTTTAATAATTTTAAATAATAAAATAATATTATTTTAGTTATTCTTTTAATTGTTGAATGTTCAATAGGCTTAAACAGTCCAATAGGCCTAGGTCAATGCTTTTATTTTTTAAATATAGGTCAGGGCAGACTTATAATTTGGAGTCTACACAGGCTAATAAGCCAGGTCATAGCCAATATTTTTTAGGGAAAAGTTCAATAATGCCCCCGTGGTTTGCTTCAAAATCATCTATGCCCTTGTGGTTTTTTTTTATCACATGTGCCTATGTGCTTTGTAAAAAATAAGAAATCACAGGAGCATATGTGATAAGAAAAAAATCACGGGCATAAGTGATTCCGGAGTAAACCACAGGGGCGTTGGTGAACTTTTTCCTATTTTTTTACGCAGACATGATCTATTTAAGCCAAAATCAAAGTCTAACCTAACTTATTTACACCCAAAGTTTTTACCTACGACCCCAAATTGCTACCAGCAGGAATCGAACCCACGACTTCAGTAGGCACCATCGGTAAGTAGACCTGTCAAAATGAGTCAGAGCCAGCGGGCTGGTCCTTCAACCTCAATTTTAGCCCATATTTAATAGGGCTATTTTTGAGCCTAACCCGTAATAACCCCATCTCTTTAGGGCTAGCCCAATAACCGCCAGCCCAATGCTTTTTTTCCTAAAATCTAATTGCATGCGTATTGTGATCCACGAGAACACCTCAGACATTAAGGCTGGTTTGATTTCAGTTCTTAAAAATAATTTTTAAATTTTTAGAAAAAAAATAAATAAACCTGTTTTGTAATGTTTATTTTCTAAAAATTATATCTATTATTTTAATTTTTAGAATCAAATTTACAGAAGCCGTATTCTGTTTAATTGTGTTTTGAATTTTTTTTTAAACTATTTTGTATAATAGTCATTGAAACATGTGTTTTCTATTTTTTATTTTTTTTTGAAAATTAAAAGTCAAACATAAAACTAAAACATCTAAATTTGATTTTAAAAATAAAAAAACAGTTATAATTTTTAAAAAAAAATTTTACAAAATAAACTTTATCAAATTGGTTTTTTTATTCTGAAAATCAAAAAATTGTTTTTTGAAATAGATTTCAAAATGTCCCAGATCTGCATCATTTTTATTTTATGTTTTGATTATTATTTTTATTTTAAAATATAATAAATATATATTTAATTAACTATTCTATAAAATAATTTTAACAACATTAGAATAAATACAATAAATAGATGAGGATATTCTTACTATCAAAATCTTCTACTACCAACTCACTATCTATATAATCACTATTGGATCAACATTTTCTCTTTTTTCAATTTTTTTTTAACATTTTCTCACTTTGATTCAATGGTGATTAAATAGGTAATAAATTAATAAAAAAAATTTGATAATAAGAATATACTCGTAACTTTGCAACCGTCATTTTCACCCGCGTCTTCGGATCAATTATTGAGTACAACTGTACAGCAGTACAAGAGTTTCCGGTTTTGACAAGTTTTGATTACCCGCTTAAACAAATTCAAATGAGTGTCACAATAGCTAACTTGAAATAAGAAACAAAATATTTTGAGATTATTTTTGCGAGAAACGCTATCAACGTTGAATAAATCACTTATATGATTGAAACTCCTGAATCCTACATTTTTAAATTCCTTACAAATGGAAATTTTGCTCTTAACTCTTATTTGCAATTTCATACGTAATGCTCATATTAGTTAATTTAATTGAAATATTGAAGAGAAAATCGCATCTTCGGTGGTTTAAAAAATCTATTTAAGCAAACTCCTTTGGCACAGCTGGTAAGGAACATGGCCCCATGATCAGAGATCTCGAAAAAAAAAGATTTGGGAAAGCTACCCCGAAATGGTTCGACAGTGCTTGCCGCCCCCGAAATGGTTCGACAGTGTTCGATGGGGATTAGTCTTCGATTACGGCTGAAGGATACCTTTGAATTTATTCAAAATAAAAAAACAAAAAAAAATCTATTTCTAATTTTTGAGCTTCAAGTTATGAGAGTAAATAAATAAACCTCGACTATCAGGGATGCTCCAAGAAGCAAAATTGGCGGAATTAAAAAACTTATGTATAGTGTTATACAATAAAATTTTATGACAGTGACATACTTAACTTTTATAAAAGACCTATTCTACAAATTATGTGTATCTAGTTCTGTCCCTACACCGAGGGAAAGGAAAAACTAGTAGATTGAAAGCAACCCCTAGAAGGAGAATGGTGACATCAAAGTACCAATGCTGGATCCTTCGCTAATAATGGTGGCAAACAAAACGCAAATTAAGTGAGAACCATTGAATCCATGAATTGATGCCGCAAGAGAGTGAGAACTATCAGATTAGATGGACATGGGAATTGAATGATTGTTTGTCATCCTCTGTTTCTCTCACCTAATTGTCATGTTTGAATAATGCACGGACCTGTCTAATTAATTTTGACAAGAATGGTGCCGTATAAAAAAATTATAGATAGTGTAAACTATTTATGATATCATGATATACTTCAAAGCTTTGATTTGAAATGGCTTTGACATTTCATCAATTTGTTCCCAGTCCCTAAATATTCATTCCGCTGTGATGGTGTGATGGTTAACCTTGAATTTTATATAAAATTGAGATTTATTTTTACGAGTAAACAAATCTTTTCTACACATTAAATTTTTATTTTTTTAAATAGTGGAAATTCTCTCCTACAACATAATATATTTTTATAAAATTTGAGGTTTATTTTTTTCTCAAAAGACTCAATATATATTTTTTTTTGGTATCTAAGACTCAATATGTTTTAGTGTCCCGCTATTTAGTGCTACGAGTCTCGAATTAGTTGCATAGGAAATAAATGAGGGATTTATAAAATCAAATGAGATCTTTAAAAAGCATTGAACACTCCCACATTAGAAACGTTGACACTTCAAAATGATCAATGACAATCATTTTCCAACAAAATAAAATTTATCCATCTCATTCATGGAGGCAGCAGAATGGTTGCAGTGAAATTAATGATTAAGAAGCTTTTTTTCTTTTTGAGGGGAGAGGAGGTAATGGAACCTCTTCAGTTTTGATTTAATATTGAATAACCTACCAAGGTTAACTATTCAATACCAATTATTTGCTAGAGGAGAATTTTTTTTTCTGCAAATCACGATTTTTAGAAATATAATAGAAACATTTCGTTATGTTAATATCCAAAAATAAAAAATTTAGAAATATTCAATTTCTCGAGAATTCTAATAAATACCTCGTATCAAACGCCACATTTATCAAATTGAGTTCAAATTGAGTTTATTATTAATTTCTTATCATATAATAAAATGTTTTAAGGGTTTGGAATAGAACTGTAGAGGATCGTCATCTGAGTTTCAAATATAAAATTTCCAAATTAAAATAACTTTTTTATAACGACAAGTGAATCCTTTTACGTTAATAACAAGAAAAATCGTACAACATTGACCGCCAAAGGAAAATCTCAGGCTGTGCGATTCACTAATTGGAAGAAATATATGTGATTTCTTTCTAACTCGTTTTAATTATGTGGCCGTTATTAGACACGATACTGGTAGTATAATTGATAATAGATATTAATGATACTAATGTTTATGTTGACATACATGACATATAAATATAAGATTAACTTATAAGATTAGTCTCACATTCACATTCAATTTTAGTCGTTGATTTCATTTGTAACAGTCACTCAATTTAACAGAATTCGCGCGCTCTGAAGTTAATTAAATCAATGTGATACAGGTATTCCGAGTCAGATGCAGATATATCATTGAGAAGAAAAATCAGAAGAGAATTAGAAGTTGAAAGTCTACAACAGTCTACGTTTCTTTGAGTAAAAGAAAAGAAAACCAGATGCTAGACAACGGGTGGATAATAAATATTTTACCCTTATCATTCTCAAATAATTAACTCTACAGATTCAATAATTTTGTATATTGGTCTCGAGTGGCTGGTGCTCGAACCATCCATTTGTCTCATGATATTTGGGGTGAGAGACATGATTAGAGCGACAAAAGTCATTATCTAACCATTATTCTATATTAAATTTTAGCCAACTTTGTGGATATATTAAGGACGCTTCTTCCCTTGTAAACGTATAATTTGGTACCCCAAAGACCATAGTGTCCTATAGCTCCATTACTCCCTCTCTTTGTCAAGTACTCTGCTCTTATCTTCTTTATACCCCTTTTTCTGTTAAGTACTCCGTTTTTTCTCTGCTCAAAAAAGAACCAAGGAAATGGGTGCTCTTGATTTCCTTTCAGATTACTTCTCAGTTTCAACCCCAAAAAAGAAACGCAAACCAATGCAGGTTTTCATGAGCTCCTATCCCATTTATGTATGTGTCTTTAACGGTGGGCTTAGTCTCAAGCAAATTCTGATTTTCTTTTTCTCCTTTGTTTTATAGACAGTAGAAATCAAAGTGAAAATGGACTGTGATGGCTGTGAAAGAAGAGTTCGGAATTCTGTTTCCAACATGAAAGGTTCATGCCTCTTTCTTTCTTACTCTCTCATATTTCTGTCTACATGAGTTCCTTGTCAACTTGTTCATTCATGAGAACTAAATATGGTGGTTATTATGTATGTGATAAACAACATGTCCATACATCACACGGCTTCATGATTTTTCAAGCAAAAAATAGAAGAAACCTTCCTGTTTTCATCTTCCATACTTCCTAGTTCAAAGTAAACTTTTATGGCTTGTAGGAAAATTGGAAGCCCTTTGAAATATGCTTTTACTTTGAAGCTATGAATAGCTTTGACATGATATTTCTTCCTCTCTATCTCAATACAATTTATTTTTTTTAACGGTTGAAATATATAAAACCATTAATATAGCCTCACCGAACAGCTTAAGCTTTTGAGTTGAATTGATTCTTTACATGGTATCAGAGCCTCGTGTCTCGGGTTCTATCCTCGCCGTCCCCCATTTTCTTTCAAGTGGAGTTTATTTGTTTGCACATGTAGGTGGGCCTGTGCATTGTCCACCCTTCAAGCTCAGTGGAGTGGACTCAAATGGCATAATTTTTTGATAGTTTGCTATAATTAATTTGCTCTAGCTATGAGAATATAACTTGGACTAAAACATTTAAGAACAATCCAGGTGTGAAGGAAGTGGAGGTGAATAGAAAGCAAAGCAAGGTAACAGTGAGTGGTTACGTGGATAGAAACAAGGTCCTAAAGAAAGTGAAGAGCACAGGAAAGAGAGCAGAGTTTTGGCCATATATTCAATATAACTTGGTGGCATATCCTTATGTTGCGCAGGCATATGACAAGAAGGCACCCTCTGGATATGTGAAAAACGCTGACCAAGCACTCCCCAACCCAAATTCAGAGGATGAGAAGCTCACCTCTCTCTTCAGTGATGATAATCCTAATGCATGTTCAATCATGTAAGGCTCTAGAAATCCACTAGGAACCAAGTTCTGCTAATGGCTTAGAATACAATTAAGTTAGGAGAATAGAAGTGGGAAATTTATGTTTGTGGTTACGTGGGCGCTCGTTGTGATAGTTATGTTTAATTATTCACCACTGTTGTTCTTCATGATGATCACCTTGTACAAACGACTTTTATATATATGTAATTATGCACCAGGGTTTTTAGCATATTTATCGAGTTTAAACCTTATACTTAATTAAAGCCAATGCCATTTGCTATGTATTTTGATAATTTGTACTAGCTTATACGTTCGATTCTCATTTTTGCATAAAAAAACCTTATGTTTAATTACGAATAATATAAGTTATTGGCACTATCTATGAAGCACCGACACTTCAAAAATCCTAACGTGTTGTGTCTGACACTCGCCGACACTCCAATACTCGTTGCAAAGACTCAAAAAAATTTCAAAGGCTACGTTGCATTGCATTTTGAGTTCTAACTATTAGATTCGTTAGTTTACGATTATGATTTTATTGAGTTTAATATAAATATTTGGGATATATTATATTTCTTTGTAAAATTGATGGGTATTATAAGTTTAACTTTTTTTTTTGTTAAATTATTGATACTAAATATAATATACAGTATATAAATTAAAAATATTATATAAAAAAAACCTTATGCGAAATTTAACATTTTTTAATAATATAAGTTATTGGTCGCTATAGCTAATATTTTCCATAAACTTTTTTGATCTCATCTCACATGAGATAATATTTATCATGCTAGTATAGACACAACAAGTAATGGGATCCACCATTTATTATATATATATATATATATATATATATATATATATATATATATATATAAATTTTGATATCTCACGACATAAAATATGATGAAATAATTTCCCATTTCCGATATGTATAAGTACAAGTTATCTCTAGCAGCCATGAAGGATAGGTACGGATAAAGATTGTAAAGCTTCATGGTAGAAAGTATTTTCCGGTCAATTAATATTTTTACATCACTTTTTTGTTTTTATTAAGAAAATAAAGTCGAGAAAAAGTTTTTTAAAATATGATTTTTTTTATTCTCTAAGAAAGAAGTAATGTGAAAAAGATATGAAGAAAATAACGTGTGGATAGTTTTTTTTTTTGGAAAATAAATAATGTGTAGATCGCATTATTGTTGTAACAAATATGTGTTAATAAAATTTAGTTTTTAGTTATTAAAAATAAATTAAGTGCCTGTAATGTTGAAAATATTAAATATGTTAATCATATTTTTTCTTTTTATGTTGGAAATCGAATATAAACGGTCACTGGCTCAACTGTTTTGAGTTAAATTTAAGTGATTATTAATCTTAATCGACCTTACCATGGCCGAAGCTATGTACCACTTAGCCAGAGTAAAATATTTAGAATATCTCTTTTTTTAACCGATGTAATAGAGAAGTAAGGTCCCACCCGAATAATGATATTTTTACATTATTTATGGATAAGAAAACAAGCAAACATATATTATGACACATTCTCTCTTTAATTTTCTTATTCAATTAAGTGAAGTGTAAATGCGGCGTATATTTATTATGGTGTTGAAATATTATTTTCCAAGGTGTTTGCACCATTAGATTATGCCCAAAATAGTTCTCTTTCATGATTATCTATCTATTACCTACTAAGCACTAGGAAGATTTCTTTCACCATCATCTATTAACTACAATTCACGGGCCTCAACTTGATGGTGAACGGAAAACAGCTACAGCTACAGCAAGCTATTCTAATTAATAAGTATTATGAAAAGAGACATCCAATACTTCAGAAAGGATGTTGATTCTTCCTCTTCAATCCAACCGTTGTTATGCTATCCACACAAATTTCAACATAGTATATGCGAAAGAACCCATAACTGATGATGAAGGATAAAATAACCCCCAATTTAACAGGTCGTAGGTGCAATCATTCAATTGGATAGGGTGCACACTTTCAGATAAAGAACAAATGAAAACTAAAAGGGGGGGGGGGGGGGGGGGGGTTTTAATAAAATTTTAACCCAATTAACCATGCATTGAATTATCATGGGATCTTAATCCTCTTAGTATTATAAAATAAAAATAAAAAATTCACCGATGGACGTGTGGTTTACTCAAATCATTTATATTCCTATAATTTTATTTTTATCACATATGCTCCCGTGATTTGTAAAAGGATATATTTTTTTATCACTGCGCCTTGTGTTTTAACCCAATTAACGCATGTACATATGTGATAAAATCCTCTTAATATTAAAAAAAAAAGAAATTCACCAATGTCCTTGTGGTTTACTCCATAATCACTTATGTTCCTATAATTTTATTTTTATACAATGACAATAAAGGAAGAGAGAAAATATATATTAAAATAAATAATTATAAAATCATAATCGTTGATTCACCTTTATATGAAGGGTTATATTTATCTCATTTAACATGAGATGACCCATTTTCCTACACACATAACAAATATGGGTCTCACTTTTATTTTTTCTCTTAAAAAAATGACATAATCATATGGAGAATCATAATTATACAATGACAATAAAAAAAGAGAGAAAATATATATTAAAATAAATAATTACAAAATAATAATAGATTCACCTCTATATGAATCTTATCTTCGCACGTTCATGTTTTCTTGTCAGTTCAGAAAATCCATTTCCATTGAATTGTTTATCATTATAACATCGCGAATGTTTGTTTAAATTAAAATAAAAATTTGTTGTTATGTTTGTCAAACACTAGACATCATCGTATCTTGCTTTCCCTCTGATTTTGCGATTATACAGCAAATGGCCAATATAGTGGAATTTTTGTGCATTAGTGGGGGTTGATTTTGCAAAATATCAGGCGTTAACACATGACCCGATCAAAGTATTATTAAATTATCATGCTAATCGACATAAGTACAGGTAAACGTTCCTTTATGTTGATGTATGGGTTATAACACTTTATACATTTTTATTCGATAAAAAAATTAATTTTATATTTTCTCAAACAACATAAATGATAATGACTATTGTAGTAATAAAAAATTAATAATTGAGAAAATAAATATTTTTATTTCACTTAACAAACCATATAAATCCTTTTCTTACTTAATAATTACCAATCCCATAAAAATTTCTGTTATTATTATTTTATAAAGATTAATAAAATATATAACTTTATTTATTAGTTCACCAATTACTCTATAAATCTGTTTCAATGGATCCAAGGAAGGGGCGTGGGTCAGCCAACGCTCCTCACTAAACTTTGATATTTTTTAATATTACATGTAAAAGTTTTAATGTTTCTCCGATCAATTACCGGAGATAAGATATTTCCAGTGATTTTAAAATGATGTTATTTTGAGGTTCGAAGAAATTTTTGTAATTCTAATTTATTATAGGATTATATTAGTCTTTACTCTTTAGAATTATAATTTTTCTCATAAACCCAAAACATACGTCATTTGGAATAACTGGAGATAACTTTATCTTCAATAATTAGAGAAACATTAAACTCATATATATATATATATATATATAGGGTTAGGATCATTTTACACCAGTGTAAGTTACACTCTTAATCTTGTCCATTAATCCCACTTATATTATGGGTTCAAATTTTTTGAGAATGAAATGATATAAGTTGTGTCATTGGATAAACACTTTTCCTTATATATATATATATATATATATATATATATATATATATATATATATATAGGGTAATATTACTCTCATGTAACATATATATATATATATTCTCTATATATATATATATGGGTAAATTGTGTGTCATTTTAAAGGAAAAAAAAGGAATGATTTTCGAAGATAGAGAAAAGAGATAACTATCCCAGGAAAAGAGAGTTATTTCCCATATATATATATATATATATATATGATGTGGGTCCCACCTCTTTGTGAGAGTGAAAGGATATAAGTTGTGTCATTTAAAATGATAAACATTTTCCCCTATATATATATATATAATGATATTTTTATAATAATAATAGGCTATAAGTCCTAAAGTATCCCGCAAAAATATTTGTAATAGTAAGCTTTGTAACTTTAATAATTACTCCCCGGTTTTTTTTGACCGTTTTACCCTTCATTGATTAATTAATAATCATTTTACTGTTGATTAAATTTCATCGACTAATGGACATGCTCATGGATAGGTACAAAACTTGAATACCACGAGTTCATTTGATTCGTCTAATAGCATTTGTAGGAATATTTAAGCTTCCTTAATATCGTTGAAATTCAGGGGAAAAGATGAATACACGAATCAGATGATTTAATCGATTCAAATCTCCAAGTTAGATATTTAACAAATCGATTTAACCAAAATTTACAGCTACAAGCGCAGCAGACATCGACGATGAGTAGCATAAAAAATTCAATTAGGTATAGCGTAAGTTAGAGAAAGATTAAGAGAAGCGAGAAGCGGGAGGAGAGAGAAAGGAGGTATAAGGTTTTGCATATGAGACCGTTGGAAAATTATAATTATGGTTAATGAAGGATAAAAGGTAAAAAGTCATTACATATCCATATATATATATATATATATATATATATATATATATGATTTGGTTGGAAATCAATCAAAATTTGTTTTTGAATATTAATTTTTATCAGGGTTATAATAGTCTTTATCATAACTTTTTATTTTTCAACCCCAAAACGACGTCGTTTTGAAAACATAGAAAGAAATGTCAATATAACATTATTTTTTTCCCTATATATATATATATATATATAATGATATTTTTTAATAATAATAGGCTATAAAAGTCATTTTATACTTTGTAACTTTAATAATTACTCCCCGGTTTTTTTTGACCGTTTTACCCTTCATTGATTAATTAATAATCATTTTACCCTTTATTCAAAACTATCTATCAATCTGCCCCTCTTTAATCGATTAACTAGAATATTTAAGCGATTAAATGGTCAAAACAGACAAAAATGGTTGACTCGAGATTTAATCGATTAAATCTCCCTATTTAATCGATTAAATCTTCGAACAGGCAACAAAGATACATATATAAACAAAAGCAGATTTATATGAAGCAAATATAAACATACCCCAAACAAACCAAGTTTGTTAATTGCAGGCCAACGTAGTATCCTTTTAGCTAGGAATGTGCAAAATAACAAACAAATTGAACCAAATTGTGAACTGAATTGAACTGCACTTAAAATAACTGGTTTTTAAAAACCAGTTATGAACCGGACTAGTTTTTAAAACCAGTTCAAAAATCGAACTATTTTCGAATCGAACCGAACTGTTTTTATTAATTTATTTCTTTATTTTTTTTCCTTTTAAGAGTAAGATCGATCTGAATTGGTTCCTAACCGAACCATTTCCAACCATACCGAATTGGTTTTGAACCAAATTATTTGGTTATCTATTTGTTGATTTGCTGTATATGCATGGAATCTTTTTTTGTTTATGGAGAAAATTTGAAACCGTTTAAACCAATTTAGTTCGGTTCTTCAAAAAATTGAGTTCAATTCGACCTATACATCCCCATACTTTTAGCCACACAAATTATTTAACGACTTAAATTCAACAAGAATACACAGATAATTTGTTTTTGTAACAATGATTAAGAAACACATTATATGGTTATTACGTTTTGGGATAGTGCACACATTTATTTTACTAAATTTCTGCTTGTTGGCCTTCCCTTGCTTCTATCTTTCATATGTGGAAGGATTAAACACAATTTCCTCTCTGGTTGTGATATTCGATCAACTATTAGTCGTGTCTAAATATATGTTTGCCACGTCTATTGGCTCTAAACAAACTATCGGCACGTAAGTGAGCGGTCAGGACCTTTCCATATTCCACAATTGTATAATTAACTCGGGGCTTTCTTAAGTCAGTTGATAGTAAATGAGCTGAGTAAGTGGAAAGAAAAGGATTTTGATTTGATTCTCATATGTCACTTTTGATATGGATTTAAATATTTTCATTTTTGACTCATGCACACTTCAAATTAGTCTCGTAATCGGTTGTAGGGATACCTATAGAAGCCAAAATCGCCTCAAACAAATAATTAGGTTGGATTAAATAAATAAAAAAACTAAGGGCTTCTTCCACTTGCTATGAGATTACTTGAAAGTAGCTTTTAGGAATAGGATTCAAAGGAAACTTCTTTGCATTTACTTACCGCAGCCTTTTTCTCTTTTAGTCTTTGTGAAATTCACTATATAATGCATATTGTTGATCCTTTGGAAAAGTATAAAAGCAAAAACGATTTTAAAGAGAAGAGTTGGCGTAAAACAAGAGATCAGATTGTTATTGATAAAATAGTTAGATGGGTAGAGGATTTTATGTTCTGCATTTAAGGTTAAGCCGTAAACTGTGCACTTTCTTACCAGCCAAATGTAGGGTTATATAATATTGGAGGATATCCCATGAGAACAAAATAATGAGTACATTAATTGCTCCATCTTTATCAAGTTTGGCTTTGATTTAAATGTATTTCTTTGCTTTTGGGTAGGGGACGAAAAGGAGAGGGGTCCATATTTATATATATATATATATATTCCATAAGCTAATTTTCAAAAAAGTAGCCGGCTATTATTTGGCACAGGATCCCTCCACTAGGGAACATGAAGCGCAACTAAAGCATTGTTGTTCTTTTGGCATTGCATGAGTTCATGTGTCTTAGCAAGCAAGAAAATTTTAAATTGGATGATTGTGGGCTATAGGAATGTACGTGGACTCCAACTTTTTAACTACACTTCTATAAATTTATGTGGTGGAAGCTTGTGATGTGTACGTAGCTACCAGACCAGAAAAAGTTCCAATTAATATTCATTATCCATGAAACGAATGTAAATAAGATCGATTAATATACAGCCATACAAAATTGGGTCCAGATGCGTGTATGTGTAAATCTCATTATAGTCACATGCAAAGCAATATACAAAAAGTATTGTATATTAGTCCAATAACTCCTACGTAGTTATAGAACTAATGAGTTTCTTACAAACATATATAAAGTTTAACTTGTTATTGAGTAAGACATTTGAATTGGAAGATATCCAATTCACAAGGGCCAGACTAATCAAGATGCATGAGCAATATTATATTACAATAAATCTGCACCCAAAAAAGTAAACAATAGAACTCACAGTATGTTGGAAGAACAGATGCAGAGAATTGAAGAAATTTGAGCTTAACAGATATTGTTTCCTTAAGACAATTTGTTCCCTTCATAAACAATTGTCTCCCATGATAAAAGGAATTGTCTCTCCAAAATGATAGCACTACCAATTTGGAGCCCCTCAAACACAACCAATTATGGCAGATAAATCGCACTGAATTAGTCTAAGGCAGTATGTGCTATGACTACAGATGCATGCGAATAATTTAGAAAAATTCGGATTAATTTTTTTCTGACGGGCTACATGTATATATACGCACTAATCGGACACCATAAATCGCCATTGGCGAACCGTTATGACTGACAGCAGCAAACCGATCAAAATAACTGAACGCATTGTCTTGGTTCAAAACGGTGGAAAAGAATCGAAGCGTCTTTTTTTTGGTTAAGAACTGATGAAGAGAACGAATATGATAGGGAATGAACCCCTGAACCTTGGCTATTTCACCCTTTTACCCCTCATTAATTATTTAATAACCATTTTGCCCCTGTTGCAAACTTATCTACTCTTCAAGTTTAATCGATTAAATTGAATATTTAATCGATATATGGTCACATTTTAATCGATTAAATCTTCAACTAATTGATTAAGTTTTCCTCTTTATCATAAGAAATAGGGAGATTTAATCGACTAAATGAACTAGATTTAATCGACTAAATCTTCAAGTCAACGTTTCTTTACACATGCGAATAATTTAGAAATATTCGAATTAATTTTTTTTCTAACAGGCTACATGTATATATAGGCACTGATCAGACACAATGAATCGCTGCCGACGAACCATTACGACAGACGGCAGCAAACCGATCAAAATAACTGAACGCATCATCTTGGTTCAATACGGCAGAAAAGAACCGAAGCATCCTTTTTTGGTTCAAAACTGACGAGGAGCAACGAATATGACAGGAAATGAACCCCTGGACCTTTCTATACCTCAGGGCTTACGTGGCTTTTTCGCTTGTTGTGGATTGTCATACAACACTTTGTTACTTGTTTTGATATTCTGAAATTTAACTTGTAAGGAAGAGATAGAGAAAACAGAGATAAATTGGAAAACTTATTACTGATTTATCTGAATGAATAAAACTATACACATGTGGCTTATTTATAAGCATGCCTCATTGCTAAAGATTACTCAATAATAGTCAAACTGAATACTAATAAACATTTTAACAGAATAATTAATTTCTAACCACCTAACTAACCAACTCCTTTCTTCCCTATGCTCGTATCAAGTGCCTATCCCTCCAAAGGGACCTTGTCCTCAAGGTCCAAACGAGGGAGTGAAGAATCAAATATCCATAGGCAATGTCCTTAATGCGTACTCTGATTGCCTCACGAACTTTGAATCAAAAGTCTCTTGATTAATTAACTTTTGTGGAGTTTTTAGCATAAGTAGGTGGATTTGTGCATATATAAATTGTGAAAACTTAGATTACTGATTTATATGAAGTATAAAACTATTAATATAACCTCACTTAACAACTTAAACTTATGAGTTGAATTAATTCTTTACATACTAAAAGAATCTAATAGAAGAACTAATTTCTAACCACTTAACTAACCAACTCCTTTGTTTCCTTTGCTCGTATTAGTACTATATCTCACATAATTGGATATAGACGAGAATGTGAGTAAACATCGTCGGCTTTACTAATATTAAGGACATTTAATGTGTCTAAGAAATAAAAGATTACCCTAATTAATTTTTTTAAAATATTTTATTAAAGATCAAACATGACACAATATATATATATATATAAGCAATTAGATTATTATTACATTATCTCTCTTAGAACCGTTAGATTTGGCAAATGCGGAGTGGATTCCCGTATGTCAAAATTTCACATAACTTTGTTATTTAAATCTTTTAGAATAAAGTCTTTTTTGGGTCCCTAACAAGAAATACAGTCTCCACTTTAATTCCCTACAAAAAAATATTAGTCCTGAGGTCCCTAAGAAATTCAAAGTGCACTCATTTAATTAAAATTGTGGTCCCTCACAAATTCAACAAAGATTTACATTAATCCCTCAAAATGACTAAAATGGACCCATTTTAAATTTAATAGAGAGACTATACAACTATTTTATTTTTTTGTGAAAGACTAAAACGGGGGTGGCTTTTTTGTTAAAATTTCAAAAGGGATTTAAAATTTTTATATCTATCCATTTCTTTGTCGATATTAAATAGAAAGAAGATTTATTTACGATAAAGCTTATGAAGTATACTTTTAAAAAGAGTTTATTTTTTATTTATTGCATATTTGAAAAACTTTATTCTATTATGTAAGAATGTGCTCTCGTATAATTAAAAGAATATGATGGTTAAAATCTTTTAATGATGAATGATAAAATACCATTGGATGGCAATATAAACTTTTTTTAAAACTTGTAATGAATCAAATCTAAACTACGAAATCTTTTATCCAATTTTTTCTTTTTTGCTAAACTACGAAAAATTGCCTGATAATATTAAATGAATTTTTGCGTATGCTTAATTATTAGATAATTATGGGGAGACCAATTATTTTCATTTCCTCATTAGTAATTGATTTTATTAATACTCTCTCTTTTTTTCCCCCAACATGATCAAGCCCTCAAAAGCTCCACACTCTTTGCTTTCAGTTACGTGACTTCTAAGTGATTCTTCCGCCAAAAGAGAGCACCAGAAGAGGTATAAAGAAAACAATTAGCAATATTCAAGCCGAAAGGAAAAAAGGGGATTCAACGAATTTCTAGTTCCAGAGGAATTGGGCTTTTGCGTTGGAAGTTTTCAACTTTAGAATTTCAGAAAGCAATACGAAGCATTTTAGATGCTTTGATTCCAATTGTCAAAGCTTTGTTGGTATGGGTAGATTGATCAATAGGGTCTTCTAAAAGTAAACAGCCCCATTCTTAAAGTGGTTTCCTTTTTTAAATTCTACCTTTCTTTGGTATTCATATTAAGGGTAGATTGGTCAAAGGGAGATTCCATTTATTGTTTGGTTCAATATTCTGATGAGGATAACTCAACCTTGCCGTGTGATTATAATATTGATTATGGCTACTGTCCTATCTTCCCACTCTTTCTCCAATATTTATTTGAACAGGTGTTGTTATTAGAGTAGTGATAATACTATCTTAAGAAGTAGAATAATATAAAACAATGGTCTCGAGTATTAACTTTTTTTTTAAGTCTGAGTTAATTCATTACGATCGTTGGAATGTAATTTACAAAATAATCTAAGAGAAATAGTTTTCTCATTTTATATGAGAAAATTATCTCATGTTACATTCACAATATATGAGTGGGTCTCATCTTGATTTTTTTTTATCTTCTCATCTCTTTATAGACCTCACTCATATATTGTGAGTGTAACATGAACTAATCATTACATAATCTCTAACTAACTAAAGAAGATATGTGTAAAATAACAAATTTTGATTTGAGTACATAAATTAGTAAGTCAAAACCAATCTCAATAGATAACGTAGAAAACGTGACACTAAAAGAATACACACTTATGGTTCTCTCTATTAAGGAAATATCATTACACTTCAATGATTGTTGCATTTTAAAATAAAAAATATTTTATGGGATATATTACTCTCATGTTACATAGAGTAATATAACTTTCTACAACTTTATCGATTCTTTTTCTCTTTTTTAACAAATAGAGGGGTCTATCACATGATTGTATCTACACATGAGACAACATACTTCTATTACACGAGAGTAATATAATCCATATTTTATTAATGAATATGGTATTGAAGATTTCATGAAGTTTCATTGACATAGTTTGTAATATCACCGAACAGCTTATAAGTAATGGACTTTCAATATATATATTTTTAACACATCTCCTTGCACAAGAGTGCTTTAGGCTTGAAGTGTGGATATTGTATAAGTCCATTTTTTTGTTCTATTTTATGCTCACTTAATTCCACTAGAAATTGAGAGTAGTGATAATCGAACTCGTGACCCATAATTACCTTGGTTCTTATATCCGCTAAAGCACCATTCTAAAATTTTTGGTTAAAAAAAGTGCCCATTTAAAGTTGATTGGATAAGTATTTCCAAACTAATGCAGTCATACATGTCACTTATACTTACGAGATTCGTGTCATATCAGCACCACGTAGGCAGGCTTGTTACCGTAAAACTTCGGAAAGCCATAACTTTTGACTCGGGTATCCAAATCAGATGATTTTTTTTTTTCACATAACTTTTCAAGATTTACGCAATGACACCTTATTTGACATATTTTATCTTCCACAAACATAGTTTGAATTTAAATGATCTTGTAATTGTGGAATTATTGTTGTAAATTCAAACTATGTTTGTCGGAGATAAAATATGTCAAATGAAGTGTTATTGCGTGGATCTCGAAAAGTTATGTGAAATAAAAAAAATGCATCTGATTTGGATACCCGAGTCAAAAGTTATAGCCTTCCGAAGTTTTACGGTAACTAGACTGCCTACGTGGCGCTGACGTGACACGAGTCCCGTCAGTATCAATCCCGTCAATGTAAGTGACATGTTTGACTGCATTAATTTGAAAATACTTATCCAATCAACTTTAAATGTGCATTGTCCAAAAATTTTAAAATGGTAGTTTTTTCTTCTTATATCAGGATAAGCATCAATTCACCTCAACATCTTAAGCTTATAAGTGATAACTTTCTAATAGAAGTCTCAATTTATATCTCCTTTTCTATTTTTATTTTTATTTTTTTATGTGTAGATTCTCCTTTTCTAATTTGGAAAGCGAGAGAGCACTGGAAATACAAGAGGCCTGGATAAGACCCAAGGCTACTCATCGGCCTTTTAACAAGCAAACCAAATGAACATAGCAACATGGGCTGTGTCGAGGTGTAGATTAGCATCACGGGCTTATGCAAAAGGACAGATTCTCCAATCTTCAAACCTGGGTCCATATCATGGATCAAGTCGTGGTATCTGTTTTATGGAGTGAATTGAGTAATGTTATTAACACAAGCAAATCAAAGCAGCATCTAAATGCAAATATTTGAATGAGTAATGTTATTTGTAAATAACGTGTATAGCTTGCAAAAGGGATTGTGTTGTTGATGAATAAAAAATAAAATAGAAAGAGAATTAGTTTAGAATTATGAGTTATTACGTGATAAACATTTATATGTTAGTAACATTATTATATTGTTATAGGTGTGATTAAGTTAGTAAATTGAGTTATACTTTTAGGCGAGCACATACATTGTAATGTTTGAATAACATAAAACAAACAATCATCCTCGTTTTCGGGGAATTCTGTGTTCCTTCTCTTCAAGGTATTGTCATTGGCTGAGTCGGTATCAGTATGTGTTGGGTCGAAATGCCAGAGCCAATGGTATGTGGCTTTGCTTCTGCTAACCGTTCGAGTTTGGAGTAGAAATTAACATACATGTCTCTTTTGGTAGAACAAGGACAAACTAGTGCAATTGTGTATGATAACAAAAAAATGGATTAATGCAGAAACAATAGTTTGAAGTTTCTGTGGAGTTGGTACCTACAAATTTACAGTTTCTGTTTTTGGGACATTCTTGACCACGGGTTGCTTATGATTTCGTCTGTTAGTGAAGCTTTTTATTTTTTTAGAAATGGTTGGGAGGGACCAAAAAACTGTGTTGGAGTTAGATCCAAATGGGTCAAAAAATTGTGATGGAGTTGGAGTTTGGGCTTATAGTTTCTCTTTCTTCCTTCGCTGATTTTTGCTTTCCTCTCTTAATAGTTGGCTATAACAAGTTTTGCCCATTTGCATAAGGTAATTTGTGTTCACCCCCGTAAATCAAATTAATTACCTTTTTCTAAGAAAGGTTACGTGTCTTTTTATTTTTGGTTTTTTTAGGTAAATTGTTTCATAACTGTTTTTCTCTAAGCTTCAAAAAAAAGTATTTAGGATTATTGTAATTTTAAAGAGTAAGTGATACACCTTTTTCTAATTGAAAGGTTATGTGTCTTTTTATTATATTTTTTTCACATAAATTTTATCATAATCTGTTTTTCTTAATTCAAAAATATATTTAGGATTATTGTAATTTTAAAGAGTAAGTGATACACCTATTGAAAATTGAATCATTTGACTTCCCTAAATATATTTATTTCACATATGAATCGATCCCATGTATTTTTTATTTTAATGAAAATATATGTATTATAAGAGTACCAAAAATTTACTTTTAGACTTCATAGCACTAGCTTGAGTTTCTCTTCTTTATAGTAATTGTGGTAAAGATTATTGATATTTTTGAATGAATGCGTATGAGATCTATGCATCATAATAACTCTTAGAAAATTTTTTTTTCATTATATTATTTTGTTTTGTTATAATATCTGAAAATTTAAAATTTAAAAAAATTTAATTTTCCAGAAATCCTACTAAATGTCGCATACCAAACGACCCCTTAGAAGATTATATTATTTTGTTTTGTTATAATTTTAGTGGTACTCACGGAATGTTGTAGTTTCTGTACATGTCATAGACTTTTCTCTTATAAAATAAAAAAATTAGCGCTATAATATGGTTTGTGTCTAAACTCTAGACCAACAAAAATGCTTTTGAGGCAGAAGCAACATTGACAAACAAAAAAAAATTCTGAATTTAAACAAAGAGGGTTATAAATTGGTTAGCCTTGTCATTCAAATGATAGTGAAATCACCAAATCTCACTAGCCTAGGATCATGTTGGGTTCTCGTCCGTAAAATTGAGCTTCTCTTTTCCCATGAAAAGATGCTAAAACTGATGAAACAGTGTCCCAGCCCAGCAAAACAAATGGACACATCGCATTCAAACCTGGCAATGGGGACCCCTTACTTGTGATTCCTACTGTTCCCATTTTATGACTTTTGGATATAAAAAATGAGAAAATTTATGTTTACAAAAATTTTTTTATAAATTTTTATAAATTACATAATATTTTATGGGGTAGGATATTCTTACTATCAAAATTTTCTACTACCAACTCACTACCTATCTAATCACCTTTGGATCAACCTTTTCTCTTTTTTCAAAAACTTTTTAGCATTCTCTCTCTTTGATTCAATGATGATTAGATAGGTAGTAAGTTAGTAGTAGAAAATTTTGGTAGTTAGAATATCCTTCCACATATTTTATTGACCATATTTCAATCAAAAGTGAATGACTGATCATACTTAGTGTAATTTATTAAAAAAGTTTGTAAACAGATATTTCTTTGTCAAAAATTAAACCAACCAACCCAATAGTGGTGGCTCAATTAGTAGCACGGGGACTGAGTGGTGGGAGAGAATCTCGGTTCGAATTCCACCAACACCATTTGAGAAGGGGTATAAGTACCGTAATCCTTGAACTCGCATCTTAACTCTGGATTAATCTCATAGGGTGGCTCGAAAAGTCGAACCCATAAAAATACCGGGAATTCTGATTCGCCTAAAAAAAATAATTATAAACAGTTACCAAGCAAAATTAAACCAACGATATGTGCTCTCTCTCCTCTTGAATATCCAAATCCTCACCTCATTTTTTAAACTGTACTTATTACAAAGAGAAGCTCCTTTCCTTTCTCTCTCACAAGTATTGGCAGATGCTGAATGCTGATAATATCTCAGAGAGTTTATTTTCACTCCCACCTCTATACTAGAGATGAGGCATGGCCTATGCTGCTGCGCATTTATTTAGATAATAATAACAGGGTTAGGGTTGGTGGCAGTAAAAGCTAATATTATATTATATATCAGAGAGACACTTCATTGAGAAGCAAAGACAAAAAAGAAGAGAAAAAGGTGTTTTTGTGGAGACAGCATGCAGGTGCTTGGGACTAGCAAGTAATGATGACCTAACAAGGGCTGACTGAACCCCACCCCACCCTTCCCTAGTCCCCAAGAGTCCACTCCTTACACTTACACACTTTTTTACAGCCTTTGTGTGATTGCGTGCACCCTGTCCCTGTGGCTGTGGTAATAGACCTATATGCCTCTGAAATATGTAACGTCGAGGCCCAAACCAAAAGTCATTTCTCCCTCCCAATTTGCTCTCTGTGTGTTTCTCTACCATAAAAGGGCTTTTAAACGAGGAAGTGTGTTTGGGAGTTGGGGCTATAATAGGTTAAAAAGTGAATTTTATCCATCGTCCTGTTCTCACCCATTTTAGTCCCAAGTCTCCTTTCAGTCCCAAGTCTCCTTTGCTTAGTTAACACTCACCCTCTCTAGTGTTGAGTGTAAATGTGCCTGTGATTAGCTGAGGCTTTGACCTTCATCGTCTATGACTACATAAAATTTTTTTGAGTTTATTTGATCTATTAAAAGCTTAATTTATAAGCCAAATATGATCTATTGTTTAAAAATAAAAAGCCTAACACGGCCTACCAATCATGATATATTTATAAAAATAGTATGAAACAAATAAATTCATATGAAACCAATAAATTATGGTCAGAACATGGCCTAAAATTATTTTCTTTCTAACTATAATTTCCAATGAATGAGTTTATGCTCTTAGGGTGAGAACCAAGAAGCAGCCCACAAGAGAAGGAATTAGAGGCCATTTGGTACCCGAAATTTTTTGCAGTCGCCAGGAAACCATGCTTGGAGAAGTAACAACCCCACATTTGGTACAATAAAATGAAAAAGTTTAGGGAATGAATATATTTCCCGGCAACGCTTTCTGTATGCAAACCTTTGTACGGTGAAGAGCTCAATAGTTCCATGGATTAAATGGAATTTTTTTATACTCGGGGAACTGGAAATTAAGCACAAAAATATTGATGAAATTAACCTTACTTTTCTTACGATATGTGTAAAAATATTTATTAAGGGGTAAAGTTGGGGTTATTTTCATAAAATAACCTCATTCTCACTAATATTTTATAACCAACCAAACACATATTCAGTAATTTAACCATAAAATCTTAGGAAAACTTTGTCCTACCAAACATCTTTTAATAACATTCCAGCTAAAATAATTTTTCTACCATATTCTGGTAATAATTATTTCTCGGATAAAAAAAAATTTATTCTATCAAATGCCCCTCCAGGGTTGTGAGTTGAGACCGAGGATAAATAAATAACATTTAAGATAATACATTATTTTATTTTAAAGATTTAATAGGTTATCTTATAAGCTTGAAGGGCAGACTTTTCATAGTTAGCTTATATAGCTTATTTGTTAAATAAACTTTTCTACAAGCTTAAGCCTATTCCAATTTTCAAAAAGGTCAAGTTAAGTGAGGCTAATCTAACCCATTTATATCCCTATTTTGACATTGATTGTTTTTCCAATTTTGCAAGCCAAAATTCTATTTCCACCCGCATCCAACTCGTCTACCGTATTGAATGACCTCTACGCTTTATAATTAAAATTTAAAATTTATCAAGCATGTCCTATGAAATAAAATTATATCTTATAGGAGATTAAATTCATAAAAAAATAATGTTATATGATTTAGTAAAAAAATTGCATGTTTTTTGAAAAATATACCTTTTGATTATCTAAAATAACGAGTATTAAAAAAAGTATTTAGTATCATAGAAATTATAAATAATTAAATTTTGAAATATTCATTTAAAGATACATAGCTAATCAGTTACATGATAAAATACTTTAATTTACATTTAATACTATCTATTTTAATTGTGAGGGAGTTGTGATATTAAAAACAAAACTTTTATATACATAAATTTTGTTTGTAATTTGAAACTTTTAGTGCATATAGTGTGAAATATAAGGATCTTCCCACAATTAATTAGCAATATATTGCTAAGCAATGATAGAGATTGTTTAATGCTAATTAAAAACTCTCTTTTTAATTTCCAAATGTGAAAATACTTTCTCTCCTTCATAAGGATTATCTTCACAAAACAGATCATGGATTTGGAAGAATATATGTAGGAAATCGTAAATGCAAAAAAATTCTTTTAGAAAAATTGGTCTCATTATAATGTAGATGTTCTCGAATCAAATATAATTATTTCCCATAAAAAAATACATGTGATATATATATATATATATATATATATATATATATATATATATGTGCTGGATGACAAAAACAGTAAAAAAAAAAAAAAAAAAAAAAAAAAAAAACAGATGAACAGAATATGGAAAAATTCTCTACTGCCTAAAGTAAATAGTTAGTGTCTCTGATTACTAACCAAAAAAGAATAATATATCAGAGTACGATGGAGAATTTGAAACAACCAAAATGCCATAATTTTTGTAGGATCGGATCTCTTGGCTGATCGGCTCCTTTCGGCTGACAAGCTTGGTTTGTTTAAAATGAATATGGTCCTAAGGATTTAAGTTTAATTTGAATTACTATATTATTAATTTAACTTAATTTTGTGCGAGGGTGTTTGACATTTAAATTTTTTCATTAGTAAATTTTTTTATTTATGTATATAGAGTGAAAAAATACAAATTTGAAATGAATTATTTAATTAACATTATATTTATCGTCAATTATTCAAGAAAATTAATTTTATTCACAATTCGTTAATGTTTATCTTAAAATGATATTTAAGCAAAATTTAAATATTAAAAATTAATAATCATAAAAATTATTATAAGAGTTCCAAACTTATAAATTAGCTCGTGGTGTTAAAGTTGGGTCATATAAACATAAATAATGTCACGAGAGTATTTTGTCACGCTTCACCAAATTATTTACCAGACTGCCACGCGAACACTAAAAATTCCCGGAATGTCATGAGGCATAATTTGCCACACTGTGTAGCGAATTATGTTTGCAAATAATTCGCGTGTAGCGAAATATGACATGTCAGGTTGCACAGTCAGCAAAAATGACACGTGTCAAACTTATAGTAATTCGCTATACTGAGTAGCGAATTATGCTTGTTTTGCTGTCAGCTTGACACGTGTCATTTTTGCTGACTGTGCAACCTGACACGTATATTTCGCTATATATATATATATAGATATATATATATACATATATATGTATATATATATGCACATATATATATGTATATATATATATATACATTCTATATATATATATATATATATATCGCGTATATATATATATATATATATTGGTGAAACGTGGCAAAATGGTCAATGTTCCAAATAATGTCACGTGAGTTTTTTTACTATGATTTTAGTAACTTAAATCACACACACATATATATATATATATGGTACATTGCCCTTGGGGTACGGCCCGTTTGGGCTAGCCCCTCATTGTGACAGTGGGTGCACTAAGCTTCACAACCGGAGAAAGGACGAGACTAATCCCCCAACCGAAATTTTTTGGCTTATCCTGTGACCCAAAGATTTTTCAAGAAACTGCTTTAGGCAGGGTTTGATCCCTGCACCAAACAATCACTTGAGAGCTCAGCTGCCAACTGAGCTACCTAGGGGTGTTCATAAACCGATCCAAACCGCAAAAACCGAAACGAAAAACCGAAAACCGAAATAACCGAAAACTGAAAAATCGAAAACCGAAAAAAACCAAAAAAATTTACTGGATTGGATCGATTTTCGGTTTTGATGTTGAAAACTGATTCAATCCAAACCGAACCAAACTTTTTTTTACCAAATTATACCTATCCCAAATAATAGCCGGCCAAAACCATTTTTTTTACCAGATTGTGCTTGTCTGCTACCATTTGTATGTATTAAGTTGTTTCTTACAAAAATTGGCTGATTCTGCTATAAGCACTGCATTTATTTTGTATGTTGTACTGTCATGATAATGCATATACTTGATGGCTTCTTTGCTAGAAACAGGGGGATGAAGCAGTTTAATTCACGTACCTTGGGTAGCTAGATACTAGGTTAGAACTTATAACTATCTGGCATTGGGAACATGTAATTCTTTCACCTTGTGCTATCCAAATGCATGCTATTTTTTATCATTTCACCTTCGGATCTATGTGTAAGAGTTAAGATGTTTTAAATATTAAAAATTACCTGCCATAAAATCCGTACACCAACTTTTGATATACACAAAATTGTAAGATAGATACTACTGATTGTAATTTGTATATTCACTATTCTGATCAACGTGTATATCTTATAATGATGTCAGATGATTAATTTTGGGATGAACTCTGGTCTCTTTGAGCCTTTAACTGATGTACAAAACATGTGAACCAATTCTGATCAACGTTTGAAATGTTTTGAAACATCAACATTTTTTCTGAAAATAATTCTTTTAAGTTTTGTTTTTTTGGCTTTTCAAAAAACCGAAAACCGATCCAATTCAAACCGAAAAAAAATTGGATCGGATTTGAAAAAAATTCAAACCGATCGGATGCTGTAATGACCAAACCGAAGGAATTGAATCGAATAGTTTTTTGCTTCAAAATCGATTCAATCCAGACCGCAAACACCACATGAGCTACCCTTAGGGGTTAGTTTTAAGTTGTTCCAATCATTTCACTGTTGTCTAATTTAACAAAACTAATCTAAGGAGTAAATAATCAAACTAATTGTGAAAGATATAACATCAGTTACATTCAAAGTTTATAAACATGTATTCTTTCAATTAAATTAGTCCTTAAATGTTCATTGCATTGATTAAATTAAAATTCGATGTGAAAACTACTTTGACTGGCAAAGTACATATTGAAAAAACAAAAGACCTAATTTCCATTATTTTAAGGTTATCTTGATTTATTTGATTATTTAAATCCTAATCCAATTCACCGATTAGCTCGCCTTCCTTCCTTTTACATCTCATCTCATTCCGACAATTAAGTTCATCTATCAAATCTTGACACAGAAAGTAGCAATTCCACTCTCATTGGAGAGAATTCAATTTTACTGTGTTGATGTATACTAGCAAGTCATTAATTTCATGTTACATGGGATTCATTTGTTGGTCACCACATCCGAAGTAACTGGCTATGATGTTTGAACTACATTCCTCAATCATATTATTGTAGAAAATCATTTGTAAATATCATTACCCCGGAATGCTCCAATCAAATGACAAACAAGTCGTGACAACGCTAGCATTCATAACGAATAATTTGCCTCAGACAATGGTAGCAAAGCAAGGATTGTCAACTGCCACAAAGGTACAGTGAAGCTCTTCATTGATCATTCATTACTTTTGTTTGTAGTATCGAAACAAGTGTAGTCATGATCCACAAGGCAAATGATTAATCAAACTCAAATTTTAGTAGGGACAACAAGACCAACTAGTTCGAGATCCATGGATTCCATTCAGAGGTGGCGCATATCACTCATTAATCTGCAATATCTCCTACCGCTATTTGCTACAAGGTATTTTTTAGGATTTTTTTTATAAATTTTTTATTTTCAAATATGATCATAAATCGAATGTTTGTATCATATTTTTGAAAATCATGAATTCCGGGTAAAATAAAATTTCTCTTCTATCAAGTGTCTCCCTAAATTCTGTAATTCTATTATGAGCTCAAGTTTTGTCCACATTTCTTTAAAACAATTTGTTCGCTCGATCGTTTAAGAATAATGGACAATTGTTAGGGAATAAATAGAATTACATTTTTTACAATTGGTGATACTAACATAAATAAACCTTTCAAACTTAACAAAATGACAGAATAATTGTTACGGAGTGATATGATTTAATATAATATGTATAGAAAGTAAATTCGAAAAAAAATTACCGGAAAAAATTCTGAAATCCTTTTATCCTTTATATCTATAAATACGCGAAATGAACAATTTGAAAAACCACATCAATTCGGTGGACACATTTTTCAACTTTTTATTTAAAGTTAGGTGAAGATTATATTTATTATTTCTTATTATCAAATTTTAATTGTTAATTTTTATCAATCTAATGATTATAATTTATTTAATTATGTTTATTAATTAATTATTAATTTTTAATGAATTATAATCATTAGATTGACAGTAATCAACGATTAAGATTTGACAGTAAAAAATGAGATAGTAAATATAATATCTTCCTTAAAGATCACACCCACGGAGAGATAGAGGATATGATATGATCAATTTATATCAGTATAAGAAGTACAAGTATTATGTTATAAAAAAAAAGAATTACAAGTATTATACCACATCTTAGACGTTGATTTTCATGCATCTAACAGTTAAGATTTATTGGATCATAATATTTAATTAGTTAATATGACTCAATAAATTTCAATCGTTGAATAAACGAAAATCATTAGTTAAGATGTGGTATAAGACTTATTATTCTTACATCGGTATATGAATAATCTGCCCCTATATATATGTGTGTATGAAAAACTACTCTCATGTAATATGAGAGTGTTTTTACCTCCAACCGACCCATAGAAATTTGTGACACTTTTTTTTTTTTTTGTAAATGGCGAGCCCATCACATATGTATGTAACATGAGAGATCTTATCTCCTACTCTGTGAGATTATATGAGACCTATATATAGAGAGTTTGATATTTCTCGTGAGATAATTTTATCTCCTATATACATATAAAAGTAAGCGAGCCATATTATTATTTTTATCTCTTCTTTGTGTGTAGAAGATAAATTTCTACAATATAAAAAGCAGTAAACTTATATATATATATATATATATATATATAATAAATACAATTTTTCTTAAAATTTTCAATCCCATTACTTAAAAAAAGGGAGATTTTTGTGCTAAGAAAACTGTACATTGCCGTACCATAATTTTTTAATAATGGTTTTTAAACTTATTTAACATTTTTTTGAATTTATATTCCTTATCCAACTCAAGAAGATTTTGTTCTCATGCACATACATCATAATTCCCCCTGCCACTTTCCTTCTTCTTTTTTTTTTTTTCATCTCTCCTAGCGGGTCCTACTTGTATTGAGTGTGTAGGTAAAATTATGCAATATAAGAAAATCCCATATTTTATGGTTTTTTTAAAAGTTTAAAGAAGATTTCATTCCTAAAAATGGGAAAAATATAATATATTTCAGGTTCACCATTTATTCCGTGGTCCCTATTCATAAATAATATTTTTTTTCATTTCTATCCATCTTTTTTTTTATTTCTCCCCCTCAATTCCTCTTTTATTTTTTTATTTTGGAGAGGGACTACCATGGTTTATACCCGCAAGAAAAACTTCTCCTAAAAATGAAGGGTTATACTTGAGAAAAAATGACACTCAATTTTTCAGCTTTCCAAAGAATTTTAATATAAACTTAGTAACAAACACCCCCTAAACTTAATCAAGTGTTATTGAGATAAATTTTAGTCAAACAAACACATTTTTAAAATTTATCCGGAATAAAATATTTCCAATCACATCTCAACAAAATTATTTTCTCAATAATTTTTTTTTTTCTCTTGTACCAAACGCGCACAAAAGTCATACTCAACCTTAGTTTAAAATGTTAGTTTCAAATCCTCATGCATGCTCACAACCAGTTTACTATTATTGCTTCGAAATTACATGTATTAAGTTCAAGGATTAAAAATTAAAAAATAAATCAGTTTAAATGAGAAGACAACATGAGTTTATCTTATGGTCTCACAAGCAGCCATGAACCATGTGGATATTTTATATAAAAATACATAAATAAAATTTTAAAAAACGAACCAGTAAATGATAGTTTGAAATATCACGAGAAATAAAAGAGTACATTGAGATGTGACAAATGGTACAGAGTATGAATTCGGCATGTCAAGTCGCTGTTTTTCTTTTATTGTTTTCCCTCAATATTTAACGTTAAATCACATCATTTCAGAATTCAGAGCAATCCCGCATTTCTCTCTCTTTACCTTTCTACTCTTTGAATTTTCTGTCTGACTTTTTTATATCTCCTTCTCTCTCTATCTCTCGCTGAATTATTTTTGGGAATAGATTCTATGGGAGAGTAATCATTTTATCATGTTTGGACAAAAAAATTACCAGACTGTCATTATGTAAATTTTATTATAACCCCTACACAGTGTAACAAATTATGCAGATAATTCGCTAGAAAAAATATATATAATTTTTAAATGAGTGATTGTGATCAAATAACATGACTACATGATCACTTATTCACGTGGAAGGATCCGACCCATTATTTTTTATATTTTATAATTCAATTATGTAAGGATAGAGTGATTTTAGTGGTTTTTTATTCCATGGATATTATAATTCTCATTTAACATAAGAATTACATATTTTTGATTAAAACTACTTATTGTTGATTAAATAAAGAGAAAAAAATATAATTTTTAAATAAGTGATTGTGATCAAATAACATGACTATATGATCATTTTTTCACGTAAAATGATTCAGTCCCATTTTTTTGTTATATTTTATAATTCAATTATATAAGATTTTAATTCTTAAATGACAATTATAAAACCCTTATTCTATAATGGGTGCTTTCTACAGTTTTTTTTGGCATTTGGCGTTTAGCTTGCATTCTTGATGTGCCCTTTTATTATTTTAAATTATGTTGAAGCCCCATGTGCCTTTTTTTTGTTTTCTTTTGAGAACTGGTTGAGAGAGCATGTAAGAAGAGTAGTTACTAGTTACTTACTACTTACTAGCTAGCACAAACATAGAGAGAGAGAAAGTAGAATCTATAAGTTATAGAAACTCACATGCACCCTTCTTTTACCACTTGCTTGAGCTTATTTTTTGGTTGCAAACAGAGTGAGAGAGAAAAGAGGGAGCCTGTTTCGTTCCAAACAGCACTGAAGAAATGACTAAAGAAGAAGACTTTAAGCTCCTTAAAATCCAGGTCTTTCTACCCCTTATCCATCACATGCTTTCTGTCTTTTAAGAACCTTTCTTTTCGTTTATTATGGTTTTATTTTTTAATTTTTGTTTTCTTTGAACACAGCAAAGTTGGGTATTGGTCTTTTCCTGAGGAATCTTTCTGTTTTTCTATTTGTTGTTTGCTTTGTTTCTTCTCATTTTCATCTTACAGACTTGTGTTCTCAAAGTGAACATTCACTGTGATGGGTGTAAGCAGAAAGTGAAGAAACTCCTTCAGAGAATTGAAGGTCCTCACTTTCTTTTCATATCTCTCGTTTACCATTTCCTGTCTTGTCCTAACTATTCACTCACTTTGCTCTCATTATGCCCATTCTTGTCTACATTATCTTTACCTTGCCTTGTTTTCATGACGAGTAAATGTAAATGTACGGAAGAGAAAAGATTGGGTAAATTTTTCTTATATGGAAATCATAGTATAGTACATTCATGATATAAGAATCATACTCAAATTTAGTGTAGTAACATTATTTACTCACATTAAAAAGATTTCCTTTCGTAAGTTATGGGAGTTGAAGGAAAAAAATTAAAAAAAAAACTTTTCCTTTCGTAAGTTATGGGAGTTGAAGGGCCGGCCGGAAAGGCTGATTAGAGTATTCCCTTCCCCGGACACTCACGAAGTGGATATTTGAAATGGGTCGGCACTTTTTTGTTGCCTATTCAGCACTGATTTGCTCCTTTGAGCAGTTAGGCTTTTAGTTTGGTATTTGGAACTTGTAGCAGTTTTCTTAATAAATGTCCTAGTTTGATTTCTAATGTACCATATGGATAATGTGAAGTAATTCATAAAAAAATATTGAGGAGACTTTGTCAGATAAGAGATATAACAACAAATTTTCCCCATGGAAGAAAATATCACTTTGGAGTGCTCTTTAAAGTGGGAAGCATAACATATTTCTACTTCCTGGAAGGTGGATATAAGATTCTCGAGTTTATCTATTAATTTATTGCCATGTTTGATATTTTTGGTCACTTGTTCTTTAGGTGTTTACCAAGTTCAAATAGATGCAGAACAGCAGAAAGTAACAGTTTCAGGTAGTGTGGATTCTGCAACTTTGATCAAGAAACTGGTCAGAGCTGGTAAATATGCTGAGCTGTGGTCTCAGAAATCAAATCAGAACCAAAAGCAGAAGAACAACAGTGCCAAAGATGACAAGAACAAAGGGCAACAAAAGCAAGGACTGGTGAAGGGGCTTGAGGCTTTCAAAAATCAGCAGAAATTTCCTGCTGTTAGTTCTGAAGAGGATGATGACTACTACGACTATGATGATGACGAAGACGATGATGACGAAGAGATGCGGTTCATCAGGGAGAAAGCCAATCAACTGCACTTGCTCAGGCAGCAAGCAGCAGCAGCTGAGGCAAATAATGTGAAAAAAGGTATTGGAGCCATTTCTGCAGTTTCCAACAATGGTAAGATGAACAACAATGTTGGCAATGCCAATGCCAATGGTGGCAAGAAAGGAGGCCCAAATCAGAATATAGGAATGAAGGACATCCCTGGTGGGCTTGATCAGAAAACCTTAGCAGCATTGAAATTGAACAATGCTCACTTGGGTGGTGAAAGCCTCAATCTTGGAGAAGCCAAAAGGGCAAATGATATTGGAGCTATGATGAGTTTAGCTGGGTTTAATGGTAATGGTGCTAATGTAGGTAGTGCTACTGTTCTTGGGGGAAATTCCAATGGTTTGGGATGTTTTCCTGTTCAGTCCAACAATATGATTCATGGATCTTCAAATGGTGGTGGTTTTGCTACAGGCCAATATCCATCATCTATGCCAATGAACATGAATGGCTTCAACAACCATCAATCCCCATCACCATATATGATGAACATGAACATGCAGGCAAGGCAAGCCATGCAGCAACAACCCCAGATGATGTATCACAGGTCCCCTTTTATTCCTCCTAATACTGGCTATTACCACAATCATAACTATAGCCCTGCAAATTACTCTTACTCCTTCCCCAGTTATCATGGGGATGATCATGATCATGATCACTCTGCTGCACACATGTTCAGTGATGACAATACTAGCAGCAGCTGTTCTATAATGTAACAATAGATTGTAGAGCTAAAAAGTGAAAAAAAGGAACAAAGCATGTTGGTTTGACCTATTTACCAAGCTAGTATAGAGTTTGACTGTAATTTGGTGGGGGCAGATGAATGTGTTAGAGGGATGGATGTGTGAGTGAATCATATCAGTGTACTGTGTAGTGGTTGAGATGATGTATGCTTTTGTTTTAAAAAAAATGTCTTTGTTTGTTCTTCTGTCTCATAACTGGCTTCATGTGTGTAGTAGTATATGATTTATGTATTAGTCCTATTTCCTAACTTTTTTCTGGCTGAATAAAGTATCATGCATCTAAGAGAATATATATTATTCAAACCTAACTTTTAGGGTTTGAGGGACATAATGAATGGGTGTCCTGTTATTTTATATTGGATATAGGACATTCTCGAAATAGAGAAGGTGACAAAAGTTGCTGTTTTCTGTGCACAGAGAGACATGATGACTCTGTGTGTCTAGGAGCAGTTGGGTTGACAATGTGCATCGCTGGTGAATATTGTATTATTATGCACGTTAGGTGGATAAGCACGCGTATGTCACGTGTGTAATCCTGCAGTGCTGTAACCGACAGGACCACATTGCAACTTGAAGTTGGTGATATATAATATAGGGTTTTATAAGAGTTATGATATAATAAAAGTGATTGTGTTATGTTATAGAGATTCGTTTTGTGTGTTTTTTTTTTTTTTTGTTGTGGGCCCACAAAATATTGTGTGTGTAGAAAATTTTTTATGATCATGTTAAATGATAGATGATAAATCTTATAATATATGTACTAGTATGCTAATTATACACATATGATGCTGATAGCCCCGCCAGCCAGGTAATAATTAATAGTTGTCACAAAGAACTGCACTATGTTTATGGTTCTTATCCAAAGAGAAATTTAAAAACTGAACATTGTAGGCTTTTTCTAATAAGGAAAAGGAACTCAGAAAGGTTGAAGCAGACTATTTAGAACGGCTACTTTTTAGCACTCCCTATAGCCTTTGCTTTCATTTATATACCTCGTTCTCATCAATTCTGAGGGTAAATTGATTATGTTTTTAAGTCTAAACTTTTTTCAAAGCAGATAGCCATTCATACTAAATGAAAAATAAGCGGTTTTATTCATATTCATAAATTAAAATAACATTCACCTATAATTATCTTTGTGAAAGTACCTTTTAAATTATGTGTGCGTCTTTGGAGCAAACTGCGTATATAAAAAGGCAAAGAAATGAAGGCTGTGTAACTTTTAAGATGATCATTGATCATTGAGCGTTTTATACCTTCATTATCGTTCTGTCTATATGATAAAGATATCTAACCCAAGGTTAATAGATCGATATTGGATCGAGTTTCTTCTTTAAGGTATCTATGAAGTAAATACAATGAGATGACATATCACTGTACATAACTGATAACGGTGTTAGCCAAATGGATAGTGTGTGCAATATTTGTTTGAGAGATATTAGATCATAGTTTTATCTTCTATTTATAGAATTTTATATGTGGATATATTAATTCTGGGCCATCTATTCATAATCTCAAATGTCTTCTTGCAATTGCTCTTTGTTGGACTTTTAAATATACGAGCCTTATATAGATTCATAATAAGGTTTTATAAGAGTTATGTTGTAGGAAAAGTGATTGTTTTATATTATAGAGATTCGTTTTGCGTGCCGCAATTTTATTTTATTTTTTGCTGCAGGTCCCACAAAATATTGTGAGTGTAAGAAAGTTTTTGTGGTCATGTTAAATAATAGATGATAAACCCTTCATGATAATTAAGAATAACGAAAGCTTTTTCCTTTCAAATCTTTCATCGAAACACATTGCAAACACTTAAATCTCATTATGATGTGATGAGTAGAATTATTATTGAAAAAAAAAAAAAAAAAACTAAGACAAAGGGCACAAGGGCCATCTTGTGTTGTAAGCAAAACACAAGCGCCAAGACAAAGAGAATCTAGGAGCAATAAATAATGAATAGAATGTTATGTCTACAAATGTGGTTGCCAGCAAATTCAACCTAACAGGTATAAAGTCGAGTAGATAGAGGCTCACACACACACACATATGCACTTATTTTTTACTATTCAAGCCTTATTCAGGAGCCGAAGGACAGTAATGTCATGGGAAGAATACACTTTTTCTATTCTCGGCAGAACTGTTCATAATCTCCGAACATTTGAATATTGTCTATCGATAAAATCCATACCTTATTCAAATCCTTATGCTTATTTATTGGTCGTCCGGCTAATTAATATATCAACTACGCAAACTACTTCATAAATGACCACGCATGCCACATATAAATTTATTTATTTTTTTTCTCTATCTTTCCTCTACCCGGTCATTTTTTAATAAGAGAGAAATCACTCTCAATTAAGAGGAGTACATTGTTACTTAACTCACATTACAGAGATTTGAGCCCACGAAAATGATAAATATCAAATAGTGATCCAGCTGAAAATGTCTCTCAAAATGATATTACACAAAAAAAACCTATAATTGACTTAAAGGACACATAAGAGAGAGAGAATACGTGTTTTCGAAGATAGGTGCTTTAAAAAGAGAAAATTGCGTTCTGGGAATGTGACAACGTAATAGATTGATAGTGTGTTTTAATATGTTTTTATACGGAGGTAGATCGTATGACATTGGTGTCAAATTTGAAGTTTGACACCTCATCTGAGAGCGCCGTTAGGTAAAAAAAATCGACGACTCTGATTTGTAAGCATGTGATACCATTGATTTTTTTGATCTAGATGACAATGTACTCCTCTTAATGTGATTACTAAGAGGGCTTTCCAGTTTTCCTTCAAATCATCTTAACCGTTTAGATGAGAATTTTACATTGAAAGTTGAAAAGTGCAGATACATGCCACGAGCTTGTGGCATGGATGCCACTTGCGACGCCAAAAGAAAGATCCTTATCCGAATAAGACACCAAATAGCTACAGTAAATAAACCAAAATGAAATTCACCTCTACATCATAACAATGCTTGTCTAATTAATTGTCTATAATATATTTTCTGCAGCTCTCTTAGTAAATTACAAGACTGATGGAAACTTATCAAGCCATTTCATTGGCTTATGAAGAAAACAGAGTGAAGAAACAAAGAGCATACGTGGCTAATTTCCATGTACTAATCCTCTACTATAGTTTCTGCATTCTGGTTTTGAAGCATTGCCACAGGACTCAGCCAAGATAAAATATTATTAAATGATAGCACATCTTTCACAGTATGTAGCAAATGATATGCTCCCATCACATGCTGGATGACATGGCAGCTGAATACGAAAGACAAGGTTGATGAAGTCAACTAAAATGCCAAGAATCATTCAAAAACAATATTTATTGTTCCTTTACTCACATTTAATACGAAAGTTTACAATCTCTTTTCCTCTTTTCTCTTCACCGATCACCCAAAACCATATTTTTTTTTAATATAGTTTATAATATTGAATGAGGCAAAATTATCTCATACACATACAATAAAGTGGGTTGGATCCCCTTATTTTATTTCTCTCTCTTCTCCTTAATAGATTTCACATACTTTTTTGTGTGTGCATGTGTATGAAAGAATTTTGTTTCATGCAACATGATAAACTATATTCCCTTTTGTTTTTTGTTTTTTTGGTATAAAAGACAGAAATAGATTCTCTCATGTGGAAAAAAAAAAAACATGATATGGTCATGTGGGAAGATCACAACCATACAAAGGTAAATCAACGGTTATGATTTCGTAACTACCTATTAATATTTTTTTCTCTCATCCTTTATTACCATTGATCCACCTATGTATAGTTATGATTTCCCACATGACATGGTCATGTGAATTTTCACATGAGAGGATCCAGATCAATAAAAGACCATCTTTTAACTTATTTGTTTTTGTGAAGTCAATATTGAAACTAGATATCTTTTAGGATTTTGTGGCTTGATGCAGGCAATCGTGGCTTTGCTATGTCCATTCCCGTCCTTTCCCCTACTCAATATTTATGCTTAATTTCAACTTTTGTCCCTCCATTTTTGTTTGGTTCACGAAGAAGATTTTCTTTTCCTGCTAACACAAACAGCAGCTGAAACCCACTAAATACATGTGAGGCCCATCTGTTTTTTGCATCATCCGGAGAAAAAAATCTTCTCCTTTGACATAAGAAACCATTATCCTTTTTTGTTTATCTAGGAATTTGGTCCCTCTGGTGTGAGTTTTTTGAGTGCATATGCCTCTGTTTTTATTATAGAAATTAAGTACAATGGTTAAGAGTTTTTCTATAGAGAAATACAAATCTCCTATAAACATGTTATCTCAAGTTTTCTATAGAGAAATACAAATCTCCTATTACAGGAAATATATTATCTCATGTTGCAGAGACAAAATATATGAGATCCAGTTTAAAAAAAAAAAAATAAGAGGCGGGGATTTTCAATCTGAGTGCAGGAGAGAATGATTTCTCCTGCAACAAGAAACTGATTCCCCTTTACAAGAAATTTTTTGACACTTTATTTTATCAGGTGAAATCCTTTACTAACCCCACTAATACAGAGTGGACTCAGTTTATTTACTGAGACCCACATGAAATTTCACATGTTTCTAGCAATTATTTTAGCCGAAGAATACTAACAATTTGACACTTTCTTTTCAGCATTCCTCTCATTAGTTAATTTGCATTATACAGCCAACACAATAGGACAGTCACAATCCATGCTTCTTCATTAAGTAAATACCAGAGGTTAGGAATTGCAGTTAATTGCTCTATAATCAACTGCCTAGAGGAACAAAGATTGGCCTAATGGACCTAATTGAAACTAAATGGACTAAATTACTTGGATGGGCAAAATAAAGGGACCAAAATTGCTATTTCATTACTTGCATTGATATTTTGCTTAGACAAAGACAAGTTATTGCCAATTTCTTTGGAAATAACTAAGACTTCCCCACCACTGCAGATCTAAATCCAGCTCGGATAAAGTATCAAGATTATCGGTACTATGAAAATTCTATCAAGAGTTGACAACAGAAAACTACTGTAGTCTTGACTTTCTTTCCCCCTACATAACCATTGCAGAACATTGAAGATCATCATATGATACAGCACAACTATCAATTTCTTACCACAAAACTACATCATCCAATTGGAGATTCTGATGCTAAGTTTATTCTGAGATTAAACTCCAAACACGAACACAACCATCCTCTCCTGAACTGACCACTCTTTCCTGGTCAATAAAAGTCAAACCATAAACTCCACCTAAATGAGCACCTTTTATGGTTCTGCGGCTCGATGCTGGCTTTCCAATTTCATATATAATGACACATGTATCAAGTGAACCGGTAGCTACCAGGCTGCTATCAGGTGACCAAGCTAGGCAATTAATACGTGCTGTGTTAAACAACATGTTATTAAGCTTCACCTGAAAGAGAAAATTTTCAGTCAAATGCCCGCTCAAGAAAGGAAGAATTTACTCTCAGTCAAAATAGCTAAGAATTTCAGCAACTATCATCTATGAAGTACATGAACTTGAAGAAAAAATCCGTGTCTATGTTGGACACTTAGTGATGGATTCATTTCCAACACGATGCAAAACAAGTTGACAACTCAAATTCTGTTGTGTTTTTGTAGGGGATGAAGCACTGTTATTAAAAACCTGTCTTGTAAGAGATCTTTAATTGTGTGTTTAGTCATATCCGGCGTGTCCCTTACGTAAATAGTCAACATTTAAACGCTAAATTTTCTTGCAATTATCCTCACAACAATATTATGTCCCTTACATATATATGCATTTCGGGTATATGTAACTTAGCATTAACAACACTGAATACCACCATTCCTCACATGTAACATGCTCTATTTATCAAACCTTGTCAACAAAGGTCAGAAATGGGTATAGCACTTTTGTGATGTTATAGATTAAGCTAACCTATAAGAAAAGGGGGAAATATACAGAGTCTTTCCCTTGTCTATTTCTTTTCATCAGAGTTTATTTAAAAACACATATCACCCTTCCCCCGAGCAAGTGGAAGTGTAAGTGCCACCTTTACAAGGAAGGTTAGAAATGTAATGCCCCTCATAATGTCTCCTATATCCTCAAAATTGGGAACATTAAGTTTCAAGATACGCCTATATAGTAAAATTAATGTTGTTTGACGAAAGGGGAGGTAGGTTTCTATAATATGGTTATAATCAGTAAGAAAGCCGCATGTAATATTCAAAACTAGGGGAACGGTTTTTGACATTTGGCCATAGCTTGGTGGAAGTTATTGCAATCCCCCCTTAAATAAATCAAGAATTGTGGCCACCCAAATGAATTCATCACTGCAGCTCATTATGTAAGCAAGTTAGAACAAATTCATAAAGCTAAGTAGCTAACATACTTGAAAATTAGACGCACACATCATGATGGCTCAAGCAAGAATACTACAATCAAGAAGAGAAAAACTGATATATCTTATTTCAAATAGGAAATATTGGTATCCAAAATATTCAGGCATGAAACACTTGAACTTCATGTAACAATCATTTCAGGCTCAAGTTACCTCTTTGGAATCACGGTCCCACACAACAGCTTCACGATTCAAATCAGCTGATGCAAACATGGAAACGTCTGGAGAATATCTGATTACATTGATGGCACCTCGGTGCTTCTCAAGGACGATCTGTTCTGTAAGTGTATCTCCTGAGACAGAATATATGTGCAACTTACCATCTTGCCCACCTACAATTGCTTCACTACCATCAGGTGAAATAGCAGATGCAGTCACAACAAAGCCCAGGTTTATAGTAGAGACAATGTTTGAACCGTTAAGTAAGACAATCCCAGATTCAATTGCAACGAGAGCAAGTTTAGGGGAATTTAGTGCAAGGCTCAAATCCTTAGGTTGACTTCCAACATCAACATGCTGAGCAGGACCAAAATTATCCCCATCAAGAGGAACTCTGTATACCTTCATTTAATACATTCAAATTTAAATACTATCAATTCAAGGTAATAATCATCAGTGTTTAGAATAAAAAGAAAGCTCAACTTTCATTAATGCTTATGAAGAAGTAAAAGAAATAACTAGACAAACAATTGACTTGTGACAAGATTGACAGCCCAATGATACTTTGCTCCCTCGACGGATTAAATTATAAAATCAAGAAATCAACAAGTTTACTTCAACTACTTGTAAGTAAAAGGTCAAGGAAATAACAGTAAAAAGATGAATTTTACAGTTAGCATTTGAATATTTGTTAACACCAGAATTATTAATATCTTCTTTTAGTTCTGACCATTTATTGTAGCCACGGAACTCCTTGAAGATCTCGACTACTTCTAATCATTAGTGTGCATATTTTGGTTACATGTATATATATTCTTTAACTATAGTATTAAATCCATAAATTGAATGCATTGTATAGGACAACTTCTAATTTATAAAAATTAGACTCTCATTTATTTATTTATTTAATTTTTTGACAAAGTTAAACATATTGTAGTGTATCGCATGTAATGTATAGGTGTCTCGAATCTTTCAACAAAACAATTGTGCAAAAATGGTGATAGTTTAAACTGCTACTGTTCTTTGAGAGTGTATCAAATTTTCTCCACATGCATAGATTTATTGTGAGATAGAAAGACATGATAATCGTTTCTCAACGTCAAAGGAATATGAACAATATGCGGGAAGTTCCTTTAGATTGAGTAATAGCTCCGCGTTGAGTAAAGAATTCATTTGAAAGATGTGCTGACTGTGGATGTATGATCCAAACAGTAGTTTAAAACATCAAAGAAAGCAAAACAAGCAGCATTAAGAAACAATTCAGCATTCAGAACTGTGTTTAAAAAACTTGATCCGAAAATAATAGTCACATATTTTTAAATATCTCCATCTTATAAATTCCCATTTCAAAAAAGAAATGGACTTCTAACAGCTATTTAAGAAGAACAAAACTTCTTTTAATTCCAATTTGGAAGTCAAAATTATGATTTGGTAATAATGATTGAAGACTACATCTAATTCATGTTGAACCTGCAGTGAGATGCACTAGTGAGCATTGCTTCACAAATATTCATTAAACACCATTATAACAGTTGCAAAAATCAGAGGCCTAGACCTAGATTCACATCAGATATAAACAAGTTCAACCTCTAATACTGGAACCAACGTACTTGATTTTGCATGTACTTTCAGGATGATACATAAAAATAACAGATTCCAGGTTTGGCTATTACCAAATGTAATTCAAATGCAATCAGAAATATTTACCACATCTAAAAATAATTCAGCAATCACAGTGAAATTAGAGGTGAAGCTTCAGTCTTTTATATGGGCATCAATGACGAAACAGATGGACAGAAGATGTATCTACATGTTATTTTTTATGCATGCAAATCAAAGAACTCTTGTGATGATGATAATGAGTGATGACTCAAGTCTATCAGTTACCTTGTTGTCAAACCCAGCAGTAATGACTTCTTCTTCGCCAGCTGCTAATAAGTGGATAAATCCAAATTGTTTACTCTCAAACTTACCACTGTACCCAATGCCTGGAATCCATCTAATGATCACTCCATCATAGCTGCTGGACAAAAGCATCTTTTCACTTCGGTTGAGCAGAGTCAAAACGGTGACATTCTTCATGTGACCAGATAATGACAATGGGCTTTTATCTAAATCCATAGCAGAATATAAATTAATCGCGCCACCAAGAGAGACAGTAAGCAGATGATCATTCTGCCAAAGACAACCAACAAGCATGTCTTCCACACCCCCAGATTCAGTACATGCCAAAGTCTTATTTACTGTTCCACTACCGTCCTCAAGAATATCCCATACTTTCGCAGATTTGTCAGCAGACACCGTAAGAACCTGAAATTGATTGATATGTAATTTAAACTAGAATGAAAATAGCAGCCCTGAACATCGAAAAGCTCACAAGTAAGATCAAAACAATTTCCTCCTTACATGATGAGATTTGTATTTGCTCATAAGTTATTATACTTTCAAAAATATAAATATCATCAGTCATCGCTGTAATGTACCTACCCCCCCCCCCCCCCCCTTTCATGGAAGTCACCTGAAACGGTAAGATTCAAATGCAAGCAGGAGCTCACCTGTTTACTGTCAGGACTCCAGCTAACAGCATATATGCTACCTTTGTGACCATCCTCTGCGGTCAACTCTCCAAGTTTATTCCCTGTCTTTCCATCATATATAATACCTTTCTTATCTGAGCTAACAGTAATAAATTTGCTCCCATCTGGAGAAAATCTAACACAGTTGATGAAATTCGAATGGTCCCTGCATATACAGAATGTCTTCTATGACAACCTGAATAAGGAAATGGAAACCAACTCAACCCAAAACATTTCTTTCATGTTAAAACTCGATCTTATTTTCAAATGTAAAGATTTGGTAACGCCATGGGATAATACTCTTGGAGTCTAGGTCATACAATATAAAACTATAATGAAGTTATCCTCATGCAGACCATAGTGTCTTTCCATTTTATCATCATACAGAATTGACATCAATGCATGCTTCCTGCAGATAAGTAAGATTTTCTGCAATATATTAAATTATGGAATGGAAACAACACCGCTCTGATTCTTGGCCTTCATCTTGACATGAGTGGAGTTCATGTCAGTCTATTTATATAATTTCTTGATGTGTCAACTGCCTAGTAAAAGACATACATTCATTTTTGTGTGGGTATGTGTGCTTAAGAGAGAGAGAGAGAGAAAGAGAGAAATTGAGAAGAAAGAATCAGCAAGTATAATTAATACCTTTACCAATAAAATAGAGATGCCAACTCTAACAGAAACGCCTTTCACAGAAAATGATATACACTACCCCCTTAAAAAAGAAGACAAGGGAAAACAAAATGAAAAATATATTGAAGTATTTATCCACCATGAAATCAGAGAGAGATATATACAACCCCAGATAATAATACTTACCTGATGGACATATTGAACTTGAACGGTGGACCATCATAAAAATTGGCTAAAAAATCTTCTCCACATGTGACAATGCGGAAAGGCCTTGTTGGTTTGAACGCACAACTTAAAACCCGCCGCGAATGGCCATCAAAATCACCAACAGTGGAACCTGAATCCCACCTTAAAATGCAAAATATATGAAAGATGCAAAGAGGGGTCAGGTGTTGAAAAGATGGAAGCACATTTGCACATGCATGCAATAGCCAATTCTTCTAAGAAAAGAGAAACGAAGCTCACAACGTGCTAATTCAAATTCAAGCATTATTAGTTGGTATCCTTATATAATTTATGAATTAAGTCATAACTAAAAAAAATAAAAACGAAAATGATGTACACAAATTCAAACAAATTAATATCATTTCAAAGTTAGGGAATTACATAGTAACATTGTTGAGATAATCATGCATTGGTTGTATGTGCAACTAAAATGGAGTTTATAATTGGGTACTCTCCTTTGAGCTAGTTTTTGGGGTGGTGTATCCCACTTTATTGGTTGTATGTGCAACTAATGTGGAGTTTATATGAACTAACTTTTGGGGTGGTGTAGTTAACATTGTAGTTGAAAATGTAATCAACCGGTATCAATAAATTGTTATGAAAAGAATTTCTATACTATTTCCTTGGTCTTGTGAGAACAAATAATATTAGTTTGGATACTCTACTAGGCATGGTCATATTCACAACACGTGTAGCAAGTGCTTATGTCACGAAAAAGTGTGCTTAATATTTAAAAAAGAAAAAGGTTCTGGCCATTAATGTTGTTACTTGTTGAGATCCACTTTTCCACCACACTAAAATAACGATATTGAAAATTGAGTTTCCAGTGACTGTGACAGTATCATCCTGTACAAAATTCATCTCAATTCAAAATTGATTTTAGAATCACAAAAGTGCAATTTAGAGTATGATTAATATTTTTTTAAAAAAGGAAAAATGTAAGAAAAGAATGAGAAGGTAGTTACATAAAGGCGCGAACAAATGACGTGCCCTTGCCTTCTCCACATGCGACGATCCTCAAGCAATCGGAGGACCACTGAAGGTCATCGATCCGACCCGAGAGGACCCGGAACTCGTTCTTCAGAACATAATCGTTGTGGGTCCCCCAGATGCGAACCGTGCCGGAGACGTCGGCGGAGGCGATCCACTCGCCGTTGGGGGAGTAGCGCGCCACCGTGACGGGGTAGGCGTGCTCGCCGTACACGGAGACCTGAAGGGGGTTGTCGAGGTTGCGGATGATGACGGATCGCGCTGTGCAGTAGAGAATGTTGTTGGATTTGGAGTCGCCGGAGATGAGAATGCCACGGCCACGCTCGGTGGAGGGTACACACGCGTAGGTCTCTGAGAGGGTCGCCATTGTGGAATTGGCGTTCAGTGCTTTGGTCTCTGCACATTTTTGTGGTGTGAGTTATAGAGAGAGAAAGGAAGAGAGAGAAAGTAAGTCCGGGAATGGAGGACGACGTTTTGAACAAGTTGGCGGGTAACAAAACGGAATCTTCTGCTCTCTAGTCACCACTCACATTTTCCATTTTTCCTATCAATCATGTTCCACTTCCATAGTTCCATTCCTAATTTTTTTTTAATTATTTTAAGGGATAAGATTTATTCATTTTATTGTACAAATATTTTTTTTTAATTTTAATAAGGCAATATAATATATTTTATATAAACACTAATTTATCCATTTTATTGTCAAAACGATCCGGTAAAACATGTATAAATTTTTATACCAAAAAAAAAAAAAACATGTATAAATTTGTATTTAAAATGGTAATATATATTTTAAAAGGGAGGGATATATTGTTTATTAATTTAATTTTCCTACTCTTATTGTTTTTTTTTTTTGGTTTTATAAGAGTTATGTTGTAAGAAAAGTGATTGTGTTATGTTATAGAGATTCATTTTGCGTGTCAGAGTTTTTTTTGTTGCGGGCCCCACAAAATATTTTGTGTGTAGCAAATTTTTTATGATCATGTTAAATGATAGATGATAAACCTTTTTTTTATAGTTTAAATCTACGGTTTCAAATATAATAATATTTTTATATATCTCTCACTTATTTTTCTCAACTAATTCCACTAATTATTTATTACTTTAGGTTTAAATATAATCAACAATAATAAAGATAGAAAGATTAAATATGTAGATAATATAATTGTCCCCTATATTAAGTTGTGATTTATTTGCATATAAAAAAGGAAAAATATTTACCCTGTTAAACGATAGTCGTTTTAGTAAAAATTAATATTTTTATTTAAAATTTAAATTAAAAAATCTATTTTCTCTTCCCATAATTTTCATTGTGTATCCTTTTACTTAAAATAACATAATTTTATATTTTTAAAATAACAAATACCAAACTCATATGAAAAACAATTATAGTCTACCAAAAAAATATTTATTTATTAAATGAAAATAAATTACGGAGTAGTAAAAATATATTTTGATAAGAAAAATATCAAAAAAATGCCAGAAAGAAAAGAGTAAAATACCGAAAGACATGAATTTTCAAAGTTGGAAGAGAACATAGAAATCTTTTGTTTGAATCGAGCTGCTCTGTATTCATTTATGATAATTCAACCTCCTGGTTCTAGAAATAAAAACGAAATAAAGATATCTAGTTGGCGGAGTCGGTCCAAAAAGTTAGGTAGTATCAAAAAAATTTGACATATTAAATTATCAAAATATATATCATAATTATACAAATTTATTATGAAAAAAATTTACTATAAATTCAAATATAGTTATATAAATTATGTACTAAATAATGTCGCATAACATTAAAAATTCAAACAAACAATTGTTATTGATTATATATCAAAACAAACATATAAAAATGCACTTACTGTTTCAATATGCTCACTTTCCTCTCACAACATAATAAGTAATGAACCAGATATTGTCATAAAAATATGAAAACACTCAAAAATAATAATTATATGTATAATAAACATTGTCCTCCGTCTCCTCTTTCATTATCTCTATTCCATAAATTTTCAATATCTCACGTTATAGAACATCGTCCTAACACGCATAAGTATGATGAAAAGTTCTCATATTAGGGAAATCGATTTTTGACTATTCTTTATGTGTGCAATAATCGAAAACACAATAGTTCAATGGATCTTCATATTCCATAACTATAGACCTATTTCGGTTTCATGATTGTTACTTTCAAAAGTTGAGTGTGTTCTTTTAAAATGCACTCGAAGGGTAAAATGGTAATTTGACGATTACTGAATCCTAAAATTATGAAATGGTATAATTAGACATTATTTAGTGAAAATAATGTTGGATTTGGATTCAGAATGAAATTTGGAAGTGCATAGGCTTTTTTTCCTGAAAAATTGATGAATAATTATTTTTAGTGGATGAAATACCGCAATATACTTTTATAGCGAGACTCAAAAATTATATAAATATTCTAGGAATGGATATATGTCGAAAGAAGTGTTTAAAACCAAGAGAATTAATTATTTAAATTATTTGATGAATTTTGATATTTTTTAAAAAATGCAGTGAGTTTGTGAATAGGGGCAAAAGTGAAATTATGCAAAAAATTGCCTGAATCTTTTAAACATAGTATTGTGACATTATTAAACTATAATTGTGCATCTTGAATTTATAAAAATACCTAAGTCTTGAAATTAATTGAGATTTCACGGAGATTAAATAAATTGAATTTAGATATTTTAGTTATAAAAAAAAAAGAGTTAAAAAATGTGGTTATTTCTGATTGGTCTTTAAATTAGCCTTAAAAGCTCGTCTTCTTCCTTTCTTCTAAATGTGATGGCTGAACCGCTATGGTAGGAAGAGCTTGATTTGCAACTTTTCTTTTTTACACTGAATTGAGAAAGTTACAACATAAAAAATACCCGGAATGTTTTGGTGATCAAAAATCCTAAAATAATTTCTTGAGAAAGTGAGTGTGTGAGGAGATTTAAGGGTGTACAATAACATATTAAAATATGGAATTTTATGAAAAAATAGTCTAGTTGCAGTTTTGAGAAAACTGAATGTACCTTAAGTCACTAAAACGTCAAATTGTGCATTTGAGTTTCGTTGGGTTATGGGAACCACTTTGCCACTTTATGTTGCATGATATTAAGCAATTGTGTTTATGGTTCCGCAAATAGTTTTGAGTTACAATCATATTTTTTGAAACAGTATTATAAAGAAAAAATTTTACCGTATTTTTAAACAAACTGATGTGATTGTAACTGTGCTTAATATCATAATTGAGAAGATAAGATTACCGGTCCCGAACGGGATATTACATTGCACCACTCTATAGATATATAATTATTTATAATGACATAAATATTGTCAAAATAATAATATAATATTAAATTATGAATATGAGGTACTATCCTTTAATATTGATATCAAACTTTTAACATTAAATCATAATCGTTGATTTTCATCATTTTGATAGTTATAATTTATTAAGTTAAACTTATTAATTAATTAGTTATTCTCAATAAATTACAACCGTCAATTGACGAAAATCAATGGTTAGGAATTAATGTAAAATTGTGTCAAAAATCTTATCCCTAAGAATATGTATGCACGATTCTATAGATATATAATTATTAATAATGATATATAAATAATAACATAATATTAAATTATGAAATCATTTTTGTCAATAATATCCAGTTGAGGTCGTTGTCTTATTTTTTTTTTCTTTTCACTGCAAAAGCAACATTGGTTGGCCATCAAAATTGTAGTTTGCCAAATATGTTGACATAAATCTTAAACCACCCGATTTAATGAAATTGCAAACGCGTTTCCAAACACGTTAACACTTAACAATGGGTTATGGGTCAAGTTTTTATTTTATTTTTTTATAACTTTAGTCATTAAGCACTGCCTAATCTCATGGTTGCGTTCCCTGTTAGTTGGCTAATCTTTATTAGAGCTATAGTGTTTTTTTTTTCTTTCTTGTCTTCAGTAGCAGACTAGTCCCTTTTGGATTAAAAATATAATTAAAACGAGTTTCTTAGTTGAGAACAGAAAAACAAGTTTTAGATAAGTAGATAAATTAAGGTAAGATGGCAAGTAAAAAAGAAAGAAAAAGAAAATGATTAAAGAAATTTAAAATCATAAAATGATAATGATAAAATAACCTAAAAATAGTTAAATATGACAAGTTAATTTTTTTTTTTTTATGTTTATCAATAATATGCATATCAATTCATAAAAAATGTATACGTTGGATTAAGTTTTCATATAATCAATTTAAATCGGTCATGTAATATTTCACAAATTGCAAGTCTGTACAACAAGAATAGATTCTCCTATGTTAAAATTTGATATAACCTGTTTATCAAAAATAAAATAAAATTATATAACCTAGTTATGTGATTTTTTTTTCATATGCATTAAATAAGTATAGTTTAATTATCATTAACGAAGAAAGAAATAAATATAATTTTTTTACATAATCAGTAAAATTTTAATACCAGCGAATCAATTCCGACGACAATCTTGGGTCTACCCAACCAGTAATCAACTTCACTTGTATACAAAAAAAAAAAAGTAATCAAGTTCACTTGTCAGCCACCTGTATCAATATCAATCCACGCAAGTTTGCCCGCTAAATCGGTGGTTCCATTCTTTTTGAAGCACTAACACTTTAAAATCTTTCTCGTGTCGTGTTCAATATTTTTTGACACTTTCGGATATTTTGACAGTCCCCAACATTCCAATACGCGTTATAGAAATTCAAAAAAAGATTTAAAGGTTGCGTAGTGTTGAATTTATAGTTCCAACTATTAAATTAGTTAGATTACGATTACTATTTTATTGAGTTTAATATAAATATTTGTTATATTTTATGTTTCTTTGTAAAATTTATGAATATTATAAGTTTAGATTCATTTTTTTATTAAATTATTAAATATCAAATATAATATATACTACATAAATTAAAAATATTATTTAATATCAAAACGTGTCCTAGAGTGTCAAAATCTAACATTTTTTAGAATTAACGTGTCGGAATATCGTGTCGTATCGTGTCACATGTCCCGTGTCGGTATCGGTGTTAGATAGGTTCATTCCACTGTAGTTTCAACTAATCCAGAAATTTCGACCACTTTGCGAGTATGGGCAATGCGTACCCCAAAAATTAATGTGAAAAGTGTAAATGTCAATTAAGAAACTTAAATTGTGGCATGAATTATTCTGTTAACTCTAATGGCATGCTGACCGAGAAACTAAATGACCATTAGGAAATATCAGGAACCGAGTCACGTGACGATTTCTCTCTCCCTTTCCAGAACTAATATGCTATTTGTTGAGAACGAATTTAATAAATTGCCCTATAATTTTACATTATACCTACCAAAATACCAAATGGGTAAAGGATTTTTTTAGTGGATGGAGATAAGTTATTTCGGTGAGTTCAAAACAACGTCATTTTAAGATTGAAATTAATGTATTTTTATAATTATAATATATTGCAGAGTTATATATGTCTTTATCATTATAATTTTTTAATTTTATAACCCAAAATGATGTCATTTTATATTTACTAGAGATAATTTTATCACCGGTGATCGGAAAAATACTTTTCACATCGATAAATCATAACTTTCAGTATAAGTTATTGCATATATATATACCTTAAAAAGATTCGAGTAACAATTTTTTTTGGTAACAAATAAGATGTTTTTAATTGCCAAAATCTCGCAATGTATCCAAGGAGATTATCAATTATTCATAAAAAATAAATAAGAAAAACAAAAAAAAACAAATCAATAATTAATAAATAAAATTATTAACGAGTGTCTCAAATTCATATATTAGAATTTTAAACAAAAAATATATTTGATATATGAGAACACTTGATGAAAGAGTTTTTTTTTTTTTTATAAATAAAAAAACTAAAAAATAGGGCAAGAGCAAAAGAATATGGGTAAGCTAAGTGTGAAAAGAATATGCATTGTCAAAGTCTGATAAAGGAACAACTCTTACGTTACGATAACCTTCCCATGACCTTCCCATCTAAACAAGAATGGCGATTTTTTCGTTTGTTTGTTTGCTTTTTTTATTTTGTTGGGAAAATATTTCATAAGTTATTTACATATCTTTCCAAACGAGGTCGTTTTAGTATTGAATTTTAAAATTTTTTTAATATAAAAATTGTTATAATCCTGAAATAAATTAAAATTACAAAAATATCATGATTTCTGCTCCAAAATGAGTCGTATTAGGCTTACTGCAGATAACTTATCTGTAGTAACGGCAGGAAAAGCAAAACTTTTTTTTTGGGAAAAATGTGCGGAAAAATGTTTCTGCAGTTAATACAGATAAATTATCGATATTTATTCCCAAAACGATGTAGTTTTGATATTAAAATCTTAAAAAATTATAAATATAAAGACTATTATAACCCTAAAATAAATTAAAATTATAAAAATACCATGATTTTCGTCCCAAAACGACGTCGTATTGGACTTGCCGCAGATAAAATGATTTTTTTTGTCTTGTAGTATATTTGTGGGAGAAAACCTTTGTTATAACTGCCGTAGGTACAGATAAATTTAATATGCTCCAGGATTACTGAATTTTTTTTTCTTTCCTTTTTTATCCCTATTAATTTTTCATATTTTACCCTCCTAGAAAACCTTTGTTATAACTGGGGTAGGTACATCGTTATTAAAAAAAAAATCTTGGGATTTAAAAGAAATTATAAAAAAATATGTATTAAAATGATTTTTTTTTTCCTTTCTAATAAAAAAGAATACCGAATTTAGTACTTTCTTAGTGTTGAAGAAATTCCCCACCGTGGCCCAAAATATTAAATAGTTTACACGCACAACGCAGAATCTAGACCATTAGACAATAGTCCAATATCGACCAATCTTGGTCCTACAAGTACCCTTTTCCCTCTCCCTTGTTTGTCAGCTCTATATATTTGTCTATTTCTCTGCGTGAACGACGTCCGTGAACAGAGAAGAGAAGCTAGCCATGGAGATAAAGTTATTCCTCCTTAAACTACTCACTTTTTTAGCTCTTTTAGGTGCTGTTACCTCCTCATCGTTTTCAGATAATTATCTGGTAGATGCATCCAAGTTGCACATGTTTGTCGATGAACTTCCTGATATGCCCAGAATCCTAGGCTACCAGGTTTCGAATGGCGTCCCCAAATCTAAGTCTCTCAAGATTGGCATGTTCAAGAAAAAATGGGTATGTGCCTCTCTTTTTTCTTCAAATTAACCTTCTTGTTTTAATGAATGTGAATATTTTTGTTCATTTTGTATCCTTTGTCTGAACTCTTAACTCTGAACTGTGCCATGCCGAATTCTTTCTTTGCCGGTTTCCATTGCTTTTTAAAATTTTTAAGTGGATTTTTTTTAGGTTAAATTTAAATTAGTCCTCAAGCTAACGTATTAATTGCATTTAAAATAGTGCACAAGCTAACATTTTAATTGCATAATTCTAGATTTTTCTTTTCTTTTCTTCGGGACTGTATGAGTGTGATACTTCTATATAATTATTTGATGTGATTTGACGTGGATCGACTGAAGGTTGGTAATACTTGAGTTTTGATATTATAAAATTGTTTCTAATCATTTTATTGATTTTTGAAAATAAACAAGAAGGTTAAATTAATAGTTTATTTCATTTCAGTGAGCAATTAATTCAAAGATATGTTTTTACGACTTTTCACACTTTCTAATAAGAAATCTACATAATATATTCACATACGTTTTCCCAATTCAGATTTCAGAGCATACTGATTCCCAAACAAATTTCGACTGAGATCTTTCTGAAACGATCCCTTACCTTACTTACGGAACAATCATGCTTACATGAGTTGCTCCTTGTCCTCGATGATTAGCTTAAAGCTAGAAGCCCTTTTTGCGTAATAGATATATTTTGTTACATATAAAAGTTATTCTTATACTTTTATGAGCTGAAGAGTTTAAGATAGTATGAAAATTTAAATTCTCGGTGTAATATATTTTGGTATTGTAGATCTAACCTTAGTAGTTTTAAATGGTTTTTTTTTTTTTTTTCTTTTCATGAATGGTTTTTCTCGTAATCTTGACCAATGATCACGATTCAGATGTAAGTCCACCAATGACACTCATCGACGGCAACAAAATTTGATAAATAAAAAATAAAAAAAATTGCCATTTGTTTTCTTTCTTGAATTTCTTCTCTCCCTCCCTGCCTTTCCCACCAAATGCTATAAACTTTTACCCTTTTTTTTATTCAGTAAATTTACTTAAACTGTCTGCATATGCATGTGACAGTGGTTTTACCTACCCAATCGCAGTTTGTAAAGGATGCACTAGTCTGATCGTGATGTTCACTAATGGCCAATCTTTCCAGGGTCCCAATTTTTTAGTCAATAGAAATGATGCATGTATAGTAATTATTGGCGCATAAATCTCACGAGTTATTGGGCGTGGTGAACACAATGATACTTAATAAAAAAAATGAATAATATTGTAAAATAACATGTCAATAACTATAAAATTTGTTAACGAGTACTTTAAGAATATTTATTAAGGAATTAAAGTGGAAGATTTTGAATAATATATGAAACATTTATCATACCCCCAAAAGTTCCTCTTTATTAAAAAAAAAGTTTCTCCTTTATTGTACGGTCAGAATACTCATTAAAAAAATTACATAAAATAATTTTATATTATTTAAATTGACAAACATTTTTTCCTAACATAATATTGAATTGCCCAGAATTATACTCTGACTCCCTGTCTCGTCCAAAAATTAAAGCTTTTTATGTTCTTTAATTGACATTGATTTATCGACTTTTCGTGGACCACAGGCTTTGAAGATTAGATCATTAGATAATTACGCAAAGAATTTGGTTCTCTGAACTTCTCAAAGTGCCATCCAGTCTGGCCATGACAACACATTATCCACTATAACCGACATAATTTTCGTGGTCTTGATTATGATACTGAACACTCTACAATACTCATCTGAATTTATTACATTTCATATATAGCGATGGTGAAGAATATTCTCTGCAGAACAGCAGAAAAATCTAAACCCTTAAAAATATTTTATTTAGTTTGATAAATGTGGACATTGAATGAGACGTGCACCCTTTTTTCATTTCTTTGCTATCATGTTTATCAAAATGTGTCTTTTCATTTTGCAGAAATTCCACAGGGACCTACCCCCAACAACTGTTTATGCTTACGGATTAACGAGCCACACGGCAACAGTTCCTGGTCCAACCATCGAGGCCGTTTATGGTGTTGACACTTATGTGACGTGGCAGAATCACCTCCCTCCAAAGCACATACTTCCGTGGGACCCAACTATCCCCACTGCATTGACCAACACCACGAGGGGTGTCCCCACAGTGGTTCATCTCCACGGTGGGATTCACGAGCCCGAGAGTGATGGAAACGCAAATTCATGGTTCATCGCTAAATACAAAAAGAAGGGACCCACTTGGACAAAGAAGACATATCACTATGTAAATAATCAACAACCAGGGAATCTATGGTACCATGACCATGCTATGGGTTTGACTAGAGTCAATCTTCTTGCTGGCTTGATTGGGGCCTACATCATTCGCCACCCTTTGATTGAGGACCCACTTGGATTACCACACGGTGATGAACTCGATCGACCGTTGATCGTTTTTGATCGTAGCTTTCGCACGGATGGTTCAATCTACATGAATTCCACTGGAAACAATCCTTCCATACACCCACAGTGGCAGCCAGAGTATTTTGGTGACGCTATCATTGTGAACGGCAAAGCATGGCCGCGCCTCACAGTACGACGTCGTAGATATAGGTTTCGCATAATCAACGCCAGCAATGCGAGATTCTTTAGGTTTTTCTTCACCAATGGCTTAAGATTCGTACACGTGTCATCAGATTCTGCTTACATTGAAAAGCCTGTCATGACCAACGAAACTCTGGTGGGGCCATCTGAGATCACAGACATCATTGTTGACTTCTCCGAGTCAAGGAGCAACGTTGCTATTCTAGCTAACGATGCAGCGTATCCTTACCCATCTGGTGACCCTGTGAATGAGGCTAACAGCAAGGTTATGAAATTCGTTATCCTACCAGATCGAGAAGTTGACACGTCACGGATCCCTGAAAGGTTGATAGGATACCCTATTGCAGATTTATCCAGTGTATCGCAAACACGATACATTGCTATGTATGAGTACACGAGCGACGTTGATGAGCCAACCCACTTGTATCTAAATGGTAAACCGTATGAAGCACCGACTACGGAAACCCCGAAGGAGGGGTCCACAGAAGTGTGGTACGTGATCAACTTGACGGATGATAATCACCCGCTTCACATTCATTTGGGTTTGTTCAAGGTATTGGATCAGACGGAGCTGGTCAAAGCAGACAAATTCAAGGAATGCATGATGAAAATTAACGATGCAATCAAGTGCCACGTGGACAAATATGCACGTGGCAATAAAATAGAGGTGCCAGCTCATGAGAAAGGGTGGAAGAATGTGTTCAAGATGAGACCCGGGTGCGTGACGAAGATTGTGGTGAGGTTTTCTTACATACACGCCAATGCATCGTATGGATTTGATGCAACCGCAGAGCCTGGCTACGTGTATCATTGCCATGTAAGTACTTATAATTTGTAACTACTAAAGCAAAAACTTTGGTTCACATATATGCATGAAAATGTTTCTTTTGGTTTTCTATTTAATCTTATTTCTGTTTTATATTTTATAATTCTATTAGCACATGCATCACACAATAGGAGTTTTATAAAATAAATAAAATTTGATTAAGATTTATTATGTAACAACACTAAAGACTGCTCATATTTTTTCACGAGATTATTAATAAAAGACATTTGAATAAGAATATAAGTATACAAACATTAAAGGCAAATACATTTTAAAGACATGTATACAACTAAAGAGGTTAACTATGTGGCTAGTTGTATGAAGAGGTGGATTAGTTGTGATATGGCTTTTGAAAGAAGCTAATAACTTTAAGGAAAAAAATTATTCTTATAATGTGATGTGACATGGGTACATACCATTTTTATGCAGATATTGGACCATGAAGACAATGCTATGATGAGACCCTTGAAAGTCATCAAGTGAGGTTTCCCAAGCACAGCCAAAGAATGGTAACAGATGCAATAATTTAGGCTATATTTGATGGGTTTATCATCTATCATTTTACATGACAATAAAAATTTTCCTACACTCACAATATTTTGTGGGGTTCACAGCAAAAAAAAAATTCCGGCACGCAAAACAAATCTCTATAACATAACACAATTACTTTTCCTACGGCATAACTCTTATTAAACTAAACCCATATTTAACTATTGTTTTTAAAAATAGTTTTTTAGTTTTCAGAATAAAAAAAATTAAAAAATTCATTTGGTTATATATATATATATATATATATATATATATATATATATATATAGTTTCAGCACAAAAAGGCCCTATATATATTGCTATATTCTGAGCTCTGTTATTTTTCAAAACCTCAAATTCCTAATGAGGTAAAATTAGATTATAGAAATTTAGCTAATGAAAGATAAGATTTTATGACTAGTTAATATTGGTTTACTAACATTTCAAAACAACTGTAACAGAGATTAACGGAAGCATGGATTTATATAGTTTTTTATATTCCTTAACTATACTGCTTGTTTTTTATGCTTTCTTAATCCTATAATGAATGCAGGGACTCATGAGTTGAATTTGTATTGGAGGAAAATGATACACGTGATGAGGTAGTTATGTTTTCACTTTCTTGGAGGGCACTTCAGATGTTAGACAGTTCTTCCGTAATTCATAAAGAAAAAAAATAAGTATACAATAATTTATAATTTGCCAAAAACTGTATATTTTCTTTTTCATAAATAATACCAAAGAAAAACATTTGATTTGTTTCGGTGCCTTATTGGAACGAATTGTGCCACCTTTATGTAAGTGGCGGAGACCATTGAACCAAAGGCTTGAACATAGTATATATATTTTAACAGTTAATATGTGTATTTTCTTAACTGATAATACCGATAGTTCTTTGGCTGATAATTATTAGAATATGTGGATGCTAAACTAGTAATTGCTGTCATTTTATTTGGTTACCGATAGATATAGCCCCCGTTTTATTTATATTTCGTTACTGACAACAACATATTGGTTAGGGAATTGGAAGTTGAGATGTGGATTTGTAGAGAGCTCCAATTTCAAAACTAGCATATGACTCGGTAAAAGTTTGGTGCATCGTGCATATATATTAGGGGTGTTTATCAATTGATTTGTGATGAAGGAATCTAAAAATTGAAAAAATGAATTAATCAAAATCAAAAAACCGATAATCGAAAAAAAAAATCACATATTTTAATTAGATTGGATCGGTTTTCGGTTTGGTTAGTGAAGATTAATTCCATCTAAACAAATCTTTTGTATTATGTATTTATTATTTTTAAAAGATGGTGACTTGAAATCTTATTGTTTTATAAACTTATAATCTTAAATGTTATTGATAACAAACTATTTTAATTTAGTTTTTTATTGTCTATTAATTTATTTTAACTCTTAACGAGTTTTTAGATTTGTTTTAGTTTGAAAATTTGAATTTATTAGTGGTTTGTAAGTTTTGAATGACTTTATTTTCATATAACTAATGATTTGTATCGTTGGAATTTTAGGTTTTTCAAAAAATCGAAATTTGTTTTAATCTAAACAGAATAAACTTGGATTGAATTAGATTTTTTTTTTTTTAAATTTAAATCAATAAATGATTAAATGATTTAAAGATTATCAAAAAAAAAAAAAAGAGATGACTTAATGAAATAATTTTTGGTTCAAAGTTGATTCAATCCAGGCCACCAAAATTATAAAACCCACTTTTACTGCTGCAGTACTTTGTGAGTGTGTGTTGATTTTAAATATTTTACTCTAATTTTAAAATATATAATTCTGTCATAAAAGAGTGTTGTAGAATATTTTTTTTGTAAAACACCAAGAACTTAACACCTAAATATGTTAGTTTCACTTAAATTCATATAAAAATATGTCTGATGAATATTTTTTTATTTTTAAAAATATATAGGTGAGAGATATACAAGATGTTTTTCATATGGTTAATTTAACTCAAAATAACCTGTTCCATTCGGATACTTTGATTTGTTGGAAGGTTCCTGGAAGTAATTAGGTAAAGATTAATACTGATGTAGGGTTAAGGGTAATCAAAGATTAATAGCTTGTGGTGGTGTTATTAGAAATGATGCCGGTCAATGGTTAAAAGAAATCGTTTATGGAATCGGTAGTTGTGATGCTCTTACTGCAGAATTCTGGGATATTTTAAAGGGTTTACAACTAGTTTGGAAAGATATATGGAGAAATGTTATTTCAAAAAGTGATCTTATAAATCTTGAGGAAAATCTTCATTATGAAAAATATGAATCAAAAGAGATACAAAAACTATACTTATACCTAAGATGATAACACAGATAAAGGCTACTAGAAATGGAGGGAAAATACAAGTCTCCAACTAACTCAATCCTAACTGCCTTAACTGATTAAAAACAAACTAACTGATCACAAACTAATTAATAACAAACTAACTAACTAATAAGCTTGTTGATATGTCTTCATCCTTTTTCTGATATGGTATGATCCCCCCACAAGTTGGACGTAAAATATCCAGGAGTCCTAACTTGGATATTGCCCAATTGAAAGCAGAAGGAAGCAGCGGCTTAGTAAAGACATCTGCGACTTGTTGAGAAGAAGATACAGGTAAGAGATGAATGAGCCCAGATGTAACTTTCTCTCGAACGACATGACAGTCCAATTCCACGTGTTTTGTGCGTTCATGGAAAGTGGGGTTATGAGTGAGATAGATAGCAGAGATATTGTCACAATATACTGGAATAGGAGTAGGATGAGAAATGTGAAGATCATTGAGAAGAAAGGTTAACCATTGCAATTCACAAGATAAGCTGGCCAATGCCCTGTATTCGGCCTCACATGAGGAGCGAGAAACAGTTGTCTGTTTCTTTGTTTTCCATGAAATGAGAGAGGAGCCAAGAAATACACAATGACCTGTGACCGATCGTCTGGTATCCAAACAACACGCCCAATCTGAATCAGAGTATCCAGAAAGCTTCAATGAGTTACCAGAAGGAAAGAGCAGACCATTGCCAGGAGAGCTTTTGATATAGCGAAGTACACGCAGAGCTGCTTTGTGATGGATATCAGTAGGAGCAAATATAAATTGGCTCAACTGTTGAATGGAAAATGTGATGTCTGGTCTAGTTGTGGTGAGATAAAGAAGTCGTCCCACAAGTCTTCTATAGGGAGAAGGATCGAGCAATGGTGCACCTGTGGATCGAGAGAGTTTGGAAGAAGCATCCATTGGGGTTGAAGCAGGTTTTGCACCAAGCAACCCACTGTCAGATAAGAGTTCTAACGCATATTTGCGTTGATTTAGAATAATACCTTTCTTTGAACGAGATATTTCAAGCCCCAAAAAGAAACGAAGTGGACCAAGATTTTTGATTCGAAAACTTTGGTCAAGAAACTCTTTAACACGATTTATTTCTGCCATATCATTCCCTGCTAGAACGATGTCGTCGACATATACAAGGATAGCAGTGAAGGAGGATGTTGTTTTGATGGTAAATAAAGAATGGTCAGCTGAAGACTGAACATACTTCAAGGATTTTAGAGCAGTTGTGAGCTTATGATGCCATTGTCTACTGGCTCGTTTCAAGCCATAGAGTGACTTGAGTAGTTTACAAACCTGACTGGGTTGCTTGCTGATAACACCAGGAGGGAGGGTCATATAAACTTCTTCATTAAGATCACCATGCAAAAAGGCATTGTTAACATCCAATTGTTCCAAAAACCAATTGTTTGCAGCTGCAAGAGCTAGAACCATACGGACAGTCGTGAGTTTAGCCACTGGGGAGAAAGTATCAAAGTAGTCTATTCCTTCTACTTGGTTATAACCCTTTGCAACCAGCCTGGCTTTGTGTCTTTCAATTGAACCATCAGCCTTATGTTTTGTTTTGTAAACCCATTTACATCCAATGAGTGTTTTCCCTTGTGGCAAAGTTACCAACTCCCATGTGTTGTTTAAGGCAAGAGCCTCCATTTCAGCCTTCATAGCTTCCTGCCAGCAGTGATGTTTAACCGCTTGATTATATGTTTTGGGATCAACCTGCATGATAACACTGCAACAGAACTTTCGAAATTTGTGAGAGCATGAGTCATAGGTGAGGACCTTTTGAAGAGGGTGCTTTATGGATGTAGTTTGGACTGAGTTACAATGAAAATCTCTAAGATAATGAGGTGGATTTTTGGTTCGGGAAGAGCGACGTAGCAAAGGACTGTTTGGTTGGTCAGGGTTAGTGGTTGGTTCATTGATGATAATATGGTCTGGCATATTGATAGGTTCATCTATAGGAAGGGGTTCTGAAGTGGGAAAGATGGAAAATTGAATAGGATGATTTGACTCAGCATGAGAATATGATTGATTAGAAAAGGGAAAAACATGCTCATAGAAGATAGTATTTCGTGAAATGAAAATTTGTTTAGATGTCAGGTCAAAAAGGATGTAACCTTTGGTGAATGCAGGTTGCCCAAGATGAATGCACTTGCGAGCTCTTGGAGACAGTTTGTGCCTTTGAGAAATCAAGGTTGATGCATAGGAAAGACAACCAAACACACGTAAGTTACTGAGTGTTGGTGTCTTTTTATAGAGACATTCATAAGGTGACCTGTGATTCAGCAAAGGAGTAGGCAAATTGTTTATCAGCAAAGTAGCATGAGATACAGCAAAGCTCCAAAGAGAATGTGGTAGATTTGCTTGAAAAACAATAGCACGTGTGACATTCAATATATGTTGGTGTTTCCTTTCCACCAAGCCATTTTGTTGTGGGGTTTCAACACAACTGGTTTGATGGATGATGCCATGCTGTGAATAAAATTCTGTCATCATAAATTCCTTCCCATTATCTGAACAAATGCATTTCAAGGAAGTACCAAATTGGTTATGAATATAAGATGTAAAATCTTGCAGCAGCTTTCGGGTTTCACTCTTATGTGACATAAACCTGACCCAAGTGAACCGAGAAAAATCATCAACCAATGTCAAGAAGAATCTGTAACCTTGAATGGATGGAACCGCAAATGGTCCCCAAATATCAACATGCAACAATTAAAAATTCTTGGTAGACCGAGAGTTGCTTAAGGCTTTGTTTGGGAGTTGGTTTTAGGAGGGGAAGGAAAGGAAAGGGAGGGTTTTAATAAATCCTCCCCTTGTTTGTGAGTTTAAAAAAAGGAGGGGAAGGAATTGGGGGTTTTTACTAAACCCTCCAAAACCCTCCTTCTTCCTAAAATTAAAGTTCCCCCAATTTGGGGGGTTTGAGGAGGGAAATATTAAAAATTACTTATCTACCCTTAGCATTAAAATGTAAAAACTACATAAACGTGAGTCATTGTTAAACGTGACATTATTAGAAAAGTCTCAAATACCAACAAAATTTATCGATAAAAATATTTCGTCAAAAAATAGTGATGAAATTTTTGATGGAAATCACATACGTCAAAAAAAATTCGTCAAAACTAAAGACGAAACAAGATTTTGTCATAATCACTGACATAATTTTTTTACGGGAAAGAATTCAGTCAAAACTATTGACGAATCTAAATCCCGTTGAAACTTTCAACGAAAATATTTTCGTCCAAAATTTGACAAAACACATCTCTACCGAAAAGTTTCGACGTAAAACAATTACGTCTAAATTTTTTACGGAAAATATTTCCATCAAAATTTGAGACTAAAAACATTTATGCAAAAGAATTTGACAGATTTTTTTGTCAAAATTCTTTACAAAATCTAAATTTCGTCAAAATATTTCATAAAAAAACATATTTATTGAATTTTTTGACGAAAAATATTTCCATCAAAATTTTCAATGCAACACATTTCCATCGAAAATTTTTGCTGGAAAAAAATTACATCAAAATTCTTTACAGAATTTACATTTCGTCAAAAGTTTTCGACGAAAGTATTTTCGCTAAACTTTTTGACAAAAACTTTCAGTTGAATATTTAAGGAAACACATTTTCATCGAAAATTTTCGATGGAAAATATTTTCGTCAAAAGTTTTGATAAAAAATATTTCCATCAAAATTTTAACGAAACACATTTATGTCAAAAAATCTCAACAGAAAATTTTTCCGTAAATAAACTTGACGAAAAATATTTCGATTAAAATGTTTGACGGAAAAAATATTCTGTCAAAATTCTTTACAGAATCTAAATTTCGTCGAAAGTTTCGAATGAAACATTTCCCTCAAAATATTTGACAAAACAATTTCCGACAAAATTTTCTTCAGAACACATTTCCATCGAAATTTTGACGATTTTTTTTTTTTGTTTAAAGCATTTCATGGAGGAAATCACTTTCGTCAAAACTTTTGTCAGAAACTAAATTTCGATTGAAAATTTATTTTTGTAAAAATTTCCATGTGAGAAAATTTTCCGTCGCTTTTCGACGAAGAGTATTCTGACAAAAAAAGATTTGTGACAATTTTCATAGCTTTGAGCATAGAAATTTCATAAGAAATATTATCTTTTTTAATATTGTGAAAAGTACATAAATAATTTTGTTAGAAATTTTAAATTAAATTTAGTTGGTAAAATATAATAATTATATTAATTTTAAAAATGGGTATAATGGTAAAAATATCTCATTAACCCTCCATTTCCCCCTTGCCATTTTTTAACTCCCAAACAAGGGGAGAGAATACCCTCCAATTTCCTTCCTTTCCTTCCCCTCCCTCCCCCTTGGATCCCCTTCCTTTCCTTCCCCTCCAAACTCCCAAACAAAGCCTAAGGGAAAAGGTAATCTCTTTTGTCTAGCAAAATGGCAAATATCACAAGGTTTAATATGAAGGTTAGGAATAAAAGAAAATTGAGCACATAGATGTCTTAATACATTCTCTGAGGTATGTCCTAACCGAAGGTGCCATAATAAGGCATCATCTTTATTACATTGAAAAACAGAATTGAAATTTCTGAATTGTAAGGTTGGATTCTTTGTATTGTTGAGGATGAAAATATCACCAACTCTCTCAGCTGTACCAATCATCCTCGATGTAGTTTTCTCCTTGATCAAACACTGTGAAGCATCAAAAATTAGTGAACAATCTGAGTCATCTAACAGTTTCGTCACAGAGATTAGATTAACTCTGAATTCTGGTACAAATAATACATTCCTCAGGCTGAGACTTGAAGTAACATTAACTATACCAGAGTAGGAAGCAGTAACAGAAGAACCATTTGGCATGTTTATGAGAATAGGCTTAATCTTGTGAATAGATTGAAACACAGAATGAAGATGTGTTATATGGTCCGTTGCTCCCGTATCTAAGAACCAATGAACAAAAATCATACCTGCAGAATTCGAAGGCTTTCCATCCAAATGAATGGCTTGTGCCATATTGGTGGTATGTATGGCTTTGGATTGTTGCATATAGTTCATGAACTCTTCGTATTGATCCTTTGAAACAGAAACTTGTAACTCTGAATCATTCCTGAAATCAACATCAGAAGTTATATTACCTTCTTGTTCTTGAATTGCATTATTTGCAGAATGTTCTTGCTGCGAATTCTTGGATCTATATCCTTGTGGAAAGCCATGTTTGAAGTAGCAAGAATCAATGGTATGATTGGTCTTCTTGCAGTGAGTACAATACTTGTTTGTTGTATTGTATCCTCTGCCAGTATTTGAACGACCTCTTCCTCTATATGTGTTGTTACGTCCACGATAACCTTCAGAAGAGCTTGCAAGTATTCTTGCTTCAGTTACATCATTGCTGCGCATTTCTGTCATGAATTGTCTTTCTTGCTGTAAAATCAGAGAGAAAGCCCTGTTGATGTTTGGAAGAGGGCTCATCATCATGATTTGAGAACGAACATGACTGAATTGGTCATTAAGTCCCTTCAGAAACCTGATGACTTGATCTGCTTCTATGTGTTCACGGGATTGAACAAGTGTTCCACATGTGCAAGCTGGTAGTGGTCTGAGTTTATGGAATTCATCCCATAATGTCTTCAGACTTGTAAAATAATCTGAAACAGATTTCTCTCCTTGTTTCAATTGGTACATATCTTCCTTCAAATCTGATATTCGAAAGATATCAAATTGTGAGAATCGATCTTTTAGATCATTCCAAACTTCGTTAGCCTTGTCAATCCAAAGGATTGATTGAACAATGGAATCATCAATGGAATGATGAAGCCATGATAGAATCATTGTATTGCATCGTTCCCAAGATGCAAATCTTGGATCTTCTTCTGGAGGTGCTGAGATGGTGCCATTAACGAATGACATTTTGTTTTTGGACTTTAAAGCCACAGTCATGGCTCGTGACCATGCATGATAATTTTTCCCATTCAACAATGGCGAAACAAGAACCAAGGATGGAGATTCATTCAGATGCATGTAATAAGGATCTGCAAATTGGTTTTGCTCAGCCATGATTCAAGAAAGAATCAGGGAATAGGACACAAGAAGAGGAAAAGAAGAATGTGGTTTCGAAGGAAAGGTTTTGCGGAAGGTGGATGAACCAGAGCTCTCAGGTGAGCTCTGATACCATCTTATAAATCTTGAGGAAAATCTTCATTATGAAAAATATGAATCAAAAGAGATACAAAAACTATACTTATACCTAAGATGATAACACAGATAAAGGCTATTAGAAATGGAGGGAAAATACAAGTCTCCAACTAACTCAATCCTAACTGCCTTAACTGATCAAAAAACAAACTAACTGATCACAAACTAATTAATAACAAACTAACTAACTAATAAGCTTGCTGACGTGTCTTCATCCTTTTTCTGATATGGTATGAAGTGACTCTAAATCAGCTATTGATTGCTGACTAGTGATGGTGATGCAGTCTGCGAGAATAATTTGATTTCTCGATTACGGACATGGATTCATAAGGATTGGAGAGTTCATACTTTCATAGAAGGAAACTGTTGTGCGGATTGGCTGACAAATTTTCTTTTTTATGAATGTTAATTATAATGATTTTTGTGTTTTTAATTCCTTTTGGAATTGGTCTGCTGTTTGATGCAGATTTAACTTCTATCTGTAGAACTCGTCGTATTTTAGTTATTTAATTTGTATTGTGAGTGTGTTTTACCCCGCTTCCAAAAAAAAAGTATAAAAAAGTTATAAAATACTTTTGTTCCGGCTGCAGTACTTAATTTGATTTAATGCACCGACCCATTTAAAAACATAAATTTACAAATTTAGAAAAACATACAAAATAATAAATTGTCATTCATACAATATAAGCAATTTAAAGCTGCGACCTTTCAATTATGTAACTCGTGCATGAATGTGTAAGACATATGTATCGACATGTTATTAAACAATAACTTGATTATTATTTTACATTGTAAAAATTATTATTAGCATTATTATTATTTTATTATTATTATTTCTCCACTAATTAACTAGAAACTGACCAATTTGGTTTGAGCTTTGCTGAATCAGGAGACGCTCTTACCGCTTTGTTGCTAAGATTATTATTTACATAATTAACTGATGCATGTTATCTATTAATAAGTTATTAATCATTATTTTTTTATTTTTTGGTAAACTTATTAATCATTATTAAATATAAAATGTATAAACGTTTAAGCGTAAAAGAAAATTTTCTTTTTTATACTTTGAAAGAATTAACAATCCCTTCACACAAATGTCTTTCTCAAGTGACGACCTAAATTCAAAAGGTCCCATTTTATTTTTATTTTTTTGAAATTGATGACCGTGACATGATCTTTTGTAAAGTCTACCATCAAAACACTAAAATTTTATAGAACTTCACGTATAAAAAGGAAAAGAATTTTAGTCATCCATAGTTGATATTTCCACACTGATATATCGTATTTCAAATTATTTTCAAGTTAAAAAGGGTTAGAAATCAACCCATCATATTATCTCACATTTATTTTAAAGTATTTCAATCAATCTCCTTAATTTTTTTTTTATTTTTTTTTTTCACTTTAGCGGGTGCATGGGGCAAAATAAAGACAAGTGATAAAGTGAAGTAAATAACTTAAAGGGTTTTATAAGAATTATATTGTAGGAAAAGTAATTGTGTAATGTTATAATCAAAATATTCGTTTTGCGTGCCTTAATTTTTATTTCTTTGCTGCGGGCTCCACAAAATATTGAGTGTGTAGGAAACTTTTTTGTGTCATGTTAAATGATAGATGCAAATCCCATAATTTAAAATCATAGGATCTTTAGTCGAGTCTACCTAAATCTTCAATATGAAGGAAATAATAATAATTAACACACAAACACAATATTCTATATAGTATTATAGGAATCAAATAACATAATTTAAAAGATGAAAATCAAAATCACCCATTATGCGTTAAAGGGGATAAATAGATCTGCCGCTCCAAAGGCCTCTAAATCATAAAGTTATCGGTAGATATGAAATATTAGATTTCACGGACACTTTCCTAATGTTTGAGTTCATTCCATCAAAATTTCATTGTTGGATTTATCGGAGAAGGCATTTTGTGTGTGTGTGTGTGTGTGTTAAAAATAGAGCAACTAAACATAAGTTACCCATGACCCACCAAACTAAAAAAGGAACAAAACAACGGGTTACGGACCCAATAACGGATTAATCCGACGGCTCACAATAAAATTGAATGAGTTAATTTTTTTTATTTTTTTTGGTTACAATGAGTTAAATTTTTATTTCACTTTAAAAATGGGCCAAGTTGATATGCTTTATAATGAGCTAGAGACAAATGGAACGGAATTGGTAGCTCACGTTGCCATCCCTACTTATAAACTCATTTTAAACACATCTTTTGACAATTTTGAAGTTATAATTTTTTTTAAGTAGATAAAAGTTTAGATAAAATTAAATGGGGCTATCTTTCCAAGATTGAGGGATACCTTCGTCTTCTTTGAATATTTAAAAAAAGGATTACATCAATGAAGTATTTTTAAGCAATTGTGTCCACTCTCATTGACCACTCATAAATTTTAAATACAATGAACTTTTTGCGTCTGAACTCTGAATAATGTGATAAATATTAAAAAGGAGCTCTAGTCAACATGAGTAGGAAGAAATAGGTAAGCGGCGTATTAGCAAACTGTCATTTTCAATTGATCTATAAAAAATTGTTTATGACCAGGATTATTTAACAAACATTAAGTTAGTAATTAATTTATTTTGTTGCATTTTACAATGTCGAAATAAAGTGAGAATTTCACGTTTGCACGGGATCAAAATTTATTTAGAAAATAAATAAATTAAAACATAGAAGGAAAACAAAATATAAATTAAAAAAAAGTGTTTGTCATTTTTTGCGTAATATTTAATAAAATTATGTTGTTTTAACGTGTTTTTTGTATTTTTTATAAAATTAGAAAGAAAAAAAAGTAAAAAGAAGGCAAAAATAAACCAAACTAGTATAGTTTCGTTAAAAATAACAAAATAACAAATACTTTACTCTTGACAAATAAAAAATCAAGAGGTAGGATATTATAACAATCGATAGTGTTATTTCCAATGTGACTGTCAAATAATTTTACCATTAGATAACGATTATATTTATTTTCGCATTTGTATAGTTATGATTCCCTATATTTAATGTGAAAACATTAAATATGTGAAATCATGATCATATAAAAGTAAAAATAAATATAAAATATTAAATATGGGGAATCTATAATCATACAAGAAGAAAATAAATATAATTGTTGGAACGACATAATTGATATAATGATGAAATTGATTAACAATATTTAGTTGTTAGAATATCGTTACTAAAAAACAAAAAATAATGGGATAAGAAGTCCACCGTCCACCTTCCTCGTCAAAACAAAATCAATTTAAGGTTAAATGAAATCCTAAATTTAGAGCCAATCATAGTAGCGTCTTCCATCGCATGGCTTTCGAGAGACATTGAAAGAACAACGACTCCTATTTCAACGCAGCTTCTGTTTTCTGAACCAATCCAATTTCGCGTTCCCTTTCTTCTTATCATATATAACCTCTCCCACAAACCAATCCCAATTTGCGTTCCCTCTCTGTTTCTCTTTTTTTTTTATATATATATATTCTCCCCAACCTTAGCTTTTCATTCAGTTCCATATAACAATTCAAGAGAACAATCATGGGTCTGTTTCAAAGATCGCATCTTTCGATTGCACTCGTGCTTTCTCTATCGTTTTTGGCTCTTGGGTTCGCCCTAGACATGTCCATCATCGACTACGATGCAAAGCTTGAGTCCCAGAATGAGAATCACCTCATGAACATGTATGAGGCGTGGCTGGTGAAACATGGTAAGGCCTACAATGCCTTGGGGGAGAAAGAACGTAGGTTTGAGATTTTCAAGGATAACCTACGATTCATTGGTGAGCACAACAGGGCAGGGAACCCAACCTTCAAACTGGGTCTCAACAAGTTTGCTGATCTCACCAATGAGGAGTACCGTGCCATGTTTTTGGGTACCAGAATGCGCAGATCCCAAGGGCTTCTATCTGCCTCCAAGAAGAGTGATCGTTATGTTCATAAAGATGGCGAGGAATTGCCTTCTATGGTGGATTGGAGGGAGAAGGGTGCAGTTACTCCTGTTAAAGATCAAGGCCAATGTGGTAAGTTTTCGTTCATAGATTTTGTGTTGGTTTTGTTGTGAATGGAGATGGGAATGGAGCATCTTATTTAAGGGCCGACCCAGTTCAAATAACCACTTCGTGGTGTTCTTTCCCCTTTTCCCCCTTTTGGCGGCTTCACCGCCCGCCGACGTCCACGGCAGCTTTCACTTTGACCTGACCTGGTGGTAGCCCTTTCCCCTTTTCCCCCTTTTGGCGGCTTCACCCACCTATCAGGTAGAGGCTGATTCGAACCCGCGACAAACTTACTGCTGAACCAAACCGGGCCTTCGAATAGAGCATGTTATTACAAACTATTTTTTTTTTCATTTAATGAATTGTTAATTTGATTCATTGATTTTCCATCCCTTAACGAACTTTAGCACGTGTATTTTAATAAAGGTTATAGCTTTCCTTGTTTAGATAAATTATCTTCTGTTTGAGATGTGATTGTTGTTTGAGCTATGTTTGCTGATTGAGATGAATTGACTATTTTTTCATGAAGGGAGTTGCTGGGCATTCTCCACTGTTGCTGCTGTGGAAGGGATCAGTCAAATTGTAACGGGTGACCTCATCTCTCTATCAGAACAAGAGTTGGTGGATTGTGACAAAGGTTATAACATGGGATGCAATGGTGGTTTGATGGACTATGCTTTCGATTTTATTGTAAAAAATGGAGGCATTGACACAGAAGAAGATTACCCTTATCGTGCTCGTGATAATACATGTGATCCTACTAGAGTATGTCTCGTTTATCCCATCATTTGTTCTCTTTTCTTTGAGATCTGTGACAGACTTTGTGTTTGGATTGGTTTGTCCTTAAATAATAATAATAATAAAAAAAGATTATTCCATAGAATTTAACCAAATCCAATGACAACTAAAATTATATATATTTCATTATGAACGTATCTTAATCTAATTATAAGCTCTTTTGTTTTTTCCTTAAGAAAAATGCTCGGGTAGTCTCCATTGATGGATACGAAGATGTCCCGGTAAATGATGAGAAATCCTTGAAGAAGGCTGTTGCACACCAACCAATTAGTGTTGCCATTGAAGCTGGTGGCAGGGCATTTCAACTTTATCAATCGGTAATGTATCTGTCTTACTCTTACCCATGTTGGCAATGATTTTAACATAGATAATGCAAGGGTAAGTTATATTACCGTAATAAGTAGATTCTAGGTACAAGTTATTGTTCCAATTATTTGTTTTGGTAGGATAAGATTGTCTAATATTAACTATTTAAATGTGTTAATTAATAATTAGAATCGGTGGGTCCAATGGTGTGAATGACTCCGCCAATGAATTGTCCCTGCATTTTTTGTTTTAACTTGACTCAACTATGGCAACTTCTTTAGATAAGGAGCAGTTAGCATTATTTGTTTATATATATATATATATATATATATATAGGGTCATGATCATTTTACACTTGTCCATTGATTCCATTTATATCTAAGGGCTCTAATTTTTTAGTAATGTGAGCCATTGGATATAAGTGGATCAATGGTCAAGATTGAGCGTAAGACTTCTAACTCTTATTCTGATGTAAGAATATCCTACCCCATATATATATATATATATATATATTGGTGAAAAAATGCAGGATAAATGTTTATTAAGCTTACAGACCATTAAAAATGACTGACTACTTACTGTGAGCACATAGAACTGTAGCATTTTATACAAACTTACGTTGATTCATCAAGAGTAGTAATTTCCAGTGTTTGAGGCCAAAGATAGAGGCTCACAATTTGGTTTTTGATTGTTTCCTGCAAGCAAATGAAGTAGTTAGTCCTTTAAGTCTAACTAAATTATGAACTACCATGATAATTGAAAGATAAGTGATGAAAATAATCGAACAGTACATTATGGAACTGTAGACTATATGTGCATTGCATTAACGCATTATGCACCAACTAAAGTCACCTAATTCTTAGAACTACCGAGATTTGTTGTTATTGACCCAATTCCATGATGTAAAAGGAAATATTCAAATAGGAAGTTTTAATTCACAAGAAAGTTTACTACTACAAAAGTTATAAACCAAACAAAAATTGAAGAATATAAGGAAAGCATCAATCTTGAAGGAAGGATAGAAAAAACATTTACCATTATCTGACTGCTGTCTCAAATGTATATAATTTTTCTAAGTCTGATTCTTGCTGTTGACGCAGGGTGTTTTTACCGGCCTGTGTGGAACGGAACTTGACCATGGTGTTGCAGTAGTTGGATATGGAACAGAGAATGGTACTGATTATTGGTTAGTAAGGAACTCTTGGGGTTCAGGATGGGGTGAGGATGGTTACATCAAGATGGAGAGGAATGTGTTAAAAACCGACACTGGTAAGTGTGGGATTGCAATGGAGCCATCTTATCCCATCAAGAAGGGTCAGAACCCCCCAAAACCTAGTCCTTCACCTCCAACTCCTTCAAGTCCTTCAACTGTATGTGATGAGTACTTCTCTTGCTCTACTGGAACCACATGTTGCTGCATTTTTGAGTATGGAAGCTTCTGCTTTGGATGGGGATGCTGCCCTATTGAGTCTGCAACATGCTGTGATGACCGCTCCAGCTGTTGCCCTCCTGATTACCCTGTCTGTGATACTCAAGCCGGAACTTGCCGATTGGTAATTATCCTCTTTCACTAGTTTTTGATATATAAAACGTGCGAACCGGAGCATTGGTCAAACTGTTTCTTCATGATTGAAAGGTCATGAGTTTGAATCCAGGAAACAGTCTCTTTGCAGTTATGCAAGGGTAAAGCTGCGTATAAGATTTTCCTCCACCCTACACTCGCTAGTCGGGTTTAACGGGAAGTGATTTTTTTATTAGTTTTTGATATATAAATCCCTTATCAATCTATTGTGACTTATGTTTTATTTTTTTGCTGCTAATGTTGTTGTTCCATTCAACAGAGTAAAGACAACCCATTTGGAGTAAAAGCCTTGAGAAGAACACCTGCTAAAAGTACTTGGACCCAAAGGAAAGCTGCCATGAAAAGTAATTATGTGTGAAAGAAGTACTTCACGGGTGGGGTGGTTTAGGCGCGTTGTAACTCCGACTTTGGGAGAGACTGACACATCTTGTTGAACTTATTAGTATGTATATGCTGCAGATAGAGATGCAACATTCGATTTCTGTACCATATTCGATTATATTCCTCTTTCTGGTGTAACTTTTGATTCTTGTTGCGGAGGGAATTGAATCATTATTCAAAGCATGAAACGATTAGCTGAAAAATAAAAAATAAAAAGGAGTATTTTTTTTTTTTTTTTCTCTCAAATGAATTGATAACCTATGAGGTTCTCTAAGATACAATACAACGAAGATATTGGTTTTTTTTTTTTTTTTGGTTTATTTTAAAACTTTAAGTGAGAGAATGAGAAGAGAAAACACAGCAGAAAGTGAACGAGTAATAGATGAGGATGTGAAACATGAGTGTTACATTTTTTTATTTCTTTTAAAGTTTTATTTTTTGTTTTACGGAAAAATATTTCTGCAGCAGATAAGTTATCTGCATTTACTCCTAACACGATGTCATTTTGGGATTGAAATATTAAAAAATTAGAATTATAAAGATTATAATACCCCTGATGCATTTACTCCCAAAACGATATTATTTTGGTATTGAAATATTAAAAAATTAGAATTATAAAAATTATTTACCAAAAAAAAAAGAATTATAAAAATTATAATAATCCTGAAATAAATTAAAATTATAAAAACATTTTTTAAAACGACGTTTCTTTTAAAGTTTTATTTTTTATTTTGTCTGATCTAATAGTTAAAAATTATAATAAGGATATTAAACTTTAGGAGATAAAAAGATAATTAGTCATGAAGTTAGAATTACAATTACAAAATAAATAAAAATAAATCCACCAAATAAAACAGGTTAATTTATAAATTAGTTAAAAAAAAAAAAAACCTAAATCAACCCATTCCACTTCATACAACTTATCTTAATTCATTTATTTCTGTAAGAGTTATCAAATTTAGCAAATTAATTTTATGTATCTGAGGAGTGAGGTCCAACCTAGTTCAAATCAATTGTGCAAAATACACACCAATAATAAATTAAAATAGAATCGGCCACGCAAAACAACAGAGGATAACCCCTCGGGTCACGGCAACCGTCCGATCATTAGTCTATGACATCAATCATCATTCGTGCATTTGAATCAGTATGTGTCACTCCATACAAAATTCAACTCACTCCGTTCTCTTCGTCTTCGTTTTCGTCATCGAAACCCTAACCAGCTCCGTCACTTGCCCCTTCCCTTTTGATTCCACTTTCGGTAACGGTAAGATAAGCTGCTATCTTCAGATCTGAATTTACTTGTTTTGTCCTTTTCTTTCCCCATTGTTAATGGGATTTTACGTTTCCTAAGCATATTGCGCTCCATTTTCGAGTTCCTATATGTGCAAGTTTGTGATTAAGAGATTTCGGTTTTCTACTTTAATTGTAAGTTGAGAATCACGCGGTTCAATTAACTGAAATCAATTATCCTGCAATGTTTTTAGCTGAGATGCTTAATAGGGGGACGAGACTAATAAAAACTTATAGTTTTTGCATTGTTGACAAGTGTTGCAAGTGTTTCTATTTGTTTCCGAGGTAATTTTTTCTGCTATTTCCATGCGGAAGTGAAGTGCCAGAAAACTATTATGGCATATCTGTATGGATTTGATTTTCTCCGTTATTGCTTCCGGGGGAAGGGGAGGTATGGGGCTATGTATATGTGAAGAAATGGCATATCTGTATGGATTTGATTTTCTCCGTAATTTTTTTTTTTCAAATCATTTCTGAAACTTTTTAATAGCTGAAGATGTAATAACTATTTGTGAATTGATTTGGGGGTTGTAATTGTAATGGCTTTCTTGGTTTAACTTTTTAAGGACTTCCTACATTTTTCTTTGGGCAAATGAAATAAATTCGAGTCATCAGAGATATAATAAAACAGATTTCCTGCTAACAATGAACTACAAAGTCTAACGTAAAAGAAACTATAAGTAATTCGTACATAATAAGAGACAATTTAGTTACGATCTCAATGTACATGCCAGTAGTGCATAGGCATACTTTTTTTCTTCCACATAGTATATTGTCGTGACTTATTTTTTAGTTGGGTATTTAAGAACTATTAAATGAATCGGGAAAATATAAAAAAGATATATTATTTGCATTGTTGTTCCGTGTTCAATTAATGTCATGTCTGTATTTGCAGCCTCAACCAGAAAGATACTGTAGGGCCACCTAATGATAAGACTTCCAACTTCTACATAAGTTGCCATTGATACTTTTTTAATCAAATGGATTCAGTGCCTGCTGATGTCTCTAATTCACCTCCTATTAAAGATCCATCTACTTTAACTCCTGTTAAAGAGACAGATGGACAAGCTTCTGCTGCTGTAGCCTCTGGGCAAGATAATTCTGCTCAAGAAGTGCCATCTAGACTATCTTCCACTGGCATATCATCTTGGGCCAAAAACTTGAAAATTCCTCAGCCATTTTCTGGTTCCCAAGATGACGCATCAAATGGTAATGTTGGGAAATCAACTTTTGCACGCATCACTAGTAATTTAGGGTTGCGGTTGTCTCCAAAATCTCCTGTGGTGGATGACAGTTCCAGTGAAACAGCAGTACAATCTAATTTGTTTGGAAGTATTACGAAAGGCCTGGTTGACTCTTCTAAGAATGCGGTGAAAGCTGTGCAGGTTAAGGCACGACATGTTGTTTCTCAGAATAAACGCAGATACCAGGTGTTGTTCTTGTTCAATCCGATTTACTTTGTATTTATTCTTGTAATGCTGCCAATCATAAAGTCTTACTCATTTGAACAATTTTTTGTCTCTTCTATTGGGATGATTGCTTTAATCCCTGGTTCTTTGTTGCCTTCCCTTTCCTTAACAAGAGGGTGAAGCTTTTCTTTGGAGGCAATTCACAGATAACTTTTGTGATGTGGCAATTATTATCTAATGCAGAAACAAAGTTGGACTAAGCAATGTTTTTTGTTTTCTGGCTCTCTTGATCAGACCTCATAGCTGGTATTGAGTTTAAAAAGCCCTGAAGTTTGCAGACATTTTCGTACTCCTTGTTAAATCATGTCATATAATTTAGTGTTCTGTATGATGAACTTCTAGCCTCTTCAGTTGAGAAAAGCTATTAGAAATTTAATTTCATAATTATTATTGTTGCTCGCGAGCAGATTAAATTTGATTTTCATATTTCTTTATTTCATACTGAGTTGTATGAGTGTCAGAGAATAATATGAATCATTAAAAAGATCTTCACCCAACACTTTAAGGTTTTGGGTTGAATTGGTTCTTTATATGGTATCAAAGCCTCACGGGTTCGATTCTCACTGCCCCCATTTAATTCATAATTAATTAAGTCTTGTGGAGTTTCTTACCACAGGTAGGTGGGCCTGTGCATTGTTCACCCTTCAAGCCCAGTGGACTCTTGTGTGAGGGGCGTGTTAGAGAATAGTATAAATCATTAAAAAGGCTCTCACCTAAAACTTAAATTGTTGGGTTAGGGCTTTTTAATGGGTTATATTATACTCTAACACGCCCTCTCACACGAGGGCCCACTGGGCTTAAAGGGTGGATACTGGATAATGCACAGGCCCAATTACCTGTCTAAGAAATTCACAAAGAAAATGAGTATATGATTGCGTTATCTTCTCAACAAACTTTTTGGCTTATATGTACTGTTCTTCACTTTTATATGCTTTTTTCAGGAAGGAGGTTTTGATTTAGATATGACATATATCACAGAAAATATCATTGCAATGGGGTTCCCTGCTGGCGACATGAGCTCTGGGTTTTTTGGTTATGTCGAAGTAAGTGAATTTTGTATGCAGTTTGTTTTGGTTGCTGTTTTCATCTTAAACACCTACCTGTATTCCGACTATCTATTTATGCAATGCAGGGTTTTTACAGAAATCATATGGAAGAAGTGATTAAGTTTTTCGAGACTCACCATAAGGTTGTAACACATACTCTGACACATTAAGTTACAAGTTCTTATGCTTATATCTTTTGCTTTTTCTTTTCTTTTTTTGTAGTTGATTGATTGTACAAATCAATGTTGTAAAGTATGGAATGTTGTTTTTATTTCATTTAAGAATGTCTATACTATAAAATGTTTGTATTTATTCTGAACCCTTGTTTAATTTGGTCAAGGAAATATTGAACTGCAGACTAATTTTAAGATTTCTTGGGCTATTATCATTTCCTTACTTAGGTTATCTGTTATCATAAAATGTTTTCTGTGTAATGAGCAAATCTTTCATTTATTCAGTTTTCCTGCCACTCTCCTTGCATATTTTGTAGTTTGGTAACAGTTTTCACTGTATGGAGGCTTCTTATGTGACTTGTCTGATGTTTCTTTTTTTTTTTTTACAGTGCCTTAAACTTTGAAACTCATTAAGTATTTGTCCTGACTTATCATTTTCTTGTCTAGTTTTGTATTTGACTTATTTTTATATGCAGGGGAAATACAAAGTATATAATCTATGTTCTGAGCGGCTGTATGATGCATCGTTGTTTGAGGGGAAGGTGATTTCTAAATTTTCATTCTCTTCTTGGAGGGGACAAATGTGGTAGAACTGTTTAAGGGTTGAAATTTCATTTATGCACTATAAATTTTACGTCCGTCTGTAATGAATGCCTAAAAAATTTCTTTTAATATGGATATATTGCTTTGGTTTTAACCATCGAATTTATCTATAGTATTCTATTCAAATTATCTATTCTTCGATTAAAAATTGTTCATACCGTCTGTTCCTACTTTTGATCATGATGCTAGACAACCTAGACTGCTTGTGTCATGTTTCTTTTAACTTGAGTTTTACGTTTTTACACCACATTGTATTTCTATGGAATTTGTATGAACAGCTTCTTGTATCTGAAATATCAAATTCCTTCTTCAGGTAGCTAGCTTCCCATTTGATGATCATAATTGCCCACCAATTCAACTAATTATATCATTTTGCCAAAGTGCTTACTCATGGTTGAAAGAAGACATCGAGAATGTCGTGGTTGTCCACTGTAAGGCTGGAATGGCAAGAACCGGGTTGATGATTTCTAGTCTACTCTTATTCTTAAAGGTGAATAGTTTCTAAATATTCTCTTGAAAATATGATGACTGTGCTTGATATTTCACTATCTGTCTTGTTATTTTTCTCAGTTTTTTTAAGATTAGGTGACTTAAATTACTGCAGTTCTTCCCAACTGCTGAGGAGTCGATGGATTACTATAATCAGAAAAGATGTGTTGATGGAAAAGGACTTGTTCTGCCTAGTCAGATTGTAAGTTCAGCTTTGCAATGTGTTAACTATGTGGAAAATTGGATATTATGGAGTTACTACTTACCCTCTAGCTTCTTATTGTCATATGTTTTTACTTTTTGTTTTCCAGAGGTATGTCAAATATTTTGAACGGATTTTGACGTACTTCAATGGCGAAATCCCACCTGCCCGGAGGTATATACTAGCCAAGATGTGACTTTAATATTTACCTGTCTTTATGTGCTGACATCATATTCTTTGCAGGTGCATGCTTAGGGGATTCCGGCTTCACAGATGCCCTTACTGGATCAGGCCCTCCATAACTGTTTCAGATCATAGGGGTATGCTTTACATTCTTGTACTAAATTTCCCCCTGCTGTTGATAGCCCATAACCATTCTGTTTGTAGATTTATAATGTCTTGTCATTGTTACTTCAAGTTCAAGTGTTGAAAAATTTATTCTGTTTCTTGACTAATTTGCTAATATTTACATTGTTTATGGTTCCTCTCTTCGGCTAGACAATTAATTTTTTCCTTATTTCTATCTTGGTCTGTTTTATATTTGGTTTAGCTATATGGTATGCACTCAGATCTTTCAGTGTACTGTGAAGGCATGTCCTTGTTAAGATCTCCTTCCAAACTTGATAGCTACGTTTTAACTCAGGAGTTTCTAGGGGAGAGTCCCGAGTGATAGAATAGCTGGGAGAATCTCTACCATTTGTGCTGTTCTTTTGTTCATGTTCTTTCATGCTACAATGTGAAGGAATTGTGCACATTACTGGTTATTTGTAGTGATAACTGGATATATATTTAGTATATGATCTGCTTTGTGTGTCAAGAATTGACTGACGGGCTGACAAATGACCACTTTGAAAGGTTGAAGTGTAAGATCTTAGTCTGTGAAAGATTGCTTAATTTGCTGTTGACTCTAATCCTTTCCTAATGTGTAGGTGTGTTGTTCTCAACCAAAAAGCATCCGCGAACCAAGGAACTTTTGGTGCGTCTAATTAGTAATATGGTGGCATATAGAATATTGATTGAATTGTTGTGCCAAAGTTATGTCTTTTGTTCCTTTTTTCTGAGAGTGGGGATTTCTGTGTGATATGAGCTCTCTTTATTTGCAGCCAGAAGATTTTTGGTTTAGTGCGCCAAAGAAGGGAGTGATGGTCTTTGCTTTGCCAGGAGAGCCTGGTCTTACAGAGTTGGCTGGGGACTTCAAAGTCCATTTTCATGATCGCCAAGGAGATTTTTACTGGTATTAATTAATTTTTTTCATCAAAGATCAATTGCTTATGCCGCCCTTCTTATGTTGAAGTAAAATATCTGGCCATTTTCCCTTTCAGTTGGTTGAACACAACTATGACGGAAAATAGGAAAATATTGAATACCAGTGATCTCGATGGCTTTGACAAGGTAAACTGTTGTGGTTCTTTGATGATACTACTACTATCTCACGATTAAATCTTTTTGTTGTAATGTAACACTCTTTTAGCATAAAGACTTGGTGACATTATTGGTAACAATAGAGCATGGTCTGCCTTCTGTTCAGTATAGTGTTTCCCTGTTTGTCATTCATAATTGGATCTTGTAATTAGCTATATTTTTATTGGAATGGTCTTCTGGCAGAGAAAATTGCCTTCTCCAGGATTCTTGGTTGAGGTTGTGCTAGTGGATTATAATGGTGACGTTGTAACTTCCAAACCTGAAACTACTACAAAGAAATCAGATGAGAGTCCAAGTAACAGTATCACCAGCCCCACTCCAGTTGAAGTGAGCTCCCCTGCCTCGAACCCTGACAAAGAGTCAGGGGGTCGTGATAAAGACGATGTGTTTTCAGATGGTGAGACAGAGCATCCTGCTTCTTCAAGTAGCAAGCAAACAAAAGCACCTTCTGAAGCAGTTGAAACGGTTACAAATGCCACCAGAGAGTCCGAGTCAAACAAAATTTCAAACCAAATCTCAAATTTAACACATGCAACAGAACAAGTTTCTTTGGGAAATAAGAGCTCTACAACAATTCGCAGTGCAGTTGAGCCAAAAAGTGATGCTGATGGAAGAAGAGCGTCCAGTCTCGAGGTGCCCAGCTCAGAAAGTGAGTTTAAGGCCATGGCTGCAGATGCTTCTGTTTTTACATTCGGAGATGATGAAGACTATGAAAGTGATTGAAGTCCAACAAGGTTACTTTGTTATCTTTATACTTTGAAATTTGTACATAACATTGCTTGCAACTTCGAATTCAGCAATATCATGTTCATCCATTTGTTTGTTTGTTGTAATGATAAATCTGGCTACTGTCACTTGCCTAATGCACAAGTTAAAAATAAGAATGTGCTGACTTTTCAGTATTGGTTGGCTATGTTTTATTGTTTTAATTAAGCAGGAAACTCGATTTTTTTTTTTATTTTTTTTTGGTAAAAGCAGGAAACTCGATTTGTTATTGTGCTAAGGCAAATGATCACACATGTATTGTTTGTTCAAGCTTTTAACTCCAACTGAATACATGGTAATTTAAATTCAATAGAACACTTCTAATTTTAACTCGCCCTGCTCTTCACCTATTTAAAATTTTGTAGATTGTCTAGCCTAGAGAGCAATCTTGGTGAAGACCGTCACATTTAGACCTACTCAACGTTTTATTTTCTTTACATAACCCAGAACGAAAATAAATATATTTATATATAAATTGATTACTTAAATAATCATTAGTTGTATTTATTAAATTCAAGTTATTAATATATTTATTATACTCAATTTCCATGTAACGTGTGTAATGACAATCAAATATCTTGCCAAATCAAATCCATTTTTAGAGCAAAAAATTTTGGCTATTTTTTTGTTGTTAAAAGTGTTACTGAATCATATTTTAAGCATTGGCTATTTTTTGTGTTAAGTGATACTGAATCATTTTAAGCAATTTTAATGACACATATTTTGCATTAGTATAAGGGTTTTATTAATCTCATGTTAAAGGAGATAATTATCTCATGTCATAGAGATAAATTTGTGGGCTCCACCACCTGAAAAAATAAATAAAAAGAAAAGAAAAAGGTGGCAAAATTATCGAAGGGTGTGTAGAAGAGAAATTTTATCTCATGTAACATGAGAATAGTTTTTCCCTTAGTATAATGCATTTGGGTATTCAAGGTTCAAATAAAAATAGTTAAAATGAAGAACATATCTCCTTAACCATTGTATCTGTCCCTTATTTCAAAATAGCTTCGAACTAATTCAGTTTACTTCCACAACAGGTGCAAGAGAGTTGGAGCAAGACACTTTTCAAGTGAAAATTCTTATGTTTTACGGGTATAATGCATCCTACATTTCAAATTATATCTCAAAATTAATCAGTAGTATAAAGTTTTTTTAATCGAATATTAAATTATGTTTGGTTCGTTACTTTACATAAAAGTCAGACATCTTAGACTACAATTTCGCCAGCCGAGGAAGACCAAAACTGAAGAATCTTTCTTCCCAGTTAGAGCGGGGATGGGGACATATTGTGAAAACTGAAAACAAATAGTTTAATTTGGCTTAAATATTATTTTTTTAATTTTAGCTTGTAGTCATATTTTCATAAATGATTATTCAATCAAGCACTTATAATAGCGTGTTATAATTGTTCAAAATTACACAAAATATTAAAGAATTGCATCACTATTATAAGCACCGTAAGTTAGAAATTTAAATGAGATGCTGATGAAATAAAGCTAATCTTTATATAATCTGTATCAAATATCATTAAACGATTTGTTCACGCCCCTCTAATTCTAGTCATATAATGATAAAAAGGAGGGGGTGAGTTTTATTTTCGGTCAAAATCCAATATCAAAATCAAGCCACATTGTTAAGAGAAAATTTCATAAAAAGGAAACTGATAAGTGATACTGAAAATTACATTTATGAACATAGCATTACTGTTTGTTAATTTGGTGTCGTTTTTTTTTTTTTGTTCACTCGTTGATTGATTATTCGACTAATCCAATTCGAATTCAGGAAGATTAAAAAATAGTGATGATTTGTCCTGTATAATATCGGCTGGTCAATATATTGGGCCAAATCACACACGATCAAAGAGTGAAGACTATGGGTCTGCTGAAGTGCTTTGTGGGCTGAAGATGTCTACCTTGTGGTTAATGGATGTTGAGTTCCTTTGGCGCGATGGTTCTGATTGGGGGTATCTGCAATGACACTCCGATACTTAAGTTAGTATAAATGCTAGGTTAATGTTATATTCTTAGTAGAATTAGATAAATGTATCTGGGTATGTATCCCTTGCTTATATAGCAAGTCGTATACCGCATTTGGTAGGCGGTATGCCTTCTGATTGGTTGTTCTCGGGCTGCAGACTTATCTGTTTCAGCTAGTGCCTTTCTGACTATATTCCTATATGATGAGCTACCTTCTTAGAACACTGGCAAGCTGGAGTTGTCTTTTGTGTGTTGGTCTATAATTGGTTTATAGCGTGGTGGTTCCTGATTTATTATAGGATCCTTCCTTAATTCTTAAGGCATGTTTAGGTGGTTAGCCGCAATGAGACCATTGGGTCTTTATGCGTGATGGAGACATTGCATATTGTTTTGGACCCGTATGTTACTAGGTCTATTCTGCGCTTTAACCCTTTGTGCGCCTAATGTAATTTCTCCTAATCAAGTGATAAAACTCTTTTTATTAAACTTTTAATACAACCGGACCTCAAAATTACTGATAAAGTTAAAATAACCTTTACATAAGAGAGGAAGGATATTCTTATTACCAAAATTTTCTATTACCAACTTACTACCTATCTAATCATCATTGGATCAAAGAGAGAGAATGCTAAATTTTTTTTGAAAAAAGAGAAAATGTTGATCCAATGGTGATTAGATAGGGTAGTAAGGTGGTAGTAGAAAATTTTGGTAGTAAGAATATCCCCTCAACATAAGATGTCCTTGATATCTTTCTTAATGTTTACATAAGATGTCTATTCAATGCCGTTAACTTATGAATATCGAGATGCAGGTTAATTTTTAAACAACAATTGATAATCATTTTTTGTTAAATTAAAAAATAAGAACATAGAGAACACAAATCGAGGTTGTCTCTGAATGGACAAGTGTTATGGGTTTCCTACGATGTACTACATTTTTTAGATACGCTCATGCTTTTGTATTCTCTGTTTGCTCGCAAGTGCTTACTTTATTTTGTTTTTTAAATTCTCAATATTCGATCAGCAGACAACACCCCCAGGAATCAGAAAATTGAATATTAGACTTGCCGATTTCTACGTGGTCTGGCACACTCTTAGATTCATCATTGTTAATTTTTTTTTTTTAAATAATAAAAAGAGCTTCTTTCTAGAAACAAAGCTGCTAAATCATAAAAAGATTAACCATAAGCCCACTATGAGTGATGTAAGAGATTTAGATAAGTTGTATTAGATTATGTGTTTAATTCTTATTTATGTCAAAAAAACAAAAATAAATAGATTAACTATTCCGTACATAGTAATAAAAAGTGTTTTTTCTTTTACCAAAAAAAAAGTGTTTTTTCTTTTATAGAGAAATCACTTGTATTTTTGTATGTTCGAAATTAGTTCAATATTAAAATTTTGGAAAAAATATTTATCCTTTTAAATAATATAACTTTTTCATATTTTTTTCACTAATAAAAATTGGAGGTGAGCCCACACCTTTATAAATTTTTTTGTTTGGTTTATGTTTTCGAAAATAGTTTTTTTAGTTTTCAGAAAAGAAAAGAAACTCGTTCTCTTTGTTTTATAAAAAATATTTTGAAAATTATCATTATTATTTTGTTTTTATCCTTAAAATGATATACGTTTTTCCCTAAAATTTTAAACCTCGTTAAAAAAATAATTGGAATACATATTTTCATATTGTTTTCACTAATAAAAATTTTAAAAATAAAAAAATCAAAAAAGGGTATGATGGAAATTTAATTATTAAATAGCAGCATCCCACTAGCACTACACTACCATAGCATCCTGTAATGAAATTCAGATCAGGAATCAAACCCAAAAATGGCAGGTTAATCGATCTGACAGTAAATAAAAGTCAAACAAAAAAATGGTTGAAAATTTTCAATTTATGGAAAACCAAACAAATTTGCGGTTGTAACTCTGTAAAGTTTAATCATAGTTGACAGCACCAATTGAGCCAACACTCAAGTGCTAGCCAGTCTGTACTTCATAAAAATTGAAAATGATGCCACGGGTCCTTAAATAGGTTTAAGTGTTTTTTTAACTGATTAATCGAAAATCCGATAGTATAGTTTGAGCATTATACCCTAAATCCATTTATATACTGTTCACATAGTTATTACAACTATTAGTTGATTTCAATTATACTTAAAGCTGGAGGTTATTTTTTTATTATCTTTTATTATTAAATTTTAATCATTGATTTTCATTAATATAATAATTAATTTATTGAGTTATATTTACTAATTAATTATTATTTTTCATTAAATTATGACTGTTAAATTAACAAAAATTAATGATCAAGATTTAGTAGTAAAAGAATACAGAACACAACCTCTCATATATTTAAATATTTTAATTTATTAATCATATGCAAATGGAATCATATAGGAGCAGTTCTCTGGCCACAACTTTTATGTGGGAAAGTCTCAAATTTAAAATCTTTAGTTAAAGGAGCTTGTTAATAATTAAACCAATCATTGTTGATTATTATTATTAATTTTTAATATCATGAAGCTAATCCCTTCAAATATGGAACAATATGAATAAATCCTTCTTACAAATAATATTTTTAGGATAGGAACTTTTATCTTTTTCTCATAACCTACTTTGTTTTTATTTTTTTTGGATTATATCCGAATATTCTCACGGCCTATAGCCATGAGACTAATCCCTCGCCCCACATCAGCACATAAAGCGATAAAAAACTGGTCACGAAAAAGTTGGGTTTCGAATTCCAACCGGTTGCACTTTGCTTTCAGTATTGTGCACAATATCTTATGAGTTTTATAATTTTTTTCCTCTAAGGATGTCACATCACCCTTTTAATTGAGATTAATTTCTTTCGTGATATAAACTGTGAAGATTTTTGTTACGAGCTTCAAATTGCTTCGTCAAAAATTTATTAAATTCAGATATCTTTCAACTCCAATAACTCGCTTACTAATTGTGTCCTACCACCTCTTGTAATTTTATAATTTTAATTTTGATGCATGAAAACTTGCTCATATATTTGATATTTTATTAATATTTTACTATATCATTAATTACACAAAATACTAAATTCATTAACTGCTGTTGTAAACAGAGTAAAACTTTTTTTCAGAGGCATTTAATCAAAATGCGTGAAAATTAAATTCATAGGTTCATAAGAAGTAGTTTTCATGGGTCCAGCTCGAAACAAACACACCGAAAGCGCAAAGAATTCCAAATAAGCAAAGTATTATTTTTATTTTTATTATAAATATATGAAAAGACAAGCATGAAACCCACTCAGCTAAAAATCAATCTCTCTCTCTCCATAGCCATACTACTTTTCTTTCTCTGCTTTCAGAGAGACTCTCTCTTCTTATTCTTCTCACTCTCCAATCCATCCACTCAGAGAGAAAGAGAGAGAAAGACAGAAAGAAAAAGGGTGATGGGTGTGAAACTGTGTGTTTTCTTTTTATAATGAGCAAAGGATTAGAGACCCTCTTCTTCATTGAAGAAGATGGCAATAATGCACCATCACAATGATCATAATAATGAAAATGTTTCATATGTTCTTGATGCCCTTTACTGTGATGAAGAAAAATGGGAAGAGGATGAAGATGAGTTATCTGATGATGAAGAAAGTGATGTGACAACAAACAATGATGGGGTTATTCACTTGGACACTACTAGTTCTCTTTTCCCATTGCTCTTGTTGGAGCAAGATTTGTTCTGGGAAGATGAAGAACTTAACTCACTCTTCTCCAAAGAGAAGAATCAACAAGAAACTTATAACGATCTGAATAATGTGAATTTGGACTCTTCTCTCTCTCTTGCTCGTCTTCAAGCTGTAGAATGGATCCTTAAAGTCAATGCTCATCATGGATTCTCTTCTCTCACTGCAACACTGGCTGTTACTTACCTGGATAGGTTCCTTTTAAGCTTCCATTTTCAAAGGGAGAAGCCATGGATGATCCAGCTTGTGGCTGTCACTTGCATCTCTTTGGCAGCAAAAGTTGAAGAAACTCAAGTGCCTCTTCTCTTAGACCTTCAAGTATGTTTAAAGACAAAACTTTGTTATGTGTAACTGAAATCTTGAACATGTTTCCTTTTTCTCAGTTATCTTAGGAAGGGCCCGCTTGGCTCAGCGGTAAGCTTGCTTGCCGTGGTGTGTCAGGTCGCGGGTTCGAATCAGCCTCTATGCAAAAAGTAGAGGAAATGCTGCCTAGAGTATTCCCTTCCCCCAGACACTCACGAAGTGAGTATTTGAACTGGGTCGGCATTTCTCAGTTATCTTAGATATCAAATGTGTTGTTATTGTGTTGTGTGTATCAGGTGCAAGACACCAAATATGTGTTTGAGGCAAAGACTATTCAGAGAATGGAGTTACTAGTTCTCTCCACCCTCAAATGGAAGATGCACCCTGTGACCCCACTCTCATTTCTAGATCACATTATAAGAAGGCTTGGTTTGAAAACCCATCTTCACTGGGAGTTTCTCAGGCGCTGTGAGCATCTTCTTTTATCTGTCCTTTTAGGTAAGCATTAACCCTCTTTCATTCACATGCTAAAAATTATAACTTTACCATCAGTGTTTTACAAAGAAATACATAAGTAAACTCTCTTGATTTTCTTAGCTTTTGATATGTGTGTGTTTTTTTTGAGTTTAGATTCAAGATTTGTTGGTTGTCTTCCTTCTGTATTGGCCACTGCAACAATGCTGCATGTTATAGACCAGATTGAACACAATGATGTGATGAAGTACAAAAACCAGCTTCTGGGTGTTCTCAAAATTAGCAAGGTCTGTGTGTCTCTGGATGTTCATCATGTCTTTGTTTTAAATTTAAATAATATTTATTGGACATGTTATATTTACAAATTCTTACAAACTATACTAAACTCTTACAAATTACATTATGCAGGACCGGTCCTACATTAATCACATAGTGTACGACCGGTCTTACGTTAGTGTAATTATAAAAAAAGTTTGTATACTAATCTTATCCCATATTTATTTGTTTAATATTAATCTATGTCCATGAGAATCTTAGATTTAAATATAAATAAATGCTGCTGCTATTAATGTACATCATAAGCACATTATTTGATACTTAATTACTTTTTTTTCTGCATTTTTACAGGAGAAAGTAGATGAATGCTATAATGCCATTCTCCAGCTCTCAAATGCCAATAATTATGCTTATAAGAGTCCTAGCAAGCGCAAGTATGACCAAATACCCAGCAGTCCAAGTGGCATAATTGATGCTGCTTTTAGCTCTGATGGTTCCAACGATTCGTGGACAGTGGGGTCATCATTATGTTCACCATCAGAGCCTCTCTTCAAGAAGAGTAGAATCCAAGGACAAAAAATGAAATTGTCACCATTCAACCGGGTCATTGTTGGAATTGTTGGAAACTCCCCTTAATACCCTCCTCAGCTTTCACTTTATCTGTCCTTCACAAAAGAAAGAACCCCAAAAAAGAAAAAAAGAAAAAGAACTACCCCAAAAAGATCTATATTTATTTACTGTGATAATTAATCTTTCCATGCATGTTGCTAAACTATATTTGCCTTTTCCTTTCTATCTCTTCATTTCCAACAATGTCCAACATTCATTTACATCTCTTGGAGAGGCATGGTGGTGATACATGAAAGGAATGGTTTATGAGGGAAGAGGAGGACAAAGTTGGCAATGAAGACTATCAGCACTCTCTATAATATGTTTCAGGCACTTTCTTTTTCTTCAATGGATCTCTTCTAGACCATACCAAATTTGGACATATTTATATCATATTTCTATAATAAATTGGGAACAATTTTGTTCATTTGTATATGCTTTTATTCACTTCCTTGTGTGTGCTTTAAATCTTTGGCTGGTGGGATACTGTGTGACTTAGAGATATGCGTCCCAAATGGTCCACCCAAAGCTTTTTTTACCACAATTTTTTATTTGTTTTATTAAGGAAAAAGAAGGGATTTTGGACAGATAGAGGGCTGGGATTTGTTTGCATGTGAAAGGAGAACTAGTTTGTCGGCCAGTGGGACTCTGATGAAGGGTTTTTGGTCATAGGGTAGGGGGAGGGGCGGGTTTCTTGATTGGGGGGTTCGAGTCTTTTGACCTCGTTATAAGGGCCAACACTTGGTCTTATAATATTGAACTGACACTAATCCTCACTATATAAACTAACCCCCCTGACCTATTGAAAACACTAATTATTACTCTTATAGATTGTAGGCTTTGCCTCAAAGTACTGCACCTCATTCATTATTAGTCCTACAACTTTTAAGTACTCTGAGAAGAGCGTGAGCAACAGCATGGTTTGTGGGGCCCTGAGTTTGATATGTTCCTAGTTAAATTATACATCTATTGTGTTGAGATATCTGCTGCAAACTAATACGGCATTTATAAAGCTTTCCTGAGCTAGCTTTTATAATGGTGTATCTCAAGGTTCTTTACATGGTATTAGAGTTTTACTGTTCTTCACTTTCTCTTGTGGAATTCCTTAGCACAGATAGGTTGAGCTGTTGCATTATCCATTCTTCAAGTCCAATGGGCTCTCGTGTGAGGGGGCGTGTTGAGATATGTAGTCGCAACTAATGTGGCCTTTATAAAGCCTCGGGCATTTCCATCATTTGAGCTAATTTTTATGGTGGTGTATTCCAAGATTTTTTTTTTTTTATGTAAAGAATTTTTTTTATATAACATCCTAAAAACTAAAAATTAGCTCAAAAAATAAAAGTATCCACGCCACGTTAGTTGGGACTACATATCTCAATATATTGTGCAGCACATAGTTGCCGTTGCCTGTCATTATTCAATAGATTAAAGTAAGATAGCATTAATTGTCTATACCGTACATTGGAACCTTTTAGTTGGAAACTTCAAAAGAGTTGTTGTTGTGCTTTATTAATTGCAGACTATTCCTTCCACACAATCGTAGTTCTTTTCATAGAGCGAGGCACGTAAGGACGAATATACTAGCTTTATATTAATTAAATATGTTGCTTTCTGATATGAATATGATCACTGTATATATACGCCATAATTTTATAGTTTCTGTAGTGTATTTGAAAATAAAGTCTGTATATATATACACATAAAGTTATAAACCATGTTTACCAATTTTTTTTTTTTTTACTATTAGCTGTCATGCTTTATCTGTTCAATTATAAAGTCTAATTGCACAACAACTTATGCACTTGCGGTCAACAGTAGGAGACAATAGATTAATCACGTTTATTAGCACTAATGACAAGTAGAGAACATACCGAAGAACATGGGGAAACACTTTTTACAACTAATTCAAAGTAGTGGGATACATAGCATTAACTTTTCAATACTTGTACAACCTTTCCTTTGTTAGTCGTTAGTTGGATTAGACTAAGTATGATTAAGTGCACACTCTTTTTAAAGAAACAAGAAAGGTGACGTACCCCATGTGGATAACATTCCGTAGACTTTCCCTTTCTCTATATTGCGTGGAGATTTTTTTTTTCTTTTTTTTCTTTTTTTTTTTCTTCCTACCTCTTTTTCTTTTATGAATGCAAAGATTCATGATGATCATCATTCTAGTGGATTCACTATAGTGCATGCTTCACCTTTTGGTTGTTTTCTTTGCATTTTTTTTTTCTTTGTCTTTGTTCTCGTGTGAAAATAAAAATAAAGTTCATTCTGCTTTTTTCACGTGTATAACACAAATAATTTCATAATGTATGGGAGCCAAATGGAAAAAGAATACCATATATTGGGTTAGTTTTTTTAGACCAATTATTATTGGAGGAGTTTAAAAGCATAATGCCTTATTTGTTTGTCTCCATTAAGCAGTAAACAAGAAAATAAATAACTAGAAAACAAAATGCTTTTGGTTTTGTAATAGCTTTGACAAAACACTCACTAATCCTAAATTATGATACATTGCACAAAGGCAAGGGGATTTTATTATGGGGGACAAAATCTGATTTTGTAGGAAGATTGTCTCTTATATTTTTTCTACTTTTTAGTTTGGTAGATTATAGATTGTACCAGATGGATGCAAGCTATCATCACTTCACGAGTGAGAGAGAGAAAAACTCAAAGAGGGAAAAATGTTTTTCCAAAAGGAAACAGCTTACACCAACAAGGAATCAAAGCTTATATGTGATGAGTAATGTGTGCAATGCCCCCACATCAATAATTGTAGAATAATATGATGCCTTGGGGGGTTTAGCTTGATGATTTTGAACTTTCTTTTTTGACCTAGTCTCTCATATGGTGTTTTAGATTATATTATTGTTCATAAATTCACATGGATACAAATTTGGACTAAAACCCTCCAATGTAATTTTCCTCGGTTCTTTTCTTGCTTACAGCTGTAAAGTCTAAAAGAACAATAAAAAAGAGGACCATATATGTCTGTGGACCCCTCCCTCTCCTTTCTCTCTCTCATATTTTTCTGCATGGCAAAGGTTATTATGGAGTACATGGAAACCAACAGTGCATAGACTGCACAATAAAACATACTCTTTAATATATGTTTCCTTCTCTTCACAAGAAAGCACAAAATAGCCGCTTTGTAGCTGCAGCCCTTGCCAATCTTACAGTAAACTTTCCCAAATTGCTAAAATCATCAAAATATCACTCTTCACTAAATTTTTTACCTAAATGACACGCAAACAGTATTATTTTCCAATATGCTACGTGGGCAAGTTCGTTGGGTATTGTAGCAAACTTAGTTTAATGACGTGTCACGTTTTTTTAGTGAATAACAAGTATCAAATAAAAAAAGAACCAAGTTCGCTACACGGGGTAACGAACTTGATATCCACTACAAATATGACACGTCAGCAACTGAGTTCGCTACAGTGTCCAGCAAACTTGCTCACGTGGCATATTGAAAAAATAATACTGTTCGCGTGACATTTAGATAAAAAACTTGGTGAACAGTGACATTTTGGTCACTGTTCCAAGGATACTGCTATTTGTTGCAAGTAAATGTGAAAATATTATAAAAACAATTCATGGTGATTAATTGGTATGTTTGTCAAAGAATACAATAATGTAATGAAAATAACATTTATCTAAATATTTCACTCCCTCTGTAACAAAATCTCTAATTGCCTAAAAATGGGAACAAAAATGTAACGTTAAGATAGTATTTAAGTGAAGACTCGTCATTTCTAACATGTTCAATCACACAAGTATCCATTCAACTTGAATGATGAACGGTGCTAATAACATTATGTTTCAAATTTGTGTTTTTCACCCAAATCAAATGAAGCATTCACCCAAATCAAATGAAGCAGGGAAGAACTTGACTGTTCCACGACAGAGATAATCAGGATTCGGGACAAGGGGAGGTAATCTACTCTATAATTATGTGATATGTCACATCATTATGATATAATTTTCCATATTATTATGAGCTAAATCAACTAAAAGACTAGAGTCAACATTTGAAAGTAACTAAATTCTTCCACGATTTGAAGAAAAAGTTTAGAAATTCATGTCATTACCTGCTTCACAATTGAAATTCATTACCAAATCTTCTTGTTGCCGGTAATCATTTCCTACTCTTAATATTTAAGTTATTGTTTTTAATTTATAGATAGTTCATCATAGGTTAGATAATTTCTAGGCTTCAACAACAATGGTGTCTTTTATGGTAAGTTTTCAACGGTTAGTTAATAGTAAGAGGAGGTCAAATATGCAATTTTATTATATCTGAAAAGCAGAAAAAAAATTCTGATTCTTTCCGTATGACGAAGGGCTGACTTAGCTCAGCGGTAAGCTTGCTTGCCGTGGTGTGTCAGGTCGTGGGTTCGAATGAGTCTCTTTGCAAAAAATAGGGGAAAGACTGCCTAGAGTATTCCCTTCCCCAGAAGACACTCACGAAGTGAGTATTTGAACTGGGTCGGACCTTTTTTCTTTTTCTTTCCATATGACACTATGATCTTTTACAAGTTGATGTAAAGCTGCTTCTAGCAAAGACAAATTAACACCCAACGTGTTGATGTGTGTGTTTCAAACTCTCAAGTGTGAAGGAACTATCCAAAGATTGATATGGTCCCAAATACCAATGGGATTCCAAGCAGTTGATGCATCACTATTTTGAATGGCCCCAATGGATCAGAAATGGAGGCCCCAAAACCTCTGTCAACTAGCATTTCCACACCTAATCCGTGAACCAAATTATTATCACAACGTTCCTTTTTAAATTGTTACAGTTATAAATGTTTGCTACCAGCAATCGGCATCCAATGTGCTTGGAGTATCATCTCAATCAACACAAGCAGAGACAAAAACACCAACACTAGAATACATATTTAGATTTGGCCATCTTATACTGAATTCGTACGAATTAGTTCATTAGGACACATGTGTATAAATGTGTACAAACACTATGGACATCGCTACATTTTATTTTTAAGTAAACCAAATTTCAGAACTTCCAATACATTGTGGTCCAAACTCCAAACTCCAAAGTCCAAACATTTATAACAATATTAGAAAATCTTGTTAAGTTTTGTAACATGGATTGGTCTAGGAAGTTCTGGACTCATGGTTAGCAAATTAGAAATTTGATAAACGTCTCATTGGTGAGCTGGACTATTGTTCTAATAAATAAGGGACTTTAGTTCAGCATACCAAACATTAAATGAACTGAGCACAAGTTCTTTTATGGCTGTTTGGTCTTATTAACTAGTTAGAATAACCATGTCATGAAGATCAATAAATTGAGCAAAAGCCTTTGAGGTTACTTGTTTAGAACCTCAAATGTCTTATATGGGTTCAAATAATCTTCTTGGCTTCTCAATATTATGGGCTACCCCACCATATTCTTGTAACGTCTTATATGGAAAAGAAAACGTTTATAAGTGAGAAGTAGATAAGACTAGTAGCATTGAATACCTAAACAAAAAGGCATAAACAGTAATGCATCTAGGTGGTCCTATGCAAAGACACAAGGGTTCCTTGCTAAATCTCTCTTTCTTTCTCTCTCTCTCTTTTTTAGGGAAATATTACTCTCATTTTACATAAGGTAACTTATCTCATTTTCTCTCACTTCAATTTTCGCACCCCACCTTTTTCTTCTTTTACTTTTTTCTGGTAATGGCGGGACCCACCCATTTTCTCTCTACAACATTAATCTTATGTGAAAGGAGATTAATAAAACCATTTTTTTTATTATCAAGGCAGAATTTATTGTTAAGGTCTCTTTGGTTCCTTTACAAAGTCAGAAGAAAAGGACAAGTGAAGTTTTTGATGTTTACATGGCCCAGCTATGAACCATGGCATGGCTTGTGTCCCATATCTGTGAAACTTGGCTGCAATGCTGCAAGCATGTCTGCCTTATCAGACAAAGATTTGGGTATCTTTTGACAGGCAAAGAGTGACCCTAGCACTATATATCACCAATGAATTTTTCATATGCATGTATAAAGGTTTAAAATCTTAAGCCTTCCCTACCAGTAAATGGACAATAGTTGTCACAGAGTGATAAATGATAACCATCCTAAAAATGACCTTATATGTTGTAATCATCTTGAGCGTTTGTTTGTGGTGTACAAAAACACTCTTGTTATAAAGCGACAAGTAAATAGAGGACACCAACAAATACTCAAAAACAAAATATATGCATGTGTTATGTACGTACAGCATATCATAAAAAAAAAGTCAAATTCTACGGTAGTAAATGTTACCTACAGTGAATATTGTTTCTGTTAGTACATACAAGAGAAACAATAAATGAAAACAGTACGCATGTAGGAACAGATGATAAAGCAATTAATCATACTTTGTGCATGTAATGTATTGGTGTGTTTCTTTTGAAATTTTATTTTTCTTTTGAAAAGTTTTTGGAACACCGACCAAAATGTCATTGTTGACCAAGTTTTTTTTTTACCTAAATGCCACGCAAACAGTCTTATTTCGCAATCTGTCACGGGGGCAAGTTCGCTACCCCGTGTAGGGAACTTAGTTTGCTGATGTGTCACATTTCTAGTGAATAATAAGTACCTAGTTTAAAAAAAAGGTACGAAGTTCGTTACCCCAACTGTAGCGAGTAAATTGAGAAATAACACTGTTTCCATTAACAAGTACTAAGAAAAAGTGACACGTCAGCAAACCGAGTTCGAAATAATACTGTTCCGGGTAGCGAAAAAACTTGGTCAACAGTGACATTTTGGTCACTGTTCCAAAATTTTTTTGGGACCTCATTTAGTGAAATAAGACTTTTTTTTTTGATATACCCAAGGGTTTCCCCACCCCATCGCGTGACATTTAGGTAAAAAAGTTGGTCAATAGTGACATTTTGGCCACTGTTCCAAAGTTTTTTGGGACCTCATTTAGTGAAATAAGACTTTGGTTGTTATTAATTTTATTTAGTGTATTAATCTTATTCATCATCATGTGACTAGAAAATAAGTACGCGGATGACTTCAGATATGGTCCAGTAAATTAAAGAGTCATTGGTTGGGGCATGTCATTTCATACTAGCCTCTGCAGGTCGTATTGCTCGACCCATATGGCACATTTCATCACAGAAAGATAGAACCCGTGACTCTTTTTAATGGTACATTTTTAGCTGTTGTGCATCATGGTATGTCAGTAGAAATCCCAAATCACAGCTATGATATGATAATTGGATAAATAAATGGAAAAAAAAATATGAAAAGTAATGGATTTGATTTTGGTTTTCAATTCTTTCCTTCCATCTTGGAATGTGAAGATAGGAACAGACAAACTAATCCTGAACAGTAGTAGGTAGAGCAGTCCTGCTTTCACTGGCAGAAACGAATTACTAATATACAGTGATCATTCTTCAATTTGACTAACGCTTTGTTAGAACTTTAGAATTCAACCTGTTTATTTCTTGTCCTTTCCATCCATTCACAGCTTGTTAAGACCTCACCTGGTAAACATTTGAGTTACTATTACAATTTTCCGTGGTCAATTTGAAGAAAAATCTCCCATAAATTCATAAGAGGCCTTAATAAGCCAGTGGATTCAACAGTAAATATAAAAAACTGAATTGTTTTGCATTGATTCAACAAGTTAGGCTTGCCAATAACTTTTTTTTTAATCTCCTCAATCGATTCATCTTTTAGATTTTATAAAAGGGATGATTCTCCCGATACCATTTTGTCTATATCCAGAATTTGAACACTAATAAGTTATTTGTGTGATTGTGTCAATAATATTTGATGGCTTGCCAATAACTTAGGCAAAGCATTCCAAAGATTTGCATGGGATTGAGTATATCTTTATTTTATATTTAATAATTTATTTTAAACAAAACATATGGATAACTCAATCACACCTCAGCCAATTAAAAATCATATATTTTCAGTAGTTCTCATCGCTTGTTATTAAAACATGCGACAAATGCTACTTGCATTTTCTTTTAAGCCAAAGGAATGAATCGAATTACACAATTCAACAATTTTAAAGTAATTGATTTCAATGAGTTATCTCATTTTCGCTGTTTTTTCTGTGATCAAGATTCAAAGGTAGGTTATAAAAAAATAAAAATAAAAATGAAAAAACAATAATAAGTTGTAAATGGGTGCATGATATATTTAGAATTGACTTAAAATGGTGCATGAATTACGGGTGTAAATGGGACTCCTAAGATGTGCAGGTCTTTCAGAGATTAAGCATACGTAACAAAATAATTAATTTGTACTTAAAGGCTTTGTTTATAGGCTAGGCCTGACCTATTTTTTAAAAAAGAAAGCCTGATATGGCTTACAGGGCCTTGTAGGCCTCCCACTGCAGATACCGAGCAAAGAAAATAATTATATAGAGCAAAAAAATATAGTGTTAATATGCTGAGATAATAATTAATTATTAAAGTGATTATTACATTCAACAATTTTATAGTAATTGATTTCAATGAGTTATCTCATTTTCGCTGTTTTTTCTGTGATCAAGATTTAAGGGTAGGTTATATAAAATATAAAATAAAAAACAATAATTTTATTGTAAATGCATGCCAGCTGCCTAGGTGTAATGATAGATCATCAATACCTAATATATTTAGAATTGACTTAAAATCGTGCATGTGTGTATGTTGTTTTGGGATTTAGGCTTATCTTCTTTTATTTTTTATTTTTATTTTAACTGTGTTTAATGCTGATTAATTTGTAATCCACCTAATTATTGTCATATTCTTTCCTTGTTTTTAATATTTATGTTTATCTTTAAGAATTTTTTTATTTTTTAAATTTAAAATTAATTTATAATTGAATGATAAAAGGAATGACAAAAGAGTTGAATATTTTTATGTTTTGATAATTATAATTGACAACATGAAATTTCTCTTCTATCAATTCTAGTTCCTTCTATTTAATCACTTTTTTTATGTGTTTTCGGTATCAATACCCATATAAAATATTTCTGTACACAGTAAACCCAGATTTATTCCTAAAAGAAAAATCAACTTTTGCTGTTCTAAATGATTAACCAAATCTTAAAAATTAAAAATTAAAAAACCTCCTGTTTATAATGCAAATCAATTAAACACGGAATAATGTATAATATCCACCCACAGACCCACTCTCCCCTCTCCCAAAAATAAATAAATATTGATAAACATTTTCTAAATTCTACATTTCATTAAAAAAAAAAAACCTCCCCATTTCAAATCCATCCATGTAGATGAAAAAATTATACAAGATATGGAATAGACCAAGCGTTGGACTATTTGGTCAAAATAACCAAGAAGTTTCATCAGGTTTGGGTCTGTGTTGTTTAGGGATTTTTTTTTTTTTTTTCAATGGTTTGTGTTGTTTGGTCGTGGATCAACCTCAACCTTAATAGCAAGGCTGTTCTTATACTAGATACTACCGTGCTACTTCCTGTAAAATGTAGATTGATTGAGGGCAGAAGAGGGTACTAAGTAATTGTTTACACTTTTACATTGTTAGCCGGGGCAGTTGAATCTTGCAATGATAAGGAGGTTCAGGAATCATACTGGAAATATTTTAGAGCATAACTCAATGGCACGAATGCACCAATTATAGCAACATTTGTTCAATCAATCAGCCACCCTGCAGTGCTCGGATACATGTGAATTCATGGTCAATGTATTGCAGCCTTTGCTGCCACTAGTAGAGTTGACTAGCTGAGCACCATACCAGCCATTGTCAACTACGAACTGAGACCAAAACATAAATACTTGGTTTTAAAAACGATAATAGGAAGGAAAGGGATCACTACAGGAAAAGTAAGAGACACGGTATCCATGTACTTCGATCTAGCTGCTATGTGCAGATGATCTATATACAAACATTCTTTACTTTATCAAAATGCTTATTGAAGTGCTTATACATGTTCCTAAGTTCCTAATAAATGTAAACATGTGTCACTAAAGTTGATGCACAATATTGATACTATCTTGCTCCACAAGGACACCACTGTGCCAATTTATTCGGTTCCAACCTAGCATACAAAAGAAAATCACATTCAACGTAATGCTATTAAGATTGCTGCAACCTCCTTGCTCTAAACATACATACGCCACTGGGGATCCACACCTACTACAGCATTCGATACAGCACTGTTTCCTGCTGTAATTTCAACATTGTGTTAGATTTTGACTCAGTGAAAAGAACCAAATTCTTTAATAGAATTTACTACAGAAACAATGATGAACAGATTAGCACATGCCCCTTTCAACAAAAACATAAAAATAAAAATAATTAAATAAATAAATTTGCAACAGGAAGCCAAGTTTGCCAACCTCAAACTCAAACATACCCTAATCTTTAATCAGAATGCATCGTATTGGTGATCCTTCAGCACCAGGCAACCTTAGAGGTAAGCAATGGACTGAATATACTCCTGCTGGGACATCATCAAGCTTCAGGGCTTCCACAAGAATTATTTCCTGAAGTATTTGGAGTAGTTAGTTCATGTCGTGTTGATTCTGGTTCTTATCCAAGCAACAAATGAATCATATTCAATCTACGTTTGCATAACGAAATCTGAAGACACAACTAGCAATCTCATTTCAAACTGCATCTTGTACCAACTAGTCAGCAATTATCTTTCAAGCTAAAAAGTTAAATATTTTATCAGAAGAACAGAAACCAAATCGACCACAAATTGAGATTGATGATGTGACATAGAGTCAGGTTCAAATGTTAAATTGAGAAAATCGTAAGCTCATTATGAATTAATTGCTATAAATTACATTTAAAAGTAAAGATCATTGGAGCAACAGTTAAAGCCCTCATTGACATATGCTATGCCAAACTGTACTAATTAGGATGTCCTTTTTTAGAACCTATATGGGTATATCCAAAGGTTAGGTTCAGCTTGTGTAAAATTGATAAGCTTAACCAACTAATAAGACTGCAGCAAAGAGAACATCAACAGCACTGGTCATTCAGTTTTAAGAACTTTCAACAATCTTCAAGAGGTCTACTGTCAGAACTAAAATACTTACCAGTTACAAGTTTGACTAGTGGATATTAAAGTTACAAATGAAAGAAAGAGAGAGAGAGAGACAGAGAGATTAACCAGTATCTGATAACCCTCGGGGGTGGAAACACCAAATGATGTTCATGGTTACAAAGATCACAAGTAATTAAAACCAAAGCTCCCACTTGTGTACAGAACCCACCACAATGAATGATACAGAGATTGAAAATTATTTTAGTGGTACTTGTAAAGAAAAATCACAGGCTTAGGGGAAAGTAAAGTACTTTGACCCTAAATGCCTCAAGATGTAATTTGTTTTCGCTCAAAAGGGTAGGGGATAATTAGCTAACCAATAGTGAAACGTAACCCATATGAATTCTCAACCATAAAAGGAGCTTTTTCTTACCCTGTCTTTTAAAAAAACAAGGTGAGATGGAATCAAGTGATCATAAGAAGCAACAGATAGGTAATCAATTCCTACATTGCACCACAAAAAAAAAATGTCAGGCAACATTACTGAGCAGAATAAGATACGATAAGTATGTGAAGAGATGAATGCGAAAGAAAGGGGATGATATTTTTCAGCTAAACATACATTGAAAATGCAAAACCTAGTGCGTCACAGCGGCATAGATCATAAAGGGTGTTGAAATTATAAGAATTTAGGCATAGATGGAGGTGAAAAGATAGAGAGAATAATAGAGACTGAATATTATGTGTTATGCGGTGATTGATGCGATTACCAAAGACAAAGCAATAATCCATATTTATACTAAATAGGAAATCCTAAAATAAGGAAACAAAACTAATCCTAATAGATCTTCTAGAATACTCTAAACCATATTAACATATAATCTTAATAATATAAGATATCATCTAGATATTCTAACACTTCCCCTCAAGTTAAAGCTTTCTAAGATTTAATTTAGTAAGCTTTAACTTGTCACAAATAAACCCTTTGAACAAGAAACAAAAAAAAAAAAAAAAAAAAAAACCAAATAATATATATGGGCTCCACAAAACATGGTTGCACATGGATGCTGAAGACGTCAGAGACATGAAAACTGATGGAAAGGCAACTCGGCAAGATGGCCGGAATGACATCGGCCTTTCGAGCTATTTTAAAATATTGCATGCTATGTCTCAACTAAACATACATTGAAGATGTAAAAACTACTGCATCACAGTGACCTAGATCATAAAGGGAGGAGAGGGAGATCAAGATTCAGAGTAATCTTCTGGAACTACTTCACTTGCCATAATAATTTTAATTCAATACTTGCAATAAATGAAACGGTGAAACATCCTGTCAACTGTTAAGATTCAGCAAGACATCTATAGTTTTATTGCAAACAAACTAATTGCAATGTTAAATTCCCTGTTGCGAATAAATAATGTAATAGGTAGAGGCACCACAAAGATAAGGCCACATCAAGTCCAGATCACTAGTGTCTAGTTGCTCACACATGTAATCAAAATTAAGCTTCCCTGTCTTAATTAAGAAAAGGACATAATTATAGCTGTTCAACTCATTAAAAGCCCTAACTGGTTTAGGATAAAGGAGTTGTTGATGTTGATGATTCAACTCATTAAAAGACAAAAACTTGACCAAATATTTATCTTTATCTAATTATCTTACATGAAAGGTATGAAACACCTATCAAATCAGAGTCAAAGAAAACAATTAAAGTTGCAGCAGTCTATAAATGCAAAACTGGACCCAGCCACCGGAATTGGAACAAATGACAGAAAAAATGCCCATGGGAAAAAGCAGCCCAAACGTAGAAACACAATTATGCTTACCTACAAGTTTGATGTCAGTGTTCTCCACTAGCCATTTTGCTCCATCCACCGTGAATGCCACATAGCTTGTGTCACATTCCTTCCGAAACATAAGCCGCCTAATAATTTAATAAGTTTTAGTTCCACATTTGGCTTCAAACGAGCTATGCAGTTCAAAGATTGTGAAAATGATATTATAGCTTGGACATTGAGGTCAAAATCTAAGGATAATATCAAGCATATATGTGGACTATCAAGGTCTATAATAATGAGCAGTAGCTAGTAGAACTCACAAATCATAACTAAATATTTCTTTTGCTTAACATCCACCCCCGTTTTAATAGCCTATTCATCATGAAAAACATAGCCATTCATATAAGTACAATGAATAAAAACATAATAGGCTACTCTCAGCCTCACACATACAGAAATTAAAATGAATCAAAGAAGCAACAAAAAGTTGACAAAGTGTTAAAAAAGAATTATTAAAAGATGGAAGAAGCATGTAAAAATAATCTGTTTCCCCATAAGGACACTTAATGTTGCAATGACTTCAAAAACGCATTTGAGATAAACACATACTCGGTAGCTTCAGGAATGCCTTTTATTGCATTTCAAGACTGTTTTTTCAAAATCAATAAATTACAAGTATCAGCAGTACCGTTTGAACCGGTCTTGTGTTAACAAAATTTTGTAATACTCCCTACGGCACAGCAGTACTAGTCTAATCATTTGTAAAGGTTACCTGTCGGTATTCAGTGTTCGGAAGAGTACACGAGTTACACCCCGAGGAATATTTAAAGACTTCATAACATCAGCTGGAAAAGAAAAAGGACATATTTTCATTTGATCAACAGTTGTTAAGAACAATGAAATAGCAGCAGAAAATAAATATTTTGGTAATCAACATATAAGAGACATGGTAAAATAGGCAAATTCTTCCATAATTGCCTAAGGTATCCGATCCTTGTACACCACGAGAGACAAAGAAAATAAATAAGCAAAATCACAAGTTATACGTACATACATACATATATACATACATACATACCAGTTATGTTACTATCTCTAGGAACATCGACTAATAGAGCAGGGCCTGTATACAGAAACAAGCTTAATAATCAATCATCATGACTCAACTAAGGCGAGCAAACAAATCACTCAAAAAATATGAAACAGAAAAGAAAAGAAAATAATAATATGATATTGAAATATAAATATATTTAGATATAACAAGAACAACAAAAGCATAAAAAATGGGGATGTTGTGTTGGGGGGTGAACAATGACCATTGAGGAGGTGTAAGTCAAGTGAGTCGACATCGAAGCCAGCATCGAAGTAATGGTCGAAGACATGACCAGGGGCATCAACATGGGTGCCTGTGTGAGTTGGGAGCTTCATCTCCGAGTTGTTAGCGATAGAACCGTTCTTCATGCTCTTCGGAAGCCATAGGAACTGCCCGATGCCATCCTTCGACTCGAACTCTGGCATGTCTGGATGGTATCTGTGAGTGATATCGAATATTCGCCCATTATCGTACACTTCCCGCCGGGGAGGGACAAGGTCTCCGTCGCCACCAACACAAATCGCGACGGCGAAGACGCACACAATCAGTACTGATAACGCTCTATTCTTCATGCTTAAATTATTTTGAAGCTAATGTCAATTGTGTCCACTAAAATCTGATTCTCATATGTCTATATATAAGCCTTCACTTTTGCTGCAAAATATCAGCCACACGCATCTTTAATCACTTTTACCTGATAAGTTTAGATGATTTTATGGAAACTAATGAAACAAATTTTAAATAAATTATATCAACACAATTCATGGGAACATCGATCATGTGTCATTTTTGGCAAATTTTATACCTAAATGTCATGTCACCACCTGAATGTAATTCGCTACGACCGGTAGTGAATTATGTTCGTCAATAATTTTGTGACACGTGATGTATTTTTACATAAAAAAGTTGACCGGACATAATTCACTACTAGAGATAGCGAATTTGGTATACAATGTGGCCACATGTTATGAAATCATTTGCTATCAGTCATAGCGAATTAAGTCGCGTATTAGTCTAGTAAAAAATATTATTCGCTTGACATTTGAATAAAAAAATTGTAAGTAGTGACATTCACAATTTATATATATTTTTTTTTGGTTAAATCACCGTTCCCAAAAGCAAAACTTTATATTTCCTTTTTTTTTTTTTTTTTTACAACCTCTAAAATAAATGCCAAAGGCCCAACAAAAACAAAACTGATACTATAACAATACTTATCTAGTTCTATGAACAGAGGTGACAAAAAGAGTAACATTTTAAAACATTATTTTAGTAATAAGTTTAAAAATTATTATTATTTTCCTTTCAATTTTGTTTCAGTTTTTTTTTTTTTTTTTTTTTTTGAGATAGACGGGAGGATATTAAAGGTTTAAAATTATCGAGATTGTTAGATAAATGTGCAAAAGAGAGAAATATTTCGTTATTTTTCAAAGAGAGGTTCATATTATTATTGAGAATGTGTATGCATGTTTAAAGACAGCATTTGATTTATTAATGTTAAGGATAATGCACAGAAAAGATATAAAGCAGCTGCACATTCCCGTCCAAAAAGGGGGGAAATAAATACACACATAAGATAGAGACAGTATCCACATACAAACATTTTTTTTCTTTATCAAAATACTTATGAAAGTGCTTATACATGTTCCTAATAAATGTAAACATAGGTCACTAAAGTTGATGCACAATATTGATACTATGTTGCTCCACAAGGACACCGCTGTGCCAATTTATTCGGTTTCAACCTAGCATACAAAAGAAAATCACATTCAACGTAATGCTATAAAGATTGCTGCATGCTTCTTGCTCTAAACATACATACAACACTGGTGATCCACACATCCTATACAAGCATTCGACACAGCACTGTTTCCTGCAGCAATTTCAACATTCTGTGTTAGCTATTGACTCAGTGAAAAGAAGTACTCAATTCTTTTAATAGAATTTACTACAGAAACAACGATGAACAGTTAGCACATTCCCCTTTCAACACAATAAATAAATAAATGCTAAGGTGTGCCCACCTCAAACTCAAATACACCTTAATCCTTAATCAGAATGCATCGTATTGGCGATCCCTCAGCACCAGCCAACCTAGGAGGTAAGCAATGGACTGAATATACTCCAGCTGGGACATCATCAAGCTTCAGGGCTTCCACAATAATGATTTCCTGAAGTATTTGGAGTTGTTAGTTCATGTCATGTTGATTCTGGTTCTTATCCAAGCAACAAATGAAGCATATTTAATCTTTGTTTATATAAGGAAATCTGAAGATACAACCAGCAATCTCATTTCAAACTGCATCTTGTACCACCTAATCAGCAATTATCTTTCAAGCTAAAATGTTATATACTACCCAATGGGTGTAACTCAATTGGCAACACAAGCTGAGTAGGTGGGGAGAAAACCTGGATTCGATTCCCATCAAATACATCTTTGGAAAGGAGCGGAAAACTTTAATTGTGACTAATCCCCAACTCAGTATTAGTCCCATAATCTAATCGTCTCAAAAATGTAATTAAGGTTGGTATACTAAAAAAAAAGTTAAATACTAATTTTTTTTTTAAAAGAAGAACAGAAACCAAATCAACCACAAATTGGGATTGATGAGGAGACGTTGGTTCAGGTTAAAATGTAAAATTGAGAAAATAGTAAGCTAATTATGAATTAATTGCTATACAATAGATTTAAATGTAAAGATCACTGGATCAACAGTTAAAGCACTCATTGACATGTATTATGCAAAACTGTACTTATTAGGATAAGGAATCAATAGTGTGTTGAACCCTAAGGCTACCAAGGCTAAGTACTTTAAATTTTGATGATAACAAAGCACCTACAAGCTCAACATGAAAGCACAACTTGGAGAATAGTGCAACAAGTCCCAAATAGTGTTAGAAGACCAAGACAACATGCAAAAGTGAAAGGACAATTCAATATGCCAAAGTCAACCCTAAAGTCAAAGGTTTCAAGTGAAGGAAAGGTTCCAAAAGGTTCAAAATTGAAGATCATTGAAGTCAAGTAAAGACAGAGACTTACACAGTTAGAGATATAGTATTTTGAGTATAGAAACTTAAAGAATAAGTATATTGAGCTCTATCTTGAAGAAATGCATTTATAAGTCATGAAACATGCATTATAAGAACCAACAAGCTTGAATCATGAATACAATATCACATACACATAGAAAGTTTGTTAAATTGATGTTAGAAACATTCATTCATGTGTTAGAAGTGATTAGAAATCATTTAGAATCTGATTTGGATTGATTTGGATATGCATATCGGGATACGTGAAATCAAATATCAGGATAAGCATATCCGGATACGCTTTGTTACATGTCGGGATACGCATATCCAGATACAAGCCGGACAGATATCTGGATACGAGTCTGTTATGATGTTTAAATTCAAAATTAAGAGTCCAACGGCTATAATCAGCTATAATTTTCATAGGACTCCTATATAAACATAATATTAAGGTTTCTAAACAGGAATTAAGAGAGAAAAACACATAAACACTGAAAACTCAAGAATTACCCTCATTTAAGCTTATTTTGCATACTTTGAAAGAAAAGCTCAATTCACTTCTATTATTCATCTTTTTCATTGATTTCTTTTTTGTAATTGTGAATGTAGAGAGGTTGCTCTACATCTGTTTGAAGTTGAATTGTTGCTGGATTTCGATTTGGTGGAGTGGAGTCATCCTATAGGTGTATAGGTTGAGATTAATCAAAGGTTTGATCAAGATTCTTGCAAAATTCCATTGTACATCGGTTTCTCAGGCATCGGTTGGAAGTTTTGAGCATAATGGATGATGATCTACCTCAGTCTGGTTGTAGCCCTTTAGTGGTTTGAGGATGAATCAAGACAAACTTGGTGTTTAATCTTCTTAACTCTTATCTCTTTAATTTTCATAATTGATTCCTTGTTTGTAGTGTTTATAACTCTAATTTGATACTGTTTTTGGGTTGGTAGGGGATTGATTTCTGATCTCTCATGTTTTCTTGAGGTTTCTTGTTAAAGGGGCTTGAAGAAGAAGTAACCACAATTCATCCCTCCTCTTACAGTATTTTAGCCATTCTTGTTTTACATAGTGAAACATAAAATTATAAATTCCAACCATAAAATGAACTTTTTCTTACCCTGTTTTCTAAAAATACAAGATGAGATGGCATCAAGTAATCATAAGAAGCAACAGATAGGTAATCAATTCCTACATTGCATCAACAACAAAAAATGTCAGTAAACATAGCGGAGCAGAAAAGAAAAGCATGCGAAGAGTTGAACGAGAAAGAAAGGGTATGATACATCTCAGGTAAACATTCATTGAAGATGCAAAAACTAGTGCATCACAGTGGCCTAGATCATTAAGGGAGAGGGAGATCAAGAATCAGAGTAATCTTCTGAAACTACTTCAATTGCCATAATTATTTTAATTCAATAATCACAATAAATGAAACGGTGAAACATCTTGTCATCTGTTAAGATTCATGAAGAGACTTCTATATTTTTATTGTAAACAAACTAGTTGCGATGTTACACTTCCAGTTGAGAATAAATACAGTAATCGGTAGAGGCACCATATAGATAAGGCCACATCAAGTCCAGATCACTGGTTGCTTCTCACAGTTCTCAAAATTATGCTGCCCTATCTCAATTAAGAAAACAAAATAATTATAACTATTCAACTCATTAAAAGACAAAAAGTTGACCAAATATTTATCTTTATCTAATTATTTTTGCATGAAACGTATGAAACACCTATCAAGTCAGAGTCAGAGAAAACAGTTTAAGTTGCTGCAGTCTACTAACGCAAACTGGACCCAGCCACTGGACTTGAGACAAATGACAGGAAAAAGCAGACCAAATATAGAAAAACAAATTATGCCTACCCACAAGTTTGATATCAGTGTTCTCCACTAGCCATTTTGCTCCATCCACCGTGAATCCCACAAAGCTCGTGTCACATTCCTTCTGGAACATAAGCCGCCTAATAATATAACAAGTTTTAGTTCCACATTTGGCTTCAAACGAGCCATGAAGTTCAAAGTTTGTGCAAATAATATATAGCATGGACAAGATCTGATCAAGGATACATGTTGGATTATCAAGTTCTATATGAGCAGTAGCTATCAGGACTCATAAATCATAACAACATATATTTTGCTTAACCTCCACCGCGTTTTAAAAAGCCTATTTATCATGGAGAATATAGCCATTGATATAAGTACAATGAATAAAAACATAATTAGCTACTCTCAGCCTCACACGTACAGAAATTAAAATGAATAAAAGAGGCAACAAATTCTTGACAAAGTGTTAAAAAGGAATTATTAAAATAACAAAGAAGTATATAAAAATAATCGATTTCCCCACATAGAAACTTAATGTTGCATAGACTTCAAAAACATATGAGATAAACACATACTTGGTAGCTTCAGGAATGGCACGAATTGCATTTTAAGGCTGTTTCTTCAAATTCAATAAATTCTAAGTATCAGCTGTACGTTTGTATTGGTCTTGTTTTAACAGAGTGATGTAATACTCCTTACATCTACTAATCATTTGTACAGGTTACCTGTCAGTATTTAATGTTCGGAAGAGTACACGTTTTACACCTCTTGGAATGCTTAATGACTTCATAACTTGAGCTGGAAAAGAAAAGGACATATTTTCATTTTATCAACAGATGTTAAGAACAACCGAATAGCAGTAGAAAATCTGGCCCCCTCTTATTTCCAAAACAAACTTTTGGAAAATAAAAAAGAATTTCAGTGGAAACATGATACAACTAATTCAACAATTCTACGTATAATGGAAGGAACAGTAGCGAAATTGCTTTCAAACTCCAAAACCAATACTGAAATTACACTAAAAAAAGATGAACATACACCAGAAATTTGTAAAAAAGTAAAGATAGATTCAAAGGAGTTGGAGAACCTCTGATCGCTCCTAACAGAAATGCGCCAAGTAAAATTGCCCTCAAGCCTTGCTGAGTCAGCAATTGGGTCTAACTGACTATAGGTTGGTGATTCCCTAAAGTGCTTCCTATGGTACACTCTCATCTTAGGAGGGTTTGTATCAAAACACATAAGGGCACTATATAAAAACCACTCCCCATTAAACCCGACTCGCGAGTGTGGGGTGGAGGAAATCCTTGTACGCAGCCTTACCCTTACATAATTGCAAAGAGGCTGTTTCTTGGACTCGAACCTACGACCTTTCGGTCATGAAGAAACCGTTTTCCTACTGCTCCGACTCGCCCCCTTACATAAGGGCACTATATAAAAAGTGAAATTTTGCCAATAAATACGGACCACCTCCATCTGTTCTAATCATCCCATTCCCAAATAGAGTGTTTTTAGAGAGGGGTAATTCCCTTATCTCAAGAGAGAGCCTTATTGTTTTGTCCATACATTTAGAGGGAGTTTATAACTCCTTCTATTATTTTATTTTTTTTCTTTTCTACCCTTGGATGTGGTTTTCTCCCTTATCAAGTGAAGGTTTTCCATGTTAAATCTTGTTTGCAAGTTATACATACATACATACATACATACATACATACCAGTTATGTTAGTATCTCTTGGAACATCGACTAAGAGAGCAGGACCTGCATACAGAAACAAGCATAATAATCAATCAGCATGACTCAATTAACGCGAGCAATCAAGTCAATTCAAAAATATGAAACAGAGAAGGAGAAGGAGAAAATGATATTGAAATATATAAAAACATTAGACATAAAAAAAATAGGGATGGTGCGAGGGTTGACCATTGAGGACATGTAAGTCAAGGGAGTCAACATCGAAGCCAGCATCGAAGTAATGGTCGAAGACATGACCAGGGGCATCAACATGGGTGCCTGTGTGAGCTGGCATCTTCATGTCGGACATGTTAGCGAGAGAACCGTTTTTCATGCTTTTCGGAAGCCATAGGAACTGCCCGATGCCATCCTTCGACTGAGACACACACTCTGGCATCTCCGGTAGGTACCTGTGACTGATATCGAATATTCGACCGTCATCGTACACTTCCCGCCGAGGAGGGACAAGCTCTTTGTCGCCTCCCACACAAATTGCGACGGCGAAGATAGACACAACCACTGACAAAGCTTGATACTTCATGCTTCAATTATTTTTAAGCTAATGCCAATTGTGTCCTCAAAAGTCTACTAGTAACTCATGTATACATACGTGTCCACTTTTGCTGCGAAGTATCAGGCTATCAGCCATTCGCATAGTTAATCATTTATTATCCTCTGTTTGGATGTTTTTATGCAATTGAACCGTATGAATGAATAATAATGGAAAGTTACGATGTATAACCACAACAAAACTTATGCAGTATAATTCTTATGTTTATTCCGATCTATTTTAGATAATTTTATCTAATGTTTATTAAAACGACATCATTTTGTGATAGAAATCATGATATTTTTATAATTTTAATTTATTTCAGGGTTATAATAGTCTTTATCATTCTAATTTTTTGATTTTTCAACCCCAAAATGATGTTGTTTTGATGAACATTAGACAAAATTGTCTAAGTAACATTAGATACATTTTTCCCTTCTTTTATACTGATGTATAAATTAATCAGGTCTAAGAGGACAGAATTAGATTTGATAAGAGATTGGTGTATTAACCAATATAATTTTCAATAAATAATATATTATTTTAATATTAATATATTAAAAATTAATAATTTTTCAATGTATAATTTTTAAAAATATTGAAGATTTTTATTTTTTAAAAAATTAATATATATTTTTGGACACATTAATCAACAGATTTCTATACAAATTAATATTATCTGATATATTTGGAAGAATTATATAAACTCATTGTTAAAAGGTATTTTTGTCAAAAATGTTTATTTTTATCCTATCTAGTATTATACAGTATATTACCAAACATTTGATGATATTATCTTTTACAATATATTATCTTATACAATATCATGTCAAACGCTGGATAGTATTAAAATTTAATCAAATCTTATATAATCAGACTTTATACTATCAAATCTTATCATATACTTCATATACTGTATACCAAACATGCTCTAAGAGAACATAACTATTATTTTTTTCCCTTCTCTTCAAACTCTTTCTTTTCTTTGATCAAAGTGTTTCATGAGAGAACTAAACATATCGAAATGAATTGTTATTTTGTTCAAGAAAAGGTTCAAGTTAAGATAATTGAGACTCCATAGATCTGAAGAGAAAAACAAATGGCAAACATGTTCACAAAGGCTCTTCTTAAGAACTCTTTTCAAAACATTGTTACTAAGTTGGACCTGATTGAAATCTTTGCCTTAACTTGGAGGGGGAGTGTTAGAAATAGGGCAATAAATCATCATATTACTTCAATTGTGGGCAAAATAATTTGGCCCAATGTTTGTAAAACTAATATTTATATTAAAAGGAACCCCCCCTCTTTGATCATCACTAAGAAGGGAGAACATCATCGGTGTAGATGTAGGCCTAATGGCTAAACCATGATAAATCATGTGTATCTTTTTTACTTTTTAACAACCCTTAATGTCCTGTGGCTGCGACTTGCGTTGCCTTGTCTTCATCTGATGCGTTGTAACTTTCTTCTTTATCAGTATAGAGGAATAGAAGAGAATAAAAACACAACACTAGACTGCACTAAAGTAGAAAGAGGAGAAAAATTTGTAAAGATTGTTGTGTTGGATTTCGTAGATCTGGGTGCTTATCTCTCTTTATCTAAAGCTTGTGATTCTGTGATTTTTGTCCTTTATGTTTATGTTTTTGACGACCTTTTTGCCTTTCCCCCTCCAAACGCCACCTCTCGCACTACATAACCCACCCTTTTATGGTGAACTGGATCCTTTTTGTATTATTTTTTTGTGGTCAACGCTAATTTTTGAGTTTGGGTATTCACGTGTGTGTGTGTGTGTTGAATCAATGGTTATTTCCAAGTTTAAAATTTTAGAGGTTACTCTCATTAAATTATTATTTTTTGGTATATTTTATTTGTGCCATTATTTTTTTTGTAATTTTTTTCCGGTGCCCTCTGATGGAGATGACGATTCAATTTCAAAGGTTCCCTTTGACACTTTCACATGTGTAGGTTGGAAATCTTTTATACAGACATGAAACACCCACATCGTAGCTTCTTCTCTGTTTTTTTTTTGTAAGGGTAGTTTTGGTATATTTAAAAAAATAACTCTTTTAACTTTAGTTTTGGATGGGAAATTAAGTTAAGGGATAAATGATAAAGAAACTTTAAGTAGGGGTGTAAAAGATTAAAATCTCGGGGAGGGGGGTAAGTTATTCTGAGGAAACTTACAGAGGATTTTTTGAAGTTTTTCATATATGTCTCGGAGCCCATCAATTCTAAGCACGACCTTCTTCAGGTTGGCCTGCGTAAGTGTTGGTGAACAATAATAACAAATAAATAGAGATCAACATCAACATACATCAACATCACCTTTATCCCAAATTAATTGGGTTCAGTGGTAAATGAACCCACATGAAAGATATAAAACGGTTGAAAAATAAGTAAAAGTAAAAATATAAAAATATATATATATATATGTATATATAAATAAGTAAAAGTAAAAAAGAAAGGGACAAGAAGAAGTGAGGGAAATGACTAAAAATGGACTATCTGGAATATAGGAATAACAACGGGTCTAACCCTCCACCATACTTATAGCTTTTCTCGATTCTGTTATAAGACATATCGCCCGCCAAATAGAGATAAGGGAGAAATATAGGACACTAAGAATTTTAACGTGAAAAACTTCTTTGATGTGAAGAGTAAAAATCACGGGACCAAGTCCAGAAAATATCCACTATGAATAATGGGATTACACAAGATTCACTGTGGCTAAATAACTAGAGGACTTCACCCTCTAAAGGTTGGATATATTCACAAGTGCCTCACACAAGTGTTTATTATGCTTTTATGTAAATTTTCTATGTACGTGTAATGTAAATAAGAAAAATATTTGTCCTTTTAAAACATGGTCATTTTAGTTAAAATTAGTGTTTTTTTATTTAAAATTTAAATTAAAAAAACTCTCACTTTCTTCCCTCATTATTTCTTTTATGTATCTCTTTCTTTCACTTAAAATAATACAATTTGTTTACAAAAATATATATGATATAATTATGTTATTTAAAAGGACAAACACCTTTTACCAAAAGAGGAAGAAGAAGGACAAACACCAAACCCAATGTAAATACTTTTCTTTGTTATTTAGAAATTTATATAAATATTTACTCGTGACATTTAAATAATAATAAAGTTTTGCAAGAATTTTCTTTATCATATAAATATTTGATTAAAGAATTGGTACTTTTTACATTTGTAGAATTTTAAAATTCTTTTTTTTTGGTAGACGAATTTTAAAATTCTTTAATATAAGTTAGAAAAGTATTGAGTAATTTTTAATTTTTATAATATTTAATTCCTAACTAAGAGTATTTGAACTTTTTCCTAGAAAATAATTAAACTAATAAAATAAATTATTTAAAATATATGTAACAACCATTTGTTATATTTACCTTTCAATAAATAAATAAAATGGATAAAGCTTTTTTGTTTAAAAAATCATTTTATAAATTTTTACTTCATTTTTAATTTTTATCAAATTAATCACTAGTGAGGGAGAAAAAAATTATTGAGTGACGTGTATGAATATAATAATATAATAAATTGAAAAGTAAAATTTATTATAAAAATTAGGAAAAATATAAAAGGGTAAGAATACAATGAAAAATAAATTTTATCAAATAAATCAAAAATTATTAGGATTAAAAAATAGTTGTAAAAATCAGAGAGATTTTATATGAAAAACACCAGGAAAAAACAATTAAGGGAAAAAGTTTTATATCATAAATTGTTGATATATATATAAAGGGAAAAGTGTTTATCATTTTAAATGACGCAACTTATATCCTTTCACTCTCACAAAGTGGTGAGACGGTACAGAATTTTAAGTCGGCAGAGGATATGATAGAGTTGTACAAGGAACTATGTACTGGTAAATCAGTTTATCTTTCTCTTTTCCTAGTGTGGATCTTATAATTATTTAGGCTATACTTCATGTTTATTTTCAATCTCTCTTTCTGAATTTGTAGATTACCCAGTTATATCAATAGAAGATCCTTTTGATAAGGAAGATTGGGAACATATCAAGTATTTCTCAAGTCTTGGAATTTGTCAGGTATTATTTCTTAAGTAATTAATGTTTTGTTTGAGTTAATGTGACAATCTCTGCTGTAATTGAGTTGTGCAGCCAAATATTGATGCTTATGGATTAGGCCTTTACCATTTTGGATATTACAAGATAATTTTTAATGAAAAATTATAAAAAGCGTATTTTTAATGAAAATTAATAACTGATTGTTAGTGTATCAATACCACATTGACTCATTAGCAGGTCATGTGAGAAAGGGAAACAAAAAAAGATGCAATACAAAATCTTTTTGTCATCTTATTGCGGTTGAATAGTTGTTTGGTTGATCTATTGGCTACTGATTGAAACTTCATTTTTTATAGTTTCCCTTCACTTGAATGGTTCTGCAGGTAGTTGGGGATGATCTTTTGATGTCAAATGCAAAACGCATTGAGAGAGCAATAGCTGAGTCTGCTTGTAATGCTCTTCTTCTTAAGGTAACTGACTATTATTTTAGTGAACTTTCATGGGGTTGCTTTGTCTAATGACAAATTTAATCTTATCTCTGAATTTGCTTGAACTTCAAGAGGTTTTTTGTTTTTTAATGATAAATGCTATATCTAATTGTTCATGGACCGGAAGCTGTTGAATAAACTTTAAATGGTTTGTTAGTTTTATATTTAATAGTCTTAATTAAGCAGTCTTGTGTTTAGGTAAGTGAAAGGCCAAGAGTTGTGAGAAGGTGAAAGGCCAAGAGTTGTGAGAAATTGAAAGGCCAAGAGTTGTGAGAAAGTGAAAGGCCAAGAGTTAGAAGAAAATGAGAGGCCAAGAGTTGGAAGTTTAGTTTTGTGGTTTATGGCTAATTTAATGTTTGGTTCATGAAAACACAATCTACTGCCTATATAAACTAATCCATATTGTAAGCAACATATCATAAAAAAAGAGAAATACAAGTTTTGTTCCTTAATGTTCCTTAATTTATATCTTTTATATCGTAATCTTTTATTTAATCTCAACAATTTCTTTTACCGTGTTAAGTTGTCATCGTTTGATAAATTTGTTAGACATTTTTTTTAAACAATATCTGATTTCGGTTAAAAACTAATTTTTAAAAGTAATCTTTCGTTATTTATTACAGATATATGCAAAAACATTTATCAGCATCTTTCTTTAGGCGCTAAAATATATTTCAGATGTAAAAGTGATTTTTCTTTATTTATTATTGAAATATGCAAAACAATTTATTAGTGTCCTTGAATAAATAAAACTTTCACATACCATCCACATAAGAATACTGTTAAGAACAATGGGAGTAAACATATCACAACCAAAAATGAAATGGCAATTTGATTGGCGAGAAAATAAAATAAAGAATTCAAAATTATATATAAAAAAAAACAGAGTACTCAGAGACCAGAGTGCGTCTACATCAATGTCACCCCTACTACCAGCAACCAAAAAAATAATATATCTCACTCTTATATCATGTAGTCTAATTTTGAAGGAATCCTACTTATCAAATTATAAATCCAACTAGGGAAGGGTGGACATATTGATGGATGATTTATTCCCATATACAACACCCAAACAAATATAACAATATAACGCAACGGAAATGGACACAAAGGTGAAAACCATAAGGTCACAAACCCAACAATCAGACAAACAATCATCACAAGTATTGTAGCGGTTGGATCCTGCCAACTCAAAGAATAATGCAGTCTCTCTCCAATAGTAGCAAAGTCACCCATCAGTGCTACATATTTTCCTGAGACGATTCTTAATCGATCATATCTATTCCTTATGATGTTGTCTCCAAATCTTGTTGGAATTGGATCAAACTCTTCTTCTAGTTCATCTACACTTGTTGTGTGAACATTAGACAATTCCAAATTTACATAAGCTAGATTTCTTGGCCTATTTACAGCTTGCCTGTAAATGTACGCCCATAAGATAAACAACCAAAACAAATATGATAACTGGTATGATGTCAGATATGATGTCAGTTGAGCGGAAATATCCAGAACCACTGGAACCACTATAACCACTATAATCACCATAACTGTTATAGTAGGATTCTCCCACTTGCGTATGTCATCAAATTTAGTGTATAAGGCTACCAACCCACTCACCAAAATGTGAATCCTTTCAAAATCAGCTCTAGCTCTTCGCATGCTCCACACGATTTCACGAGAATCCAGCACATACTCGACAACCTCTCTTCTCAGCGGCGGTTCACTCTTACTCAACTTCGATGAGACAAACGTAACAGCTTGTTTCCTTAACCCATGTAACTGAGTCGGAGACAATGGTTTAGCATAATGTTGTTTAGGAAGCTTGGTCAATGCGTACATGAAATAGAGATTAACCTTACTTAGGCAACAAAACTTGAAAGCCAGTTGAATTTGTCCCATCTTTATCAGCCCGCAAGGTTGAAGTTCAAAAAGTGGATAAGAATAAGAATAAATTTTATCGGTTTCCATGTCAGATAGACGGATTCTCACCTTCCCCATTCTTGTATCTTTTGCTCCCGAAGCTATATCTCCTTCATACAATAGACCGTTATCAAACACAGAAATTGTGATGAATGTACATGGATCATAGACATCCCAAGCGTACTGCTCATTCCAGTTCGGAGAAAGACTATTAACAACTGTTCTTGTCCGAATCCATTTTGGGCCATATTTAGCCACACAATATGCATCAGTACGACCCCTTGCTTTTATGGCTGGAAGCCCTCTAGCATTCAGTATCCCCATCTCAAAAACCCCAATGGTGGGATTCCTCAATTTCTTGTCTGGTGGATTTAGATCAGTGCTGTAGTGTGGTTCATCATCAAATATATGATAACCACCATCCAAATAGAACATCATTGTAATCTTACCAGCAAATCTCCCATTCTGTTCGACAGCAATAGTTCGTACAGATATAGGTGAAACCTTGTCTGCATTCTCTACAAGAAATACACACGTCCCTAAGCTTTCATGACTTCTTAATGTTCCTTTTTCCACGCTAAAAAACAACCGTTGATTATCAAATGGCTCTGCCACAGCAATTAACAATTGCTCATTCCATTTTGGGTTTCCATTATTGTTCTCCACCAACTTGCTTGTAAAAGTCAAATTCCCCAAGGTAGCCCGAATGAAAATTGAAGATTTTTCAGATTCATCTTCAAGTAGGAGGCCATGTGCTTGAATCAAATTAACTCTAAGACACCAAATCTTAGGCATAAGATATATCCGTGAACGAGTATTATCAATATTGTAAACACCAATTGATGCTGCATCGGTCTGTAAATGCCAAGCTCCATAAAATCCCTCATCAGCCTGAGTTCCTTTCCAACAAGATAGCATAAGCTCTCCCCTGAACGGTTTCCCCCTTAGATCATGTATCTCATACCACTGTGATGCTAGAGAACAATCACTCGGAGGTCGTATTGGAATATCAGAAATATCAAACGAAATCTGACCTATGTATTCATCGTAGATAGGAATATTGTTCTTCACGAAAATTTCAAGAATTGTCTCGTGAATTTGAGTTTGACCTATCTCAAGGGCAAAGACATGGTTCCACACTGGGTCTATGCTGCTCCTGATGCAGGGGGTTGTACCCTGAAACCTCCCAACTTTCACCTCCACATAAGGGTCACAATTATTAGGGCCATTACGCACAAACAAATATCTGGCCCTAACAATCCTGACAAACAAGAAGCGATTGATTTCAACAAGGTTAGTGGCTCCTGTGATCATATTGGCACCAATACTCGGAGAAATATCCTTCAATTTGGAATCCACTTTCTGATGTGCCATGGTTTGGAAGAAGAAGTAACAAGAGAGAAAGTAGATGGTTTGCAAGAAGTAAGAAGAGAGAAAGGAGACGAGAGAAAAGAAATCGACAAATGTTGAATCAGGAAATGGTTTGGTTTGATTAGGTTAAGTTCCTATTTATAGCTGAAATTTTGAAATCGAGACATTAATTACAGATAATATCAACGGTCATTACATTTATTTCGATTATAAAAACCGCAGATAAATCAAAGGTTATCATAACTATTTTAACTATTATTAATATATTAACGGTTACAAAATTAATAAAAATAATTATTGTCATAACCAATCATAACTGCTGAACGTTATAACTACAATCACCACTAATTATGGTTACATCTTTAAAATCAAATTATGACACAATATCAACAATCAATCCTATAACTCCATACATAAGGGTACATATTACTATTTTATTATTATTATAAATTATTATTAATTTTCTGGAATATTATCATATGTCTCATATGTTTTCCCCCTACGTGATGCTTGACTTGGGTATTTATAATAAATTCGAATGATTCAATCCCTAACTTGCCTTTCCCCCTCTAATCCTATTGTTAATCAGGGAAATCCAATCAAATGGGGGCATTTATGATTGGTTTGGTTTCTTTTACCATAACGAAATCCAAATCAATTTTTTTCCGTTTTGGTGCACTTGTATAATTGACCTATAAACGAGTGAGATAGTAAGATATGTTGAATCGTTGATTGTTATTATTTTTCTATTTTTTTTATAAAAATAAAATGATAAAAATGATTGTTCGCAGTCTCTTTCACGTACATATTATAATATTATGCAATTTTTCATAAAAATGATTGCGTAAATGAACTTTGTACTTTATTTTTATTTTCTCGTTAACATGATTTTGTAATTTTTGTCAATTTATATCGCATTAGATAAGGGTGATTATTTTTTATTTTATCGAAATATCATATTTCACAATTCCTTTATTTATTTCAAATGAAATCGAATATTAGTATAAACAAAAATCTATATTATTTATTTTATATCATATCAAATTAATTTAATTTTTAGATTTTTTATTTCTTATTTATATCTTTTATATCGTAATCTTTTATTTAATCTCAACAATTTCTGTTACCGTGTTAACTTGTCATTGTTTGATAAATTTGTTAGACATTATTATTTTTTTAAACAATATCTGATTTCAGTTCAAAACTAATTTTTAAAAGTAATCTTTCGTTATTTATTACAGATATATATATGCAAAAACATTTATCAGCAACTTTCTTTAGGCGCTAAAATATTTTTCATTTGTAAAAGTGATCTTTCTTTATTTATTATAGAAATATGCAAAACATTTTATCACTATCCTTGAATATTTATCAGTATCTTTATTTATTACATACGCATAAACAATAAATTGTAGGGCAGAATGGTTTTACTCAATTTTAGTTTTTGATTGCAGTTATAATTAAAGACTCATGTAAAATGTTTATAAAAAAAAAAGACTCATGTAAAATAGATCGATGATTGAAATCGAATATAAATTTATTATTTTTACACTAATATAAAATAATCTTACCCTTATACTATATATTTATTGAAATATAACTTTTTTAATTTTTTATTAATGGTTAAAATATATATTTTTCTATATAAAGTGTTTTGCTCATTTTATAGAAGTGATATACAAATGTTGATGATACTAAGTCTATCATTTTATTTCACCCAAAAAAAAAAAAAAGTCTATCATTTTATTGAAGAGTTGTATCAAAAGCTAGTAGGGTTGGTACTTCAATGCTATCATTGTATTAAAAAAAAAGTCATTATCAATGCGATAATTTGTTCTATGAGAGTATATAAAGAATTAGGATTATAGATGAGATAATTTGTTTATATATATATATATATAAGCTTTGACACCTCATCTAAGAACCATTATATGAAAAAAATCAACGACTTTAATTTATAAACATGTGACACTATTGCTGGCAAACATAAACAAAAAAAAAAGTCTATTAGAAATGGAGTCTGAGGGGCGGAAGTGCAACCAAATTTATGAATACAAACCAATGTTTGAGCATTTCAATATATGCTTGATTATTATCTGAATTTTTCTTAAAACTATTTTCTAGAATAATTAATGAAACAAGTATTTTTTATTTTTTCATTTTAAAAATAAAAATTCAAAACACAATAAAAATAAATTAGACATATTCTTTAAATTTCATTCTAAATAAAAAAACAATTATAATTTTTAATTTTTTTTTACAATATAAATCTTATCAATCGGGTTTTTTTTTTTTCAAATAGATGCTCAATCTTTGTACCAACTTTCTCTCCTAAGGTCTTCAGAAGAGAAATATCCTTCAATAAAGAGTAAAATACAAGAGTAATTCACAAATAAGTGTTATATAAATAATTTAACCTTAATTTATCAACAAACGATCAAACTAGCTAGTGGGTGGTGGTTTGATTGGATGAGGAAAAAATATTAACTAGAAAAAATATGTCAACATGAAAAAGTCGACGTCAAAGTGATGTGTCTATCACAAAGCGTTCAAGATCATTTTTGGATGATTACAACAAAACAAAATTTATACATAGTATAAATTATACATAGTAAAAAATGGACATTTAAAATTTATCCCAACAAAACTCCTCATAAATTTTAAATTCTTCTTCTTTGTTATGAAGGCCATTCGAAAATCCTTCCACATATTATTAAAGTCGCGGCGGTTCCATGTACAGAACCATTTCATTGCGCTTCCTGTGAGTCTTCTCATGGCTACATGTCATTTGTCCTCCGTCCAGTTTTTTTTTTTCTTTCCGAAAAAATTCCTTCAAACAGAGAAGCCAATCTAATGCTTCATCCTTATCTCTATGGAGGAGTGGCACCTCCAACTCGCTCTTTTTCTCCATAGCTCTGATACCAATTTCTTAGAATTGAATATCCATACAGATGCAAGAGACAACCATACTTGTGTATCTACAAAAAAACTTTTCTTTTTTATTCTTACTTTCTTGCTCTTTCTCTTTTTCTCTTGATCTACATATCATACAAACTATCAAAGACTATTTATAAGCTATAAAACTGACCAACATAACATCCTCATTATTTTATAACTGACATAACTGACTCATTACATTATAACTGACATAACTGACTTATTAATATTCTAACTGACATAACTGACTCATTAATAAAAAACAGACATTTAAAATTTATCCCAACACTTTTCCCCTCTGATCCTATTAATATTAGAGAAAAATCAGGGAAAGCAAATCAAATTTCTCAATCAAATCAAATGGGGATATTTATGATTGATTTTGTTTCTTTTACCATAATGAAATCCAAATCAGTTTTTTCCGTTTTCGTGCACTTGTATAATTGCCCTATGAACGAGAGAGTAAGATATGTTGATTATTATCAGGGAAAAACATCTATTTAAAGATATAAGCTTATATCGTTTTAGATTCTAACCGTTGATTTTCATCTATCAACAGTTATAATTTATTGGGTCAAACTTAATGGGCTAAATTTATTATTAATTATTTAATAATTTTGATGAAATAAATTATAACCGTTGATGAACGGAAATCAACGATTATAATCTAAAAGAATATAAGCTTATAGATGTTATTCCCTTATTATTATTTTTCTATTTTTCATAAAAATAAAATGATTGTTCGCAACCTCTTCCAGGTACATATTATTTTTAGGGTTCGATTTTTTATGGTTACATGTTAAGGGTTTTCTTAATATTTTGAGAAAGAAGAGAGTAAGTTGAGAGAAGAATTCAGAAGAGAGGGAAGGTGTCAAACTTTTCATGCCTTTTTCTCATTCATTCATCTTTTTAATACTTTTTCTAACAATTTTCTAATGGACTCCCGGTGACTATTCCCTGTGAATCCTATGTATTACCCTTCATAGACACTCATCACTAATACAATCAAATGGGTCTTAACAATGATAATTTTCTAAGTAACTGGGCCGCTTGGTAACTCTGGTGGGCCTCATAGAGGATGTGGGCTTAGGGCTTGTAACATCCCCTCCCCGTTGAAGACCCGCCTCGTCCCTGAGGTGGTTGGGTAGATTAATTGGAGATGGGGCACGTGGGGCCAAAGGAGTGGAGGTGTCAGGAGGGTGCGGGACAGCTGGAAAGGTTGAACGCATGGCCGTAGGATTGGTAGGTGAGATTGGCAAAGGAAAGGTGGGGATTGAAGCAGGGATTGGTGTATCTGATCGAGATTGAAAATTTTCGTTCCGCGTCCCAAGAGGTGCAGAAGAGTGAGGTGGTTTCAAACCGGTTGAAGGAGGCGAAAAGGGTAGGGCTTGTTGGTCTGGTGAGGGAAGTGGGTTGATGAGCGGTGAAAGGGTGGATCTTGGCGCGGCTTCCGGCGGATCCACCACCGTGGCTGGCTCGCCTGCAAAAAGGTCTGGATTTTCCCTAACCTCGCGTTCGTCCTCCCATGTTGAGTCTTCTGGAGGTAGGCCATCCCACTGGATCAGGAGCTGGGGAATCTGAGTACCATGACGCCAAATCGTCCGAGAAGCAACAACAGCCTGTGGACGATGAATGGTGGAGAGATCTGCGGGTGATTGAGGAAGTGGGTGGATTCTGGTAGGTTGTTGGGAGTGAAACGGTCGGAGGAGAGCCACATGGAACACTGGATGGATCCTTGACGATGGAGGGAGATCTAACCGATAGGCAACCGGTCCGATCTTCTCTGTGATTGTGAAGGGCCCATAGTATCTCAAACTCAGTTTATGGGAAGAACGGCGTTGCACAGACAACTGGCGGTGTGGTTGAAGCCGTAGCAGGACGGAAGCGCCGACGTCAAAGGTAATATCTTTTCGCTTTTTGTCCACCACCGATTTCATATGTTGTTGAGCTCTAACCAGATGCAGCTTAACCCGTGTAAGAATTTCGGCCCGTGAAGATAGTTCAGAATCAACCGCCTCGTTAGAGGAAGAACCCAGAGTATAAGCCAGCATACTAGGGGGAGGTTTGCCAAATATAATGTGGTACGGGGACATGCCAGTGGAACTATGAGTATTGGTATTGTAGTGGTATTCGGCCCATGCCAAGTGTTGAACCCAAGAGGAAGGAAGGTCATGTGTAAAAGCACGGAGATACAATTGCAAATTCCGATTCAAGCGTTCCGTGACTCCATCGGTTTGGGGATGATATGCGGAGCTGAAACGAAGACTGGTGCCTTGTAGACGGAAAAGACTCCTCCAAAAATTACTTAAAAATATGGGATCACGGTCGGAAATGATGGACTGTGGAATTCCATGAAGCTTCCCCACAGTGTTCCAGAAGACCTGGGCGACCTTGTAGGCGGTGTATGTGGACGGCAATGGAGCAAAGTGGGCACCCTTGGAGAAGCGGTCAATCACCACCATGATAGCTGTGAAACCTGAAGAAAGAGGCAAGTGGGTAACGAAGTCCATGGCCAGGTCTGTCCAAATGCTGTCCGGAGGAGAAATGGGTTGTAACAAGCCCAAGGGACAGTGGTTGGGGGGCTTAATTTTTTGACAAATCTCGCAATATTGGACAAATTGCTTCACATCTTGTCTTATGGATTTCCAGGTGAAATTCTGGCTGATCCTGGCTAACGTGCCGCTGACCCCCGAGTGGCCACCCTGTACCGATGAGTGTAAATCCTGCAATAAATGGGGAATTAACTGGGAAGCAGCTGGCAGAAAGAGTCGGTGGTGATGAAATAACAATTCATCCTTGACACGCCAATGGGGCAGGGCTGCAGGATTCTGAGTCAGGGTTTGTAACAACGAGGAAGCATAAGGATCCTGCTGAAGCTCCGTGATCAACATATCCCGATACTGGCTAACAGGGCCAGTAAGAGCTGCCAAGTGAGCTGAAGCGGTCTCGGTGTGATGATTGGGGTGGCGTGATAAAGCATCTGCGGCTTTATTAGTCCGACCAGCTTTGTGGACTATGGTATAGCTGAAGCCTAAGAGCTTTGAAAGGAATTGCTGTTGCTCCGGTGTCTGAATCACCTGGTTCATCAAATTATGGAGGCTCTGATGATCAGTATAGATGGTGAACGGAACTCCGAGAAGATATTGTCTCCATTTGGCCACGGCTGATGTGATGGCAAACATCTCTCTAATGTAAGTGGATTTACCCCTCATGGTAGGAGAAAGTTTACGGCTGTAAAACGCGATGGGGTGGTGTTGTTGTAACAACACAGCACCAACACCAACACCCGATGCATCTGTTTCAATGGAGAATGGCTCCTTGAAATTGGGAAGGGCCAGCACTGGGGCCGAAGTAAGCCGGCCTTTGAGCTGTTGAAGAGCAGTGGCTGCCTCCTCAGACCAATGAAATCCGTCCTTTGTCAACAAATCCATCAAAGGACTGGCTATATGTGCATACTGTTTGATGAAACGACGATAGTAGCCCGAGAGTCCCAAGAAGGCACGCACTTGAGTGGCATTAATTGGAGTTGGCCATGCTGCAATGGCTTGAAGTTTCTGAGGATCAGGTGACACACCCTTGCTGGAAATGAGGTGGCCCAGGAACTGAATGGTGTGCTGGAAGAAAAGACACTTGGACTGCTTGGCATAAAAAAAATGTTCTCTCAAGGTTGTGAGAACTGCCGAAAGATGTTTGATGTGATCTTCATTCATAGTAGCCTGAAAGGTGGAGGGGGCATTAGATAACCCAAAGGGCATCACCATAAATTCATAATGACCCTGGTGAGTTCGAAAAGCCGTTTTATGAATATCCTCCAGTGCCATTCGGATTTGATGATAACCGGAACGCAAATCCAGTTTGGAAAATATGATTGCTCCATGCAATTCATCCAAAAGTTCGTCAATGGTGGGAATGGGGAATTTGTCTTTTACAGTAACGGCATTTAATGCTCTATAGTCAACACAAAATCGCCATGTGCCATCCTTTTTCTTGACCAACAGTACAGGGGAACTGAAAGCCGACTGACTGGGCCTTATAATACCTGTAAGTAACATTTCCTGCACCAATTTCTCAATTTCATTCTTTTGATAGTGTGGGTAACGATAAGGTCGGACTTGTACTGGGTTGGTGGCAGGTTGAAGAATGATGCGGTGATTATGGGCTATATCAGGTGGTAAGTCAGATGGTTCAGCAAAAACATCAGGGAATTGGGCTAACAATTGTTGTGTTTCGGTTGAGTATATGGGGTCAGGGACGGTGGAAACTGCCGGAAGATCAGTATGGAAGCACATGAGACAAGCGTGTATGGAGTCTTGGGTGGCCAATTTATGCAGTTGGGCAGGGGATATGTGTTGTGCAAGCAGAGGATTGTCTCCCTGTAAAGTTACTGGCACTGACTGGTGGCGGAAGGACATAGTAAGAGTGTTATAATCGGTAACAATGGGCCCCAAAGTGGCCAACCATTGTACGCCCAAAACAATGTCGGCACCCTTAAGTTCCAGAACAAATAAATCGACATGGAAAAGGTTTTGCTGAATCCATATAGGAGTGTTATCACATTTGGCGGAGCAAGTGAGATGATCTCCATTTCCTACCTGGACCTTAAAAGGTAGGATAGCCAACAAAAGTAAATTGAGAAAACGAGCCATCCGCGGAGTAATGAAATTGTGAGTACTTCCGCCGTCAATTAAAATCTGTGTGGTATGCCCCTCCACAAGTCCTTGTACCCGGAAGGAGCTGGAAGAAGGATGGCCAAAAAGGGCATTGAAGCTTATCTCCGGTGCTACTTCAGACTCGGAGTGGACTGCTTCTGGACTGGGATCCTCTGGTGGGTATGTGACATCTGGTGGGTCAGGTTCGTCCACTAACCCTTCTAAATAAAGTAGGGCTGCTTTTCCTTTACATTTGTGACCAAAAACATAGCGTTCATCGCAATTGTAGCACAAATTTTTCTCTCTTCTGGCAAGCATTTCTTCAGGTGACAGGCGACGGATTGGTAAGGCAGGAAGTGGTTTGCTGGGATTGGGTTTGGGCTGGGAATTGCTGGAAGTGATGGCAGGAAGAGGAGTAGATGTGGAAAACGGTTTGGACGTATTGGTCCATGGCTTATGGAACCTGTCCTCGGAGAACTGATCCTCATACAATCTGGCTAATGCAAAAGCCTCATGAAAATCACGAGGGCGATGAGTTGAAACCAATCGACGAATTTTGGGTTTAAGACCTGAAACAAAGATGCTGCGCAACATAGCAATAGAGAGCCCTGGAACCTTGCTGGCCAGACGTTCAAACATGGTCTGATAATCGTGCACAGACCCAGATTGCTGTAGTTTGACAAGTGCACCAGTTTGATCATCATACTCGGAAGGACCAAAGCGATATTGGAGTGCCGCACAGAAAGCAGGCCAGGTGGGTAAGTTCGTATCCACAAACGATGCATTAAACCAACAAGCTGCTGGATCGGCAAGGTGAATTGAAGCTAATAAGATTTTTTCATTTTCAGGAATGGTGTAAAATCTAAAATACCTCTCCGCTGACGTGATCCATGAGGACGGATCTCCAGAATGGAATTTGGGAAACTCAATTTTGATTTGACGGAATCGGTGTGTCTCAGAGCCAACATGGGAATTGGTGCCATGGGGTCCAGATCCGAGAATGCTTGCAGCAGAAGTAGATCCGGCGGTGTGCTGTTGTAGAGCTAAGAGACGTGTGAGAGTTTCCTGAACCTGAGATTGAGATTCCTGGAGATGGAGGAATTGTTGTTCACGGACGGATTCAGAAAGCTCCAGACGGTGCTGTAGCTCATCCATACGTTGAGTCACGTCAATTTGCAAGGAATCCATACGATTGGAAACATCCTTGAGACGAGTGTTTTCTGCCATAACTGTGGGAAGGAAAATGAGTGCAATGAAAGCACCAAATTGTTAAGGGTTTTCTTAATATTTTGAGAAAGAAGAGAGTAAGTTGAGAGAAGAATTCAGAAGAGAGGGAAGGTGTCAAACTTTTCATGCCTTTTTCTCATTCATTCCTCTTTTTAATACTTTTTCTAACAATTTTCTAACGGACTCCAGGTGACTATTCCCTGTGAATCCTATGTATTACCCTTCATAGACACTCATCACTAATACAATAAATTGGGTCTTAACAATGATAATTTTCTAAGTAACTGGGCCGCTTGGTAACTCTGGTGGGCCTCATAGAGGATGTGGGCTTAGGGCTTGTAACATTACGGCATATAAGTAATTTGCAGTAAATTTAATACGATGTTATTTTGGGGCAGAAATAATGGTATTGTTATAATTTAAATTTATTTCAGGATTATAATAGTCTTTATATTTATAATTTTTTAAGATTTCAATACCAAAATGACGTTGTTTTGAGAATAAATGTAGATAACTTATCTGCAATAATTGCAGAAATATTTTTCCTTTATTTTTTATTTTCGTAAATATGATTGTGTGAATGAACTTTGTGCTTTATTTTTAATTTCTCGTTAACATTATTTTGTAATTTTTGTCAATTTATACCGCATTAGATAAGTGTGATTGCTTCTTCTTTTTTATCGTGATATCATATTTCACAATTCCTTTATTTATTTCAAATGAAATCTAATATTGGTATAAACAAAAATCATAATTTTTTCTATTATATCATATCAAATTAATTTAAATTTTTTATTTCTTATTTATATCTTTTATATCGTAATCTTTTATTTAATCTCAACAATTTCTTTTACCGTGTTAAGTTGTCATCGTTTGATAAATTTGTTAGACATTTTTTTTTAAACAATATCTGATTTCGGTTAAAAACTAATTTTTAAAAGTAATCTTTCGTTATTTATTACAGATATATGCAAAAACATTTATCAGCATCTTTCTTTAGGCGCTAAAATATATTTCAGATGTAAAAGTGATTTTTCTTTATTTATTATAGAAATATGCAAAACAATTTATTAGTGTCCTTGAATAAATAAAACTTTCACATACCATCCACATAAGAATACTGTTAAGAACAATGGGAGTAAACATATCACAACCAAAAATGAAATGGCAATTTGATTGGCGAGAAAATAAAATAAAGAATTCAAAATTATATATAAAAAAAAAAACAGAGTACTCAGAGACCAGAGTGCGTCTACATCAATGTCACCCCTACTACCAGCAACCAAAAAAATAATATATCTCACTCTTATATCATGTAGTCTAATTTTGAAGGAATCCTACTTATCAAATTATAAATCCAACTAGGGAAGGGTGGACATATTGATGGATGATTTATTCCCATATACAACACCCAAACAAATATAACAATATAACGCAACGGAAATGGACACAAAGGTGAAAACCATAAGGTCACAAACCCAACAATCAGACAAACAATCATCACAAGTATTGTAGCGGTTGGATCCTGCCAACTCAAAGAATAATGCAGTCTCTCTCCAATAGTAGCAAAGTCACCCATCAGTGCTACATATTTTCCTGAGACGATTCTTAATCGATCATATCTATTCCTTATGATGTTGTCTCCAAATCTTGTTGGAATTGGATCAAACTCTTCTTCTAGTTCATCTACACTTGCTGTGTGAACATTAGACAATTCCAAATTTACATAAGCCAGATTTCTTGGCCTATTTACAGCTTGCCTGTAAATGTACGCCCATAAGATAAACAACCAAAACAAATATGATAACTGGTATGATGTCAGATATGATGTCAGTTGAGAGGAAATATCCAGAACCACTGGAACCACTATAACCACTATAATCACCATAACTGTTATAGTAGGATTCTCCCACTTGCGTATGTCATCAAATTTAGTGTATAAGGCTACCAACCCACTCACCAAAATGTGAGTCCTTTCAAAATCAGCTCTAGCTCTTCGCATGCTCCACACGATTTCACGAGAATCCAGCACATACTCGACAACCTCTCTTCTCAGCGGCGGTTCACTCTTACTCAACTTCGATGAGACAAACGTAACAACTTGTTTCCTTAACCCATGTAACTGAGTCGGAGACAATGGTTTAGCATAATGTTGTTTAGGAAGCTTGGTCAATGCGTACATGAAATAGAGATTAACCTTACTTAGGCAACAAAACTTGAAAGCCAGTTGAATTTGTCCCATCTTTATCAGCCCGCAAGGTTGAAGTTCAAAAAGTGGATAAGAATAAGAATAAATTTTATCGGTTTCCATGTCAGATAGACGGATTCTCACCTTCCCCATTCTTGTATCTTTTGCTCCCGAAGCTATATCTCCTTCATACAATAGACCGTTATCAAACACAGAAATTGTGATGAATGTACATGGATCATAGACATCCCAAGCGTACTGCTCATTCCAGTTCGGAGAAAGACTATTAACAACTGTTCTTGTCCGAATCCATTTTGGGCCATATTTAGCCACACAATATGCATCAGTACGACCCCTTGCTTTTATGGCTGGAAGCCCTCTAGCATTCAGTATCTGTAAGAACCCGCACCGCTAATTAAGGTAATTAGTAAATTAATTATGATAATTAGGAAATAATTCCATAATTGACCCTAATAATTATTATGAGGCTTTAATAATTACAATTAGTGGGTAAGAACGCTGAAAGTCGCTTTTCGGAAGAAAAGCGCAGATACCGGTTCTGCTACTCGGTATAAATGCGTACCGGAAAATATCCCGGAAAATTATAACGAATGCATGATAATTACTAGAATATTATGTAGGACATGTAAAACAAGTTTCAAGTCAAAATGACGTAATCTGATGCCAGAACTGATACTGGCTATGGAAAAGCGCGTACCGGAAAGGTGCTCCGAAAAATAAAATAAAAATATGAAAAATCTTAGAAAAATGCGTAGGTCTTGATTCCAAAGTTTGGGATCAATATCTTTTACTTTGCTATTAAGGCTAATACTGCGCGGTTAGTGGCTTGGGCCTATAAATAGACCCATTAAGGGGCACACAACCCTAGGCAGCCATATTTCCTACGTGAAGGAGGCTGTGTTTCTGCTCAGCATTGTCCATTTCCTTTCCCTCAACCTTTGAGGATTAAGTCTTCACCTTTGGCTTGGTTTCTCCTCCTTCTTCCTTCCTACACACTTGTGATCATCCTTGTGAGAGTGAAAGGAGTGTTCTTGGGCAGTGTCAACTGCTGTGTGTGTGAGGTTTGAGGGCTGAGTTTGGAGCTTGAGTGATGGCTACCTTGTGGTAGTCATTGTGAGCTTCAAAGTGCCACCTTGTGGTGCAAGAACCCACCTTTGTGTTGTCATTTTCGTGCTCCTACTTAGGCTGAGTTTGAAGTGTCTTGGGAGAGCTCCAAGAGCACACCTTGCTCTGTTTTGAGCTTTGGTAAGTTCCTACACCTTTGATCTTAAGTTTTGATGCTTAAAGTTGATGTCTTGGCCATGTTTAATGAGTAAACAAGAGAGTATAATGTATATGAACCTAAAATGGATTAAAGATGCATGCTTTAACGTGTACATGTGTTAAAAGTTGGACCTTTGGGATGGATATTCACGAAATGAAGAAACTGCATTCTGTCGTGAGATATCCGGATATTTGTCGAACAGATATCCGGATATCAGTATCCGGATATGGTATCCGGATATTGATATCCGGATATGGGATCTGGGTATCCGGATATGGCATATCCGGATATGTCCAGTGTGATATCCGGATATGGCATATCCGGATATACCCCTTCTGATATCCGGATATCCTGGGTTTGCACAGACAGTAGCTGTACTGTATAAACAGTAAGCTATTGGGTGTGTGTGGACCCTAGTTTAAGGAAGTTGAACTTCTGTAACTAATGAACTAAGTCAGAATCGTATGATTAAGGGCTTATGGCTTTGATGGAAGCCTTAAGACGTAAAACGTAAAGGAAAGGCGTAGTCTTTAAGTTGTAAGCTTGTGATGCATGAATATTGATGTATTATTGGTCCATATCAGATTGTGATACTGCTGTTTGTGGACTTGTGAGTGGTTGGACTCTTGGCTTGGATAGCTAGCTTGCAAGGTAAGCTTTCGTGTCCTCGGCTTAGCCATTTTGTTGTTCCACCATGTCCCATGGGGATGGGTTTATGCATGCTGTGTTACATGCTTTAATGTTTTGGAAATGCTGTTGAGCTGTTTATATGCAATGTGCTTTTATGAGATGCATGTGGTGTCCACCTATACGGTAAGCCTGAGTATGTGGTACATACAAGATGGTGAGGTTGTGGGTGAGGTGCATGTAGTATCCTTGTACTCATGTAGGCATAGACGTATTCCTACATTTCTCTAGCCAGTAGATTTGATAAGCACACATGGCATGATTAATTGCTGCATCGCATGATTTTGGAACTTATATTGTAATACTGTTTTTGAACTTATATTACACATGTAAGTGAGCTTGGGGTGGGGACTCCTTGAGGACACCTTGTCTTACTGAGATTTCTTGTTTAGAGATCTCACCCCACGTTTGGGGACGCTTATTTCAGGATCACGTAATGTTGAGGGCTCAGGTGGCAGGAGGCCAGAGCTGAGTTGATTTGATGATATGCTAACTGCTGTTATGTTTTCCGACTGTTGTTTATGTTTTCTTCTGAGTTTATGTTTTCTGCTGAGTTTATGTTATAACAATGGGAGTAAACATATCACAACCAAAAATGAAATGGCAATTTGATTTGCGAGAAAATAAAATAAAGAATTCAAAATTATATATAAAAAAAAAACAGAGTACTCAGAGACCAGAGTGCGTCTACATCAATGTCACCCCTACTACCAGCAACCAAAAAAATAATATATCTCACTCTTATATCATGTAGTCTAATTTTGAAGGAATCCTACTTATCAAATTATAAATCCAACTAGGGAAGGGTGGACATATTGATGCATGGATGATTTATTCCCATATACAACACCCAAACAAATATAACAATATAACGCAACGGAAATGGACACAAAGGTGAAAACCATAAGGTCACAAACCCAACAATCAGACAAACAATCATCACAAGTATTGTAGCGGTTGGATCCTGCCAACTCAAAGAATAATGCAGTCTCTCTCCAATAGTAGCAAAGTCACCCATCAGTGCTACATATTTTCCTGAGACGATTCTTAATCGATCATATCTATTCCTTATGATGTTGTCTCCAAATCTTGTTGGAATTGGATCAAGCTCTTCTTCTAGTTCATCTACACTTGCTGTGTGAACATTAGACAATTCCAAATTTACATAAGCCAGATTTCTTGGCCTATTTACAGCTTGCCTGTAAATGTACGCCCATAAGATAAACAACCAAAACAAATATGATAACTGGTATGATGTCAGATATGATGTCAGTTGAGCGGAAATATCCAGAACCACTGGAACCACTATAACCACTATAATCACCATAACTGTTATAGTAGGATTCTCCCACTTGCGTATGTCATCAAATTTAGTGTATAAGGCTACCAACCCACTCACCAAAACGTGAATCCTTTCAAAATCAGCTCTAGCTCTTCGCATGCTCCACACGATTTCACGAGAATCCAGCACATACTCGACAACCTCTCTTCTCAGCGGCGGTTCACTCTTACTCAACTTCGATGAGACAAACGTAACAGCTTGTTTCCTTAACCCATGTAACTGAGTCGGAGACAATGGTTTAGCATAATGTTGTTTAGGAAGCTTGGTCAATGCGTACATGAAATAGAGATTAACCTTACTTAGGCAACAAAACTTGAAAGCCAGTTGAATTTGTCCCATCTTTATCAGCCCGCAAGGTTGAAGTTCAAAAAGTGGATAAGAATAAGAATAAATTTTATCGGTTTCCATGTCAGATAGACGGATTCTCACCTTCCCCATTTTTGTATCTTTTGCTCCCGAAGCTATATCTTCTTCATACAATAGACCGTTATCAAACACAGAAATTGTGATGAATGTACATGGATCATAGACATCCCAAGCGTACTGCTCATTCCAGTTCGGAGAAAGACTATTAACAACTGTTCTTGTCCGAATCCATTTTGGGCCATATTTAGCCACACAATATGCATCAGTACGACCCCTTGCTTTTATGGCTGGAAGCCCTCTAGCATTCAGTATCCCCATCTCAAAAACCCCAATGGTGGGTTTCCTCAATTTCTTGTCTGGTGGATTTAGATCAGTGCTGTAGTGTGGTTCATCATCAAATATATGATAACCACCATCCAAATAGAACATCATTGTAATCTTACCAGCAAATCTCCCATTCTGTTCGACAGCAATAGTTCGTACAGATATAGGTGAAACCTTGTCTGCATTCTCTACAAGAAATACACACGTCCCTAATCTTTTATGACTTCTTAATGTTCCTTTTTCCACGCTAAAAAACAACTGTTGATTATCAAATGGCTCTGCCACAGCAATTAACAATTTCTCATTCCATTTTGGGTTTCCATTATTGTTCTCCACCAACTTGCTTGTAAAAGTCAAATTCCACAAGGTAGCCCGAATGAAAATTGAAGATTTTTCAGATTCATCTTCAAGTAGGAGGCCATGTGCTTGAATCAAATTAACTCTAAGACACCAAATCTTAGGCATAAGATATATCCGTGAACGAGTATTATCAATATTGTAAACACCAATTGATGCTGCATCGGTCTGTAAATGCCAAGCTCCATAAAATCCCTCATCAGCCTGAGTTCCTTTCCAACAAGATAGCATAAGCTCTCCCCTGAACGGTTTCCCCCTTAGATCATGTATCTCATACCACTGTGATGCTAGAGAACAATCACTCGGAGGACGTATTGGAATATCAAAAATATCAAACGAAATCTGACCTATGTATTCATCGTAGATAGGAATATTGTTCTTCACGAAAATCTCAAGAATTGTCTCGTGAATTTGAGTTTGACCTATCTCAAGGGCAAAGACATGGTTCCACACTGGGTCTATGCTGCTCCTGATGCAGGGGGTTGTACCCTGAAACCTCCCAACTTTCACCTCCACATAAGGGTCACAATTATTAGGGCCATTACGCACAAACAAATATCTGGCCCTAACAATCCTGACAAACAAGAAGCGATTGATTTCAACAAGGTTAGTGGCTCCTGTGATCATATTGGCACCAATACTCGGAGAAATATCCTTCAATTTGGAATCCACTTTCTGATGTGCCATGGTTTGGAAGAAGAAGTAACAAGAGAGAAAGTAGATGGTTTGCAAGAAGTAAGAAGAGAGAAAGGAGACGAGAGATAAGAAATCGGCAAATGTTGAATCGGGAAATGATTTGGTTTGATTAGGTTAAGTTCCTATTTATAGCTGAAATTTTGAAATCGAGACATTAATTACAGACAATATCAACGGTCATTACATTTATTTCGATTATAAAAACCGCAGATAAATCAAAGGTTATCATAACTATTTTAACTATTATTAATATATTAACGGTTACAAAATTAATAAAAATAATTATTGTCATAACCAATCATAACTGCTGAACGTTATAACTACAATCACCACTAATTATGGCTACATCTTTAAAATCATATTATGACACAATATCAACAATCAATCCTATAACTCCATACATAAGGGTACATATTACTATTTTATTATTATTATTATAAATTATTATTAATTTTCTGGAATATTATCATATGTCTGATATGTTTTCCCCCTACGTGATGCTTGACTTGGGTATTTATAATAAATTCGAATGATTCAATCCCCTAACTTCCCTTCCCCCCTCTAATCCTATTGTTAATCAGGGAAATCAAATCAAATGGGGGCATTTATGATTGGTTTGGTTTCTTTTACCATAACGAAATCCAAATCAGTTTTTTTCCGTTTTGGTGCACTTGTATAATTGACCTATAAACGAGTGAGAGAGTAAAATATGTTGAATCGTTGATTGTTATTATTTTTCTATTTTTTTTATAAAAATAAAATGATAAAAATGATTGTTCGCAGTCTCTTTCACGTACATATTATAATATTATGCAATTTTTCATAAAAATGATTGCGTAAATGAACTTTGTACTTTGTTTTTATTTTCTCGTTAACATGATTTTGTAATTTTTGTCAATTTATATCGCATTAGATAAGGGTGATTATTTTTTATTTTATCGAAATATCATATTTCACAATTCCTTTATTTATTTCAAATGAAATCGAATATTAGTATAAACAAAAATCTATATTATTTATTTTATATCATATCAAATTAATTTAATTTTTAGATTTTTTATTTCTTATTTATATCTTTTATATCGTAATCTTTTATTTAATCTCAACAATTTCTGTTACCGTGTTAACTTGTCATTGTTTGATAAATTTGTTAGACATTATTATTTTTTTAAACAATATCTGATTTCAGTTCAAAACTAATTTTTAAAAGTAATCTTTCGTTATTTATTACAGATATATGCAAAAACATTTATCAGCAACTTTCTTTAGGCGCTAAAATATTTTTCATTTGTAAAAGTGATCTTTCTTTATTTATTATAGAAATATACAAAACAATTTATCACTATCCTTGAATATTTATTCGTATCTTTATTTATTACGTACGCATACACAATAAATTGTAGGGGCAGAATGGTTTTACTCAATTTTAGTTTTTGATTTCAGTTATATTTAAAGACTCATGTAAAATGTTTATAAAAAAAAAAAGACTCATGTAAAATAGATCGATGATTGAAATCGAATATAAATTTATTATTTTTAAACTAATATAAAATAATCTTACCCTTATACTATATATTTATTGAAATATAATTTTTTTAATTTTTTATTAATGGTTAAAATATATATTTTTCTATATAAAGTGTTTTGCTCATTTTATAGAAGTGATATACAAATGTTGATGATACTAAAGTCTATCATTTTATTTCACCAAAAAAAAAAAGTCTATCATTTTATTGAAGAGTTGTATCAAAAGCTAGTAGGGTTGGTACTTCAATGCTATCATTGTATTAAAAAAAAGTCATTATCAATGCGATAATTTGTTCTATGAGAGTATATAAAGAATTAGGATTATAGATGAGATAATTTGTTTATATATATATATATATATATATATATATATATATATATATATATATATATAACCTTTGACTCATCTAAGAACCATTATATGAAAAAAAAATCAACGACTTTAATTTATAAACATGTGACACTATTGCTGGCAAACATAAACAAAAAAAAAGTCTATTAGAAATGGAGTTTGAGGGACGGAAGTGCAACCAAGTTTATGAATACAAACCAATGTTTGAGCATTTCAATATCTGCTTGATTATTTTCTAAATTTTTCTTAAAACTATTTTCTAGAATAATTAATGAAACAAGTATTTTTTATTTTTTATTTTAAAAATCAAAATTCAAAACACAATAAAAATAAATTAGACCTATTCTTTAAATTTGATTCTAAATAAAAGAACAATTATAATTTTTAATTTTTTTTTACAAAATAAATCTTATCAAGCGGGTTTTTTTTCAAATAGGTGCTCAATCTTTGTACTAACTTTCTCTCCTAAGGTCTTCAGAAGAGAAATATCCTTCAATAAAGAGTAAAAGTACAAGAGTAATTCACAAATAAGTGTTATATAAATAATTTAACCTTAATTTATCAACAAATGATCAAACTAGCTAGTGGGTGGTGGTTTGATTGGATGAGGAAAAAAATATTAACTAGAAAAAATATGTCAACATGAAAAAGTCCACGTCAAAGTGATGTGTCTATCACAAAGCGTTCAAGATCATTTTTGGATGATTACAACAAAACAAAATTTATACATAGTGCTTTACTTGTGACAGTTAATAGTGTACTTAATCTAATTCGAGTTTTAGTGTCTTTCATATGATTAGAGAGCACTTTAGGGAGGGCTAAAGTACATCAGAAGCTGATATATATCGTACAGTAATGAACTTCAACCTCACGAGCTTGAAAAAAGAAAAGCATATCTCAAAAATCAATCTGAAGAAATTGTTCGTTCTTATTGCCTCCAATCTTCACCAGCATAAACTGCTTGATCTCCAAGCTCCTCCTCAATCCGAAGTAACTGCACCACATATCAGATCATAACTACTATGCTTTTCCTTTGTTCCACTTTACCATGCCATGACAAACAAGAATATATACACCCGACGGCAAACATTAACTTCACTCCCACATGTGACTCAGCTAGTAATGAAATCTCCACGTAAAATACTTTAACACGGACTCAGTTGTGTTTGCCAAGTGTGCATACATTGCAATATCCAATCTTTAGCTCGAATGAAAATAATTTATACTGAAAAAGGAACAACGACAGTGCGGCATTGCAAGTTATCCTAGAAAAATACGTTTATAAGAAGCCAGAAGAAAATATGAAAACCCCTCTCAAATCCCTTTAAGAGAAACACCTTAAGATGATGATAATAAGCAATATTCCCAAAAGTCTGAATTTTGTCTACATAGTTCACAAACTACGTTGCATGGATATGGGTATGGTATTGGTGCCTGGTACGGATATGGGTACAGGAAATGACGTTTTTCAAAATCTAAGTTAAGGGTACGTCAATAAAAAATTATATATTAGCTGCAAAGATAAAATTTTATGTTAAAACACGACAAATTTGCATAAAGATTTAAAAAAAAAAAAAAAAAATTATAGAATGCAGCATATAATAGTTCAATGAGCAACAGAAACAAAAAGGAGCAGCTGGAGGCAATCAGAAAGAGACCTGGTTGTACTTTTCTAGCCGCTCTCCTCTGCAAGGAGCTCCTGCTTTAATCTGACCAGCAGCAAGGCCAACAGATAAATCAGCTATAAAAGAGTCTATAGTTTCCCCACTTCTATGAGATGTTACCACCCCCCAATGTGCTTCCTTTGCTTGCTTCACCACTTCAATGACCTCGGTAACTGTCCCAACTTGGTTGACCTAGATTACAATGGGAAATCATCATATTTTTGTGTCTTTTCTTCAAGAAAAGGGTTAATACCCTCCCAAATTAAAAAAGAAATGTAGCTAGAACACAAATCGCAAAACTAAACTACAAGCAAGCTATGTTTAAATTTCTTTCTCCTTTATATAAACTAGCTTTGTAATTTACGATCTTATGTTTGCACAAAAAAGCTGCCTTTTCTAAAATCTCTGCATATCCAATGCCTCAACTTAATCATGAAACAGGATCGCTTCCAGTCCATGAACAATTAGATATAGCATTTATCATTAAAAAACAAAAAATCTCTTGAAGTTCAAGCAAATTCAGAGATAAGATTAAATTTGTCATTAGACAAAGCAACCCCATGAAAGTTCACTAAAATAATAGTCAGTTACCTTAAGAAGAAGAGCATTACAAGCAGACTCAGCTATTGCTCTCTCAATGCGTTTTGCATTTGACATCAAAAGATCATCCCCAACTACCTGCAGAACCATTCAAGTGAAGGGAAACTATAAAAAATGAAGTTTCAATCAGTAGCCAATGGATCAACCAAACAACTAAGTGGTAACATGTGAATGACCTTTCTAATGCTCAACCGCAATAAGATGACAAAAAGATTTTGTATTGCATCTTTTTTTGTTTCCCTTTCTCACATGACCTGCTAATGAGTCAATGTGGTATTGATACACTAACAATCAGTTATTAATTTTCATTAAAAATACGCTTTTTATAATTTTTCATTAAAAATTATCTTGTAATATCCAAAATGGTAAAGGCCTAATCCATAAGCATCAATATTTGGCTGCACAACTCAATTACTACAGCAGAGATTGTCACATTAACTCAAACAAAACATTAATTACTTAAGAAATAATACCTGACAAATTCCAAGACTTGAGAAATACTTGATATGTTCCCAATCTTCCTTGTCAAAAGGATCTTCTATTGATATAACTGGGTAATCTACAAATTCAGAAAGAGAGATTGAAAATAAACATGAAGTATAGCCTAAATAATTATAAGATCCACACTAGGAAAAGAGAAAGATAAACTGATTTACCAGTACATAGTTCCTTGTACAACTCTATCATATCCTCTGCCGACTTAAAATTCTGTACTGGCTTTACAGGAGATTGAAAGTCCAGATCGTATCTTTTACCTATATCAGGGAAAAAGCATATGCACAATAGCATAAACTGGTTAAAGGTGGTCTGAAAGGGAAAAGGTTCCCAAAAAGTTCTAGGGGTTTTTAACAACTTAAGGTGAGAGGTGTCTCGGAAGAAAGGTGTTAGCATTAGAAAAAGAAGAAAACAGTGAAATATTTTTACTATTATGCATTAATTTTCCATATAAATTACCCCCTCAAGCATAATATCAATGATAAAGCATCATAGTAAGTCGATAACAAACTGAAGAGGTTAAAATTCATAATCATTACACGTTGTGCTTCATCCTACAGCCCTTTTACACTCTGTCTAACTCCTACTCTTCCAAATCCTTATATTCTTACAAGCTTAAGATAATTAGTTAGTTTGTTTGGAAAGTTTCTAGAATATTCTTAGAAGAGGGAATAGAAGGAGAGTGAGTAAGTGTGTGTAGTGAGGTAGGCATGAATTCAGTATTAGTGGAGAATTTGGGGATCTCTTGAAGCCTAGGTTTGTTGGCTTTGAGGGTGAGTTGAGATCTTTTGGAGTTTTATTATTGCATTAGTGTTTGTAAAAAGAGGCTATGCCTCCATTGTTTTTATAATTTCAGTGTTATCATTTTGGGTTCCATCAATTTGGTATCAAAGCACCACAATCCACTGGGAGTGCTTCTAGTCCAAATTTTATTTTATTTTTTTGGGGGTGCGGGTGGATGAAAGGAATTAGCGATTCTGAGCTCAGAGAAATGCTATTAAAAGTGGTGAAGGCTTTCAATGAACCAATCGAGAGGATGGAAACATAGAGACTTGAATACGAGAAGATGAAGTCGCAGAGTGTTAAAAAAATTGAAAAAAAGAACGAAAATGCAGTAGCAGTCGAAGAATGAAATGAAGAAGATTGAAGCACAGCAAAAGAAGAATGAGAAGAAATTGAAGAAGAAGGGAAAGATGAAGCCGAAGCAGTAGATGGTAAAAAGAAAGAAAAAGAAAAAAAGGAAGAAGAAGATGATACAGCAGTAGAACTAGAAGGTGCAGAAGAAATCACACAAGAAATAGAAGAAAAAGAAACAGAAGAAACAAAAAAAGTAGTACAAGAGCAGCGGTAGCAAAAAACCAATGGCGTTCATGGCTGTTTTCGTGGCTGCTTTGGGTCGTCTGATGACCCTAGGCCAAATGGTTGAAGAAAGAGGAACTAATCGCATGTGGAGCGGGTTAATGGGCGAGCAAAGTGGATGGAGCGGGTTTGACGGGTGGGTATAATAATAACCACCCAACTTTAATCAATAGGGCCAGTTCTGTTGCTGAATCGTGGCCCAACATGGGTAAGATAATTGCACAAAATGGGCCTGGAGGTTTCGGCCCAAGGAATGCAACCCAAGCAAGAGATGGGTCTAGAAATTTGGCTAATGAGAATTCTAAAGGGATTTCATCTCAATGAGTAAGGTCTAGCGATAAGAGTACCACAACGAACAATCAAAGTTCTAATGCAGAGAACGGAGGAGCGAGATTTCAGTGGCTATCACCAGAGGAGCCGACAATAAAAGACGAAGGGATTATGCTTTCACGGTGATGCACCAATTTCGCCAATCCACATATGTCAGAACCCAAGCTTGCATGTCATGTTGATAGGAGTGGGTGAGCCAATTGTTGATGAAGAAATAGTGATAGGGGGAAGGGATGGAGTTGTCGAAGGGGAATCTCTTCAATTTAGCCTGCATAGTATGGTGGGACACACATCTAGCGGATCAGTCAGATAGTGGGGCAAGATTCAGGCGCGACGTGTAACAACATTAATAGGCACATGTAATTCACATAGTCTAATGGTGAAGCATATTGCTGCAAACTTGAAGCTCAGAGTGGATGAAAAAAAGAATTATCCAGTGGAAGTTGAAGTTGGCTATAGGATTCACTGCAAAAGAATTTATCACGAAGTGCTTCTGTCACTACCAAGTATACCCGTTGTGCAAGACCTCTTCATCTTGGGGACATTTCATATGGCACAAGAACTGAAGCTGCCACTGGGGCCATTATACTTCAAACAATAGGACCCGGGTGGAAGTTTCTCTCACGTTACCTATCCTCTCTTCACCTTGAGGACAAGGTGAATTTTGGAAGGGAGTATTGATAGACTTAAGATGATTAGTTAGTTTGTTAGGAAAGTTTCTAGAATATTCTTAGAAGATGGAATAAAAGGAGAGTGTGTGTGTAGTGAGGTATGCATGAATTCAGTATTGGTTTAGTGGGAAAATTGGGGATATCTAGGGATCTCTTGAAGCCTAGGTTTGTTGGCTTTAAGGGTGAGTTGAGGTCTTTTGGAGTTTTATTATTGCATTAGTGTTTGTAAAAAGAGGCTATGCCTCCATTGTTTCTATAATTTCAGTGATATCATTTTGGGTTCCATCATTTTCTCTCTAATGCAAACACAAAATAAATCTAGGTTAAAAAGTTTTTACCTTGTCTAAAAAAGAGGTGGTTACCATTTACCAGGTCAGACAAATATAACCACATTCAGAAACCAAGGTGTAATGACATTCCTAAATGGAATGTAAAGATACGGAGAGATGAGATATCACCACAAGTGATGCTCAATGGTATTTATAGCCTTATTTAAGAACTATTAACAAATAAGATTGTTATTTTTACAACTCTGACCAAGACTAAGTTTATTTTGCTATAACATTAAAGTAAAAGAAACTTCATTTATTTTTTGTATAAGATTCCGTAAAACAGTTAAGATAGCACTGTTACAACACAGTCTCTCATTATAATAGCAATAAGCAGTATTAGAGTACGCAAGTATCACCCTGATCCATCTCAAGAATCTGAAAGTACATGAGACAGAAAATTATAATTACCTATGCAAAAATTTGTAGCAGCAACATCAAGTGCTATCTTTATTTTCTCACTATAACCAGTTCTGCTAATGGCCTCCTTTACAAGATCCAGGGCTTCTCTAAAGCTGATGATACTTAAATAAAGTCAGCTAAAATGTAGAAAAAATCAAAACACCTCTAAAGTGATCATTTTAGATAGATGAAACACAAAGCATTACAACATCGCCAATGCATGAATTTCATAAAAACTAGATGATTTTATAAAAAAATTATAACAGTTTGAAATTAAAAACTATAGTTGCTTAAAATTTTAGATAATGTGTTTTGAATAATATAAATAATAAGCGAGTGCAAAAAAATAAGAGGAAGGATATTCTTACTACCAAAATTTTCTACTACTAACTTACAACCTATCTAATCACCATTGAATCAAAGAGAGAGAATGCTAAAAAGTTTTTGAAAAAAGAAAAAATGTTGATCCAATGGTGATTAGATAGGTAGTGAGTTGGTAGTAGGAGACTTTGGTAGTAAGAAGATCCCTCCTCAAAAAATAATACCATTTTATTAATCAAAAAGAACAGATGCATGTAGAGATTAGGTCAAACTAACAACATTCATTGTGTAGAACAAAACATTGTAATTATAACATCCAGTGGTTCAGTATGTTGACTAAAAGATAAACTCAAAGATAAAGCAAATTTATCTTTGAGTCAAAACTCTAAACCCTAAATCTTAAAAGAACAGATGCATGTAGAGATTAGGCTGAATAACAACATTTATTATGTAGAACAAAACATTGTAATTATAACATGCAGCAGTTCAGTATGTTAACTCAAACATAGATAGGTTTGATTAAGAGGAAAAATACAAATGAAATTTTTTATTTTACATGTTTATCATAAATTTTTAAGGGCCGGACATATTATATATCTGACAAATTAGACAGTGAAAGAAATTACAATAACAAAATCAGTACTTAGATGATCAACCAGCTTCATTCATGTGTTTGACGGCCATTATATTAGATAATAGTGAATAAAGCAGTTTTGGAGATATTTTGGTTTTTTTTTTCCTTTCTTCTACAATCAACTTTTTTTTCTTTTTTATATTATTTATTTAATGGTGAAGGATTTTCAGAAGTTGTAGAAATCCAATAAGCCTAAAACATAAAAAGCTTGCCTGGAGACATTAGGAGCAAAGCCACCATCTTCACCAACATTACAATCATGAGCACCAGACTTTTCTGTTATAACAGCCTGCCCTTTTATCATCAACAACACAAATAATTGTATCAGCTTAAAATGAAACTTGCAAGTAGCTATTAGGATCCTTTAATCCATCACTGATGAAAAATACATATATATGAGCTGAGAAACAACAAACTAAGCTGCTGAATCAATTAAAACCAAATATCAAGGCCGTAGGAACTGTAAGCAGCAACAAAAGAAAAGACAATAGTAGTAATAGCATAAGATCTAATCATTGTAAGACAGCTAAACAACAATGCAACTAAAACTAGATATGTTTCTGACTTGGGAACATAACAATGAGTGAGATTATGAGAAAAAACATCTAAACATAGAAAGTGAAATCAATAGGAATGTGTTAAAAAAATAAATGATAAGCAAGTGAAATCACCTTTAAGTGATGATAGGTCTCAGAGCCCATTCTCAGTGCTTCCTCAAATCTGGTTGCTCCAGTTGGGAGAACCATGATTTCCTGATAGGAATTGTGTAAGAAAACTTTAACGTTGGAAAGAATTTAAATTTTATAAAGCAGCAGAGAGAGCACGGAAATGTATTGATTAAGAGAAACTATATCTATTGATGTTATGAGGGTAAGATAAAGAACAGAATAAATCACAACAATCCAATTGCCAAATTTAAACAGAAAATAATTGAATAGATTTTGATTTAAACAAATAAAATATATGAGTGCCAAGTTATTTTACAAATAATTTAACATATAATGTAAATATTTCCATGACCATTTAGAATTCTAACTTCAATGCCCATAAGATTATTTAGAGTAAAGGAATCCAACCCTAATAGAGGTAAAGACTACTGAAACACTAATGCGAGTGTCTGAGAAATTATACAACATAAACTATACCTGAATGGCCAGATTATTCCCAGCATGCTTTCCACCACTTATAACAGTAAAGGCAGGAACAGGAAGCGTTGGATTGACTTTTCCAGACAGGTCAGCAATGTGCTTATAAAGTGGAACCTGATATTTTTTTATATTTTTATTTTCATGATAACTTGACAGACCAAATATACTTATTTTCCAGATAAAAAGTTAAATGAACTTATAAAAATATTAATTCAGAAAGAGACATGCCTCCTTTTCAGCAGCCCCAGCTTTACAAGCAGCAATGGACACAGCTAATATAGCATTGACTCCAAGTTCCCCCTGCAAACAAAATGAGAAACAAAACAAGATATAAAATACATTAATTCTTACAGAAATTGAGAGAACTGTCTTTCAAGATGAACTATTCAAATATGCATGTCATTATTAGTATCTGTTCACAATTTTATTCACCCTTTGATAGTTCATAGTATTTTTTCCTAATCAGTAGCCATATTCATTCTAAAATGAAAAATAATCGAAGAATTGAAATAACAACCTATGAAGCACCGACACTCACCATTACTGACGTGTCGTGTCCGACACTCACCGTTACTCCGACACTTTCTGACACTCCAATACTCGTTGTGTTGCATTTTGAGTTCCAACTATTAGATTCGTTAGATTACGATTATGATTTTATTGAGTTTAATATAAACATTTGAGATATATTATGTTTCTTTGCAAAATTGATGGGTATTATAAGTTTAGCTTTAATTTTTTGTTAAATTATTGAATACTAAATATAATATACACTACAAAAATTAAAAATATTATATAATATCAAAACGTGTCCTAACGTGTCGAAATTTAACATTTTTTAAAATTATTCTGTCGGAGTGTCATATCGTGTTGTATCGCGTGTCTCGTGTGTCGGTGCAACATAGATAACAACATGTAGTATGGTTTTAACAAGCAAATACTTGTATTCACAGAAGAAAGAAGTTCAAATACCTTCTTCTCTGTTTTGTCCAGGTCTATCATGGCCTGATCAATCTGAGACTGAAGCGTTGGATCCATACCAATCAGTGCCTCGGATATTTTTTCATTGATATTTTTAACAGCTTTAGCCACACCATTTCCAAGATATACAGCTTTGTCCCCGTCCCGTAACTCAACAGCCTCGTACCTGCAATGAATCATTAACCCATATTGTTGATGTCAATCTAATTCAAAGAAGTAAACGGTTAAGGCTTACATGCCAGAGGAGTTGCCGCTGGGAACAGAAGCACGGAACATGCCTTTGTTAGTGTATAAGTCTACTTCTACAGTTGGAATCCCTCTGCTATCGAGGATCTGCCTCGCCTTGATTCTCGTGATCACTGATTGCACTGCTTTTCTCATGTGATTGGACTGTGCTCACCACAAAAACATCAAATAATGGTAAGAGATTTCGATAACCAAAGGGATAATTGGAAGAGGAAGGAAAGAGAGTGAGAGGGGGAAATACGATGAAGAGAACGGGATCGGACGTCTTGGCCCTAACGGCGGCATTGACGGCATCTTCGAGTTTTCGGGAAAGCATGTGCTTATCCAGGTATTCTTGCACTGACATTTCTACAATCAACTGCTTCTACTACTACTACTTCTTCTTCTTCTTCTTCTCTCTGTCTAAATTCAGGGTCTCAGAGCTGGAATTTGAGTGACGTGAATGTTACTCGTTGCTTTCTTCCACTGGGAAAACGCGATTCAGTGTTGCTTGTGTAGAAAACCGTCTCTTGATAAACGTCGTCGTATTTGATTTATTTATTTTTTTGTGATTTTTTGATTATTATTATTTTATTTTATTCCAAATTTTAAGCTCCATCCCTATCATAGTATCATTCTATCTAGCACCGATACTGATACGGGATACGTGATACGATATGACACGACACTCCGACACGTTAATTCTAAAAAATATTAGATTTCGACACTTTAGGACACGTTTTGATATTAAGTAATATTTTTAATTTATGTGGTGTATATTATATTTAATATTCAATAATTTAACAAAAAAAATGAAACTAAGCTCATAATATTCATCAATATTGCAAAAAAACATAAGATATCCCAAATATTTATATTAAACTCAATAAAATGGTAATCGTAATCCAACAAATCTAATAGTTAGAACTTAAAACTCAACGCAACGCAACCTTTGAACCTTTTTTTTTGAATTTCTATAATGTTGTTGGAGTGTCGAAGTGTCGGAGAGTGTCGAGAAGTGTCAGACACGACACGTCAGAATTTTTGAAGTGTCGGTGCTTCATATCATTTGATAAATAAATCGAGTTTTATTTTCTCGAATAAAATTAACAAATTTCATTTCATTTACTCAATAAAAAACACAATTCAATGTGGGGTTGTTATTACCCTTTCAGATTACCTAAAAAAAAAAACACAATTCAATGATATTCCCTGCTCAAACAGAATTGCCTTAGGATACTCATGATTTATTTTTAAGGAAAAAAAAAAAAAACTGATTGGAGATTATACGAAATTTTTTGCTTAACAGTTACTTTAATCATGATAACCTCCAGCAGTATTGCGACTAAGAAACCTTCCCCCTAATCAAAGTTTAAGAATTCCTTACAAATGTTTTTCATGTATGTAACAATTGACGGTAGTTGTTAACAACAGTTAAAGAGTAATTGTTAAGCATAAATAACTTATTTAACTACTCTGATTAATTGTTCCTAAAACTGGAATGTTGCCTCCAAAGAAAAATATATTGAAATTGGTTAGGTGTAGGGAATTTGTGGGAAAGGAGGAGATAAAGAATAGCAGATAACAGAGAATATATAGTGCAATCATCCTTAATTTAACGTATTCTGCTAGAGTTCAGCACAACAAATCGCAAATATAGTAATAGATATCAGGCTATTAAACATGTATGATCAGTATGCCTCCCTTTACTGTGCTACTAAAAATGCACTAGATGAACCAGTAAAGTGACGAGTTGATCCCAATAAGCCCTTTGAAGCCCCAAAATGTTTTATTCTGTATACACCAGGAGTTACATCCTGTGGGACTCTCCATTCTATGGTGGCTTTACTATGAGTACTGAGTTTGAAAGGCCTTGACCACTTGAAGCGCAGGCAGAAATCATCATCATCATAAGCAGGAACCCAAGTATCCTTTCCTTGGAGAAATTCGACCAGGGAAAATGTACCTTCAGTCATAAGGTCATTACGAGGGCAACCAGACCAGAAAGTAACTGACACCATGTCACCTCTCTTAAAGGTGGAGTTCTTTGGTACATCAGAGTTACAATCCCCAAAATTTACACCAAGAGGAGTTGCATCCATCACAACTGGTGTTAGCATGCTTATTTGCTTATTCATAAGGTCAGGGGGTTGAGGTCCTGGTTCAACAGACTGGCCACCAATGAGAGCTTTGGCAAGCTTCTTAAACTCCTGAATGTATGCACTCAGTGTGTGGGGACCATACAGCGTGGAAGCACCCTGGCAACATGAAAATTAAAGTTATGAAGTTGCATATAATGTTTATAGGGACAGGATCCGTTTACAAATTTTTTGGAATTTTTTTACAAATTACACTATATTCTCCCGGGAGAACATAGTGTAGTTTGCAAAAATTTGTATTCTCCCGGGAGAATATAATGTAGTTTATAAGAGTTTGTAAACAAAAAAGTTTGTAAATATAACCTGCCCCATGTTTATATGCAGAAACAAGTATGCACAATGATCTAAGCATAAAGAGCTACGAGAGACAGTAGTAGACATATGTACAGGAACAAATTTTCTATCATACTAGAAAAGTCTCGGCCTCCATTTATCTCTTGGTAATAAAAATTAGCATCCCTAAAAATAAACTTCCACTAATGTTGCATTTGATCTTGCTATAGCTATCTAAAAAAGGTTTGCTGTATGTTGTCGTGTCACTTTCCACAAGAGTTACAACTGACCTCATATCTTTGCACCTGGTACTCTTCGTATGTGGTCACATATTGTGAATAAGTATTAGTCAGACCTGCTATAACAACATGAATGTTGTTACCGAAGCTTTTGTCACCACTTAGCACTGTCTTCACTGCATCACGAAGACGCCTCCCAGCCATAGTTGTGAATTCTGTCAGAATTTAAACAATTACAACAAGCATGAAGCATGAAGCATCCAAATAAATACATCGGCCATATTGGATTGTCTCACAAACACTTGAATACATGCTTAGTAATCATGAATTTCCAAGGAAAGGAACAATAACCAGATAATATAATAGCAAGGCAAAATATAAAGCCATGCTTTGAAAGTGCCAGAACCCAAATCATCAAAATAATATGATATCAATAACGTCTAACGTTATTCTTGTTCTTTTAAGCTCAACCCCAATGATGTTCAACAACTAGCGATGTTTGATTTTTATTAATATGGATTTATATATTACCTCTCAATCCACGAAGGTCATGGATAGTTGAGACTTCACGTTTTGAAATGCAAATGATGGAAATTTCAACAATGTTATCTGTATTCTAGATTATCATTTATCATTTATTGCTTTCTATTAAGAAATTGTGTTATTCAGAAAAACACTTCTTCTTTTCTTCATTATCATTATAGGAAAAAAGAGTAAGAGCCCATACCTCCAGGTACACCAAGAATAACAAACTGTCCAACTCGGAGGATCTGGATTGGAAGTACTGAAGGCTGCAAATAAACGAGAGGGAAGAAAGCTTTACATAAGTTAAAGTTATCAGAAATTATATCTGTATTGGCGGAAACGGATAGGGACAGAGATATGGAACTTCTGCCACAAAAGAATATCAAATAAATGTCTTGAAAAAAAATGTATGCCACGAGAACTGGAGAATGCACATTAGGATTTCTATCCAAAGAAAAAACCAGAAAGAACAAGACAGTGAGATGTAACCAGAGTATATAATAATCATTCATCAGGTTGTTTGAATTCATTAAAGGACCAAAGTGGGCATGCCAAGAACAGCAATCGAGTTATGCAATGCTCTGAAAGCAAATAATCTGCTGAAAACAGTCTTTATGCCATCAACCTTCCATCCTTTTCCAATCAGCCAACATAGAGAACATAACTGAATTGAGCCTAGCAACTATAACATATGATATTCAGGATAAATGAGAAACTTACTGCCCAATCATATGGTAGCTTCATTTCACCAGTATCAAGCAAAATGGGCTTTGGGCGGTGACAGTCTACTTGTTCCTTGCCTGGAGTTTTAAGTAAGTTCCTAACCAGCTTCCAGAAAGGATTTCCCTGACACACAATTTGAAAAAACAATAAGCATTGACTATGAAAGATATATAAGTTTTCAAGTCTAGGAAAATGGGTAGGCGTAAGGTGTAGAATCAGTGATTACCGTATCATCACCTTGCTTAAAATCAAAAGCTCCAGGTCCATCTGTTGTTCCAGCGGCAAATGCAAATCCCATTGCAGCAGGGCATGTCTTTCCTACCTCAGAAGCTCCTACTTTAGAAATATTCACCTCAAGCTGGGAGAAATCTATGTAGGCATGTCGAAAATCAACCTTCCCTTTAATCTGTTCTGATGCTCCATCGAATAGCTCCACTGCTTTTCTAAATTGTCTCTCCCCTATAATACGTGTGCTTTCAAATTCATCTGGGTAACTGCCATATCAGTTATAGGAGGCAATTTAGTAATCAAAAGGGTTTAGATAAATTTGCATAAACTAAAGAAAAGTTGAGGAAGGGTCACACAATAAATAATTACCCAGGTCCTCGGCCATAGCATAATTCATTCTTCCCTCCACATGTGCTATGATTGAAGTCACAAGGTAGTCCAGTGTCTGTACAAAAAGCTCCGAGGACATTTGGACTAACATCACCACAATTTGATTGACAAAATGCAGATACAAATCTAGGTTTGTCAACCTGCATAAGGGCACCTCTCACACGTCTAGCAACACTCGAAGTTTTGATTGCTGGTTTACCAGGAGGAGATTGGAATGAGGCAGCAAGTTCCAGTAATTCATGGTCTGTACCAATAAATTTTAAGTGAGAATAGAAATATAAATCATTTATCAATTATTATTATTATTATCAGATATATGCTTAGGGATATATATACGCAAGTGATGATCAGTATTAGCAAATGCTTAAGGATCAACTATTTGCTAATTCGCAAGAATCGCAACTACGAGAGAGGAACATAATAAAAGTATTAAGCAGTCAAATACCCAAAACACACACACACATGCTTGGTTACTAACATGGTGAAAGTTCCCTTTAGTTCCTCAACTAGATTAACAAAAAGGTAATATCTAAAAAGCCATATATGATATTTATTTATGACTGGTTAATCAGCAAAAGCATTTCAGAACACATTTTCTACCCGATCAACTACAGCAGCATCAAGGATTTCAAAATGTTGTAGCATCTCAAATGATGCATCCATGTGGCATAAAAACCTACAAAGTCTGAAGCTATTCAATGATAATATTTAACTTGTCTCTTAAATCAATAATGGGAAAGAAGCTAATAATTTCATCAATGGATGCATTGCGGCGAAAAGCAAAATACTTACGATTATCTTGAACACTGGGAATTATGTTTGAAATTCTTCGGGGGATGCCATCATTTTCAAATCCAACAGAACTCATTCTTATAGAGGCTTTTTGCTCAAACCAGTCTTCCATAAACCTTGCAGCAGCACCCTTATTATCCCCGCTAATTAATGAGTTTGTACGACTCATTGAAGTCCCATGTGTAGCAAACCAATTGAAGCTTCCCAAAGGACCCCAGTCATCATCAACAAACTTTAAAAGAGTCATTTCCTTATCAACATCATACTTATATTTGCTTCTCTCTGTAGCTGGATTATTGAGATAAGCACTAGGACTGCGATTTACACCAGCATTTAAGAGCTCTCCTGCAAGTTAAAAAGTGAAAACCAATGATCTAAAACCATGTAATATCACCAAAGGGAGCGAGAAAGTTGGTGTAATAGCCAAACTATTTGTCTACCATCATGTGCACTTGCTACCAATCACACTGAATTTAGAAAGCAATAAAAGAGACCCTTTCTGCACGTAAGGGACATGAATATTACTGAAAATGGTAGCTCAAAAATAATGATAACCAAATTTTTATTACAGTTAAAAATGTCTCTAGAAAAAAGAAGGAAAACACAAACAACCTAGAAGAAAAAGTTCAAATCTGCCTCATTGAAGATTTCTAAAAATTATTTGGCGTTAACTTATCAAACAAACTGTATGCTGTAGTCACTGTTGAATACTCAACACACCTTACATATTATTCAAACCTCATTTTGGATCTTATTTATGCACCTCATTACACTCATTTTCCTTGTCTTAGCTTTTCCAGGGTGTCTCGACAAGGAGGGATATTAAATTGATGCTTCGTTAAAAAAAAAGTGTCTCATCAATCATGTGTAACTCAAGATGGTTGCACCATTTTTTTATTTATCTGGTTATAATGGTGAACATGTACCAGATCAACTCATGTATAATAATTTCCTTATCTTTTCATATCTAAAACAAAAAAAAAGATACCCACTTCGTGAGTGAAAAATAAAGAGAGACTAAACCCGCGACCTAACACACCACGGCAAGCAAGCTTACCGCTGAGCCAAGCCGGCCCTTCATAATTTTGAAACCTGACACATAATCTAAAACAAAGATTATGAAAAATAAATAAATAAATAATTTGATGCAGACATCACAGAAATAGAACCCAAAATGTAAAACTAAAACTAAGCAACTTGTTTCATATAGTTTTTCATCATTTTCTGGCATGCTTCGAGAGCATACAGTACTACCATTATTATGAATAACATTAAACTAATTGAAGGTATCCATGTGAGCTTGCAAGCTTGCATCTTTATGAAAGTGCCCAAGGGAGAAAGGACAGTGAAGCAGCTCCAAGTTTACTTACCCTTATTGACAAATATTGATCCTGGGCGGAGACTTTCATGGGCCTGGACAATGCTTTTCTCAATACCATCAACAATAACATCAAATGACTGCCGCACAAATCCAAGAGAAGTTACAATATAGACGACATACTGGAGATAACCCCCAGGACCAGCATGAGTGTGAATTCCACTAATAGCAACATTCTTTTCTGTATATAGGTCACCATATCTGTCAAACAAAATAAAGTATGACCTCAGGCACGTAGCTTTGAGATTAAATATATTACATGAAAACATCAGCCACTACAAGCAGAAATTAAAGAAAATCTCCCTTATAGTCAATCTATCATAATCAATCTATCACAATACCATATAAAGAACCTTGAGGTCACCACCCCAAAAGCTAGCTCTAAGAGTGGGAGTGCCCAGGACCTTATAAAGGCCACATTAGTTGCACATACAACCAATGTGGGACTATACATCTCAACACGCCCCCTCACACGAGAGCCCATTGGACTTGAAGAGTGGATGATGCAACAGGCCCAATCTACCTGTGCTAAGAGAGTCCACAAGAGAAAGTGGGGACGGCGAGGCGGCTCTGATACCATGTAAAGAACCTTGAGATACACCACCCAAAAAGCTAGCTCTAAGGGTGGGAGTGCCCAGGACCTTATAAAGATCACATTAATTGCACATACAACCAAACCAATGTGGAACTATACATCTCAACATAATTGTCATAGTAATTTTTTGAGAGCAGACTAGCCATTATTGGTACCTTGCTTTCAGCCTCTCAATTACTTTGATAGTCACAAGCTGTGAAGTCATGCAAGCATCGAGGTTCACAAACACTACCCGGTTACCATTTGGCTCAGCAACAATAAAAGCACGAGCCCGAAGCCTGAAGTGAATCCCAGATGCAATTTGTTCTGTGTTAGCATAACCCATCATGTTAACATCAGCTGCAGGACCCGTAATGTCATAGCTTCCAAGACCAATCAAGAAATCAGAATCCGAATATACAACATCACTCTTCAGTAGTATTAGGAGCAAGAAAATGGTCCAAACTCGCATAGTTGCAGATGCCCTCCAAACATTGAAACGAGAAAGGGAAGGGAACTCCATCACATCCAAGTCCAAAACAAGAAAAAGACCAATTTTGCAATCTTAGCCGGTTCTTCTCATTTCCCTTCACAAATCATACCCATAAACCTTCCAATTATTAAAGAAATATTAAACAACTATATTTCAAATATACATATTTAATTACGAAAAGGTAGAGACAAATAAGAGGGCAATTCGGTTTCTCACCACCCAGATATAAAGTTGCGATCTTTACACGAAATGAACATCACCAGGTAATCAAACCTATCTGAGGGTCACGGAGAGACTGGCCCAGAAGATAGAAGGGAAAATTGAATTGAGAGAGAGAGAGAGAGAGAGAGAGAGAGATAACAGCCACTCTCTAATGAAGTGAACCTTTAGAGTGGAGGAACTGGCAAGGGAAGGCACAAAAGTGGAGTAACGGGACATCCACCCATAAATTTGAAGCTTCCGAATTTGGCATTGCATTTACGAAGCCAACAAAAAAATAAACAAGAGTTTATTTTTGTCCTTAAGCGTGAAGATTTAAAATAAAAAAAAATAAAAAAAAATGTTTGTAATTTTAAATATCATTTTTAATGAAATTATATTGTTTTGTTTTGATGTATTTTTAATATTTTGTTTATATTTTTTTTTATAAAATTAAAAAAAAGTGAAAAAAAGACTGTAAAAATATATTAAAACAGGTAACGTTATACTTCACATTTATTTTCGTTTATAATCTCTTATAATCATATTTTAACCGTTGATTTCCGTTAATCAACTTATTGTGAATTAATAATCAATTAATAAATTTAATTTTCGAAAATCTTAACTATTGATTGATGGAAATCAATGGTTAAGATAGAGTTATAAGAGGTTGTAAATGAAAATAGATTTTAAGTATAATTTCCTTCTCAAAATAATATAATTTCATTAAAAATAATACAAATTTTTTTTCACTTTTTAAACATTTTTTTCTTAAAAAAAATTATCACCTCCAACTTTAAAAAAAATTAACAATATTACTTGCGTAGTAATAATTTTTATTTTTACATGTTGTATAATTACATACACAGTATTAAGTAAAGGAAATTATTGAAGTTGAGCACTGGCATTTTAGTAATTTAAGTAATTATAATGAGCTTCACGTGGCTGAAAATAGTGCTTTGAAGTTGGTGCAGGAAAAGTTGGTTGGAACATGGAATTGTGATGAATTAATTTTGACTAAAAATCCCGTTGCCCCACGGAGTTGGATCTTTACTTTTTAGGTTTCTAATATTATTTCTGCCTCCAGTTAGCTGTACCGTAACGGATCAACAACTTCCCAAAATGACATATAGGGAAAAAAAAAAAAAAAAAAGACATTTACGTGTTTGTGGTTCATACGTGTTGGATTTGGAAGCTAGAAAACTGATTTATAGACAACGTGTGTTCTTAAGATTTAGTCAAGATAACTTGGGTATTTTAGAATTAGGAGCGTAAATCACGTAAGAGGAGGTAACCTTCTTTATTTTTTTCGAAAATGTTTTCTTCAATGGAGGCAAAATTAAAAGCATGTGCTTATCTATCCCATTAAGAAATCAATCACTTAAGGGCTCGTTTGGTGCACCTGATAAGGAGAGTAGGATAGGATAAATTATCCTATCCTGTTTTTATCAGATGTTTGGTAAACCAATGGGAAAGGATAGAGTTATCCGATTTGCTAATTTTATTCATCCTAGAAGAGGATAACATAACCTAAGGGGTAGGCTGGGTTACGTTTCACTCGGATAGGATAGGAAAATTAAGTGAAACTTTGGACCAAAAACTCCACCAACTACCCTCGTCATTCACCTCCTCTCTACCTTCAACGCTCCAACAAGGTTCTTGCAACGCTCAAGTATCTCCTCCTTTTCGCCGTCAAAGAGAACAAAAGGAAACATCTTTTACCTCTCTGAGCGAAAATAAAGCTAGAGGAAGACGTGATTGATGCATCCAAAAGCAAGGCTAGGGAGGCGGTGTATTTCTCAATGTTACTAATAAAAGAGCAAGAGTTTTGGGGCCCTTTTCTTTCCCTCAATTAAATCAAATGATTGCTGGAAATTTTATTGCTCAAGCAATGGCTTCTTGTCTAGATTTCCAGATGAGCGAAAGCCTGCAAATGGGAGAGAGGAACCACTGAATATATTTTTTCGCTAATTTCATGAGGTTGATATATATATATATATATATAAATAGTTTAAATTTTTTTGAATAATTAAAAATAGAAGTTAAGGTATAAATAAATAAGAGAATTTTTATAAAAAAATGTATATAAAATTATGTTGTAAAGGGTATTTTCGTCTACTTATATCATATCCTAGTGTTATCTGGTTGACTTCAAACACATGACAGGATAATATAATCTTATAACATTGTCTATCCTGTGTACATCAAACACAGGATAGGATATGAGCTTATCATGCTCATATCATATCCTACCCTTATCCTGTCCTCTTATCCTATCAGCCCTTATCCTATCTTGTACACCAAACGAGCCCTAAGTGTTTGGACTTAAATTAATAATTATAACTATCGAAATAAATAATTAAAATCGAATATATTTTAAATAGTTTTTAAATGTTTTATTAATTTAATCACTCAAAAGAAATATGATTATTAATCACATGTATATTTAAAAAGTAATCTTAAATGTTTTTAAAAATTATTAAAATTTAACTTTCCCGAACATAATAATTGTTAAAACTCACTTAACCCAAGTAATAATAATAATAATAATCTTGAAAGTAATAAGTACACAAGATAAGTTAGTTCGTTCTATCATTTATGACGAAAAAACATTTATTATAATTTTTTTTTAAATATAAACCACATGCATGTTTACTCATAAAAATTAGGCCATATCAGGTTTCGTAGTTAAATAAGTATGGCCTATTTTTTTAATATAAAGTCTGGTTTTAGGGTTAAATAGGCATTTTTTAAGTAGGGTTTTGCTTTCATCATTTAACATGACACAACAAAATTTCCTACACACAAAATATTTTGTGGGGCCCACGCTTTTTGAAATAAAAAAAATTAGGGCACGCAAAACGAATCTCTATAACATTACACAATCACTTTCCTATAACATAACTCTTATAAAAGCCTTTTAAGTATAAGGTTTGAATTTCTACCAAAAAAAAAAGTATAAGGTCTGAATACGGCCAATCAATGTTGTGAAAATCGGATCGGACCGGCCGGGTCGACCCGGAATCCGGTGAGTCGGTCATCTGACCGGTCCGGTTATCACATTGGATCGGTCAAATATCAGACTCGGTATGACCCGGTGCGACCCGACTGATTTTGATGAAAAATCGGTGACCCGGTCGATTAACCAGTGACCCGGGCCCAGGTTTTTTAAAAAAAAAAAAAAATTTCCAAAAAAAAATAATAATTGACATATTTGAGTGATCTCTTACTTATTGACTTACATGAATTATGTACTACAATATTAATATTATCTCAGTTATGCACTATGCAGGAAATTTTGTTTTGATAGTTAGAGACGTCGTTTACTGAACCTGAAACATCAATATAACAAGTATTATGTATTTGTTTGATCCTTTATTGCACAATAATGTATAATTTATTAATATTAAACTATATAGTATTTATATTGTTATTTTTAACTATTTGAGTATATTTATAATTTTTTTAATATAAATTATGGGTTTTATGAGAGTTATGTTGTAGGAAAAATGATTGTGTAATGTTATAGAGATTCGTTTTGTGTGCTAGAGTTTTTTTTACTGTGGGGCCCCACAAAATATTGTGAGTGTAAGAAAAAAATTTTGATCATTTTAAATGATAGATGATAAACCCATAAATTATAGGCTTATATATAATCATCGGGTCATGCAGTTCAACCAGTGACCACTGATTGAACTAGTGATCCAATATTTCGACCTGATCATTGAGCAAGCTCTTTCGGCCAATTAGTTGATGTAGGGTTGTTTTTATTATTGACATAACTCTTCAAATGTCTAATTTGGCTTAAGAGCCTATTAATTTATGGGGAAATAATTTTTGCAGCAGAAATTATTTCTTTTGTCACTGATTTAAAAATAAAAGAGAAGAGAAGATTTTGTGTAAATAGCAGAGAAATTAATTATGTAACAACAGAAATCATTCCCCTTAATTCATATATTTGATTTCTCATAATCTATTTCTAAATAGGTGGGTAATACTTCTAAATTGATCACCAGGCCAACAAATTAAGTCAAGTTTTTTAAATAAATCGAATATGTACGTATATAAATGCTATGATCAACTTATACGTATATATGTAGTAAAAATAACAAATCTCATACCTTTGTTTTAATCGTTCATCCGCTAATATTTAATTGCTCACATAACTAACTAAGATTATTATATATAAGCATACTTTACATTAATATAAAAATTTTATGATATATATATAGTTAAGCACTTTCTTAGTATCAATCATCAATTCTCCTAGCATATAAGAATTTATGTGAATTGGTTATAAAAAAAGGAAATTATGTGGATTTTCATATATAATAAAGTCTACATGTTGAATATGAAGTGAAATTATTCGTATACAGATATAAACTAATTCATCCTTTAGTTTCACCTATTAAAAATAAACTTTTAAAAAACCTTTAACTTATTTTTTATTTAAATGAATTAGGTGAAACTATCTTTAAAAAAAATAAAATTAAATCATAATCCCTTAAACTTTCGTTCTCATCTATAACAAGATTGAGAAATATTTCTATAATTGTGGTAGAAATATTTTTCTGCCACAAACTATATTTTATTAGTAACATACAGTATAAAACCCATAATATATATATATATATATATATGTTGATTCAGTTCAAACACTAACTCATCTATTATAAAAGGTGATTTTCTGAAGACTCCTTTTTTGCATTCCCAAAAATTTTAAGTCAAAATATTTGTTAAAGAGAATAACTTCTTATCACTTGAATAAGAAAAAGTAGTTCAAGCATATAAGTATTATGACTTTTTTTAACCTAGTTGTTAAGTGTTCAAACATTATATTTTCTTATTTTGAATGAATGATAATGGATTTTTAAAGTACGTAGTAGCCTTGAATTTCATTTCAAAAATTCTTATATATGAAAATAGGAAAAGAAATATTATTTTAAATGATATAAGTTGTGTCATTTTATAGTTACAACAATATATGGATACTACTAAAAAAATAAAAATATAAGTCCTATTTTTTATATTTATAAAATAACACAATTTATTTGTATCTATAAAATAAATTTTAAAATAATACACATTTTTCCCATAAAAATATTATTGAAAGAAGCCACAGCCTAACGCATGAAAGGGTTCTAAGAAACTAGTCTCACCTACGAAGGAAAGAGATATTCCGAAAAACTAAAAAAGTGTTCAGACATTCGGTGCTTTGAAAGACAAGCCAACGGAAAGATCAGACCAGTCCACATGTGGATCCCATCAAAATCCGAATACGCTCCATCAGGACTCGACAAGAAACGTCATGGAAGCTGTCGTGGGGCCATTTCCTCTTCTTTTCTTATTATTTTTTTAAGAAGAAACACACTTCTTCTCGGAAATTTTTATTATGAATCGGCTCATCAAATTTTTTAAGCTCCTTTTCCTTTTTTGGTAAAAAAAAAAAATGCTCTTAAATCTCTTCCTTTTCTTTTATTTCTCCCTCTATCTTTTTTTTTTTCTTCTCCATTTTTGGTTAGGAGCAATCCGGACCCATAAAATAATCGCTCCTTCTTCTCACTTTCATAGTTTCAACTTTCATTACGTCAGAGTTCTGACAAATATATAAAGACACTAATAAAGTTAGAACTAGTTTATAAAAATTTATGGTTTACAAAAATCTAACTAATGATTTGCAAAATGTGCGGCTTGTTTGATTGTGTTTTAATTTTTTTTTTAATTATTTTATAGAATAATTATGGAAATAGTTATTGTATGTGTCTTTTTATTTTGAAAGTTAAAAATAAAATAAAAAATAAAAATAACTTAGACATGATCTCTAAATTTGATTCTAAAAACAAAAAAATAGTTACAATTTTTAAAACTTTTTTTACAAAACATATCTTATCAAACGAATTTTTTTGTTTTTTTCTGAACACTAAAAAATAGTTTTCAATAACAGTAATCAAACATAGCCGTAATTGTGGTTCATTTGCTTGCAGTAATTCTAACGTTTTTCTCCAAAATCAATTAGTATTTTGACTATAATTTTTTTTGTGGGGTTACAAGGAGGGATAAAAAAACTATATAATAATCTTACGAGGAAAAGAAACAACCGTTAGTCCAGATTTTAAGGGCTTGTTTGGTGGACAAGATAGGATAAGGGTAGAATATGATATTAGGCTGATAAGGGTAGTATATGATATGATGCTGATAATGGTAGGATATGATATGAGACTGATAAACATATATCATGACCTGTGTTTGATGAGCACCTGATTAGCAATTTGATAAGATTATGTAAAAAGATAAAGGAGAAAAAAAAAATATATAATGCAATAAATGTAAATATATTAGGTAGCGTGTGGATATATTGGGTAGCGCGAGGATATATTGGGTATCCAATATTAGTATCATATCCTGTTGAATCCTAACCCAGCTCCCCCATAGAATAAGAAATCATGTATTGGATAGGATAAAAAATGAGACAATAGAATAAACTAATCATATCCTATTGACTCACCAAATAAGAGATAAAAGTAGAATACAATAAATTATCCTATCTTATCTTCTTTATCAGGTGCTCCAAATAGGCCCTAAAAAATATGCTAGTCTGGGACCAACAATAGATTGAAATATTTATGAATGTAAAAAAAAAAAAAAAATCTATTATAATGTCGATATTTATAATACGAACCAAACTACATCCCATAAAAAAATATTTGATTTATAAAGAGAATAAAACAATAATTTAGCTTCATTCTCAAAAAACAATGCAATGTCTGTTTGCTGTTATGATATGCTATTTTTTATGGTTTTTGTACAAATTATATATGGGTTCATTTAATCTTATGTTGCATGAGACATCTTCTCTTATGTTGTAGACACATATGTGATGAGGCCCACCATTTAAGAAGAAAAAAAGAAGAAGTAAAAGGAGTGTCACAGTTTATCGATGAGTGTGTAGGAGATAAACTACTCTTATGTTGCATAAGAGTAGTTTTCCCATCATATATCGTTGACTTTACTTTTTATTAGTTTTTTAAGCATTATCGTGTCTAAAATTTATTATGTTTTATTTTTTTTCTTTATAGACCAACTTTGATTATTTTTTTTCTTTATAGACCAACTTTGATTATTTTTTGATGCAATTCAGCCCTTAAGGTATATGACACGGGCTATCGAACTCGCGCAAATTTATTAAATTAGGTTTATTAAAAATTTGTAGTGAAGCATCAACCTAAGTCGTCTCTCAAGGAATTTGCAAGGATCTTAATCGCTCAGTTATGAAAAAAAAATGGAAACCAAATGAAAACGGAAACTAAATGAAAGAAGAACTAAATCAAAATGGGAATCAAATAAAAACGGAAACCAAATAAAAATGGAAACTAAATAAAAGAGAAACGAAGGAGAAACAGAAACTAAAGAAAATTGGAAACTAAAAAGGGGGTTTAATATGATTGTCAATTTAAACGGAAATAAAAATAATAATATAACAAACGAGAATAATCAAATTAAAAACAACCAATCCAAGAATTAGGATTCCAAGGATATCCATTGTTGGACAAATAATTGCCAAATCGTGATTCACCGCAATAGCGGAGTATCAACCCGTTCGACTTGAGTTCATTGGGTTAATCAACCTAACCATTAAATCTAATGGTTAATCTCTTTCCTAAGAACGCAATTGCGTATCTCAGATTGAACACCCACAATCGCGCGATGCCAAATCGAGTTGGAAAGGGAAATGAATTTAGTTCAAAATGAGGCGCAGATGCTCAGGATTCAATCATGGAATCCTCAACCCTTGGGTTGATTAAAGAAAAGACAGAAATTCTATTAATTTCAAAACTGTAAAATTCAAATTTAAATGAAATATTCTCGACAAGGTCCCTACTCTCGCCCTTTTAACCCATAATCAAGCTGAGCTTCGGGATCTACAAATCCAACCCAAAATAAAAGGAAACAAAACAGAATTAATTGCTATGGGCCTCGTGTACATTGGGTTCAAAATTATAACTTAAGTCCAAACGTCAAAATAAATTTCCAGCAAAACACGTCCATCTTGGGCTCAGGTTCCGACCATCTTCCTGTCCGAATTGGGCTTTAGTGACCGAAATAGAGATTGTAGCCCTTTCTGTTAGCTACAAAACGCAACAAGAATGGAGTAAATCGGACATCTGTAGAGTGAGATATGGTCAAAATATGAAAGTAGTGTAAATCTGAAAAATTATGACGCAAATCAATTAAACCCAATTAAAATCTATAATTTTGATTTGACCCAAAAGAAAATTATTTAATTCAAATAAATCGTAAAAATATAAACCAAGAGTAATAAATAAGTGTAACCAAATATGTGTTATCAGTATCCTACAGACTTAATTCTTTGAGTCGGGGCTATGAGATTAATCTAAAGTCAGGGTTAAGTCACGGTTAAAACTCCTTGTTCATCGCCTCCCTAAAGATATATTTGGTAGAAATCAAACCCAAAATCTCTCCCTATTATATTCAGCTTATGTTGCCAATTGAGTTATACCCCTTGTGTATGTTTATATATATAGTGATGGAACTATGATTTTTTTTTTATTTCTGCATATTTAGGGTGGGGGTTCGGGGGCGCTGCCCCCGTTTTTTTTTTATTTTAAAGATCATAATCATGATCCAATTTTTGCTTTCACTTTAAAAGTAAAGCTTTGGTGAATCAACCAAAGTTTTAAGTAAATAATCAATAATGATAATTAAAAAATAAATAACACCACAAAAAGACATTTGTAAAATATAGTATAATTGTAGGGGTTAATCGATCAAAAATCCACCTTTGTTAATGTCTATTTCACCCAAAGTTGGTCAATTTTGTTTCACAAAATAACGTGAAAAATCTTGTGTGATTCTCATCCACTCTTTACCATTTTTCTTTCAATCTTCCTACTTATTTATTTTACTTGACTTGAATCACACACCCCATTGTGAAAAAAAAAATCCTCAACTTTATGTCTGCAAGTGCAAACAATGGCAACCACATGGGTCCGCCATTGTATATATATATATATATATATAAGTAGGGCCTACAAAATCGTGGAGAAAAAAATTCAAGGTGAGACCCACATATGGTATGAGTCACTAGTAGGAGAAAGTGTTTTCCTATATATATATATATATATATATATATATATAGTTTATATGTGCAGTTGTGGCAGAAATAATACTTCGGGCACTGAAATAAAAAAACATTCCCTCTAATCGAAGTATTTTGTCTAATTCTACCAAAGCATCCTCTTTCATCTCTTATTGTGTCTTATACAAGGAGTATTATGTTGGGGGAAAACTCGGTTCTCTCAATTCGGCTAAAAATCCTTTACTGAAGTCAAACGTTGAGATCGGAGCTCAGTACTCATAATCAGATGCCGGCCTAAATCATTAGGGCGGCCTATGCGCAGCAGAAATCAAAAATGCAGAAGGAGAGAGCAACATAGAAACACAAGTAGATTTTAACGTGAAAAAACCTAATCCAATGCGAAGAAGTAAAAATCCACGGGATGCTAGTCTAAAATCAAACTTTCACTATGTAAATAGTAGGTTACAAAATATCAAACTTCACTAATAAATGGCGGTACACTCAAACCTTACCTACAATGGTGGTATTCGTTCAAACTTGCCTATATAGGTCTCACTCTTTTGACTTCCCTCCAGATGTGCTCTCAAAATCAAAGCTTTAAGCTTTTTTAAAAAATCCTCAAAAATTTCTCAAACCAACATAACCTTCGTCCCATAACTAAGGCTTTTACACGGGAGGAGAGAAGTTTATAAAATCCAGGGTTTAGGGTTTTTCAAATCCATCAATAGGCTTGGGCTTAGCATTAAGGAAGAAGCCCAATAAATCTCCCTTTTCGACTTCAATGCATTGGCATCAGCAATACTCAGGCACCTTCATAGCAGTTTTCAAATTTCCTTGTTGGTACCAGCTTTGTCATCATGTCTGACCAATTCAGGTCGATGTTCACTTTGATGAGTTCGAGCTGCCCATCTTTCACCATATCACGAATCCAGTGATACCTCACATCAATGTGTTTAATGCGAGAGTGGTAGGTTGAATTCTTCGTAAGATGAATAGCATTTTGATTGTCACATTTCAGCTCGTACTTGTCTTGTTCATAGCCGAGTTCAGGAGAAACTTCTTCATCCATAACATTTCTTTGCTTGCCTCAATCCCGACTATGTACTCGGCCTCGGTCATCGAAAGTGTCACACACTTCTGTAGTCTTTATTGCCAGGAGATAGCTCCTCCTGCATAAGTCATCAAATATCCCGTTGTCGACTTCCTTGAGTCGTAATCTCCCCCTAAATTATCATTCGAGTAGCCTTGCACTCGGCTTTGCTTTCTCCAAATCGGAGGCATAAACTCGTTGTTCTTCTGAGATATTTAAAAAGCCACTTCACTGCTTTCCAATGTTCTTTGTTGAGGTTCGATAGATATTAGTTTACTATTCCAACCGCATACATTAAGTCGTGTCTCGTACAAATCTTTGCATATATTGAGCTTCCAATGATGGATTGGTATGAGATCTTCAACATCTCGTCTTTGCCTTCATTAGATGTAACATCCTGGGCGCTGACGAGGGCGGGGAGTGATCGTCGGTGCAAAAGGGCATAGACAAGGAGCGGCTCCTGGCAGGCTTCCAGCGACGGGGTACATGAATGAAACGAATCAACACCCGAAAGAGAGGGATTCCAGAGACTGTGCTGGTATGGGACGGTACAGTTGGGAATGACTTATAAGAATTAATTAGTACTACCTATACTAACAAGATGCATCTACTTTTTGGTAGCCTGGAACAGAATAACTCCATAGTTAAGTGTGCTTGATTTGGGGTAATTATGGGATGGTGACCTCCTGGGAAGTTTTCTCGGGAAGTGTGCGAGTGAGGACAAAGCACGCTGAAAAGTCTCGTGTTAGTGTGTGGGGATAGTCATTGATCCTTGCAAGTTGTCAGGCGTTACAAGTGGTATCAGAGCAGGGCCTCTCTTCCAATACGGTGTGGTTCGAGGACGAACCAGGCGGAAGCTGATGGGCATGTAATATCCCGGGCGCTGATGAGGGCAGGGAGTGATCGTCGATGCGAAAGGGCATGGACAAAGAGCAGCTCCTGGCAGGCTTCCGGCGACGAGGGTACATGAATGAATCGAATCAACACCCGAAAGAGAGGGATTCCAGAGACTGTGCTGGTATGGGACGGTACAGTTGGGAATGGTTTATAATGCATCTACTTTTCGATAGCGCGGAACGGAAGAACTCCATAGTTAAGCATGCTTGACTTAGGGCAATTATGGGATGAGTGATCTCCTGGGAAGTTTTCTCGGGAAGTGTGTGAGTGAGGACAAAGCACGCTGAAAAGTCTCGTGTTAGTGTGTGGGGACAGTCGTTGATCCTTTCAAATTGTCAGACATTACATTAGATCTCAGACATTATTTCTGGTTCAGCTTAATATGTTCACCTAAGGGGGTGCTCACTGTTTTGACATTGTATATGCTAAATCTCTTCAGAACCTTTTCAATGTATTTTTCTTGACTCAACCACAATATCTTCTTTTGATTATCTCGGATAATCTTGAGTCTGAGTATCTGCTTTATAGGGCTGAGGTCCTTCATTGCGAAGAACGAGCTCAATGCCTTTTTCAGGGCAGCTATTCTCGTATTGTTTTGCCCTACAATCAGCATATCGTCAACATATAACAACAGAATCAAAAAAATATTCAGCCTCATACATTTTCACAAATGCGCAGTGATCGACCTCCATCTTCACAAACTTGTGCTTATTTATGAAGGATTTTAACTTTTTATATCACTGTCGAGGTGCTTACTTTAAGCCATATAGACTATTATTCAACCGACATACCAAGTCTTCTTGTCTTGGAGCCCGAAACCCTTCAGGTTGCTCCATATATCTCTCTTCATATAGGTCTCCATGAAGGAATGTCATATTCAATTCCATTTGCTATACTTCGAGGTTCATAGAAACCGCTATGGATAACACGGTTCAGATCGAAGTCATCTTCACAACAGGAGAGAATATTTCTTCAAAGTCGACTCATTTCTTCTGATTGCAGCCTTTCACCACAATTCAGGCTTTGTATCTCGACTTCTTCCCGTTCTCTTCATTCTTGATTTTTCAAACCCACTTGTTTTTCAGAGCTCATCTTCCTTGAGGTAGTTTGATCAACTCATAAGTCTGATTCTCGTGCAGATACTTCATCTTGTCTTGCATTGCCTTTTTTGATTTTTCCTCTTTGAGTTCGTCATGGCCTTTTCACAGCTTTGAGGTTCTCCCTCTTCAGCAACAACGGTGTATTCATCAGGTTGATACCTTGTAGAAGGTCGTCTCTCTCGCGTAGAGTGTCTGGGCTGTTTATCAGGATGAAAATCAACTCTTCATTTTCATATCCGATCTCAAGATCTTGGACCTCATCATCAACATCTTGGTCCTAAGGACCTCGGTCTTCAATACATTTATCATTCTCTTGATTTTTCCCCCGTGCTTCAGCTTGGACAGGAGAGTCTGGTTCTTCTTTTCTAATAGCAACCCAAACTTTGGGTTTCGAGATGTCTTGAATAGTCTCGTTCTCATGAAAACTGCATCTCATCTTATCACTATCTTCTTGTTGATTGGATCCCGAAGTCTAAACCCGAATTCATATCTCGATGAACCGAGGTAAATGCATTCCTTCATCTTTGCAACGAGCTTCACCCTTCTTTCTTTAGGAATATGCACGAAAGCTCAGCATTCAAATATCTTCAAATGATCGTAGGTCATTTTCCAACTTATCCATATCTCATCTGGAATTTCTTCTTCTAGTGGTCGTGATGGTGAGAGGTTGATCAAGTCAACAATAGTTCTGGCAGCTTATCCCCATAATGATTTCAACAATCTAGCATTAGATAGCATACTTCGAACCTTATCTTCAATAGTCCGGTTCATCATTCAAAAGTTCATTCAATTGCAGAGTCTCGGGGTCGCCTTCTCAAGTCGGTTCTCGGCCGCTCTACAATAAGCATCAAATGGGCCACAATACTCACCACCGCTGTCAGATCTTATCACCTTCAATTTCTTGTCAGTTTCCCTTTCCATTATTGCATGAAATTCCTTAAAGGATTGGAATATCTGGTCTTTAGTCTTCAACATAAATCATAATCAGTCAAATGTCTTTGTTGCCTCTGCTGATTTGTGAGAAGATTTCCTCCAAGTAATAACCATATGGAAGACTTGATCTTATGAGGGCCATCTCAATCCCAAACTACATTCCAATTTGATTGAGGTTGAGCTGGACCCTCATTAGTGTAGCTGCTAAAAGTAATTTGAAGGATAAGTCACCATTTTGAGATAGATCCCAAATCACTTGGTCATCTCCATTCTCGTACAGGGTGGGCAAGTACGTGCAACAAAATTAAAGCTTCTTGCATTAGAAAAATATTAAAATACTACCATTTCCAGTCTCCATAGTGGTCAACCATTTAAAAGATTTAAGTACTTTAAATCTCGAAAGGTATGTGTAGAATGATGTGATTAATGAGGGGGCCAATGTGAAGCCATTTCTCATTCCAAAAAAAGGTGCCAATACCATTCCCAACCATGATTCTTGACCCTTTATAAATTTTGGGCCAAACCCAAGAGATATTATGCCAGAGTTTGAGACTCCAGGTTTCTTTACAATGTTAGGAAGTAGCCTATCCTCCACTTTGTACTTTCTTTTCGAAACCCTAGGCCATATCTTATTTGTATGGGAGAGAACTCCATTACCAATCTTCATCGGACAAGCTTTATTGTTTGCCTCAGGCTTCTAATACCAAGACCTATATCTTTCTTGGCCTTATAAACAATATTCCAAGGTAAAACATGCAATTTTCTAGGCTCTTGGTTTTACCTCCACACAAAACCTCTCATCTTTTATTCCTCAGCATTACAGGTTCCAAGGGGAATCAAGGAAGCTCACATGGAGTAAGTGGAAAGGGCAGACAGGATAGATTTGGTAAGCACTACTCTCCCTGCCATAGAAATGGTCTTTTCTTTTCAAGTATTAAGTTTGCTATTAATCTTGTCAAGGATGTGTTTGAAGATATTTTTGCTTACTCTCTTGTGCATGCTGGGGACCCTTAAATATTTTCCAAAATAAGTAGAAGAAGCAAAATTTAGAGTCTGACACAATTGGACTGAATTCCTCCATTTGAGCACCATTCCAAAGGAGATTCATGGTAGCAGAAAACACATAGGCCACAATAAGATCAACCAAAGATTCAAGCAGGCCAGCCACCTAGAAAGTATACTTTAGAAAAGTCCAACTAACAGTGGTGAAGCCAGCATACCAACTCAGCTCGGGCCAAGTTTTTTTTTTACTCCGGGCCGCGGTTATTTAGCCACGCTAAAACGTGGTTAATGTTTCGAAAATAAGCTTGCAAACTAGCCATGTTTCTTTAGCCACGTTGAAACCGTGACTAATTTTCAAAATTTAGCCTAAGCTAAGGCCCCTCCCTTCCCCAACGTGGCTCCGCCACTACCAATTAAGTCTATCATAAGTTTTTTTCAAATCCACCTTTATCGCCGTCCACCCTTTCTTTCCTTTCTCAGTCCTCATAGAGTGAAAAATTCTTGGCTAATAATGATGTTATCTGAAGTATATCCCCCCTTAATAAAACTACATTGATAAGGCATTGTTAGATTACTCATATGATTCTTAAGCTTAGAAGCTAACAACTCAATAACCACCTTATAAACAACGTTACAAAGGCTAATTGGTCTAATGGCTAATAACTTCAGGATTCTCAACCATAGGGATCAAGCAAATAAGATTTGGTTGACATCTGCCACTTTATTGGGGTCTTCAAAGATTTCCTTGATGAGGTTAAAGACCTAGAGACCAACTTTATTTCACTGAGAGACTGAAAGAACACATCATAAAAGCCATCAACAACAGGAGCTTTACAGGGATTCATGCTAAAGGTTGTGTTTTTAACTTCAGGAAAAGTAGAGGTAGCACCAATAATTCTCCAATTTTGGTTTGCAATGTTCAGGAAGAAGCCTCTTATGCAAATACTAGGAAAAACCTGGGACTCCTCAGAGTAAAGGTGTTTATCGAATTGAACTGCAAGTAATTTAAACTCCTTTGGTTCCTCCACCCAAGCACCTTCATCATTTTTAAGATTCTTTACTTTGTTTCTTCTAACTCTATTAATAGCGATGGAATGAACTGCATGTAACTTACCCCCAACTGAGAACCTTTTTTTTTTTTTAAAAAAATGTCTATTCTTTTAAATGACACAAATTATATCTTTCAGTCTCACAAAGAGATGAGACCCACATTTTTATTTTTTTTGTCAACTTTCTCTCCTCATTTATCTATCTCTTTCTATTGTCTCTTTTAAAATGATACAATTTTACATTTTTTAAAATAACACACACTTTATTATTATTTTTTTCTTTTTTTCCTCCTACACTCACAAGTTTCATCGATAAGTGAGGCTCTTTCTCTTCTTTTCTTTTTAAATTTGTAGGTCCACCGAAAGTTGTGTGGAAATTAATTTTCTTTATTGTGACATAACTCTTACAATTCCGAAAATGAAAACCCTAAAACAAAACTAAACCCCCTCGCAAGCTGAAAACTTTCGTTCCCGGCAGTGGCAGTATCAGTAGACAGTAGTAGTAGCACGATGGCGGAGCTAAAGGTTTCGGAAAGCCGCGACCTGACCCGAATAGAGCGAATAGGCGCACACTCCCACATTCGTGGGCTGGGCCTGGACTCCTCTCTGGAGCCTCGCGCCGTCTCCGAAGGCATGGTGGGCCAAACGGCGGCTCGCAAAGCCGCCGGCGTCATTCTCCAGATGATCAAGGACGGAAAAATCGCCGGCCGCGCCGTCCTCCTCGCCGGCCAGCCTGGCACCGGCAAGACCGCCATTGCTATGGGCATGGCCAAGTCCCTCGGCCTCGAAACTCCCTTCGCTATGATCGCCGGCAGCGAGCTTTTCTCCCTGGAGATGTCGAAAACCGAAGCTCTGATGCAGGCTTTTCGCAAGGCCATTGGGGTGCGTATCAAGGAAGAGACGGAGGTGATTGAAGGTGAGGTCGTGGAGGTCCAAATCGATCGGCCGGCGGTGGCCGGTGCCGCGTCGAAGACGGGGAGGTTGACGCTGAAGACGACGGAGATGGAGACGGTGTATGACTTGGGAGCGAAGATGATTGAAGCTCTGGGGAAGGAGAAGGTGAGCAGTGGCGATGTGATTGCGATAGACAAGGCTTCTGGGAAGATCACGAAGCTTGGGAGGTCGTTTTCGAGGTCGAGGGATTTCGACGCCATGGGACCTCAGGTCAAGTTCGTGCAATGCCCTGATGGGGAGTTGCAGAAGCGGAAGGAGGTGGTGCATTGCGTCACTCTTCACGAGATTGATGTTATTAATAGCAGGTAATTAACGTTTTCTCTCTCAAGTTCAGAGTTCCTTTTTTGTGCTTACTTCTTGTGTTTGTCTTTTAGCATGTTGTTATTCAATTAATTCATAAATCAACTTATTAGTAGCAATGCTGGTTTTAGATTAATGAATTGCCCTGTTTTATACCTCTTATTTTCTACTGCAACTGTCTACAATTTTTCGTAATCACAATACAACTATGAAAAGTTAAATGAAAGAAGTTAAGAATGACATTGTCATTCTTTGAGGGAGAGTTCAATGAGAAATTAATCCACTTTCAAGTAAAAAGAAATCAAATTTAATAGATGGAGGTGGATTTACGGAACTTAGGGTCGCGTTAAGTGTTATCTTTCATCAGGATGGAGAACTAAAATGTATTGCTATGTGCCTTCATACTTGACTTGGTGGACAAATCAAGGCTGAAAGCCTGAAACTTTTGTTCATTCTTCACTATTTTTTTTTTAATTTCTTCTAATTTGCTGCTAGAGTAGGATTTCAATCCTTTTAAACAAGTTTATGGAAATCTACGTTTATACTTCCAGTGTGCAATTTCAAGAGTAAATTATCATAGCAACTCTTAGTAAGAATCTTGGTTCTTATTTTGTATAAATGTTATGGAGTTGTGGGTAATCAATGGAGCTATGGCTGTATAATACAGTTAGAGTCCCATTTATCTTCAGAACTGAGAAGATCCTTTTTATGGCTGTATAATACAGTTAGAGTCCCATTTATCTTCAGAACTGAGAAGATCCTTTTTTAGTTTTCTCTTTAATTAGTAGATTACTTCTTTTATTTGAACAAGATTCAGTGAAAGCTTGGTAGGTTGGCTGAAACTCGGTACAGTAGTTGAAAATGTTGTGTGGATGTGGAATATTAGCTTACCGAGGGATGGATGCCCTACATAGCGTGGTGGTCAATTTTTGTGCCAAGCATTATGGTCATTGTCCATCCTTTATCCAACCTGGAATATGCAAGTGCCCTACTGATTACTCTTTTAATTGAGATCCCTATTGGACAAGATATTTAATGAAAGCTTTGGTAAATGAGAATTGTGTCCTTTGCTTTTGCAGGTAAAATTTTATGATTATATATAGTCTGTGTGTTTCGTACCCCCCACTGTGGGGTCCCAACCTGTACTTGTTAATCAATTTTAAACTGGCATGAAGCTTTGTATGAAGGGAAATGTATAATTCTGTATGACATGCTTAATGCTTTCATTGAAGGAGGTTCACTTTTAACAAGTTGAAAAGGCTTATAATTGCCGTAGAGGTTGCTTTGTAGGTCGTCCTAAGTCCTAACATTTGGTTCTGTTATGTTACTTTCAGAACGCAGGGATTTTTGGCTCTTTTCACTGGTGATACAGGTGAAATTCGTGCAGAAGTCAGAGAACAAATTGATACCAAAGTAGCAGAGTGGAGAGAGGAAGGAAAGGCAGAGATTGTGCCAGGTGTCCTTTTCATTGATGAGGTGCACATGCTTGACATTGAGTGTTTTTCCTTCCTTAACCGGGCTCTGGAGAATGAGATGGCCCCTATATTAGTTGTTGCTACCAACAGAGGCATTACAACTATTAGAGGCACCAATTACAAATCCCCTCATGGGATTCCCATTGATCTACTTGATCGCTTGCTTATCATCTCTACTCAACCTTATACAGAGGATGAGATTCGCAAGATTCTGGATATAAGGTGCCTAGAGGAAGATGTAGAAATGTCTGAAAGTGCGAAGCATTTGTTAACCAAAATAGGTGTAGAAACATCATTGAGGTATGCTATCCATCTCATCACAGCAGCTGCACTTGCATGCCAAAAGAGGAAAGGGAAAATAGTGGAGTTGGAGGATATTAATCGGGTTTACCATCTATTTTTGGATGTCAAAAGATCAACACAGTACTTGATGGAATATCAAAATCAGTACATGTTCAATGAGGCAGGAGAAGGTGATGAAGATGATATCAATGTTCAATGAGGCAGTTTTTATTTATTTAAGTTGCAGTATTTTTTCCATGATCTGGTGGAACAATGCACTTGATTTGTGCTTGATATGGAGCTCTAGCAGTTTACCTGCTTGAACTGAAATATCTACACCCTGGATAATGTAGCTGCACTCAGTGCACTGTTTGTGTTATTACTGAAAATCTCCCCTTCTACTCTCTAATCATTTGACCTGATTGAATGATTATGAAGAAATCGTCATTGCGTGGAAAAGAACCTTTCCGTTTTTACCAAACTCAGTGTTGTTGGTTTTATGTTCTTGCCCAATTGGGTTCAGTGTAGTCACTGTAGTGCATGAGAAGAGTTTAACAAACGTAAAGCCCAAGAAGAAGCTAAGAAAAACATTTCTGTTGTGGTAAGTTTATTTTCGGCCATCCCAAAATTATATTATTTTATTTATTTATTTCCTTATATTGATTGATTCACTTTTGAATGATTATGATTTCCTTTTTCTTTCTCTTTTTTTATCATTGTTGATTCATCTTTATACGGTTATAATTTAATAGCCGCAGATAAAATTATATATATAATCAGCAGCCTGAGAAACGATAAGTCCATATATATATATATATATATATATATATATATATATATATATATATATATATATATATATAATCATTTGACAAATTCGAAATTTGACACTTTATCTGAGAGTCATTAGATCAAAAAAGATAAATGGTGTCACATGCTTATAAATCAGAGACATTAGATTTTTTTTGATCTAATGTCTCTTAGATGAGGTGTCAAATGATCCTACCCTTATATATATATATATATATATATATATATGAGGTAGGGTCTTTTATATATATGACACCAGTGTCAAATTTAAAATTTGACATCTTATGTGAGAGTCGTTCGATAAAAAAAGATCAACGACTCTGATTTATAAGCATGTGACACTATTGATCTTTTTTGATCTAACGGTTATAAGATGAGGTGTCAAAGGATCGTGTGTGTGTGTGTGTATATATATATCCTTACTTTACCCATATAAATGTACCGGTTCTTAAATTGCTTTAGTCATTCCTACAAGTGGAGTATCAATGAACAAACCAAGATTTAGCAAAAAGAAATATATCATCTAGATCTTGACCCCCCTCTCAAATTTCGCGCAAGTTGGTTCTGTTAGATCTGCAGAACTTGACAAATTTGGCTACATAGTCATTTCATTAAGGGTTTTATGTTTATTATTTTATATAATTTTACTTTCCTATACACATATTAAAGAATTGGGTCCACATATTTTTCTTTCTTTTTTATCATTCCACTTTCTCTTTCTCCATTATTGTGAGTGTGGGAAACTACACTTGTATTATGTCACATGACATTAATAAAACCCTTTCCTTAATTAGATCCTTCTGAGTTGGAAATTTATTTTTCAAGTTTCACTTTAATATGAATGAATAATAGCATATATATACGTTTAAAATAAATCATGAATAGATTTTTTTTTTTTACTTAACTAAATTTAGTTTAAAGAATTTTATCCATAAATTACAATGTGAATATCATATTTTCCATGTATTTGCGTTGTAGCCATATTGGATCTTTTAGTCATCAACTCATCATATTCCCATTCCAACTAAATATGTCAAAAATTTCCCGAATTTCTTGCCTCATATTTGTAAAATATATTGTATTGAGTCCTGCTATCTTAATTGCCATCTTTTAATTCACTTCGAGGAGCTGACAAATTAAAACTGAAGACCTCCTATTGAGGCCTTGATCAATGAAATATTTGTTTTAAAATCTTATTTTGTATTCGTCTACCAATTTAAAAAACTAGTTCTTATATATTCTTTTTTTAAGTTAAAACTAATAAGCATGTGAGGAAGAACGTCACTAAATTGCTTCGTACTTAAAAAAGATTAATACTTTATTTAATAAATGTATGAATAATTAAAAATATGTGCACATAGAAAGATTACGAATATACTTTCAAATTTTGTGGTTGTTTGAATGGATTTTTATTCCTAAAAAAGTTGTTTTTAAAAAAATAAAAGTCCTTTTGAGAATTTTTATATGTTTGGATAACAATTTTTTAAAAAAGTAAAATTTAAAATAAAAGTTAAAATGCTATTTTTTAGTCAATAGCTGTTTACTTAATGGAAAAAATGCAGAAATTAAAAATAATATACTTTTTTTTAAATAAGATAATATAAAATTTTGAAATACAATTTTATTAGTTATTTTTTAATTAAAACTGAGATTGGTTTGTTTAATAAACGTATAATAAAATTAAGTGAAAATAATAGAAACTAAGTAAAATTTATAGATCGAACATGATTGAAACAACGATTATATTTATTTCTATCTTTATATGGTCATGATTCCCCAAATTTAATACTATGTATTTATTTTTATCTTTGTATGATTATGATTTCCCATATTTAATGATTTCACTTTAAATATGGGAAATCATGACCATACAAAGATGAAAATAAATATAACCGTTGAATCAAAATATTCGATCTAACGGTGACTTTCATTGGTAGTCACTTAGTAATAACGCAATTTGGTTGTTGTAGTATGCTTGCACTTAGTTAATTATTAAAAATGCCATTGTCTCACAGCCTCACGTTTGATAAAAATAAAAAAATGAAGAAGAAGAAACTCAAAGAAAAGGGCGCCACTCTCTAAATTCTGATAATTCCAAATTAGTCAAAAAGACTCAAGAACACTCCCATTGTCCAATCCATTACCATAAAAAATTCACGCCTAACCCTATTCCTGTTGTAAGAAACAATAAAACAAAAGAACAATACAAAACTAAAGAAGAAAAAATAAAAAAATATAGGGATCTCTCTTCTCTGGGATCGTAAATGTGGTGGTTGCTGCGTCTTGTCCTCCGCCTTGGATGAGTTTTCTCAGCCACCGCCATGCCCGCCAGCCGCCCCTCCGATCTGATCCTCCACCGCCTCGCCTCCTCCGATTGCGAAATCAAGCTCAAAGCCATCCGAGAGGTGAAGAATCAGATCATCGGCAACCGGACAAAGAAGCTCTCATACATCAAGCTCGGCGCAGTGCCCGCCGTTGCCTCTGCTCTCGCCGAAGCTAAAACCGATTCCAATTGCGGCTCTAACCTAATTGTTCAGTCCGCCGCCGCACTCGGCAGCTTTGCCTGCGGCGTCGATGCCGGCGTCCGTGCTGTCCTCGACGCCGGAGCTTTCCCTCATTTAATCAGGCTCCTATCTGCCACGGACGAGAAGGTGAAATCGATTAATTAGAACGCCTTTTTTTTTTTAAATTTTATTTTTGGCTGTTTGGTATGCTGGAATTTAGTGTTTCAGATGAAATTGCAATGCTCAGAACATGTTGGCTGGTCACTAGGTTGCGATGAGTGCTGTGATATTTTTTTAATGAAATATAGATTATGTAACTCACTGTTTATATTGCTTATGGTGGTACATTGGGAATTAGGAATGAAATAACTCCTTTGAAAATAGTTAAGTGCTTATCTTAATTTGAACTACCGTTTCTAGAGTATACTTATGGTTTTAGTAATGTAATTTCTGCTTCCTAGTTCTTGTTGACTGCTGTAGATATTAGAATTTTAGAAATATTTTTTATATGATTTTTTTGCCCTTCGACTGAATTGTATGCAGGGTGATGGTCTTTCGCTAGTTGTGGATATATTTTTTCCTTTTGTTGCTTGATTTTTTTTTTTGTGTTACTTGTTACTACTAGTGCAACAGCAAAAACTACATATATTTCTTGCTTAGTGACGATTTTGAGATTTAGGAGATGCGCGATAGGGTGGATTGGATATGGAAAGGGTATGAAGTGTGGAGGAAAGGGTATGAAGTGTGGAGCAGTGGAGTGATAAGTGATTGCAAAGTTCACCTATAGGTACTTTGTTGGAAAGAGAGAAATAGGAAGGGTTTCCTTTGTGTAGTAAAATTTAAAATAGAGTCCAATTGTTTATCAACTTACTCTTATTTGTAACAGTTTTGAGTGATATATGTATGAACTGGTAAATTATGATTTTGTTTGGCTGCAGGAATTGGGCATTTGCACTGTTAACATTACTTTCTCATTTTGAGTTTCACTTAAAATTTACCTCTTTACTTGCCTACATATATGAGGCAGAAGCAAATATACATTGATTACCAGTTCTTCCTTTAATTTTCACCTCTGTTAGAATCACCCTTAATTTGAATAAATGGTGGCTTATAATTACCAGAGGTGTTGCAGAATCCCTGTGATTAACTTACCCAAACACTTCATGACATATCAAAAAGCCAACGAGGTTATGGTAAACAGCAGTTATAAGCTGGGAAGATAGGTGTATTATGATCTATTGCTTCTATAATCTTTGTGACTTGGTTGTGATGGTGGTGTGTAGGCATTCATCCAAGTTCAGCCTGTGAGGTGTGGTCATAATTTACTAAGTCATTTCTTATATCAATTCCGTTTTAAGCTACATGCTTCCATCTATTCATCATATTTTAGTGCTAGGGTGAATGGACAGAGGTTACAGGAAACAGAGAAACAAAGCATGAATCCTACCTCTTGTGATTATCCCGTACATAATTGTCCAGTACATAATTGAGTTCAGAGAAGAACAGAGTGAGAAGAGAGAAAAAGCCATGGAAGGAAAACTTTATCTTGTGATTATCAATTGATATTGAAGAAGAGATGCACAGCACCCAGACTTATACAGACCCAAAATACAGATACAAAGGGCTGCCCGTTTGCTTAACAGCAACAGAAACACAGCTGTCCGTTTACTAACAGTAACGGAAACACAACAAACTAACAGAATGATAAAAGTGAAATAATCACATACATCAGGTGTAGATTAACAACAATATTCTATATACTCTTAATACACCCCCTCAAACTCAGAGATTTTTGATAGTGTCCAAAACTCTGAGTTTGTTCCTCAATTCAAAGAATCTGGTAGATGGAAGAGCCTTGGTGAGAGTGTCAGCAACTTGGTCTTGAGAAGGAACATGAGATACAAGCAATTCATTGGCTAGAACTCTCTCACGAACAAAGAATATATCAAGTTCCATATGCTTAGTGCGGGCATGAAGAACTGGATTGTGAGATAAAGCCACCGTGCTCAAGTTATCACAGAATACAGATGGAGTTGAAAAAGAAACATGCAATTCCCGTAGGAGAGATTGGATCCATAGCAGTTCTGCACATGTGAGAGCTAAACTCCTGTATTCAGCTTCAGTACTGGACCTTGCCACCAAGGTTTGCTTCTTAGACCACCAAGAGACAAGATTAGGACCCAAGAAGAGACAAGCACCTGAAGTGGAGCGTCGATCGTCTGGGTCACTTGCCCAATCCGCATCACAATAAGCAGTGAGAGGAAGTGGGGCAGTAGAGGAGGCAGAATGCAAGTGAAGACCAAATGTGGTAGTGCCTTTTAAATATCGAAGGATTCTCTTGACAATTTTCCAATGCTCAACAAGAGGTTGAGCCATAAATTGACAGACTTTGTTGACAGCAAAACTGATCTCAGGTCGAGTGATTGTAGCATATTGGAGAGCTCCAACAATAGACCGGTAATGAGAAGGATCATCAAAATAATGTGAGCCATGTTTGCTGAGCTTACAGTTAGAAGGCATGGGGGTAGCAATGCTCTTTGCATCATGCATTGCAGATCTGCTTAGAAGATCACGAATGTATTTGGCTTGAGATAGAAAAATAACATCAGGAGCTGGTCTCTTAACTTCAACCCCCAAAAAATAGTCCAAATTACCAAGGTCCTTTAGAGCAAAGATGGAGTGAAGATTAGCTATCAACTGTTGAATGAAGTTTACATCATTCCCGGTGATAATAATGTCGTCTACATAGACTAGTATGTAGATACATTTGCTGCTAGAGTGAAGCAGAAACAGAGACGGATCACACCTACTGGAAGAGAATCCCAACTGAGAAAGAGATAGCTTGAGTTTGTCAAACCATGCCCGTGGTGCTTGTTTGAGGCCATAGAGAGACTTATTGAGTCTGCAAACTAGATTTTTATCATTACATTCAAAACCTGGCGGTTGAGTCATGTAAATCTCTTCCTCCAAATCACCATTTAGAAAAACATTGTTGATGTCTAATTGTCGAAGAGGCCAGCCATGAGTAAGAGCCAGAGTCAACATGATGCGAACTGTAACTGGTCGAACAACAGGTGAAAATGTTTCATTGTAGTCAAATCCGGCTTGTTGATGAAATCCCTTGGCTACCAATCGAGCTTTGTACTTGTTAACAGTGCCATCAACATTTTCTTTGACACGAAAAATCCATTTACATCCAATAGGTGACCTGTTAGAAGGCAAAGATACAAGTGTCCAAGTATTGTTAGTTTTAAGAGCAGTAAACTCAGCCTGCATAGCCTCCAGCCAGTTGGAGTTAGAGAGGGCCTGTTTGACTGTAGATGGCTCTATATGACTCAAGAGGGCAATAGAACGAGCAAGAGACTTAGATCTAGTAGTGATAGAGTGAGTGGAAGAAGGTGGACTAACCGAAATGGAGGGTGCATACTCAGACTGAGATGAAGGAGGAGAAGAAGGAGCAGGAGAGGAAGAAGTTGCGTTAGAAGAATGACTAGTAGAGTGAACAGCCTCTGGTGATGAAAGAGGACTGTCATTTGGTGATTGAAGAGAATTACAGTGATCTTGAGGCTTTGGCAAAGAGGATCCGGATGGGGTACAGATTAGTGGAATAATAGGAGGGCTAGACACTGGAGAGAAAGAATGCTTACTAGAAGTCCATGAATCATAGGGAAAACAATACTCATTAAAGAGTACATCTTTTGACACATAGATTCTGCCATCAGAATTTTGACAAATATAACCTTTGTGGCTTGAAGAGTAACCCAAAAATAGGCACTCTTGAGAGCGAAATTCAAGTTTGTGTTTGTTGTAAGGGCGAAGATAAGGGAAACATGAACAACCAAAAACTTTGAGAAATTGATAATTTGGAGCTGATTTAAAAAGCTTAGTGTAGGGGACAGCTGGTGAACCTTTCACAAGAGTCTATATAAGAAGAAATAGGAGGAATGAGCATGGTAAGATGGATACAGAGGAGCACGCATATGGGGGCAGATTCAGAGGAGAAGAAAGAGTTGGGCTGGGTCCAGATGGAGACAACAAGAAGCTGAGCCCAAACATACAGTTGGAGGCAACAGAGGAGGTCCAGGGGCAGAATGGAGAAAGCAGTGTCTTAGTGTGCAACAAACATCAAGATGACTCAGCATAACGGTTTGTTGGTGAGCAAGGAATGCGCGAGGTGACATGGGGTGGGTTGTTAGAAGAGAGAGGGAAAGGAAATAAAAAGATATAAAAAGGGGAAGAGGTAGTGGAGGAGGTTAAGTTTTTTGTTAGAAAATTGGGTGTAGTGAGGGAGGGGGACTGTGAGTCCTCATGGGAGTTAGTTTGGCAATGTGTGCCATAACCGTATGAATCTTTTGATTTTGTAATTTCCTTTGTAAGGTGTCTTACGAAGATTGAACCAAAGATAATTCTACTACGTATTATTCAGCACCTATTTGTTCTTTAATTTCCTGTGGAATATTGCTGTGAAAATTGGTAGATAATTGTTGAGTTTCATCAATTGGTATCAAAGCTCCCGGTCCTTGGAGCAGTGGATGGTAGTGACGAGAATGGAAAACAGAGTAGAAACGATTGAGAGGAGAACGACCCAAGTAGAAGGGTTGATGCAAGAGATGACGGCAGAAATGCGTCAATTCCGTGAAGTGTTCACGGCATACATGAATCGAGAGAATGAGAGGGACAGAGGAGGAGGAAACGGTGGTGCAGGAGGGGAGAACAGAGGAGGCCGACCTGGTGGTAATGGAAGGGACGACGATCGAATGAGACGTTTGGAGGTGCCTTTCTTCACCGGAGAAGATCCGTATGGGTGGATCTACAGGGCGGAAAGATACTTCCGGCTCAACCAGATTGGACCGGAGGAGCAAGTGGAGGCTGCATCCATTTGCATGGAGGGAAGAGCTCTGAACTGGTTCCAATGGTGGGAGGCACGTAACCCAAACGTGGATTGGGGACAACTGCGAATAGCTTTGTTGCAGAGGTTTCACACCTCCACATCAGGGAATCCTTATGAAAGCTTGATGTGTCTTCGACAAACCGGAACGGTAACAGAATACCGTGAGAGTTTTGAGATGCTGGCGGTCCCATTAAGGGGAGCGGATGAGGAAGTGATGAAGGCCGCGTTTCTAAATGGCCTGAAGGAGGAGATTCGCGCAGAGGTACGAATCCAACCGGCGACGAACATGGAAGGGATGATGGCGCTGGCTCAACGGATCGAGGAAAAGGAGATGGTAATGGCTAAGGGGACAGGTCCATTAGCCCGAAATGGGCTTCCCATTAATGGGCTGGGAAATGGGTTTCGTTCGAGGCCGGCCCTGATGACCCGAAATGGAAATCACTTCGGAGCCCAAACAAGAGGCAACCTGGGAGGAGTAGCTAATGGGCCAGTCCAAAACCAACAAGGGCCCAACCCGAATACTAATAGGGGAAATGGGTCACAAGGAACTGGAACCCTAGGATCAGGGACGGTGGGGAGGACCGAAGGACAGGGGTCTACTAATGGGGGAAATGGAAGTGGCAGTGACAATCGGTCACGATTTCGACGACTGAGCGCAGAGGAGATTGCTGAACGGCGGCGCCGGAACGTGTGCTTCAAGTGCGATGCTCCGTACACGTTCGATCACGTCTGTGCAAATCAACATATGCATGTGATGTTGATCGATGTGAACGACGATGGGGACGCGGCAGCAGAGGAGGCGATCGCGACAGCCATGGAGAACGAGGATGCGACCATGCGGTTGAGTGTTCACAGTATCGTGGGCGTGTCTTCGAATCGATCTTTGGTTGTTTGGGGGAAAATCGAAAGCCAAAGAGTGATGGTTCTGATAGATTCGGGAGCATCGCATAATTTCATCGATGTTCGGATGGCCAAAGAACTGATGCTGACGGTGGAGGACACTAACGGGCAGATGGTGGAGGTGGGTGACGGTCACCGGATCCAGAACAAAGGGGTTTGCCGCCAGTTGACGCTTGATTTTCCTAATATGTCGGTGGTGCAAAATTTCTATCTCTTCCCTCTGACGGGAGTTGATGTTATCTTGGGGTTCGAGTGGTTGATGGGGCTGGGTGAGATCCGAGCTAACTTCAAAGAATTGAGCCTCAAAATCCCGACCAGCACTGGAATGGTGGAGATAAAGGGAGAACCAACACTAACCAGAAGCATGGTTTCCTATAAGAAGATGGGGAGGACATGGAAGAAAGCAGAGGAAAAATATTATGTTCATCTAAGCTTGTTGCAACAAGGTGATGAGGACCAGAAAGGGGTGTCAATGGAAGTTGATCAACTTTTACAACAGTACCAGGATCTCTTCCAACCGCTGACAACATTGCCACCCAGCCGAGAGTGTGACCACAAGATCAACTTGATAGAGGGAGCTGCTCCTCCAAACATCAGGCCGTATCGTTATCCTCATTATCACAAGGGAGAAATAGAAAAGTTTGTCAACGAGATGCTACTATCTGGAATGATCAGACCAAGTACTAGCCCTTTCTCGAGTCCACTGATCTTGGTTAAAAAAAAAGACGGGAGTTGGCGATTCTGTGTTGATTACAGGGCTTTAAATCGGGTAACCATTACTGACAAATTCCCTATGCCTGTTATTGATGAATTGTTGAATGAATTGTATGGAGCTGTGGTTTTTTCTAAATTAGATTTAAAGTCAGGATACAACCAAATTCGGATGAAGGTGGAGGATATTGCGAAAACGGCTTTTCGCACTCACGAGGGGCATTATGAATATCTCGTAATGCCATTTGGGCTTAAAAATGCCCCATCCACATTCCAGACTTTAATGAATGAGATATTCAGGCCTTTTTTGAGAAAATTTGTTCTTGTTTTCTTTGATGACATTCTTGTGTATAGCAAGGACAAAACCATACATGTGCAGCATCTAACTCAAGTGCTGGAGGCTCTAAGAAAACACAAATTGACCGCCAATCTGAAGAAGTGCAGTTTTGAAGAGGAGGAATTAGAATATCTGGGGCATATAATCAGTAAAGAAGGAGTGCAGGTTGACCCCAAGAAGGTAGAAGCTATGCGTTCGTGGCCTAAACCAAAGAACGTGAAAGGAGTCAGGGGGTTCCTTGGAATCACGGGATATTATCGGAGATTTGTCAAGGAATATGGGCTGATTGCAAGGCCTTTAACACAACTGCTTAAAAAAGATAATTTCCACTGGGAAAAAGAGGCAGATGAGGCATTTGAGAAGCTGAAACAAGCACTACTTGAGCTCCCGACGTTGGCTTTACCCAACTTTGACAAACTGCTTGTGGTAGAGACGGATGCATCTGGTTTAGGCATCGGGGCCGTTTTGATGCAAGATTCTATTCCTATAGCATTCCTCAGCCAAGCTTTCTCCGAAAATGAACGGCATTTGTCAGTATATGAACAAGAACTGAAAGCCATAGTATGTGCAGTGCAAAAATGGAGACACTATTTGTTGGGCAAGAGATTTATTGTCCGAACGGATCAAAAGAGCCTTAAGTATCTCATGGAACAAAGAGTGATGCCTGAAAGACAACAGAAACTGGTGGTGAAATTGTTAGGTTTCGACTTTGATATTCAATATAGACCTGGAAGAGAAAACAAGGCAGCTGATGCTCTCTCCCGGGTCATGGAGTTCAGAGAGTTATCTTTGCTAACCAGTCAAAGTCTTCAATCAATAACTGCAGAGGTAGAAGCAGACAAATCCATTCAGCAAACAATAGTAGAAGTTCTGCAAAACCCCCAATCTCATCCAGGGTACTCAGTCAGTAGAGGAAGTTTGTGGTTTAAGGGCCGTCTGGTGATTCCATCTAATTCCTCCCATATCTCAAATTTGCTGCACGAATTTCATTCCACTCCTTGGGGAGGTCATTCTGGTGAGCTCCGAACTTTTAAGAGGATTGTTGCATTATTTTTTTGGAAGGGTATGAGGAGGGCAGTGGCCAACTTTGTGATGGCTTGTCACATTTGTCAACAACAGAAATATTCTCAATTAGCTCCTGCTGGCCTGCTTCAGCCACTGCCAATTCCGGAACAGGTTTGGGAGGACATTTCCATGGATTTTGTGGGAGGATTACCAAAATCACATGGCATGGACACTATCTTGGTTGTGGTGGATAGACTTACAAAGTATGCTCACTTTGTTACCTTAGCTCATCCTTTTACTGCACAAGAAATAGCTTCATTGTTTGTTAAGGAGATCATTAGGCTGCATGGTTTCCCTAAAACGATTGTTTCTGATAGAGACAGGATCTTTGTTAGTAGTTTCTGGAGAGAAATTTGTCGATTGGCAGGCACATATTTGAAGTTTAGTTCAGCTTACCATCCTCAAACGGATGGTCAAACCGAAGTGGTGAATCGTACGTTGGAAACTTACTTGCGGTGTTTTGCAGGGCAGCATCCCAAGAGTTGGGTGAAGTGGATTCCATGGGCGGAGTTCTGGTTTAACACTTCTTTTAACCGTTCAACGCAGATGACTCCGTTCAAAGCATTATATGGGCGTGACCCTCCATTGCTCATCCACTTTGGAGAAGGTCACTCTAAGCTAGATGCTGTAGATCAGTTGCTGCAGCAGAGAGATGCTCTGTTGTCCGAATTAAAACAACATCTATGCCATGCACAAGCACGAATGAAGTTGCAAGCTGATACCCATCGTCGTGAAGTTGAGTTTCAGGTAGGTGACAAGGTATTCTTGAAGCTCCAACCATATAAGATGAGGTCTTTGGCACATCATGTCAACCACAAGCTAAGTCCTAGATTTTATGGGCCCTTTGAAATTCTGAAAAAGGTGGGAAAGGTAGCATATCAGTTACAACTCCCTGCTCATGCTAAGTTACATTCTGTTTTTCACGTGTCTCAACTCAAAAAGGCCATTAACCCAGCCACACCAGTGCTGGATTTTCCCAGCAACCTGACCGGAAACTTGGAGCTTGAAGTTCAACCAGGGGCAGTGTTGGACTCGCGCAAGTTGTTGAACGGTCAAGAAGAAATTTTGGTGAAGTGGAAGGATCTCCCTGAATGTGAAAATTCATGGGAAAATCTCCAGTCTTTTCAGGAACAATTTCCCGATTTTAACCTTGAGGACAAGGTTAATCTTAGAGAGGGTGGTATTGGTGAACCTTTCACAAGAGTCTATATAAGAAGAAATAGGAGGAATGGGCATGGTAAGATGGATACAGAGGAGCACGCATATGGGGGCAGATTCAGAGGAGAAGAAAGAGTTGGGCTGGGTCCAGATGGAGACAACAAGAAGCTGAGCCCAAACATACAATTGGAGGCAACAGAGGAGGTCCAGGGGCAGAATGGAGAAAGCAGTGTCTTAGTGTGCAACAAACATCAAGATGACTCAGCATAACGGTTTGTTGGTGAGCAAGGAATGCGCGAGGTGACATGGGGTGGGTTGTTAGAAGAGAGAGGGAAAGGAAATAAAAAGATATAAAAAGGGGAAGAGGTAGTGGAGGAGGTTAAGTTTTTTGTTAGAAAATTGGGTGTAGTGAGGGAGGGGGACTGTGAGTCCTCATGGGAGTTAGTTTGGCAATGTGTGCCATAACCGTATGAATCTTTTGATTTTGTAATTTCCTTTGTAAGGTGTCTTAAGAAGATTGAACCAAAGATAATTCTACTACGTATTATTCAGCACCTATTTGTTCTTTAATTTCCTGTGGAATATTGCTGTGAAAATTGGTAGATAATTGTTGAGTTTCATCAACAACATAAGACAAAGCGGCTGTAGGTAGCCGATTAATAAGGTACACAGCAGAGGTAAAAGCAAAATCCCAAAATTTAAATGGAAGAGAGGCATGGGAAAGAAGAGTGAGACCTGTTTCCACTATGTGTCTGTGTTTGCGTTCTACAACACCATTTTGGTGATGTGTATGGGGACAAGCTATACGATGCAATATGCCATGAAGCTTGAGATATTGGGGAAACACTCTAAATTCACCTCCCCAATCAGTTTGGACAGCTTTAATGGGAAGTTGAAATTGATTGACAATCATTAAATGAAATTCTTTAAAGATAGACAAAGCATCAGATTTTTGTTTTAAAGGATAGATCCATGTATATCTAGTTGAAGCATCCACGAAGGAGATGTAATATGAGTATCCAGAGATTGATTTTACAGGGGCTGGACCCCAAAGATCACTGTAAATCAGTTCAAAAGGGTTATGGTAGACAGTAGATGAAAGTGAGGAAGGTAAGCGATGAGCTTTGCCAATGCAACATGACTTGCAAAAATCCAAGACAGTTTTATTATTGAATGAGATATTACAGGTACTAAGTATATTTTTGACAGCATCAGTATGTGGATGTCCTAGCCTACAATGCCACAAAAAATATTGTGAATGTGTTTCACAAGATACATTTTTATGCAGACTAACAACAGAAGAGGAAGGACTACATGATTGTACAGTGGAACTATTTACAAACGAAAGGAGATTGAGTATGTGAAGTATTATGTGAAGAAGACTTTGGAGAGGAATGTGTTTCTTGAAAGGCTTTGATGTCTGAGAAACAATACAAGCCATCTTGACCAACATTGCCTTGAAGGAGGACTTTATTGGACACCTGCGATTTAACATAACAAATAGTAGGATGAAACTCAAAATATACATGATTATCTTGAGCAAACTTACTGACACTGATCAGATTCTTCATAATCGAAGGAACATGAAGTAAGTTTTTCAAGTGTAGTTGAGTATGTGTATCAACAGGTGAAACAAACTTAGAAGAGCCTATAGCATTTACAGTCAAACCTTGCCCATTTCCAATTAGAACTTGGTCCGAGCCAGAAAGTTGTTGACTCTGCATCAGATTCAAAGGATTAGCAGTAATGTGATGTGATGCTCCAGAGTCAGGATACCACTCCAATGCATGTGTTGTTGGAGTTGGAAGAAGACCAGATTGAGCATACATAGCTTGTGGTGGAGATGGAGCAGTACACATAGCTTGTGTTGGAGATTGAGCAGCATACATGGCTTGTGGTTGTGCAGGATTGTTGATTTGACGAATATACTGAAATGAACGTGGTTGTGGTTGAGAAGAAGAACCAAAATACTGTTGATTCATTGCATCAGTTGGAGGAGGAAGGTTGGGAACAAAATTTTCATCATATCGAAACCAGCAGGAGCGAACGTCATGACCATACTTGTAACAAAGTTGACAGTGAACATTGGCTCTAGCTCCACGACCTCTTCCTCTGTTGTTTCTGCCATTAAACCTTCCTCGACCACGATTGAAGGAGCCTGTAGATCCAGATCTGCCATAATCATTGTGCAAAGAGGTAGGATTCATGCTTTGTTTCTGGCTCACTGTAACAGGAGTAAAATGAGCATCTTCATCATCGGATTGCTTCTGAACCATTGTATGCTGAGTAAGATTGACAGTTCCCAAATCATTGAGAAGATTCTCGTTTTGCTTCAGTAGAAGTTGTTCATGTGCCAAGAGCTCTATTGCAAGATCATCCAGAGAATATTGCTTCTCACGAGTGTGAACGCTGAGAACAAAAGCGTTGTATTCAGATGGTAAACCTTCAAGAATAGACTCAATGTGCTGATCTTCTGGTATTGAATTTTTTATGGCTTTGAGAGAGTGACAAAGAGATTTGATGCGAGACAAATACTCTTGCATCATTTTGCCTCCTTTCTTTATCGATTTGAGTTCAGATCTGAGATGTCTTGCTTTAGATTTCATTAATCCATGAAATAGTTTATGGATTTTCTCCCAAGCTTCATGCGAGTGATGCACACCAAGGATTTCGTTGACAACAGATTCAGAAAGAGTAGAAAGCAGCCATATGAGAAGCATCTGGTCTTGCGTCAGCCATTCAGTGTATTCAGGATTCTTTTCTTCATTCAGACGATCTGCCTCTGACAGGAACTGTAGGGGAATTTTAGGATTTATCAAGAACCGATGCAGATTATGTGAAGTAATGATCGGTTCAACTATTTGATTCCAGAAAAGATAGTTCTCTTCTGTCAATTTCACCGAGATCTGGTAGTGAAATAGAGACGGAGCTTTGTTTTCCATAGAAGAAGCTTTATGCACAGTAGATCTGGTTCCACTGATTCGTGGTGGAGAAGATGAAGCGGAAGCCATGGAAGAAGCAAGAAAAATGGTTCAGGCCCACAGAGTGAGCTCTGATACCATAATTGAGTTCAGAGAAGAACAGAGAGAGAAGAGAGAAAAAGCCATGGAAGGAAAACTTTATCTTGTGATTATCAATTGATATTGAAGAAGAGATGCACAGCACCCAGACTTATACAGACCCAAAATACAGATACAAAGGGCTGCCCGTTTGCTTAACAGCAACAGAAACATAGCTGTCCGTTTACTAACAGTAACGGAAACACAACAAACTAACAGAATGATAAAAGTGAAATAATCACATACATCAGGTGTAGATTAACAACAATATTCTATATACTCTTAATACAGGAAGTTCATTTGTCATTGTTTCTATATAACCTCTGGATTTTGAATACTTTTCAAGACTTCTTCTTTTAGCCTTTTATTCTATTATGGCACATAGTAGGTAGGACAAGACATATCTGCCCTTATTCCTTACACACTATTACTGAGGCATGTGATGTGTGTCCTCTTTATTATTTTTATCTTTTCCAATGCCATCTAATAGACTTTCTCCCTTCATTTCAGGTTGTGGATGCTGCTGCACGCTCTTTAAGAATGATTTATCAATCAAAACAAGCTCCGCAGTATAATTTTTTTAAAGAAGAAAACATTGAATTTCTTCTTTCACTATTGAAAAGTGAGAATGAAAATATTACTGGACTAGGTGCAAGCATTGTTATTCATTCTTGTGAGACAAGTGATGAACAAAATATATTATGCTGTGCTGGTGCTTTAGAGAATCTTATTAACCTTCTTGATGGTTCTATAAGCCAGCGAGATGCTAGTTTAGAGTCCCTAGCTGCAATTCTTAAAAACAATCCAGAAGCTGTGTCTAAGTTTGTGGACCTTCAAAATGGAAGAGCTTTGAGTTCCATTATTGAATTAACTAAGGACAGATATTCTCGGACAAGGTTACTGACCTGCTTGTGCCTGATTTATGTAAAGAATTCTTCTTCTTGCTATCTGCAAGACATAGGAATGAAAAACAAATTGATATATATTTTGCTCGAGCTCCTTGATGATTCTGGTGAAGTTGGAGATGAAGCTTCTTTTGCTTTTTCGAGTTTAGTTGCAGGAAAGGAAGATTTGCAGAAGTTGGCATTTGAGGCAAATGCTATCGATAAGTTCTACAGTCACTTGCAAAATTGTGCTTTACATCCCAAACGTCTTGAAGGGATATTTCTAGCCTTGGCTGATCTTTGCTCAAAATTGGAGTGCTGCAGGTCTAAGTTTCTTTCATTACAGGTCTGTTGCTTCATGGACACTGCCAGTAAATCTCATATATTTGTTGCTAGTAACCATTTTTAGTTTTCCCTCCCTCATATGTGATTGTCTTCTTTGCTGCAAAAACATCAGATGAAAATTAAAAAGAAAAGGGTGCAGTTAGCCATTTCTATAACAAGTCATTAGAGTTTTGGTTCTTAATTTCTCACCTTTTCTTATAGCATCTTATAATGGGGTTCACACAACTACATGGAAGGATGAAAAGTTACAGGAAATACATGATTGGAGGTAAAGGGCAGGATTACAAGTTAGGAATCCTGAATGAATAGACTTGAAATTATCCTTCTGCAGAATGTTATTATTGAGTTTTTCTTTTTCTCTTGTCCCTCCTTTTCTGTGGCATCCTGTCTTTCTGGGATATGTGAATGTGGTTTCTCTTTATTTTGTAGTACAATTGACAAGCATGAAGCATCTCTTTCTTTTTGCATGTCAATGTCTGTCTTGAACTAGAATTATTTTCCAGAACAATTTTAGTTTAACTGTTAGCCACAGTTTAGGGTGTTTTAAGACTCGGTCTGGAAATTGACACTGGGGGTCTCAATTGTCTTTATTTCTTTTTTAAAGAAAAAACTAAAAAAACTAATTGTAGGTATGTTTTATACACTGTGTTTCAACTGTCTATGTATGGCTATAGTTATTTTCCAGAACAATTTCAATTTAACTGTTAGCCATAGTTTAGGGGTTTTTAAGACAGTCTCGAAATTTACATTGTTTGTTTGAACTCTTTATTTTTATTTTTTTTATCTATTTTAATTTTATAGGTGTATTGTACGCACAATTAAATGGTTAATTTTTTTGTAATTAGTGTCATTAGGCTCATACTATTTTCTTACTAGCAGCTCTTGCTTAGATTATGTATATAGGAGTTTACATGTAAATATGGCCTTTGCTTATACTTAAGAAACGACTTAAATGTGATATCATGTTTATCTACCACTTAGCTATTGACGCGTCAACTAATGGGTACATGGTACCGCAAAGTCTGGCAGAAAGAACGGAATTTTGCTCACCTTTAACTGGATTGTAGACAAGGTGCCATGGTACTGAGCTAAATTATTTATAAGTGATAGTGAATTTACACATTTGTGATCTGTTGATGATATGATTTTTTTATCATGCCACCATGAACATGATTGAATTAATGCAATGTGTTTCTTCTAGATGGATGATGGGCAATTTGGTGTTTATTCTCAATCTTGAAATGGCCAAATTTGCACCAGTTAACTTAGTATTGGGATACTAAGTCCACTGCAACTTCTACTACACTTTTTGTGAATACAGGTCTTGAATCTATTAATTGATGCCTTAACCCATGATGATGCCAATGTACGCACTGCAGCTTGCATTTGCTTAAAATGTGTCTCTCGCTCAGTCAAGGTCTGCAACTTGCAACCAATGGCACTTGAATTCTTTTTTTGCTATGTATAGCTTAATTCTCATAAAATGCCATTCAGAGTTTGAGTGCAGGTTGTTTTATGAATGAAAGGATTGTCATTCCTTTGGTTCGGCTTCTCTCTGATCTTTCTTCTTCTGTCCAGGTATGTTGTATCATATTTATAATGTTCCTTTTTTTTTTTCTTTCGGTTAATCTGAGTAGTTGCTAGCTTTCTTTCGTCAATAAGTGCAGAAAGGAATCTGCCAATCATGCTAAATTGGAACCTAAACTTCAGAATCTGAGGGTTAAAAAAATCAATTTAATAAGTACCAGTTAGTCCGTTACATATATAAATTTATAGGTTACTATGTGAATGCTGTTCTGAGGATAATTTAGATGCAATTCTCTTACCTGCTCCTGTATTGATTGTAGATTATGCTCAAACTCAATAGTTCAGAGATTATGGCTCTGTTTGGTTATTGTTTTTAAAAATAGTTTTTTAGTTTTCAGAATAAAAAACTCGTTTCATAAGATCTGTTTTGTAAAAATTGTTTTGAAAACTATAACTGTTTTTTTTTTTTTTTAAATCAAATTTAGAGAACATGTCTGAGTTGTTTTTGTTTTCTGTTTTGGTTTTTAACTTCCAAAAAGAAAAAAACATAGAAAACAACTGTTTTCATAACTATTTTACAAAACAGTTTTAAGAACAAAAAAACCAGAACACAATCAAACAGACCCATAATGTTTTTTATTTGACTGGTTGATTCATTAACTTGGTCTATTTGTTATTATTGGCCTAATAATTAGGAAGGTGGAACATATATCTTTTGTCAATGTTTGAAAGATTATTCAATTAGGACTCCATTTAATTCTGCAATATCTGTTTCCATTCTATGTTTGTACCACCCTTCTTAGAAGTTTCAATGTTTTATTTTTGAAATTGTCATCATTTATCCACTGTTTGGTGCTTGTTGATGGTGTGTTGAAGGCAATACATGCTTGTGTTGAGCCTTTTCAACAATGCTCTCTTTAACAAATTTGAATAGACTAGTACTAAAGATTGAAAACTTAGAATTGAAGTTGTAATGATGTATTGTAATTGATGCAGAGTAGGGGGAGCTGATGCTGATTGAAAGTTGTCATTTTTGTTTTAAACTATTGGACAATAGGATATTCAGCATTCAAAAGAGGGATTTTGATTGACCGAACGTTTTTATTAAAATATTTTAACCATTTTATCAAATGCATAAAAAAGGATATATTACAATAAAATATGGCATATTGTTGAGCAAACTCAAACTGCTGAGCACGAGAAGTATTGTATCTTGCTCTAAATGAGGTTATCAAAAATGCCATATTGTTGAGATATATAGTCCCACATTGGTTGGATGAACAACTAATGTGGAGTTTATAAGGCCTTAGGCACTCTCACCCTTCGAGCTAGCTTTTGGGGTGGTGTATCCCAAGGTTTTTTACATGGTATCAGAGCCTTGCCGTCCCCCACTTTCTCTTGTGGAATTTCTTAGCACAGGTAGGCTGGGCCTGTTGCATTATCCACTCTTCAAACCCAATGGGTTCTCGTGTGAGGGGGCGTGTTGAGATATATACTCCCACATTGGTTGGATGAACAACAGTATATATCTCAACACATATATATTATCCTATTTATTGATGATAATATGAAGGTTACTTTTTATATAGATCCAACATGACCCTTTCTCCCCAACACACTAATATTTTTTCAAAAGTTATACTTTCTGATTAACCATATTTAAGGAGGTTTTCCCTCGTTAGTTTTTTAAAATTAAGCAAGCATAGCTTTTTCTATGTTGTCTTCCAGGTCGCAGCCCTTGGTGCTATTAGCAACATAGTGGTTGACTTTACTCCAAATAAGCCAACATTTATACAATGTGGAGGCATTAAAGAGCTTGTCCAACTGACAAAGTCTATGGATTCGTCTTTAAGGTTAAATGCTGTATGGGCCTTGAGGAACATGGTATTTCTTGCGGATAAGATGTGTAAGGAAGTAATTTTTATGGAGTTGACAGTGTCTTCAGTAGCTAGCCTTATCTGTGGTAATGATCTTCATTGTCAGTTCATATATATTTATACTTTTCTGATTGAATGGTGCCTGCCATAAAAAGCCGTCATTTGTTCTGTATACTCTGCAGATCCTGAGCATTCTGTTCAAGAACAGTCTCTGGCCCTTGTTCGCAATTTTATTGATGGATGTATGGATTCTGTTGAATATGCTTTTGCTGAAGATGGTATCGTACTGCATGCTGTTGGAAGGCAATTGCGAAAATCTTCAAAAGTTGAAATTGGGATACAGGTTGGAAACAACTTTTGAAACTATTTAGTCATTAGCGGAATTTAGTCATTGCAATTGGCATTGGTATCAATATTATGACGTAATAATAAATATTATGATTATGTTAGGATATCTTATGATTATTATGGACCTCCTTTTTTGTACTATGGCTTTCCTCCCTTTTTTTGGGTTTACATTATATGTATGAGAGAGGGAAAGGTGGATGGAATCTCCTACTTCAGAATCACACCCAAGTTAGTGTCAAATTAATTACTCGCTGGAAGATAAATGTGAATCTCAAATTGTATGAAAGTACTTAATATCTTAATACAACTGTATATCAATTGTATAAAATGTTTACGGGCTAACAACAGACCCACTTTCATCAATTTTTCCTACTTGTATGGTTCAATCAATTATTTACTTTAGATTACTTCACCTGGGGAACATGGTGCTGTTTATGTTTTTTCTGGGGAATATCATAGAGAAGATTAGGAAATTTTGGAGAATGCATTATTCATAAATTTTCTTGAGTATGCTTACTGATACTTTCATGTAACAAGACAATCTGTTTGAATGATACATCTAGCAAGCCATTAATAACGTAGAAGAAACATTTTGATATAAGTTTGTTGATGATTATGTTATGTTAAGATACAAACAAAAACTATTGTTACTGTGTTGTTATTTAAAATTGCCTCGTATAAATATTCTAGGAAATAACAAAGGGAAGTATAACTGGTGAACAAATTTTTTATTTTTTATTTCCTGGCAGGACATAAATAACAAATCAACACAACGAACATATGAAAGAGAAAACAGTGATTGTTTTTAAATTTTATTGTTCAATCTGATTATTATGTCATTGTTTTTATTTTCTGCAGGGGATGTACATACTCAGCAATATTGCAAGTGGAAATGAGTTTCATAAAGAAGCCGTAATGCAGCTACTCTTTCCACAAGCAGAAAATGGGTCTCGCTCTTTCTTCAGCCAGTTTTTGCAGAGTAATGACAGTCATTTACGCACATCTGCTGTTTGGGTCATCGTAAATCTGACTTTTCCTGCAAGTCCTGGTGCATTCATTCGGATTGTAAAACTGCGTGATCTTGGCATTGTTTCTCAAATCAAGAGGATGGTCAATGATCCTTGCATGGATGTGAAGGTCCTTTAATCTTCACTCGAAACTGGTTTTGTTTTATACTTTGTCATTTTGTAAATTTTCTTTGTTGATGCAGCTTCGTGCAAGTCTCGCACTCAGGCAGATCATTACTTTTGGTGATAGTTAAATGTAATTAATCAGCTCCTCCACTCGAAGCCCCTAGATTGCAGGCAAAGAAGAGAAATCTCGATAGAATTTATTTTTTCCCGTATTCACACCTTATATAGAAGGGGTATCAAGCCTTCTGCGTGAGCTTCCAATGTGGTTCGTTTCAGGTGATTTACTTCAATGACTTCCTTACTGTCTGTCATAGGAGTTCCTTTCTAGATATTCTATTTTATGAGAGTCACAAGCGAAAATTATTACATATGCAATTGAAAATTTGGATTTGTTGACTGGTATTTAGTTGTTAATATCTGTTTAACTTTATATGGTAAATCTGTATAAAGTTGGTTGAGTTCAATGTTTCCATGATAGGCAAGCCAATTTATAAAGATGAGCTGATGATTCTATCTCTTTCATCTTTTTGTGATTGTTCGAATTTTTTTAGGGTTAACTGTCTAGTATTCTTTTTGTCTCCCACTAGCTTTGTTTTTCCTACTTGTACTACTTTATCTATAGCATGTTTCCCTTGAAGTTTTTTCAACAATTTGGTATTCTGTTATAATGTGACAAATTGATTCTTGTTTTTTTTATATTTTCCTTTGCAGGTGTATCAAATTACTTTTATTTTTTGAACCAGTCAGAGTAGTGTGAAAGCTTTTCAATTTTGTGAGCACTCCTGACCAGGTTACCCCCGATTCCCCGAAGTCTCATTTTCTTGTTGCCTACATTGTGTTACTTTTATTAAGTCGGAAGCTCAGAGTCACAGGCTTTAGTATTGTACCATAAGAGTAGTTGATGTCAGTTTTAGAACACAGTTTCAACTTCATTCTGGTTCTGGTATATTGACAAATAGTGTAATTGTATGTGTATTCGTGCATGCCTAGTAAACTTTCTATTCTGGTTCACAAGTTGGTTGATCTCTTGTCGCAAAAGCTCAGATGACTTTATTTTTTCAATTTTGTTGCCCACTTTATAGAGGGAGGATATTCTTACTACTGAATTTTTTTACTATTAATTTACTACCTATGTAATCATCATTGATTCAAAGAGAGAGAATGCTAAAAAAATTTTAAAAAAAGAGAAAATGTTGATCCAATGGTGATTAGATAGGTAGTAAGTTGGTAGTAGAAAATTTTGGTAGTAAAAATATCTCTCCTCCACTTTATGAGCCTAAATAATGTTTGTTTCTTACAGCTCTCTAGCTGAAGCCATGCTAATAAATATCCTTGCAAAAGGCCTTCTAAATGCGTCATGATGCATTTTGGGCTAGTTGGTATATACTGTAACATTGCTGATACGAGGTTTTACATTCCCTAACCTCTGCTTATCTGCTGAGCTTCTAACCAGTCCCTAATAATTAATTTTGAACCTGAATGCTTGAAAATGCAAAATTATTTATTTATCACTTTTTTTATTTAATTCGATTAACCGTAAAAAAAAGGCTTTTGAGTGAATTTTTGTTTCCTTATTCAGCTCAAGCACTTGCATATATGTCATACGCATAAATATTTGGGCTTTGAGAGTAAAGGCCCATTGTTGTCACCAATAATGCATATAAACAACTCTCTTCGACCATTGACCTTTTTGCCTTAGTATATCAATAGTGGCTATAGACCAATAGATTATACATTGATAGCGCCGTTAAATACTCAAATCAACTGCATAAAAAAATGACTAAACAAAAAATTATGATTTCATAAGAGAGTAACCTTTTGCTTCTCAATTTATATTAACAAAAATAATAAAATTCAATTCTTAGAATAGGAGTCTTTAAGCACCTTTTTATAGATTAATTATGAATTAATTTAAAATTTAAAATTCAAAATCTTAAAAATAAGAAAAAAATTTAAAATAAATATAATAGTAATTAATTTCTAAAAATAAATAAATAATTATAATTAAATAATTCAAAATATGTACCAAATCTTATATTTCAAACCATGCTAAGTGTGTTGCTTTTCTTTTCTTGCCAAATAAATTATAATTATATATGCTGCATTAGTGAGATTTAGATTTGATTATAATTTGTTATATTTCAAATCACTGCTTCTTTCAATAATTGGATCATATGTATTAGGCCACAACTCTAGTTGACTCTGAACTTTTTGAATCAATGATTGGATTCTGGTTGACTCTGAGCTTCTCGAATCAATGAGTGGACTACGTGCAATGGGCTAATTGTAAGTGCATCATTCTCCTTTGTTAGGAAAAGACTCATCCTCGAATCTTGTTTATCTTTACTGATCTCAATCTCTCTAGGTAGAAAAAAATGACAATTCTTCCTCGATTAAATCTCCATCATCTAATTCCTCATTAGATGTATCATAAACTAAATAATTATCATAAATCAGATAATTATCATAAAGTTGATTATGATCATAAATTTCAAAGTCAGGAATGTTGAGTTGCATCTCAATTTCTTGAAACTTGGACTGATTTCCATGTCGTACTTCTCAATTTTGTCCCTGGATTAGTATCCCGAAGGAATTGATGTCTTTTTCTTCGCCATCAAACGCGTCCTCTAATTCCATTTTTTCTTCAGATTGAATACCCAACTTTGTATACGTAAATTGCTGCTCTAAATGTTGAATATTCATGCTATGCGCCTCCACAAGTTGTCGCTTTAAAATTTGGATTTTCTTGGTATGGGCCTTCACGAGTCTCGCTCTAAATCTTGAATCTTCCTGTTCTTCCTCCGCACAAGTAGTTGATCTAAAAATTGGATTTTCATGCTCTGCGCCTCCACAAGTTGTTGCTTCAAATCCTAGATCCGCCTTCTGAGCTCTTCATTTTCTCTGTCACGTGGGTCTATATGTCGCGATTATCTGTCTTCTTTAGAAATGAATCCACGTCCCTTGCCTTTATGACTCCGCCATTGATAATCTCTTCAATTCTGTTAAGCCATTGGTTAAAAGCAACCTAGTGCTCTGATACCAAATGATGGCGAAAGCGCATAGAAAAGTGACTAAACAGAAAGTTAGGATTTCTCAATTTCTATTGACAAAAATAACAAAATTCAACTCCTAGAATAAGAGTCTTTATTCTTTAAGCACCCTTTTATGGACTAATTACGAATTAATTCAAAATTCAAAATCTAAAATCCTAAAAATAAGAAAATTTCCTAAAATAAATATAATAGTAATTAACTTTTGAAAATAAATAAATAATTATAATTAAATTATTTAAAACACGTCTCAAATTTTAGATCTCAAATCATGCTAAACAAATCACAACCATATCTGCTGTTTTATTGAAACTTGAATTTGATCGTAAAATTTGTTATATCTCAAACTTGAATTTGATAGTAAGATTTGTTATATTTCAAATCAATGCTTCTTTCAACAATTGGATCATACTTATTGGGCCACAATTCTGGTTGACTTTTAGCTTATTGAATCAGTAATAGAGTCATGTGTAATGGGTCAACTATAAGTACATCACAACCTCACTGGTATAAAGAAGAATTTGGTTTCCAAAGTAAGAGTTCATTTTAGAGGGAAAAAAATTATATAGAATTATGATTATTGATTGAAAAACTAATTGAGATTGTGATAGTATACATAAACATATATAATAAATGAAATTATTAAAAGGAAGAGGTCTATTTTAGAGGAAAAAATAAAATTATAATTGTTGATTAAAAAGTTAATGGTTCGGTTTTATTTTTTGTTTTTTTAAACAACATTTATGCATAATAAAGGGAATTTCACAAATGTTTACCGAAAAGAAGAAGGGATTTTCACAAATCAATTCGATTTTTAAATGATTATTCTTGTCGCATTAATTAAATTTTTGTCTTTTACACTATTTGTGAACTGAACTAAGTTAACACTGCACCGTACGAAAAAATGAAATGATATAAAAAGTTTGATTCCACTTGAAGGTAACTGCGTGCATGGCGATTAATGTATAAAAAAAATTCTATTAAAATTCCAAAGTTATACGATCATTTTTATAAGTATATTTGTGAATTAATTTAAATTTCAAATAGTGAAAGTAGTTAACTTATTATTATTCAAAAATAAATAAATAATACTATATGTTTAATTATTGGGAAAAACATCTATCATTTAAAAGGATATAATCTTATATCATTTTAGATCATAACACTTGATTTCCGTCCATCAACGGTTATAATCTATTGGGTCAAACTTAATGGATCAAATTTATTATTAATTAATTAATAATTTTAATTCAATAAGTTATAACCGATGATGGACGGAAATCAACGGTTAAGATCTAAAATGATATAAGCTTTTATCCTTTAAAATGTTTGATGTTATTCCCTTAATTTATTTGCATGAAACTTACTTGTACTTGAACTTTTTAAAAAATAAAATAAAAAACAAGGTTTTATTAATGGGTAAAGTGTGTGTCATTTTAAAGGATGTACAATTGTGTCATTTTAAAAGAGAGAAAGAGATAGATAAAGGGGGAGATAAAGTTGACAAAAAAAGTAAAGGTGTGGGTCCCACTTCTTTGTGAGAGTGAAATGATATAAATTATGTCATTTAAAAGGATAAACAATTTTCCCTTAATTAATTGATGACACAATGCTAGTAAGGAAGCATGATTTAGAGGAAGAATATGTACATATACTACTGATACATGGCCTTGATTCTATATGTACCGTGGTTCATATAATAATGAGATAGGATATTGTGACAACCAAATAATGTTATTACCAATGTTACTACCACAACTTAACTGTTGATTTCCAACAATCAACGGTTATTATTTTTCAAATCAAACTCATTAATTAATTATTAATTCACAATAAATGATAACCGTTGATTGACGGAAATCAACGGTTAAGATATGGTAGTAACATTGGTAGTAACATTATTTGGTTGTCACAATATCCTAATATATAAATAAATTAATCATTTGAGATTAAATTGATGAAAAATTTTCACCAACCAAAATGGGATTTACTCTTAAATAATAAAATGACATACACTTTTCCCATAATGGAAAAAATGTGTATCTTTCTAAAGGATGAAAGTTGTGTTATTTTAAGTGAGAGAAAGAAATAGATCATGGAGAAGAGAAAATGATTTTTTTTTAATTTAAATTTTAAATAAAACACACTACTTTTACCTAAAAAAACCATCATTCTAAACATACACATACTTTTCCCATAGGTCAATCAAGGTTAATTTTTGCAACCGAATATTGAGGTCAATTAGATTGCGGCCGTTTTCCTCGTAGCTAAATAAATCGACTCTACATGTGGTAAAAGAGGTAGATCTTTTAATACCAGTGTCAAATTTAAAAATTTGACACCTTATCTAATAGTCGTTAGATCAAAAAAGATCAACGACTCTGTTTTGTAAGCATATGACACCATTGATCTTTTTTGATTTAACCTATCAGATGAGGTGTCAAATTTAAAATTTGATATTGATGTAAAGGATCCTATCTCGTAGTAAAATACACACCGATAATTATCAATCATGTTTATGCATAATTAGATGTTCGGTGTATTTTTCGGGATCAACGTTTAAATGTAACACTCAAACCTCACTACTCAAGTCTGAGCACCAATACGCATTGAAAGAACAGAACAAAGTAAAAGTGCAATTTGACAAATATGTTGTAAGTTATAATAGTAGTCATTCCGATTGTGAGGTTGAGACATACATCTTGAGATAAGAAAAAAAAAAAAATTGATAGAAAATAGCAATGTGCATTCCAGATCTGAGGAAAATTTCTTACAAAAGTAAAATTATGTAAATATAATTATGAGTTATGACACATACTCGGCATTTGAGAGTAAGCCCCATACCTAAGACTTTAATTTCTTTTATATTGCTTCCAAAAACTTTGGAAGCTAATTCTAGAGATTGATAACAAACACTCTTTAACAAATGCCTAAATTTTTTTAGTTAAAGAACCATTTCACCCAAAACCTTAAGATAGTAGGTAAGGGTCTTTTTTAATACTTTTATATTATACTCTCTAACACACCCCCTCACGGAGCCTTTTGGGCTTGAAGCGTGAAATATGACACAAGCCCATTATTGGTCTACCTTGTGCTGCACGAGCCCATTTTTTTTTTGTCTACCTCGTATTTTTTCTTAATTCCACCTGAAAGTGAGAGGTGGTGAGATTTGAACTCGTGACGCTATGATACCAAGTTAAAGAACCATTTCACTCAAAACCTTAAGTGATAGGTAAGGACCTTTTTAATACTTTTATATTATACTCTCTAACATTTTTAACCCTCTGGTAAATCCATTTCAAACTATCTAAACAATGGATTGTATATTTGAAACGGTATATAGAGATAGATATACACAATTTGCAGAACATAATACAGGCAATCCAATTAAGGGAAAATGACACAAATGACGCATTTAGAAAGAAATGGACAGGTATTGAAACCACAATTATAACTAGACTAGGAAGAGGTAAAAAGAGTGAGAGACTGAAGTGAAAAGATGACATGAAAGGTCCGAACTTATTAGCCAATTTTTTCTGTGTTTGTGTCATCTGAAGGCCATATTACAGTTTCCATGAGCCGTTCCCTCATCAACTCCAAGTTTTCATCAGAGAGTTCTTGATATATCTCAGCATGATTACATTTCTGCATGACAAAAATAGAGGTAGAGAAAGGTTATAATTTTAAGTGCAACTCCCCTTCACAGAAGATTATCACATGCCTTGGATATCAAACAAAAAGAAAATGATGAGATCATTACCTTCACCCATTTACCATAAAGTTGAAGCCGTGCTAACATTACTCTCTCAGCAAGGTCCTGTTGCTCCTATCAATTGGGACAAAAAAATATATGGCATCATTTCCAATGTCATCAGGTTACACCTTGTGAAATATAATTTTCAAAACAATATGTTTGATTGAAAAGTATATGAACAATATCTTGTGTAAAGGCAATATAGACTGATAGCAGTGCACATGCATATAGACATGAAGGGCTCGTTTGGTGGATAAGATAGGATAAGGGTAGGATATGATATGGGGCTGATAAGGGTAGGATATGATATGAGGCTGATAAGTCTATATCATGTCTTATGTTTGATGAGCACTTGATTAGCAATTTGATAAGATTATGTAGAAGGAGAAAGGAGAAAGAAAAAAACAAAATATAATGTAATAAATACAAATATATTAGGTAGCGTGGGGACTTATTGGGTATCCAATATTTGTATCAATCCTAACCCAGCTCCCCCCGTAGGATAAGAAATCATGTATTGGATAGGATAAAATGAGACAATAGGATAAACTAATCATATCCTATTGACTCACCAAATAAGAGATATGATAAGTTATCCTATCCTATCTTCTTTATGAGGTGCTCCAAACATGCCCGAAAATTGAGGCGTCGTATGGAAGGGATAAAAACTGAGCAGTTTATTAAGGCATATACAGTGTAATTTGGTAGAAATTTCCCCTAATCTTCTATTATGAAAGTGCTTTCAGCATTGCGAAAAGACTAATAACATGCTTACAGGGGTTTATTTATTTTTAATCAACATCAGTTTTGGAATTGTGGTGATTTAACATTTGGCATAAGATAAGAAGAAAATGAACAGCAGAAGCAGCTTATAGTAACAACTCTTGATCTGCATTGAAATGTTTTGTGCTTCTTTTAATTTATTTATTTTTTCAAATCATAGTAATTCTTCAATAGAGTACCTAAAAAACACAAAAGCCATAGCAACTACCTTTTTCTGAAAATTATCAACAAATGCAATATGTTAAGAGTGTTAGTGTTAGAATACTGTAGAAGTCCCACATTGTGTGTGTCTCATTGTATTCTTCAATTGGTTTGCTATATAATAGAACCAATGTTGTGTAGTTTAACACAACAAGGATTACTATCAATTCCTCTTGTATCTTGATATTTAACATGGTATCTAGAGCCTAACAAGAGGAACCTTAATCCGCTTAACTTAGTTCACTTTTCCATAATTTCAATATGGTTATAGAGAGATATCACCCTCCTTGAGGGATTCTCGTTGTTATTTCTTTTTCGGGTTTTTCTTAGTATGCTATATATATCTGTCACATCAGAAAAGAATGATCCTTGGGAAGCTGTTGGGTTGACCGCCATTGATCGACCACCGTTGACTGCCGTCTCCGTTGACTTTTTTGATGACTTTCTGGCGACTTTTCTGACGACCCACTAGCGTCTCCGACGACCCACCGCCGTCTCCGGCGACTTTTCCGATTATGTGAAGTTTTTTTTTTAATCTTCTTTCTTCCCAAGATGGACTATTTATTCTATTCATCGTCCTCTAGGGGGAGCACCTTTCATGTTGCTGATGGTCATTCTGGCATAGTTGTCTTTGTCGATGATAATTCCGGCACCGAAGTTCCTCTTGAGGGGGAGCACCTTCCATGTTGCTGATGGTCATTCCAGCACAGTTGTCTTTGCCGATGATAATTCCGGCTCCGAAGTTCCTCTTGAGGGGGAGCACTTTCCATGTTGTTGATGGTCATTCCAGCACAGTTGTCTTTGTCGATGATAATTCCGGCACCGAAGTTCCTCTTGAGGGGGAGCACCGTCCATGTTGCTGATGGTCATTCCAGCACTGTTGTCTTTGCCGATGATAATTCTGGCATCTTTCATACCGTCGTCCATGTTGCTGATGGTCAAGCACAGATGTCTTTGCCGATGATCATTCTGGCATCTTCCATGTTGATGTTCTTCCGTTTTTAGCACATTGTTGATTTTTGGTTTCTCATATAGGAGATTTATTTTGATGTTATGTTACTTGGTCATTTCATTTTGTTGATGTAGCACTGTTGCTTTTGGTTCCTAATAGGAGTATTATTTATGTATCAAGCTTGTAGCATATGATCTATATGCTACAACAGTGTTAAGAGTGTTAGTGTTAGAATAATGTAGAAGTCCCACATTGTGTGTGTCTGATTGTATTCTTCAATTGGTTTGCTATATAATAGAACCAATGTTGTGTAGTTTAACACAACAAGGATTACTATCAATTCCTCTTGTATCTTGATATTTAACACAATAAGTAACTAGGGTACTCAAGACTACCTTCCCGAGGGATCGTAAAAAACGTTTACCATCTGCCGGCTTGTTTGTTGCAACGAAACTGCCAACATGAAAAACACAACTAACAGTTAGCTAAATAACTAACTTTGCTATGTGTACCAAAAATTAATTAACTTTACTCTCAGATTGTAATAATTTATTAACATCCAAATAATAGGTGATATAACGTTTGGCATACGTTGCTCTGATCACTTCAGTAATCATTTATTGCTGGCTAGTTTTGAAAGCACAAAAAATACAAAATGAATTCAACTTTTACACATGATAGAATTATAAAATGAGAAACTTTATATCAGTAGTGTCCGAAATCTTCTCTTTTCCTCAAATTCATGTCGAAATAGTTGCTAAAGTTGGCTAAAGTCAACAATTTAGATACTTAACATGTAGAGACATAATTTTCAAACTAAAATAATTACAAGGGCATATAAGTTTTGGTGGAAACATCAATCTTCTTACAACATAAATCTCACTTACTTGTAGAACCACCTATATTGAGGTTGGTTCATCTCATACAACTGCTGAAGAACAGTCCTCGCAGCCTTGTGTGTGAAATAATTGACTATTTGCTGTATTTCATAGATGAATTTAGTTAGATTGTAGCAGACAGATTGGTAAAGGTTAGTGAAAGACACGTTAAGTCCATATATTCTCATGTAATATTAAAGATTTACAACGAACAGTGACTAAAGTACCACTGTTTGACAATTTTTTTACTCATGCCACGCGATGGGCAGTATTTTTTATCATGCTGGCACGCGACGTAATTCGCTACGATCGGTAACAAATTACGTTTGCCAATGATTTCGTGACACGTGAATATATTACGTACTAAATTCGCTATCACTAATAGAGAATTACGTTCGGTCAGTTTTTTTTTATGAAAAAGTGCCACGTGTCATAAAATTATTGGCGACCATAATTCGCTCCCAATCGTAGCGAATTACATCACGTGATAATACTCTGATAAAAAGTACTGTTCACGTGGTATTTGAGTGATTTTTTCCCCTGACACTTTGGTCGATCTTCCGATTTACACAGTTCCTTCAAAATGACACTGTTTCAAAAATAGCATTTATTGACCATTATATCAGGCCAGAGATTTATAACAAATTATGTTAATATTTTTGAAAGCAGACCTAAATATCTAATCTTTCTATTTATTGAAGGACAACTTAAGTCTATATTTAAATGGTGGTAGAAGGTAAAATGGAAAGTGGGCATAAGGAGAAAAAAATAATTCAAAAAAATGGCATCATGGGTCTGAATTGTTTATAATAAATTTCCCTTAGATTACCAAAAAAATAATAATAATTATGAAACAAACGAGCATGGAAGAGTGATTATGCATATACCTTTTTAACATCATGAAAAGTGTCCTCATATTGACCACCGAGCTCGTTTACAGTTGTCACTCTCCGATCTCTACGCTGCTTATTGAAACTTGTATCAACACAGAGACGCCACTCTCGCGGATCAACGAAGGAACTGCTAAGTTCCATCGTTCCACGCCTCACCAAATGCTTCTTCTTCTTCCACAAAACAATATCTCCGCCACTCTTGATATTCACACTAGTTGTGACCAGAGAATCCACGCACAAACATGGGCCAGTGTGTGAGTCCACCACAACAGATACACCACCTACCATCCTCTTCCTCAACACAACCACAAAACTAACTTCCCCAGATGAAGATTATGTCAAAAAAAGGTGCAAAGTTAATAAATTGAGAGTTACCCACTAACAGCAAGGGAGTAATCGTGGCGTGGGAATCCAAAAAGACTGGAAATTTAGAAATTGTAGTCAAAGACGCATGTAGTGTTACAATGAAGCTTGACGAGGAGAGAAGGTGCTTTGGTGCAAGGAAAACAAAGGGTGTGTATTTGTGTGTGTGTGAACCTTAACCAAACCAAATTTTGAGGTCGAAAATTTTCGAGCAGAAAAAGCGAAAGACTCAAATCAACGTTGTTTCTTTCTTTCTAAATTAACTCGCTTGTACATTTCTTCACTTTGGTTAATGACTTGAACACACACGCACATCTGCATGCACTCGCGCGTGCGCGTGACATGTAAATATCCACGATGGAAAACAGTATCAGAACTTAGGTAAATGAATGATATTTATCATTTTAATTATTCTAACAACTTTTTTTACATTTTTTGGCTGAACTTTATCATTTTTTGGGCTGTATAACATTTTTTATTTTTATAAACCTTGCAAAAATCATTTATTTTCTTTTATTTTTTAATCTTCCTTTTTTATTTATATATAAAATTTCATATATAGGGGTGCTCCATCTACAATATTTATCATTGAATGAAATATTTCTTGTAGAATTTATCACTGTACATCCTAAAATCCAAATTGAATAAACAAGGAGGAAGGCACTTTCAGACTTCAGTAAATCCAAAAATAATACAAACAGGCCTGTCGTCCATCAGCCCAAAGAGTGGGTTGGCTTTTCTGGCCTTTTTAGGCTTGTTTGGTTGAAGAAAAATTGAGGCAAAGAAAAATAACCCAAGAAAGCCAGAAAGGAGATTTCACTTGCACGAGGGTGCCAAAACGCAATGGAAAGTAAGGTAAATAATAAGAGTATATGATATTGTAACAACTAATTAATGTTATTACTAATGTTAGGGAAAAATATTTCTGCAGTTAATGCGGATATGTTATCTGCATTTATTCCCAAAACGACGTAGTTTTGGTATTGAAATCTTAAAAAATTATAAATATAAAGACTATTATAATCTTGAAATAAATTAAAATTACAAAACACCTTGATTTTCGCCTCAAAACGACGTCGTATTGGACTTACTGCAGATAACTTATCTGGAGTAACTGCAGAAAAAGTGAACCTTATTATCAATCAATTTTATAGTTAAAATTGATTATGTTGATCAAACAATTATATTTATTTTTATTTTTGTATGGTTATGATTCTTCATATTTAACGTGAAAGCATTAAATATGAAAAATCATAACTTTAAACAAATGTTAAAATAAATATAAAATATTAAACATGAGGAATCATAATCATATAAAGATGGAAATAAATATAATCGTTGGATCAACATAATCAATCTAACAATGAAATTTATTTGTAATAATATTAGTAATAACATTAATTGATTGTTATAATATCCTTTTTCGTAATTGATTGGTTTAGCTTCTGCTTATAAGAAAATTAAAAATAAAAATAAAAGGATCCAAACAGACGGGCGTTTGGTAGAAGATATTTTTTTCTTCAGGGAAATTCAATTACTAGAAATTTGGTGGGAAAATTAGTTTGATAGGAAAGTTGAAAAAAAGTTATTTGGTTGGCCAAAATTTTACCAGGAAAATTGAGTTAAATTTAATGAGTCTATGTTTAGTTGGAAGTAAAAAATTAATGGGAAAATAACTTCAAATTACGAAATAACCCTTGTGGCAAATGCTGTTGCCTAATAAGAGAGAGTATTTTTGGCATCCACATGAGTCATATTTCTCCCATTAGCCTAGTCAACTTGAAATACCATCATCTTGCAAGAGGTATTTTTCAACGGTGTTCTTTTCCCAATTTTTCACACAAACGTAAATGGTCGGACAAAACATATGCATGGCTAAATTTTTCAAAAACTTCAACCAAACAAAGAAGTCCATAAAAAGACACACTAACTTCTAGAAAAACCCGAGCCAAACGTCCCGATGAATCTAGGGGGCGTTTGGTACAAGAGAATTTTTTTTTATCCAGGAAATAATTATTACCGGAATGTAGTGAGAAATATATTTTACTGGAATGTTAATAAAAAGCTGTTTGGTAGATCCCTATTTTTCCGGAAAAATAAAGTTAATTTTACTGAGTTTGTGTTTGGTTACTTATGAAATATTAGTGGGAATGTGATGTTATTTTACCAAAATAACCCCACCTTTTACCTTTTGCAAAAACTATATCTACAGACCCATACAAAACATGGGGTCATTTTTGCCAAATTTTTCACGCTTTAATTTTATCTTTCTCGGGCATCGAACAATTCCATAAATTTTTTGGATATATGTTTTCCCCATCCGTACTTGAGTTATCACATGACACTATTTTACCGGAAAAACATGTGCCCCGGAAATTTTGCAAATTTTGCATACCAAACGTAGCTTAAATTTTTCCCCATCTCAGCTTTCCCGAGATTTCTTAGATAAACCGCGTACCAAACACATTGTAGATGTAATTATTTTCCCATATATCAATTATCAACTCCTTGAGTTTTTGTATGCTCTTTCGTTTTGTCACAGCTTTATTTCCAAGCAAATGTTGTATTTTAGCTAATAGCCTATTAGGCTATATGGAGGACATAGAAGGAAATGAGGGAAGAAGGTTTTAAGTGAAACCCCTTTATTGTTTTAGAATTTTTATAGAATGAGAGGATAAAAATTGGGGAATTATTATTTAACCACGCAAAACTCTTTCTTATCTATTTTTATGAACATTTTAAAATTCTTCTAATTTAAAAGAATTCAGAGTATTTGAAACATGCAAAGAAGAAGGAAACTGATTAGTCAATCCCCATATTTTTCGCTCCACTGCCAACTTATTTAGTAAATGTACATATTTTCCTACCTCAAATTTTCCCCCTCTCTCTAATTTTAGATTGGTGCAAACCTAATCGATACTGGCAGTTCTTGTAAAACTCCTTTTGACTTTGTGTTCATCCAAAAAACTTATTACAACTTCGAAAAATTCTTGGTGATATTTTGTCATAATATTAGTCTATGTATGTATGCATCCGTGAATCTATGTGAGAAACAGAGCAGAGTTAGGAACACCGACCAAAATGTCACATTTTGTCAAAAAAAATTTTACTCAAATATCACGTGAGCAGTATTTTTTATATAACTGCCACGTGTTATAATTCGCTATCACTGGTAATGAATTTCGTGGCCAATAATTTCAAGACACGTGATCATAACCAAATTCATTACCAGTGATAGTGAATTATGACACGTCAGTTTTTTTCTGCGAAAGTGTGTCACGTATCAAAAAATCATTCGCGAACATAAGTATGCTTACCGTGATGTCCAAGGTCCCGGCTTTGACTCGGCCTTTCCGCAAAAGCGGGGGTAAGGCTTGACTCATATGTCTTTCCCTAGACACTCACGAGTGGGTATTGAACTGAGTCGATCCTTTATAACAAATTACGTCCTCACGTGTTATTTTTGCTGATTGTATATTTTGACGTGACATAATTCACCTGACATTCTAATTTTTTTACTATTGACGTGATAATAATTTTTTTTTGTGCAGGCGCAAAATGGCCACTGACTGTTCCGCGGACGCATCATCACGCACATCTGTCCAAAACCCTTCTAGGATCCTACAAGGAAACAATAGAAAAGCAACTTTAAGTGCATGATTCTGATAAGGTGAAGCCAAGATTTAGGCCTAAAAGACAAAACACTGGGACTAGAAGACAAAACTCTGGGAACCCTCCAATTTTCCAGCGTCCATAATCAATTAAATATTTCCGAAATTAGTGGATGAAAAACTTTAATATTTTCATTGATCAATGAATGAACTAAAGAGAATCTCCACACTACTTTTATCATTTCTTTTCTTTGCACTTCTAGCTTGTTAGTGTGAGACTAATCTGCTTAAGGTGAACAGAAGCAATCTATTTTTATGAGTTTCAATCCCTGACATCATAGGATTCCCTTAATTGCTTAAGTCAATTAATTAAACATGTGAACACTACTAATATCAATAAACTGATTTGATAGTTATCGTTTAAAATCGAGGGAAAAATGTGTATCATTTTAAAAGATATAAAGTTATGTTATTTTATATCTCTGGGTTATACAAAAAAAATAAAAAATTATATCATTTTAAGTGAGAGAAAGAGATAGATAAAGGAAGAGAGTGGACAAAAAAAATAAATGTGTGGATTCCATCTCTTTATGAGATTGAAAAGATATAAATTTTATCATTTAAAAGGATAAACATTTTTCCCTTAAATCAATGCAACTATCATAAAACTTCATTCATATGTGCAGAAGACACGTTACTGTTCCCCACTTTTTTTTTTGATAAACTTACTGTTCCCCACTTTTCTAGTTGAAGAATTCGTTCATTTGTTGTCACATAGGTTGTGACTGATCGCGGTGCTGCATAAGTAATATCATTATTAAACGAATAACGAAATAATACTAGATTGATCAATATAATAAATGTGAGTAAAATACGTTTTTATTCTTTGAAAAGATTGTATTAACTTCAATTTAGTTTTTGAATGATAAGTTCATTAATTTAGTTTCTCAATCATGACAAAGCTACATAAATTTAGTTTCTCAGTAATAGATGGCATTGATTCAATCTCAACATTGAAGATTTTTTGTTTTGATGTCTTTTTCTATGATTAAAAGATTAGATTGATGTCACATATTTTTCAGAGATCAAAGTGAGGTCAACTCACTTTTAGGGAACAAAATGAATGTTTACTGAACAAATATTTTTCCTTCATAAAAATAAATAATATGTTCCCAAAGTTAGCACCGGAATTTGAATTTTATTTTGATAAAGGTGAAAGTTGAAAATTTGAAGTTAAGTGAGGTAACCCACAAAATTAGAGTAAAATCAATTTTGGATTCCTAACAAAAAAATATTATCTCTATTTTAATCCTTTATAAAAAAAAAAATCTCGAGGTCCCTAAGAAATTAAAAGTAGACCCATTTAATTGAAATTGTGATCCTCATAAAATTAAAAAAGATCTATATTAATCCCTCAAAAGGATTAAAATGAATACACTTTAAATTTCATAAGAATCAGACTACTAATTTTTTTTTTGGTAAAAGAATAAAGTGGATCATGTTTTTTTTATCAGGGATCAAAATAAACTTTGCCCATAAAATAATGTATATAATCAAAAACTCCACACAAAAGAAGATTCTTAATGGGTTGCTAACTCTTTAATGATAAAATAAAAAAGAAATTCAATTCTTCATCTATCAATAAAAAGTCTAATAGGTCCCCCAAATATTTGAATGAGCTTCTTTTTCAAGTCTCTTGTCTGCCATTGTGAAATTTTCTGCCTCCTTCAATTGCTTCTCTCTTTTCCTCTCCTTAGGGTTAAATGGGGCTTTTACACCAAACTGGGTTAATATCTTCTCTAGGTTGCTAACTCTTGTTTTTTTTTTTTTTTTTAGTTGTTTCCAAAAGGTCTAAACATTTTCAAAGGCCTCCGAAGGGTAATAATTGTATTGTGATTTAGTTGGATTTGTTTGAAAATCTTAGCATAGCTCTTCACAATCTGAAACACATGTCGGTTTTTGTCTGCTCTTCCAGAAATCTTGTCTTGGATTCCTTATTTCACTACCTGTGTTAGTGTGCTAGTGGAGGGAGTTACTTTTACGTTGTAACAAGAAGATTGTTTAACTGAGGAATCATTACTTGACTTCTCTACAAAACCCACTTTTCAGTCAACATTTAAAAGCACTCTCCAATACTCTTTTTTGGTTTATATCTTCTCTACCTGGTAAAGCCTTAAGCTTCTTCTTGTACGTGCCAGTTTATAAGTTACCTTTACCATCTCTTTTAAGTTAACTAAAACCACACAAGCTTTTCCTCTCTTTATCTCAAGAAATGGCCCCTTCTGGAAGGACAACAACCTCAAGAAAAAAGACAAGTAGAAGAAGAAGAACAAGAAACCCCACAAGAAGCCACTTCAAGAAGCAGCATCAACAGACCCAAAAACAAGAAATATTCACTGCAATCTGCTCCTCAGAGAACGGAGACATGGATTCTGAGGTTGCTGAAGTCTCTAACAGTGTATGTTCCACACCAAAAGGTCAAAAATTTCGGATACCAGAAATTTCAACATGCCCACCAGCACCAAAGAAGAAAAGGGTGGTTTCAAATTGCTCTTTGCGTAGATCACCATTAGCATATTTTGCTCCACCAGACTTGGAGATCTTCTTCTGCGTTGCGCTTCAAGATGTTTCAGTTTCGTTTGTTTGTTAATATATTTGCATACCAGCTCATGACACTTTAGAAGATGGACTTTTGAAGTGCTTTTAATCTGTTTTCTCATCATACCTCTAGGAAATAAGAGGTATATAAGATAGACAAGTTTGGATTTTGGAGTGATTGATCTTTTAGGGAGTAGTTATTCACCCCTTCTTTCTGCTAATTTTAGCTGGGTAACAACTTTTTAGTGTTTGTCAGTCACTAAATTTAGCTGGGATGGCTCTCCAACTAGATTTAGATTTTAAGCTTTTTTTCTTTTTCCTCTCTTATAGAAGATATATGTTCTGACCTTGAAGTGTGCTTAGTGTAAATGTAATGTGTTTGGTTTGAGTTTTGTGAGTGTTAGAGCTTGCAGTTCTACAGATACTTCAGTGTGTCAAGAAGTTGCCTCCAGAGAAATTAAAGTCATATGCTTCCTTTCTGTATGCAAATCCTTCTTTTATTTCTCTTCTGTTTTTTTTTTACATTTTTAGTTACCTTCTGTCTACACTATGGCTTAAATAAAACTTGCTTGTATATTTATCACTACAATTAGTTACTTAATGATGAATTTACTGTATTCTGTATCAGTTATTTATTGATGAACAATCCTTTCCCTGCATCAGAAAATATTATCTTTACTATGCATTTACAGTGCATGCACAAAATTGTATAACAAATTCAAATTATCATCTTCAATTTGGCACATGATAAAGAGAGGCTGTAGTTTTAGAAGTTAATTTTGGACACTGATTGGTAGCTGGTAGGCCTAAACCCCACTAATCACACTATGGCACTACTGTTTGTCTAGAAAATTAATAAATTAAGCTCCATTGGATCAGTCCCTACAATAATCAAACTTAGGCTGTATTGGGTGGGAGCACCTTTATAAAAATGATCTTATACTCATGGTAAATTATATACTTTCAATTTGCTTAATTTGGACTGGAGTAATTGTTACCAAAAAGTGTGAAAACACTGTTATTTAACATGATAATATGTTATTAAATTGTTACTTGTGATAAGGAAGTGGAAAATCAGTGTTAAAATAAAAAGTAAAAAAATAGCACACAACAGTTTTACATCAGACCTTGATGCTAGGTTCCTACAAGATGCGGAATGGCTACAAATCCTTTCATGTGTTTTGGAATCAAACCTCAAGCCTCATTTGAAGGAAATAGTGAACAAAATATCACTGTTAACCGAGTTTTTTATTCAAATCCTATGCGAACAGTATTATTTTTCAATATGTCATGTGAGCAAATTTGTTGGGCACTATAACGAATTCAATTTGCTGATATGTCACGTTTCTGATGGTCACCATATTCGCTTGGTTGCAATATATATAAATTATGTATTGTAACCAAATTCGCTATGTGGTAGCAAACTTGGTACTTGGTGTCCACAAAAAATGTGACATATCAGTAAAGTAAACTGAATTCATTAGAGTGCCCAACGAATTTAGCCTACGTGACATATTAAAAAATAACATTCATCTTGGATAAATTTTTTGATGAAGAATGATATTTTGATTGGTGTTGCCATTTGAAGTCGGCAAAGACATAGCTGCCGTTAAGTCAGTTATAACCTTTTCTTGTCTGATTGAGAGGGTGAACATAAATGGGTGGTGGGTCCTATTTGGTTTTTCAATGCATAGCAGACTGTAATTAAGGAACCGAAATCATTTTTGTCAAATGTGTGGCTGTACGTGTTTCTGAGCTCAGCCCCCACATCTGTGAGAATCCAATGAAGGGACTTCGTGCGGGTCTATCTTCTTATTAATTATCATATTAGAGAATGAGAATCTCAAGAAATTTTCCATCATATTTACACATACTTTTAGGTTCTTTATGTGCTTCATCCACCATTTATTTAGTGATTCCTTTTTTATAAATGGAATTTTTTTTTCCATTTCTATCATTTTTTTTTATTTTTTTCTCTTTTGTGTCTTTTTTTTTTCTATTTTTGGGAGAGATCATCATGGTCCCGCTCCACAAAAAATCTTCTCAAATTGTTGATAATGTCCGCTAAATGTTACTAGAGGTTATGTAGTCTTACCAATGGAGATTGGCTCAAATGGTAAGGTATTTGGAAAAATTTAAACGCTCTTGTGATTGTGATACAATTATTACAAATTCAGATTTTGTGTATGCAGAAAATCATTGGGTAGATCTCTATGTGAGAATCTAAGTTATGACTACCAAGTTTTAGATAACTGACGCGGGTCAAACTGAATATAATTGGGACGAAGCCCCAAAAAACCAGTGGAGTAATAAAAAAAAAAGTTATGTAGTCTTTACAGCTTAGTTTATAATCATCATATATGGTAGTGCCATACTTGTGTATATGTACTCACGCGAACAGAAATACAAAACTGAAGTGTCTGTGGTAGTATTTCTATTAAGGGGTGTAAAGAAATTAATGGATATACTTGCATGGATTGATTCTTTTATCCTAAAGTGGAGATTGAAGGGGTTATTTTTCCAATGCCAGTCATTGAAATATCTTTCTTTATCAAATTTGATTAAATGCCAACTTTTCTAGGATCCGAGGTTGCCATGCTTGCTCTTTAATAAAGGGTAAAGGAAAAATCATCAACTTGCTTAATCATCTTTTGAGTCAAAACAACAACTCACACTAACAGTCATAATTTTAGTACAACTCCGGACCCTTCCCTACCATCACTTATTTTATTTTTTTTGGAAAAATGTAAATATATATTAACCAAAGAAATATACAAAATAGACAGGGCATACCCCGCAGAAATCAAAATAAGACAAATGCACACAGTGCAAGAGCCTAAGCTAATCCACTAGGAGCGAGTGCCTAATACAAATGGGTCAGATGTGAGTGCCTATAAACAAGAAATTTAACCTTGTTAATTACATCCTCAACCAAGAAAGGAGAGTCATCAAAAATCAAAATATTTCTGCTCAACCAAATACAATATACTGTCATTGCTAGCACAAGGCAACGAAACTTTCCCATGGTGCCGGTAAAAGCTTTGGCACGAATGAGATGGTTGTTGCACCCCTGAAGAGAAATAAACCTGCGGGTAAAAATGGAAAATACGAATTGCCTTCCAAATACGGGTGGTCTGGGAGCAAAGGAAGAATAAGTGAGCATGAGATTCTTCAGTCATGTGGCATAGGGGACAAGTCGAATCAAGATCCAAGAATGGAGCTCTGTCTAATGTGAGAAGCTTTCGCTTCACAGCCAACCAAAAGATGAAAGCTACCTTGGGAGGTAATGCTGCGTTCCAAACAACCTTATGCCAATGAACAATCGGTTTTGGTTGTCTGAAGTACTTGTAGGCTTTACTGGCAACAATGGAATCATTAGAAGTCCAAGAGCAAATGACTTGGAAAATATTTATAGCCCCTTCCTTGTGGTGCTCACGGTTCAAAAGGAGATCTCTAATCAAGATGATTTTCTTAAACAAAGGAGAATCAGAATGGGAGGAGACATGTTCCCATACCATCACTTATTTTGCTTTATGCTTCGTTGATATAACAATCATCACACGTTAAGGCACCTGTTTGGGACAAGCCACTACAGTATCTCAAGGACTTCAAGGGATCCCAAAAGGTAGTATCAATGAAGGAAAATAATCCTTTTTAATTCTCATCGTTGTTTGAAAATGTTTCCAAACACTTTTGATTGGAAACGTGTATTATCATTTTCCTTTGTGTGTTTAATTTTTTTGCTAACCTTTTTAGTTTTTAAACTGTTGTATATTAAATAATATTACAATAAAATAATTTATTAAATAATTAAGTCAAATGCTTCATTTACTAAATTAAATTAAATTTTACTTTATACTTTGAATAAAAAAACAAAAAAAAAACAACTAATAACATTTTTTTGGTACGAAATAAGATAAAAAAATGCTTCTATTGAAAAAACTTAAACTAAATAAATGAGTTCAGAATCCGATGACCCGAACCGAATCAACGTTTTTGATCGATTTATTTTGTTTTTAGTAGATTAGTTGGATCAATTTTGTTTTGTTTTCGATTGAGCGAAGAATTTTCACTAACCAATTTTGGTTTGGATATTTTTATTTTAGGATTTATCATCTATAATTTAACACGAATCCAAAAAAAAATTTCCTACACTCACAAAATATTGTGAGTCACACAGCAAAAAAACTCTGACACACAAAACGAATCTCTATAATATAATACAAACATTTTTCCTATAACATAACTCTTATAATTTTTATTTTTTTTTTGGGAAAAGTGCATGTGATAGACACAAAGAGGTGAGACTTATTTTTTTTTAATTTTTTAATGGGACCCACATCTCTTTGTGTTTATGAAATAATACAATTTATATCATTTAAAATGACACTTATTTTTCCCATATTTTTTCCCCATAATCTAACAATTTTTTTTTAAATATTTTAATCAATAGTTTATTGCTTCACGACTAATCTGATTCGGGACGGATTCCAGGATTAAGACTTTAAATCTCTCCTAAAGACACGATATTGAGGAAAATCAAACACATACTCTTACCCCACCTGTGTAGTTCCCTGTCACCAACTAGCTACTATCATTTAGTATAACCAAATTTGAACTTTCATCACCCTTAAATGTATAAAAGTAGATTACTAAAAAAAATGTATAAAAGTAAAATAAAACAATTTTACATCAATTCGAATTTTGTAATTACTAGTATATATATAATGTAAAATGGTTTATCATCTATTATTTAACATGACCACAAAAAATTTCCTACACTCACAACATTTTGTAGGGCCCACAAAACGAATCTCTATAACATAACACAATCATTTTTCCTACAACGTAACTCTTATAAAACCCAATGTAAAAAGGCTTTACTTCTCTCATGTTATAGGAGAGAAATTATTTTATGTTGTGAAATAAATTAAGTGGGGTCCACCAATTTTTTTAAAAAGAAAAAAAAAGTGAGGCACATTTTTTTATGTGAGTATAACATGAGAGATGAATCTTATGTAACATAAGAGTATAATTTTCCATCAAAAGTCTCAAACTCATTTACCAAAAAAAAAAAGAGTATAATTTTCCAATGTAAAATTTTATCTTTGGCTTAAAATAAAAAAAGTTGTGTTACAACTAGAATACTTTTTATAATGTAATTAATTATGATAAATATTAATTAGAACTTTAGACTCAATTAATTTGGAATAAACGTGATCTCTAACTAATGTATATTAATTAGAATTTTAGAATAGTGTAGAAGTGCGGCGCCGAAAGAAAAACGAAAAGGAAGGGTTAGAGAATCCTATGTTTATATTTTGAAAAAAAGCATCCTATGTTTTTCTTTCTGCTAGGGCAAACGAGATGGGTTCCTCCAATGAAAGTCACGGCGGTCCAGCATCAACAACAACACAACCTGAATCAAACGATCTAATGAGGAAGAGTATCAAGCGTTCCAAAAACGGAGAGGAATTTTCTCCAGATTCATCTAACAGAGGTGCAAGTTTAGGCAACATCTCTGAACGTATTCCCTCTGGGAAAATGATGTCTTTCGCTGCAGCCCTTAGATCCAGCGACAATACTAAGGGTGAAGAAGACTCTTGGCAAGCCGATCTAACAGAGGAAGTGAGTGAACCTCTTGACCCGAGTCTAGGGGTAATCAATGAACAAGGGTTCCAGACCATTTACGGAGCAGATGGGTCAGTGAGAATAAGATGCACGGAGGAAGCTAAACAAAGACTTAGAAGCCCCTGGAAAAATGCAATCATAGTCAAACTTCTGGGCAAGAAGGTAGGAGTGATGTATATGAAGACCAAGCTTGCTAACCTATGGGCAAAAGCGGGTCCTCTAACTGTAGTCGACTTAGGAAATGATTTCTTCTCGGTGAAGTTCACAAGCGTTGAAGATCTGAACCTGGCTCTTACCGGCGGCCCATGGGTTTTGATGGGGCACTATCTGGCAATCAGGAAGTGGGAACCTTTTTTTGATCCATTCAAAGCCAACATTCATAGAATTGCTGCGTGGATTCGTCTTCCAGGTATTCCCCAAGAATTCTGTGTGATGTCTTTTCTGAAAATCATTGGTGATACTATTGGGAAAGTGTTAAAGGTTGATAGAAATACATCTACGGGTGATAGGGGGAAATTTGCGAGAGTCTGTGTTGAATTGGATTTATCCAAAACCCTGAGAGGAGAATATATTCTGGAGGACAGAATCTTTAAGGTGGAATACGAGAGTCTTTACTTATTTTGCGTAAAGTGTGGAAAGTATGGGCACAATAAAGAGCAATGCAATCAGAATGTGAACCCTGCTGAAGTGCAACCTAATCGGAGCACGAATGTGTCTGATACAGAAAAAAATTCAGAGAACCAGAGTGTGGGGCCCTGGATGGTTGTGCAGAAGAAGAAATTCCCGAAAAATTTCTCTCAAAAGATGAAGGATACAAAAGAAGAGCGAACTTTTGGAGCTGATATCTCTAATAATGAGAGTTCCTCTAACCAGAAAAAGGAGATAAGGAAGGATCCTGAAAATACAGAGCTGATTAGCTCAGTTTCGAAAACCCTTCTGGGGGAACAAAAGGAGAACAAGGGGGGCAGCTCCTCTCTGCTCAGTAGCCCAGCAGCTAATGTGAAGCTCCAGTCTGGGGAAAAAAAAGCCACAGGTAAAAACAGACATAAAACTAAAGGGAAAGACAAGATCAATTCCTTTGTGTTCACCACTGCATCTCCTCAAAGTGGGTCTAGCTCCAAACCAATAGAGCTCCCTTCATCCAATAAGACAACTTGGAAGAGCAAACCAAGGCAAGAATCTCCAGCCCATACTATCATCATTAATAGTAAGGCTCAATCCAATGTGGAAACTGAAATAGAGCTTTGTTCCAAGATAGCTGCCACTCAGTCAACAAACATTGAGGGTGGTCAGGATGTTGGTGAGCTATGTGAGACTGTTGCCATTCCTGCAGAGATGGAAATTTCCAATTCGGGCAGTGAGGAGACCTCGTGGAAAGCTGAACCTCCAGATAGAGCTTCAGAAGATGGGATGGAGATGGAGAATCCAAACAGGGAAGATGCCTCTGAGCATAGGACACAAAGTAACCAGGTACTTTGCAAACCTGGGACCAATTTAGTTATTTAATGAATTGCCTTGTATGGAATGTTAGGGGTGCTGCAAAAAAGTCCTTTAAGACATCCCTAAGAAATTTCATCAAAAAGTATAGGATTGGCATGGTTGCCATCCTAGAGCCTAGGATCAGTGGTGTAGCAGCCCTGAAGAAAATAAAACAACTTGGTTTCAACCAGTATGTTCTAGTAGATGCTATTGGTTTTTCTGGTGGTATTTGGATTCTTTGGAAAGAAGAAAGGATCAATATATCTGTCATTGAGAAATCTAATCAATTCATTCACTTGTCTTGTTCTGTTAATCATGGTCCTTCCTTTCATCTCACTGTGGTTTATGCCAATCCTAGAGAGGAAGTCTGTGATGAGCTTTGGACGGATCTGAGAAGAATCAGTGGTAGCATGACGGGACCCTGGGCTATGATGGGGGATTTCAATGAGATAGCTTCCTCAAAAGAGAAAAGAGGGGGAGCCCCTGTGAATATTGCTAGATGTCAGAAGTTTTCCTACTTGTTAAATGACTGCCATATGCTGGATCTGGGTTGTAGAGGCTCTAAATTCACTTGGAAGGGACCCAAATGGCTTCATCTTGATAGAGTCTTCAAGAGACTTGACAGAATTTGTTCAAATGCAGCTTGGAGAACCACTTTTGGAGATGCGGATGTTAGAGCTTTACCAAGACTAAACTCAGATCATAATCTTTTTCTTCTTTCTCTTTTCCCCAATGAGAACCAGTGGAAAGAGAGACCTTTCAGATTCCTGGTAGCTTGGCAGAGTCATAGCACTTTTGTTCACTTTCTCAAGTTTATCTGGAACCACCATACCAAGATTGTCACTTGCCTGGAAAACCTAATTGATCCGCTTAAATCTTGGAATAAAAGAGTTTTTGGTTGTATCCAAGTTAGGAAGGATTACCTTTTAAAAAGAATCCAAGAGACCCAGATTAACCACACCAACCAGCATGATATTGCCCAATCTGATCTTGATTTTGCTCTTCAGGATGAGTTGAATAGAGTTTTAGAACAAGAAGAAGCTCTTTGGTTTCAAAAGGCTAGATGCAAATGGATTGAGGATGGGGATCGTAACACAAGATTCTATCATACAACTACCATAATTAGAAGAGCCAGAAACAAAATTTTAGAGCTCAAGAATGATGAGGGTCATATGGTTAGAGAAGAAGACAGCCTGAACAAGATTATTCATGATTTCTTCACTAATCTTTTTACTGAAGAAGATCACTCCAGACCTTGGGAAGTCACCAATACTTGCTGGCCTGCATTAGAGGAGACTGAGTTGACAACCTTGAAGGATCCTATCTCGGAATTGAGTATCAAGGAAGCTTTCTTCTCCATGAATGCTCTCAAAGCTCCTGGTCCAGATGGCTTCCCAGCTTTTTTCTTCCAAAAAAACTGGGATATTATGAAAAAGCAAGTGGTTGATTGTGTGCATCAGATTTGGGAGAAGCCGGATGAGGTGAAGGATCTAAATAAAACCTTTCTGGTTCTCATTCCCAAACTGGAAAAACCAGAAAAGATTAACCAATTTCGCCTGATTGCTTTGTGTTCTGTTCTTTATAAAGGTATCAGCAAGATTATAGTGAGCAAGCTGAAACCTCTTCTCAACAAATTGATTTCTCCTCAACAAGTCAGTTTCGTTCCTAAAAGACAAATCCAGGACAATATTATCATTGCTCAAGAGATGGTTCACTCTATGAATAGAATGAAGGGGAAAAGGGGATTCTTCACAATCAAAATCGACTTAGAGAAAGCCTATGATAGGATGTCTTGGAATTTTATATATAAAGTGTTGTCTGAGATAAACATCCCAGAATCTCTGGTGAATATCATAATGCAGTGCATCACTTCAGCTGAGCTTGAAATCCTCTGGAATGGTTCCAAGGCTGGTAGCATCCTTCCGAGTAGAGGTTTGAGGCAAGGAGATCCAATATCTCCCTACATTTTCGTGCTTTGTATGGAAAAACTGACACACTTGATTTCTGATGCAATTGCAAAGAAAGAGTGGAAGCCAATGGCAGCTGGTAGAGGTGGACCATCCATATCTCATCTCCTCTTCGCTGACGATTTGTTACTCTTTGGAGAAGCCAAAATTGACCAAATCAAGACAGTAATGGAGTGCCTCACAAAGTTTGGGATCATGTCTGGTCAGAAGGTGAGTTACCCAAAATCTAATATCTTCTTCTCCAAAAATGTTCCAATTGATGTTGCTAATGAGATAGTGAAGATTAGTGGTTTTGCTCAAACAAAAAACTTGGGCAGATACCTGGGATACAGAATGAAACATGGCCGGACTAGTAAACTTCACTATGGAGAGATCATGGATAGGGTTAACAATAGGCTCAATGGTTGGAAAAATCAGTGTCTATCTATGGCAGGTAGAGTGACTCTAGCAAAATCGGTCATCTCCACTATCCCTATGTTCCACATGCAAAACAGCTTATTACCTGTGGGTATTTGTGAAGAAATTGAAAAGAAGCAAAGGAATTTCATTTGGGGAGATACTGAGGTTCATAGGAAGCATCATGCAATCGGTTGGGAACACCTTCAACTCCCTAAAAACCAGGGTGGGTTAGGTATTCTCAATCTCCGCATCCAGAATGAAGCTTTCATCCAAAAGTGTGCTTGGAATATGGTTCAGTCTCCATCTCAGCTTTGGGTCCAAGTCTTGCTATCCAAATATGGCAGGAGAAAAGATATGCTAAAAGAGGTAGTTAGTAAACCTTATGATTCTCACTTGTGGAAAAGCATTTGTAAGGTCTGGCCTCAAATGATAAGAAATACTTCTTGGCAAATAGGTAATGGCAAGAAGATTGATTTTTGGAAAGACAATTGGACTGGTCTCAGCCCAAACCTCCTTGCTCATACTCATACCCTTCCTTCTCAAGAGGTCTTGGATTTAAAGATTAGCAACAGTATTTTCCTTTCTGAAGGAGGCTGGAATGGGCATTATCTTGTGAACCATTTTGACCTTAATGTGGTGAACAAAATTCTTGCCATTCCTCATCCAGATGATGAAGCCGAGGAGGATAGCATAGCTTGGACTAACTGGAACCCTGGGCATTCCATAGTTAAGCTGGCATACAATAACTTGTTAGATTCTAGCAATCCTTCCCCCATTGACTGTTGGGACCGTATTTGGAAGTGGAAAGGCAAGGAAAGAGTCAAAATGCTTATCTGAAAAATGCTTCATGATAGAATGCTAACAAGAGAGTCAATATCAAAGTGGAGTGGTAGTTCCAATAAGTGCCCTTTCTGCCCTGAAGTGATTGAAGATTGCCTTCATGTGTTTAGAGATTGTTGGAAGGCAAGAAAGTGCTGGCTGTTGCCCATGTTGCACCCTCTTCCACCGAGTTTCCTCACTGTGATTTCTTTTAGGGAGTGGATGATTCTGAATCTCACTTCAAACAACAGCAACCTCAAGGATTGGAGAGACTCTTTCTTTACCACTTGCTACTTTTTGTGGTTATGGAGGAATAAGGAAATTCACGAAGAAGGTTTCCAGCGTCCTGAGGATCCTTCAAAGGCTATTGCTGTAGAAATTGAGGAAAATAGGTTCTGTTTGGCTAAGTTTAAAAAAACATTTTCAGGAACTTCTCACTCTCAACTTCCTACATCGTGGATTAGGCCTGCGGAGGACTTTCTAAAATTAAATGTGGATGGGGCTGTGCAAGGTAATCGGGCAGCTTGTGGTGGTCTCTTGAGGGATAGGAATGGATTATGGTGTGGCGGTTTCTCAGCCTTCATTGGCTCTTGCATTCCTCTGCATGCTGAACTTTGGGCTCTCCTTTATGGACTTGATTTCGCCTGGAAGCATGGCTGGAGGAAACTAGTGTTGGAAACTGATTCTTCTCAAGCGTTTTGCCTTCTTACCAATCATGGTAATGATACTCGAAAGCTGTCATTGGTAGCTAAGATTCGAGTCTTTTTAATGAAAGAGTGGACTATCTTATTGAATAAAATTCCTAGGAGTAGCAACACCTATGCGGATTGGATTGCGAAGAAGGCTTTGGATGATTCCTTTGGGCTCAAATCAATCTCCTCCCCTCACAGCGATCTGTTAAATCTTCTTGCTGCTGATCTTCTGGATCCGGGTCTGAATAAGGTGGCTACTAGGAGAAATACAGGATGATGTTTGTTCCTGGCTTTCTGCTAGTGTTTAATGTTTTGTTTTCTGCTGTTTCTTGTTCTGTTTTTTTCCTTCCTTCTTGTTTGCTTTTCTTTTATTTTGTGGGGGCATTGCCCCTTACTGTAACAAAAAAAAAGAATAGTGTAGAAGTGTCAATAAACTAGTAATTTAATAGCTACTGAAGTTATTTAGACAATCATACGCAGGAAAATGGTGGAAAATCACATCCTAAGGAAAAATAAAAAATAAAAAAAATTAACTTTTGGTAAAGAGAGTATAGTTAAGACTAAAATATCTTTTGGTCCCTAACAAAAAAAAATATGAATTTCTGTTTTCGTTCTTTGAAAAAAAATGATTTTTGATCTCTTTACAATTCCTTCTTTAAAAATATGATCTCTAAAAAAATCAATGAAAATTCAATTTTATCGCTACAAAAAATTTAATATGAATATATTTTTTTTATAAGAGACAAAACTGAATATCATATTTTTTTCCGCCCAAAATAAGCTTTACTCTAAAATTAAAAATAAAATACAATTTTTAGACAGAGCCGTCGAAGGCATAGACAACGGAATCAAAGGGGAATCCTATGTTGAACTCTTTTTTAATTTATTACACGTGGAACGATATCCAACTTCTTTTTCTTAAAGCCAATGCGACAAAAGCTAAATGTGTTGGTTACTTGTATCTATCTTTCTCTTGATTACTTTCCCTTTCTTGCACACATTCAGCCAAAGTTCTATAGAGAAAAAGTTTTCTTAAAACAATTCAAGAGTCTATATCTAATAAAATTTTAATATACTCCAGGATTATGGTGGTCCTTCCATCAAAAAAGTGATACGTGTATTTTTTTTATTTTTTTTCTCTCTTCTTTTCTCCATCTTTCATTCACTTTCTGTTTTCTACCGCCTAATCCCTTGTGCTCCGGGACCCGCCAAATTTCATCTCCTAAGTCAAAGTGCGTACTGTGGACTACTGGACTGCTGACCTATTGTTTTTTTATTTTTTATTTTATGAAAAATTTCCACTAGTTAATGTGCACAGCTTTTGGGTGCTTTGCTAAAAACTACTGGTCTTGTGTATATTATTTTATTTTATTTTTGAATAAATCATATATATTTAATTTCCACGGAGATAATTTTATTTGGAGTGAATTCAGAATTAAAATTTTAAACATTTTCTAAAAATAATATTAGAGATGATCAAATATATGTCCCACCTTAATAACTCCATACGCCAACTACGCCACATCCTTTGATGATCAGGTGTATATTATAAACATACAATTTTGTAGATATTACTACTACATTGTTATTATTATTATTTTATGAATACTATAGTCACGAAGAATAACAAAGGCAACGAACGGGGTGGGTTTTAATTCGGATCTCTTATGAAAAATCCTGGTGTGCTAAAGTCAAATATATAACGGGTAAAGGAGGTAGGAACAGGGGCTATGCCCCTTGGGTTTGGGTGTAAGTGCAAGTATGCGAATCAACTAACAAATGTTAATTGTTCATTGACCTACCTAAAGGATCACGAAAGATTGTGCCAACTTTTTTCTCAACCTTTTTTTGCCAGATATAATAATGTGACACAAAGCAGAGTAACATGCATAGGAAAACCACTGATAACCACAGCACTTAAGACTGAGCAGCACTAAGACCTTAACTTTAGTTGACTACTCTAACTGTTAACCTCAAATTATAGGAATTTCTCTCCATATCTCTTGCGGAAGCCTCACCATTCACCCATAACGTATGTCTCCTCTTTTGTCATGGCATCCTTTGAAGTGTTCATAAAATTAGTCTCAATCTGGCATGCATTTCAATTATTATTGTTTTAATTATTCTTCTTTATCAACGGTTTCGTGCTCAAAACAAATTCAGGCAAGTTCTAACCATTAATTCCTGTCTAAAAGACCAAAAATGTTACTATCAAGTTTTGGTCACATATCGATGTATGCGTATTATCACGATAAAGTTGATTTAGAATATATTTTTTTGGTATAAGGATTTAGAATATTTTTAACACGTCTGTCTAATTTAACTCTAACTAGTTTTTTTTTGTATATATATATATATATATATATATATATATATATATATATATGGGGCTGGCATTTTAACATTTCAATTAACGGTTAAGATTATTGTTTTAATTTTTATTCTAAATCAACTATTAAATGCAAAATTAACGGTTAAGATTTGGTGTAAGATTTATTAATCTTACACCGGTGTAAGTTGATCCTATCCCTATATATATATATATATATATATATATATATATATATATATATATATATATATATATATATATATATATATATATAGGGATATTCTTATACCGGTGTAAGAGTTAGAAGCTTACACTCAATCTTGACCATTGATCCACTTGCATCCAATGGTTCATATTCCTAAAAAAGTTGAGCACTTAGATATAAGTAGAATCAACGGACAAGATTGAGAGTGTAACTTACACCGGTGTAAAATGATCCTGACCCTATATATATATATATATATATATATATATATATATTGGATATTAACTCTAAAATTGTAAAGAACTTTGGGATACACCACCCAAAAGGTAGCTCAAAGGGTGGGAGTGCCCAAGGCTTTATAAAGGCCATATTAGTTGCACATACAATCAATGTGGGACTATAGATCTCAACACGCCCCCTCACACGAATTGGGAAAACATCAATTATTACAAAGAAAATGACTTTGATGTCACGGTAACGATCAATTAACTTTTTTTGGTGTTGGGAACACCGATCCAAATTCAATCTATATTACATATGTCATGAAAAGGAGCTTCGCAACTAACAAGGAATGACATAACTAGTCAAATCTTCTACCCATGTTAGCCGTGGTTTAAGTTCGATTCTAACCTTTCTTTCTTTTGGTAGGTGATACATAATCTTATTTTAAATCTTTAATGAAGTTAATAATTTTCTTTATCTTTGTATTGGGACACGTCTCCTATAATCTAAACTTCTTTGTTAAAAGTAAAAAAAACTTGGAAAAAACGACGGATATAAATTTATATGAATGGGAAATATTAAGAAGAAATTTAATGTGACCCGTATCTGTCGACCGGGGCCCTAAACATCTAAAGTGGGCCATGATGTTTTGTTTGTGCATTTTACATTTTGCCTTTTGGGCTAAATAATATTATTGGTTGTTTGGGCTGCTTGCTTATAATTCTAGTGAAGTTTTTCTAATTTCTATGCACAATTATGGCATGGGCTGTTAATGTGAATTGTGAAGATATGGAGTTTAGAGTCATTTTAATGGTGCCTGTTGTGGCTATGAACATCAAAGTTGGAATGCTATGTTGCACATAACAATCTGTCTTTTGGAGCTTTAGGTGTCAGCAATATTATGTGTTCTTCTTGCAGAGTATGCCACCAAAGGATATTTTCCCAATTTTTCTTCTGAACAACTTTAAAATGGGTTTTGCTTTATCTATTCTGTATAGATGTCTATAAGATTGCTTGTTGACCTCGTTTTTAAAATCTTAATGCAAACAGACAAAGGTAAGTGCACTGAACATGGTTCAGCTTGACCAAAAATGTTTCTAAAACAAAGAAACTATAGAAGCAATCTTTGTAACTAAATTTTAGCGAGAAGACTAACGTAACACAATTATGCATTGATGGTATCTCTTTATGTTGTGTAAAAAATGTTTATTGACCTATCTAAAGCAATCTATGCATTGATTGTCTCTAGTTAGATTGTTTTTGGGTATAATGTAACACATGAAACCCGGTTCTTATCAACTACAAAAAAGTCTAAATTTTATTTTCTCCCTCACAATTACCTGAGATTACATGTTCAAACTTCTTGTTTAGGTGAGATGTCCCAATTATACATGGATACCCCACTTGTGTGTTGTGTTTTTTATTGGGTGTTCATGTTCATCAACCGATCCAAACCGATCCAAACCACGGTAACCGAACCGAAAAATCGAAAACCGAAAAACCGAAAATCGAAAAAAAATCGCAAATTTTAATTGGATCGGATCTGTTTTTGGATAGGTTGATGGAAACCGATCCAATATAATAATTCCCCTCTACCTACTTGAGTCTTTCCCTAATCATAGCCCAAAAACTTCTAAACCCAAGACCCATCAACTAAACACAAGAAAAAAATCTAGTCACATCTCATCAACAAAATTTTATCTTTATAGAGTTTCATATCTCATTGCCCAAAAATAAAAAACTATATTATAGTTTAATAATGTTTTTGTATATAATATATACAAAGGATGTTATTTGCACAATAATCATGAAATAAATTTTAGGATTTTCAAGAAATTGAAAACTGATCTAATCCAAACCGAAAAAAATTGGATTGGATCTTGTGTGTTGTATGATGATTTTTGTTTTCAAAACCAATTCAATCCAATCCAGACCGCGAACACCTATTTGTTAATATCAATTTTTTTTTTTCAGAATAGGTTAGTGTTTAGTGTGAAAAATTAAAACTTTTTGTTGAAGTGAAGGAGTGAGTTACCAATTCCACATAATTATCCTGAAAGGTTCGTATTACATTGAACATCATTGGTCAAATTGTTGATTTTCCATTGGGTTAGACAACCTATGTTTTTCACTCTGCATGCAGATTTGTCCATCCTTTCACCAAAAATAATACTATAGACTATAGTAATATTAAAGATTTTCTCGTGAAATGAAGTATATAACACAATCACTCTTCCTATAACATAACTCTTATAAAACCCAAAGTAATACTATAGTAATATTAAAGATTTTCTCGTGAAATGAAGTAGATAGTCAGGCACATCATAACTTAAGATTCTCCAACCTTACAATCTATTTATTTAGACCTTTCCTCAATTATAGCTCAAAAATCTTATAGAAAAATTTTAAATCCAAGACCATTAACCCATTATGTCTTGGAGAGAGTGAGTTGTGCTTGATCTATGTCATTTTTTTTGGTAAGATACATAATATATTTTTAGAGTAAATACATTTTTTTGTCCTCAGCAGATTTTACGATATCCGTTTAGTCTCTAATAAATAAAAAGACTATTCGTGGTCCTAAGAAATTCAAAGTGGACCCATTATAGTTCTTTTGAGGGACTAATTTGAATCTTTTTTGAATTTTTGAGGGATCACGCCATCACGGTTTCAACTAAATGGTTCACCTTGAATTTCTTAGGGACCACGAATAGCTTTTTTATTTTATAGGAACCAAAGTGGACATTGTGAAATTTGCTAAGGATCAAAAATAATATTTACTTTTCACCAAAATAAATAAATATTTATATATTTTTATTAGGTTATTGTCGTACAACAGCTTCTCTATAAATGAAAATTTGGTTTACTTAGTATAACAAGTAATATAATATAAATTTTTTGTTAGAGGTAAAAGATGATAATTCAACTTTTTGTTGTACAATGCTTCTAGATTGCACAATAATTATCATACAAACCTTACAAAATCTTTAGATACGAAAGATATGTTATTTGCATAATAATTATCATACAAATCTTAGTATTTTCAAAAAATCGAAAATCGATCCAATCTAAATCGAATAAAATTGGATTGGATCGAATCGATTTGAAAAAAAAATTAACCGAATAAATAATTATATGATTAAATGAAAGGAATTGGATGATATGATTTTTACTTTCAAAAGTGATCAAATCCCAACAGTCAATACCATTACTTTGAGTTAATTTTTAATTAACCAATTATTTTTATAAAATTCAATTCAACGATCTTTTCATCTGGGACCAACACTTTTGACGTTACCCGCCCTATCTCATTCGCAACCTGTGTCGCCGGTTCCCAGTTCCCACTTCGGCCCACGTGTTCCGTCCGTGTCCACAGACGGTGACGTCATGATAATATGTCACTTGAAATTTTAAATAGTCAATAGTGGACTAGCTGGTGTTGTGAAGAATTAAGATCATTGCTGTTATTATTTTTTCTTTTATACTTTAACTTTCACTATTTATTATTGTTATAAATTTCTCTGTGCTCAATTGAGAACTCACGTCACGTGAGATATCAAAAACCCAAAATCTAAGGTAAGCAAAGTTCTTTGATTTGCTTGTCTTTTTTTTTCCTTAATCAATTGGGGAGTTTGATTTGATTGTGTGACTCTCCTCTTTTTGGGGCTTTTGAGTATAAGGGTTTTTGGGAGGATTCTTGTGTTTCCTTGATTGGGGATGTCTTTATGTAACCTTAGGTGGAATGAAAATTTGAATGTAAGAGGGAATTCTGGCATGGTATCACCAAAATCTATTCTTTATTGTGGCATGTGAAGTGTTAAATTCTTTCGAGTGTGGTTTGGTAGCAAATGTGGAAAATGGGTTAGGATCAGATAAGACTCTAAATTTTGGTTATATTATGTCACATAGAGCTTACTAGCTAATGTTTATTTGGTTCTCTGACCGATAGTTAAGGTTGCATGTTGGAGTATCCCCTGGTTCTTTTTTGTTGTCCGTAGGGGTGTGCAAAATAACCAAAAATGGCAGAAATAAATGTAACAGAGTTCTAAAATAACCGGTTTTAAAAACTAGTTTGAACCGAACCGGTTTTTAAAGAACTGGTTCATTGCTGGTTTTTAGAACCTGGAACCGAACCGGTTTTTAGAAAGATTTATCTTTTTCTTTGTCATGTTTCCGCATGTTTTAATTTTTATAACTTTATTTTTTAAATTTTTAAATTTTTTTCTTTTTAAAAGAGTTATACCGGTTCAACACTTCCGACCGGTTCCGAACAACCGCTGTTAAGTGAACCGAACCAGTTTTGGACTGAACCGAACTACTTTCGAACCGAACCATTTAAACCAATTCGGTTCGGTTTTTCAAAAAAACCGGTTCGGTTCGACCCATGCACATCCCTAGTTGTCTGACTGAACATGGCAGAAATAAATGTAACAGAATTCTAGGATTTTGTTCTTCTAGTGGATTATTTCATTGCTGGGCACTGGCTAACAGTTGAAAGATGTTATCTTTTTCTTTGTCATGTGCATGTTTTGTAATTTTATACATATGAAGCGATGAGACGTTTTCATTTGGTTATACTATCAATCAACGTGCTGCATGTTAAGTGACTGTACTCCAGAGGAAAGTACGACATATTTAATTTATAAAAGATGCTGTTTTTCAAACCTTTTGAATTATACCTGTCATGTACATTGTCAGGTTTATATTTTTACTTCCTTCCTTTGCTTCATTTCTGATTAATGATCTTCTTTTCTTTAAAAAAATTATCAGCTTGGATTGGCCATAAATATGCTATAAATTATTGGCCTACAATTTGAACTAGAACTACCAAGTGGTTATGGAAAAAGGGGAAATAACAAGAGATCTTGATCGGAGTTGTGTTCCAATGTTCTCTCAGTTTTCAACTCAAGTTTAAATGACATAGTTATTTGTGTGTTTCTCGTGAACTCAATTATGTTTGCTACGTTGTTAACTTTAGTAAGCCTTTCATTCATTACCAAAGCTATGAACTAGAATTATCAAGACTTTGCTCTAAATTGTTCTTGATATCAAAATGGTAACGTTTTACCTCTAGAAGGTTGCACATCAATGTTTCTGAGACATTTAAGGGAATAGCTTTCAGTTAATCATATGATTTTGTTTCAGAAATACCTTATTTATCCATTCTTTTAATGCTATTAGACGGTTTCTTATTGTAAAGGAATTCATTCACTCACTGTCTTTATCCACATTTGTTTCTCTTTCCTTTGTTTTGGCTTAAGGAATAAAATTTGTATATCCAATGTAGGGATCAGAAGATAAGATATGCAATCCAAATCTGAAACTGCGAATTAACTGAGGTCTGATCAGCATTCCTTTACACCTTGCGGTGTTTATTCTGAACCCTGGTGGCGTGGTATTGGGTACAATCCTGTCTCTCAAGCAATGTCGGGGGCAAATGCGTCCAATTCATCCTCACTTGAATGCCCTAATGGTGATTCGGAATCCAGTGAAAGCCAATCTTTGTCAAATAATGGATTGAATGAGGGAGATGATGACACCGCTAAAGAATCACAACCTACTGCTCCTAATCAATCAGGTGCTTTTGACTATATTGTAAAGAAAAATTCAAACATTGAAATAAGAAAGAAAACGTTTGCTTATATTTTGAAGCTCAAATTATGTTGATGTAATTTTTTTCATCAGTCCAAGTCTAACAAGCTTATGGGGATACCAAAATACAATATTCTTTTCTTGATAGGAAATTACGGACTAGAGCACCAAAGGATGCAGCATGCTTTTTCATCTGCAACTTCTTTGCGGGATGAATGCCTTACTCAGACTCCAGAGCTGGAACTTGCTGGTCATTCAATTGTAAGGCTTTGCCTTTTTTTCTTTATAATTTTTTAGCATAAGGACAAGGTGCAAAGATCATGGTTTTATGACTGTGATTTTTGCTGATTCTTGCGTATCTATGATAAAAATTCAATTATTAGAAAACTCATAGTTGCATTGCATCTTGCATGCTTTTGGAATGGATGGGATTCCTAGTATTCTATTTTTTTTTTTTTTAATTTATATATTTTACTGCAGGCATGTGCTTCAAATCCCTATCAAGATCCATATTATGGGTTCATGATGGCAGCGTATGCACACCAGCCATTGGTAGGTAGACTAGCCAGTGTTCATGCATCAAAGATTTCTACGTATGTAGTTTGTCACACTCACTGATTTGCATTTCTCATCAATCAGTCTGGTAAGAAATGTAGTTGTTGCATAATATGCTATCTCATCAATCAGTCTTGTCATATGGTAAATTTGTTTCATGCTATCTTGTCTATTGTCCTGTTACTAACGGAGGTGATATTGGGATATCATTGAGATAAATAACCATATGATGTTTTCACTATTAGGGATATGCTCCTTTTATAGGAATGCCTCATGCCAGAATGGCTTTGCCCCTTGAGATGGCACAAGAGCCTGTTTATGTGAATGCCAAACAATACCAAGGAATTCTGAGACGAAGACAGGCTCGTGCTAAAGCGGAGCTTGAAAAGAAGTTAATCAAAGTCAGAAAGGTAGAAATGAGCACAAGCTAATGCTTCTGTATACATGTTTGTTACTCTTTAGTACTATAGTTAAGTGCTGCTTTATATATTTTGAAAATTAATATCTCACCACATTTCAGGTTTGAGATATTTCCCTTATTTATTTTTTATTTTTTTATTACACTGTTCTTCAACCAATGTGCAAAGGTTATCTACCAAGGATACAATCAAAGAAAGAGGAAGATAATTGGAAACCTAGTAACCTCTGGACCTCTGAGCATTTTTAAATCAATAGAAGAGTTTAGGGAAAGGGAAAAGTGTGTATCATTTTAAAGGATGTAAAGTTGTGTCATTTTAAGTGAGAGAAAGAGATAGACAAAGGAGAAGAGAGAGTGGACAAAAAAATATAAAGGTGTGGGTCCCACCTCTTTGTGAGAGTGAAATGACATAAGTTGTGTCATTTAAAAGGACAAACATTTTTCCCTTGGGAAAATTGCTCCTTAACCTAAAATGTTTAATGCTTGTTTGATTCTACAATAGTACTAATGCTTAACATTTCGTAAGTGCAAATCTGGATCCTCTTCTGGGCTATGCTAACATCTATTCTGCACAGTCATATATCCATGAATCACGGCATCAGCATGCTATGAGAAGAGCAAGGGGTAGCGGAGGACGTTTTGCAAAGAAAACTGAAGCTGAGGCTCGAAACCATTTGAACAAGGAAAAGGACATGGATACTGGTCCAGTGCCATCATCACTGTCAATTAGTTCATCTGGGTACGAACCTTTACCCTCTGACTCTGCTGAGACCTGGAATTCTCCAAATGTGCAACAAGATGCAAGAGATAGGTTTGAAGAATGCAACTATGCAAATGGTAGTGGCTCCTACCATAACTATAATAGTTTGCAATCGTCTTCAACTTATTGTTTACACTCAGGTGAAAGACCGGAGGAAGGGGACTGTTCAGGTCAGCAACGAGGAAGCATCTCTTCTGAGCACACATCACAGAGACGGCTTGCTATTCAGTAAACCTACACTGCATGGGGATGATGGTGAGGTTGGTTTGTATCTGTGAACATTTTGGCAAATTGCATGCCAAGATGGCAAATCATTCTTGGCTTTGGTGTGAATGATATGGAGAGAATATTGATTGGGCCATGTGACTTTCGTTGAAGTCAACCAACTCTTCATTCTTTTCTCAATTTTTTTTATTTTGATTTTTTCATTTTTGTACAGAGATAGTTGTTAGCGAAGCCAAGCCGAGATGGGTGTTCAGATCAGAAGACTTGTCAAAACAAACTCTTGATCCACTAACTCTCGTTTGACTGCTTTATTTTATGTAGCTAACCGGTTATTAATGTTAAATATATGAGACATCATTGGAGAGACTCACAGCATGATTATTATTCATTGGTTAAACAGCAGGTGCAGTTTTAAATCAAAACAGGAAAGTTTTTATTTTTTGGTTATTGAAATTCCTCCATTTCGTTTTATGCTTTGAATGAAAATGCAGAGAGGTTATAGTGACATAGCTTAGTAACTATCGTATAGGAAAACTAACGTGGATGTTTGCTTCATGAGATAGGATCAACTTATACCGGTGTAAGAATAATAAATCTTACACCAAATCTTAACCGTTGATTTTCGTGCATCTAACGGTTGAGATTTATTGGGAATTAAAAATTAATTAATGAGTGAAACCTAATAAATCTTAACCGTTAGATGCAAAAAATCAATGGTTAAAATTTGGTGTGAGACTTATTATTCTTACACCGGTGTAAGATGATCCTATCCTTGCTTCGTTATCCAAGAGAAGGCCAACCTTGGAGACCATTCAAGAACATCATCAATTATGTTAGATACCCACTTATTGTACCTGTAGAAAGCCGGTATCAATTTCAAAGTGGGGCCCGGCCACCTTTTCATTATAACCCCCCTTTTTTTTTTTTATTGATCGTTCTCTTCTAGTTTTGTTTCACGGCTACATTAGTAATCTGTGTACATTGTGCGAAAATAGTAACTGACAGCAATGAACTTGTTTAGAAATGTTGCTAATGACAAACCTTTGTAGTTTGTTACTATATAAAATATAAAAAGCGGTGACACTAATCATTACAGTCTATTATGCTGTCATTGTAACTACCGAGCCATTTCCACCCTAATATTATACAAAATTGCTCAGAAAATCAAACTCTGATATATACTAATGATCCCAAAGAAAAATTAGAGGTTCTTATATACACGTAGAGGAAGAATTTTTCTCCTCAGCAAAAATCCACACCTTTAGATTTACGTACTAATAAATTATGTCGTCCTATCATTGAATTCAATGATGGAGAGGATCATGGAGGAGGAAGAAATAAGAACATAAAAAGAATTTTCGTATTAATAAGACTTCAAACAAAAAATCAGATAGAGCTGAGATATTTCCAAGGAATAGAACAGTTTACTTTCAATTTGTTCGTACAACATAGTGGAAGTGGAAGTGTTGAGTTCATTTATTCAAGGTAGAGGACACCTTCAGGTCTATGGGGCTGCCAAAAGTGAGTTTTGTCAAGTTGGAATTGACGGTGTAGCTCCAACTTCAAAAATCTGACCTGCACAACACTGCTTCATGACAACAATTTATAACACGGTCTATGCTGTTGTGCTTCTGCAAGTGAATCACGTCTTACAAATACAATATTGGAATACCTGAATAGAAAATGCTTGCATTCATCAATGCTCCTGGCAAAATCCTTTATGTTTTTCTATATCAAAATATGACTAATTACTGAACCATTATGCTAATGTAAACATGAGAGAATCTGCATAATTAATATGGGTTTTCAAAGAGAGAAAGAAGAGGGGGGAGGGGTATTACCTAAATCTAATTCCTCGGCTCCAATTCCTGGAGAAGTCTTAAAGCTTCTCAGCTAATTTTTTCAGTTACTATTCCTTGAATGCATCCAATGAGAGTGAACAATCCAAACACAAAGCCAAAAATGCTGAGAGTCCGAAGAATGACCCACTTAGCCGTCCACGCTTGAGTACTGGACTTACTCAAGTATATTTCCACTGGAAAATATATGGTTAATGGCCAAAAGATTATGCTACCCAAAACTCCCAGAATCTGATTGAAGTAGGGAAAGATTATTGCAATCACAGTGGTTGATGCAACATAAGCCGTTCGGAAAGACAGGCTGAGAAAATTTATTTCAAAAGCTGGCAGCAATGCATGTTTCAAGATATAAGTGTTATTCACAAATTCACTGTTTGGGAATTTAAAACGGAACCAATTCTCAACAGTGGCAAAAAGTGGCTGGCTATACACCTGCACCAAAATAAGGTAGGTGACTAAGTTAAATGAACATGCATTCTATGATAGTAGATAACAGTGGACAGCAGATACATTGCCATTTGGGCAGAACTGGCAAAACGTGTAGGATATGATGATTTCATAACACGCTACTCTAAGACAAGTGATGGAGAATATAGGATGATAAGCAAATATCTCATCTAAAAGCTCAAGCTATTAAGGGTCACGTTAATGATTTTATATTGAATTTTTCTAACACATCCCCTCATACAAAAACATATTGAGCTTGAAGGGTAAATAATGCACAAGTTCACCAACCTGTACTAAGAAATTCCACAATTAAATCAAACATAAGAATCGAAGAGATATAAAATGGTAGCACTATAATAAATTTTGACGGTGGTATACCTGATATGCACCAACCAGGTGAACCACTATACAAGCGTTAGCAAAGTTTACAAGCCAATAAAACTTGGAGGATCCAAACCCTGTTAAAATATTTCCTGGTGTATCATTACCAAAGGCAGCGTATCCAGCACATCCACAACCAAAGTAGAAGAACGTTGTGACTGTGACTGATATTATTGAGGCCTTCTTCATGGTTTGGTTTTCTGGTGGAGGCGACTTCAAAGTATCCTTCAAGAATTGAGGTAAGTTATATCAGCCTCCTGTATAATTATCAAATTTTCCCCCCATGGGCAGTGGCAAAGTTGCATTCTGGCTATTTGAGATCACAGGGTAGATACCTGTATTTCCATAAGAATTGTCGAGAATGGATAGGAGAATGATATGTCACCAAGCGCTTGAGCAACCAGCCATAACTTTTCAGTTCCAGTGGAGGTAGTGATTCCTTCAATGCTACCCTCAGCATGTCCTTTTTCTGAGCAAATGATTATCAGAAAATTATATAAACGTTTCGGGTCACAACTAATAATTGGTCCAATATATATTTTCAAGCAGCTGTCCATCACAAGCCAGCCATGCTGAGACTAAGGAAAGACTCCGATAATCAGGTATTGATGCATACCTACGGCTTGCAATATGGAAAGCCCCATTCCAATGAAAGAATAAGTAAAGGACATAATTGCAGCAACAACTGACAGCCATTTGATGTCATGGAAGTTGGGTATCTGTGAGAGAACAATTTGGACAACCCCAAAAAGCAGCATATAATATACATCTGTGAATTCACATGCTGCTTCACCCCCTTTATTGTGGTAACAAATTGATTTTTGGATTGAACTGCAGCCACAAATCAAATAGCAGTTCAAATAAATATTAGCAACATTGGTTTAATGAGATTCTTGGGAAAGACTCATGTTTTCCTAGTGGAATACAAGTGAAAAAGTCTTGTTTTGCAACTGGTAGCATCCATAGATAAATGGAGGGAAAGAATACAAGTGTCAATGACACACCTTAAGCTGATAGCTGTTGTAATGATGAAGGCAATTCCAAAACCATATAAGCTTATATTCACAAGAAGGCCACAGAGACGTCCATTCCTCACTCCTGTAACCACTCAATGAAGATCTCACATAAGTCATAAGCAACCTTGCCTATACAAACATATTATTATGCCGTTCCAAATGTGGTACCATATTTGACTAAAAAAATGATAAAAAAAAAATCACTAGATGAAATATTGCCAAATGATAAACACACTTTAACATGGTATTAAGCTTAATGCAATGACAGTTCCCTAATTAAACATAAAACTCTTTCCTTTAATTTCATAATATTATTCTATGCAAATGAAAATTTAGATTGAGATAGTCCAATTCTTTTTCTTTCTGTTCGTTCCTGTTCACTCATTTCATCCCCCACCACTCCTCTCTCTCTCTCTCTCTCTTCATTCCCAAGTTGAGTTTTTCAATGTTTGTTTAATAAGATCCGAAGCCCTGAATGGCTGAATCTAAATCTAGAACTTCGATTATTAAAAAAATAAGTTCCTCACATTCAGCAACAAAAAACAATAACAAATAGGATTCAAGTGGATAATATATTTTGCATTATCTTGTAAGATCACAAATCACTTGAACAAAATTGAGAAACAAATATATACAATAAATATAATAATAAAGAATAAATAAAAGAAACCGTTTTTCAGCAAACCAACAAATACAGATTTTTTTTTTCCCAAAACAGATAGCTTGCAGGTATGTACATCTTGAAAAAACGTATATAAACAGGGTAAAAGGTTTTTCAGCAAACCAACAAATACAGTTTTTTTTTTTTTTTTTTTTTATTACCAAAACAGATAGTTGCAGGTATGTACATCTTGAAAAAACGTATATAATTTATTGCAAATTAATAATTAATTTATAAATATGACCCTAAATTATAACATTTTTTGGTGGAAATCTAGGCGTTTGTGTAATTTTAATATGAGTTTTATTAACCTCATTTTAAGAGGTAGTAAAATATATAAAAATTTATGGGCTCCAACATAAAAAATATCCTATAAAGGGTAAAAGGATTGGAGATAAGTTATATGGGGTGAATCTAAAACTAAAACTATGTCATTTTTTGGTGGAAATCAAGGTGTTTGTGTAATTTTAATACATTACAGAGTTATATTAATCTTTATCATTATAATTTTATAAGCAAAACGACGTGGTTTTGGCTCGGAAATAATTTTATCTCTAGTATAAATACTTTTCTCATAAACAAAATGGTAATGGAAAAGCAAAGGAATTGAAATGAAAAAAAGGGGGGGAGGTACCTAAATGCAAATTGGTAACATCAAGGTAGGAGGAACTGGTGTGAGTTCCAAATTGTGGATCGGGAAAACGATAGGTGTCTGAAAGAAGAAAAGAAGAGAAGAGAGTGGTGGAAGCAATGAGAAGGATGGAGAGTGGACCAGCAAGCCACCCAAGCTGTGCAATGCTCCATGGCAGTGAAAGCACTCCCGATCCTATCACCCCCGTCACTATGTGTGCTACTGCTGTCCATACCGTCCCTTTTGTACAAACAATATTCATCTCATCACATCACATCACATATGTTAAACATGATCAACAAACAAAGTAAGATGATTCATTTTTAAGAAAAACAAAACACAAAATTAATACACTTAAGTTAAGATGATAGCACAAACCTGTTCTTTTGACAGAATGAGATTGGGTGAGTAACAGTGGGGTGTCGTCACTTGTCGCAGCTGCCACTCCCATGATTCAAACACAATGGAAATTATTAGGCACAAGAGTTTTCTTAAATTAAAACCATAAATTTTCTTCAGTACATTGAGAAAGGAGAAAAATAGTGACACCCAACAAAGAAAAGTTTAAACGGGGGACATAAGACAATGTTGGGGTTAATGGATGGAATACACGAGTTAAATGTGGACGAAGGATACTAGACAACAAAAAATGATTATCCAACCTAACGAATGATTTCTATAATTTTAATACGCGATTAATGTCTTACGAGATAATTTTATATCTTACACAAAAAACAAAAGGTCTTATTTTTTTTCGCTTTTTTCTTTTCACATAAATTCTACATATTTTTATATTTAAGTGAGATAAAATTATGTTTTACAAGATAATTTTATCACTTGTACAAATCAAAATTATATTTTTTGTTCCTGACATAAATTCTACATACTTTTTTATATTTACGGGATATATTTTTTATAATATAAGATATATTAATCCCTTTAATAAGTAATAAAATAATAACCTGAGGTGCATAATAAGAAGGGGAATACTTTTCTCCTTTAATACCCAGAGAAGAATTGTCTCGTGAGACAAAAAAGTTCAGCAAGTTAAAAAAAATAAAAATAAAATAAAAACTCGGCACGGAAGTCGATGTATGTGTTATAATTTTATTTTATTTTTACAATTAGGTAGTATTTCATTAGTCCTTAAATTTTTGTGATATCCAATTTTTTTTATCTTAGTACTTACTAGAAAAAAATAAAGAATAATAATTTTATTTATGACAAATGTTATTTATACATGAATTCCTAAAGAATTTCACAAATATTACCATACTGTCAAGAACAGATTAAAAAAATGCAAATAAGTGTGAAATAAAATAAAATAATATTAAAAATTCATAAAATATAATTTATTTTTGAATTTTAAATAACTTTTTTTAATGACACGTGTTAGTGGCAGCAAAACAAACATAATTTGCAACACAGTGCAGCAAATTACTGTGGGATGAGTCTCATTTTTTTTTAACCATATTTTTACACTGTATAGCGAATTATTTGCAAACATAATTCACTGCACCTAATCAGAATTATGTCCCAGAAATTTCGGTCAACTGTGAGATAGAGTAAAATAAAAAAAAAGAAAAGGAGAACTTTTACTTGGAGATTACTTTAGCATGATAATAATGACATAGGATGTTGTAACAATTTAGTAGTATTATTATCAATCAATTTCAACGTTAGATCGATTATGTTGATCCAATGATTATATTTGTTTCTATTTTTATATGGTTATGATTTCCCATATAATTTAATACTTTATATTTATTTTCACCTTTGTATGATTATGATTTCTCATATTTAAATATAGGAAATCATAACTATACAAAGATGAAAATAAATATAAATGTAAATGCAACATAATCGATCTAACGGTGAAAAAAAATTAGTAATATTGATAATAAATTATTTGGTTGTTAAATATCCTTTCCTTAATAATTATTAAATAAATGCAAAACATTTCTGCAATTACTGCAGATAAGTTATTTGCATTTATTCCCAAAATGATATTATTTTGATATTGAAATCTTAAAAAATTATAAATATAAAGATTGTTATAATCTTGAAATAAATTAAAATCTTTTACAAAAAAATTAAAATTAAAATTATAAAAACACCATAATTTCTGTCCAAAACGTCGAACTTACTGCAAAAAAAGCAAACCCAATTATCAACCGCGCATTCCGCATAAAAAAAGGAAAATTAGTTGTACATATATAATTCCTTAAAACTGATCCAAATATGCACAAGACATAACTGAACGCTCTAATTAGTTGTACATATATACTACAGGAAAACCCGTAAGTTGGATCATGTAATATCCAACTGCGCTCTTTAGCGGTCCTGATTTTGTTTCCACATATCTCAAACTCAATTAAGCTGCTACACCTACACCCGTTTTGACTAAAATAGTGGAAATGAAAGCACATTTATGGCTCTTTCCACATTAAATATCTGCAGAGGCTTGGAGCCTTTTTAATTTTTATATGCATCAAATTCTGGAAATCAGTGCACCACGTTTTAGACAATAAATTCAGTGGTCTCAGTTCATTATTTATTCAATTATTAAGAAGAGAGAAGACCAGAGATATAAAAAACAAATTTTTATTCAAATATCACTCCCTAAATAAAATAACCACGTGGTGGGTGTGAAGTACCAAATTTTTGTTCCCCATATTTTAACCGTGGAATGGAGTTAACTTTACATCAACGACCAGCAATCACCCACCTGTAACCTGTCCTACACGTTATGGTTTTTTTTAATGGAAATGGTTTATTTTATTTCTCTTTCTGTTCATTTTTAAAAAACATGACTAGAATTTTTTGTTTGCTTTCTATTGTTTTTTTTTTTTTTTGGTAAACACTTTTTATTCTCTTTTATTCTAGTTGTTTTATTTTCTTTTCTAGCTTTGAATATTTTTTCTTTTAATTTATTTTTTAAAATTTAATATTCGTATAATACACGAATTCGTTCTGGTTAATCTAGTTATAATTCGTTGAGAAAGAAAAAAAATCTACTTTTTCCATGACACATTTAATAAATAAATATGTAATTCATTTGTTAATTATTTTTTACGAATGGGGATATCCAATCAATCCATTTAAAAGCATTTTATATTTAAAATTAATTTGACTTTTTATCTTTTACTTAGTGCCATTTCTTTAAATTTTACCCCTGTTTCTTTAATGTTGATTTCTAATTTTTCTCTCTCCAAATTTCATTATCTCTTAAAATTCCTCATTAAAAAATTCAAGCTGTCTAAAAACCACGAAAGGCAGAGCAAGTAACGTGGTCGCTTAATTCCTTTATGCATAAAGTAAATAAATAATCTTAATTCTCTAGTGATTTTAATTAAAACTATTATATTTTGTACTTAGAGAAACAAAAATTATGGTAAGGGAAAATAAGAGATTTTTTTAATATAAATATTAAATAAAATAATATTTTTAATTAAAATAACTGTCCTTTAAAAATGCAAACATTTTTCCCTTTTTATATTTTCCAGTTTATCTATCTTTTCTTTTTAATCATTTAATATTTTCATGATCTTTCTTAACGCCATAGCATTCCCCATTGGAGGAATTTAACTCCCAAAATATGTGAAAATATAGCATTCTCAAAAATATATATAGCATTCTCAAAAATATATATAGCATTCTCAAGTTCAACGGCTTTACCAACTTTCATAGGATATTATTGGTCGCGTCCTTTCTTTGATAATTTCCAACTACTACACCCATGTATTCAATCAATGATACTTAAGAATAAAAGACACGGTACACCAAACACCCATGAAAATGAGATGCCCTTTTAATATGATCCTCTTTATCAAGTAACTAGAGTGTTACCAAAGAAAGGAAAAGCAGCAAGAAGGGAAGAAAGTCTGAAAGAATACTTCATCATTTACAGTAAAACCAAAACTTGAAACTTTACAATGCAGAAGAAAAGCTATATATGGTATGTTAACATACTGTCAAAAGCAGAAGCGGGAAAGTAACAAATTCAGTTAGCTTAACAAACTAACTATAGTCAAGTTAATACTAACTATGATTAACTAATATAACTAATATGGTAACACCCCCCCCCCCCCCCCCCCCCCCCCCCCCCCCCCCCCCCCCTCAAGTTGGAAGGTGAATGTCAAGTAACCCCAACTTGCTGATGAGAGTATGAAATTGAGAGGGCTGTAAAGCTTTAGTAAAACTGTCTACAACTTGATGTTTTGTTGAGATAGGAAGTAGATGAAGAAGACCAGCCTGAATCTTTTCTCTAGTAAGATGACAATCTAATTCAATGTGTTTGCTTCTTTCATGAAAAGTGGGATTGTGAGCCAGATATATTGCTGCATGATTATCACAATATACCGACGCAGGCTGAGATGTAGAAATACCAAGATCATGTAGTATGTATTGAAGCCATTGAAGTTCACAAGTGAGGTGTGCAAGAGCCCTGTATTCAGCCTCCGAAGAAGATCTAGAGACGGTGGTCTGTTTCTTTGACTTCCAGGATATAAGAGATGATCCCAAAAATATACAAAAACCAGAAATGGATCTTCGTGTGTCAGGACAACATGCCCAATCAGAGTCGGCAAAGGCAGAAACACGAAGGTCATTTGTAGCTGGAAAAAATAAACCTTTTGATGGGGACCCTTTTATATAACGAAGAACATGACAAGCAGCTTTGTAATGAGTGTCCATTGGTGAGGAAACATACTGACTTAATTGTTGAACAACATGTGATATATCGGGACGAGTAGTGGTTAGATACAGAAGCCTTCCAATGATTCTGCGATAAGCAAGAACATCATAATGAGGTGTGCCTTGATGTTGTTGAAGTTTTTGAGCAGGATCTAAAGGAGTGGAAGTAGGCTTAGCTGCTAATATACCAGTATCAGATAATAATTCAAGAGCATATTTCCTTTGATTTATTATTAAACCACGTTTAGAACGGGCAATCTCCAGGCCAAGAAAAAACTTCAAAGGACCCAAATCCTTGATGCTGAACTGTTGATGAAGGGAAGACTTAACCATGGAAATTTCAGCTTGGTCATTTCCAGTTAATACAATGTCGTCTACATAGACTAACAAGGCAGTGAATGAGCTTCCCTTATTTTTGATGAAAAGTGAGTAGTCAACAAGAGATTGTGTGTATCCCAGACCAAGCAAAGCAGCTGTAAGCTTAGCATTCCATTGTCAGCTAGCTTGCTTTAAGCCATACAATGATTTTTGTAATTTACAAACTTGTGAAGAGGTAGATTGTAGACCTGGAGGAACTGCCATATAGACTTCTTCATTTAAGTCTCCATGTAGGAAAGCATTATTCACATCAAGTTGCTCAATGAACCAGTTTCGAGCAGATGCAATGGCAAGAAGGATTCTCACTGTTGTGATCTTAACAACAGGTGAAAATGTATCAAAATAATTCATCCCTTCCAATTGAGTGAAACCTTTAGCTACCAACCGAGCTTTGTATCGATCAATGGTTCCATCAGGTTTATGTTTGATTTTGTAAACCCATTTGCAATCAATGGGCTGTTTTCCAGCTGGCAAATCAACAAGAATTCATGTTTTGTTCTTTTGTAATGCCTGTAATTCAGCAAACATAGCTTGCTGCCAATTTGGATCAGAAATAGCTTGCTTGCATGTATGCGGTTCAGAATGGGATGAAATATTATGACAGAAGGAGGTATGAACAGGTGAACATTCATTGTAGGACAAAACTGAAGTTAAAGGATAAAGGATACCTGGGGATGAATTGATTGCAGCATTAACAGTAGGAAGATTGCAGTGAAAATCTTTGAGATATTGTGGAGGATTTCTTACTCGGGCTGATTTTCTTGGTGAGTTCTGTATGTTGGTATTGTTATTTGTGGAAGGATGTGGAATGATCATATCAGAAAAAATATTTAGATGTGGAGATGAATCTGGTTGTGTGGAACAAGGTATGTCATCATATATGGGTTGTCTTTGATCTGACAAAGTAGAAGATTGAGGTAGCTCTTGTTGATCTGTTTGTAAGAAAGGAAAAACAAATTCATAGAAAATGACATTCCTGGATACAAAAATATTATGAGTAGCAAGGTCATATAATAGGTATCCCTTAGTGCCATCTTTATAACCGATAAAGAGAGCTTTTCTGGCTCTAGGCTGAAACTTTGTACGGTTGGCAGAGGTGGTTGATGCATAACAAAGGCATCCAAAGACTTTGAGGTGAATTAACAAGGGTGGCTTATTGTGTAGTACTTCATATGGTGTTTTATTTTTGAGATTTGGAGTAGGTAACCTATTTATAATGTGAACTGCATGTGTTATGCAGTAAGTCCAGAAAGTAATGGGTATTTTTGATTGGAATAAAAGGGATCTGGCTACATTTAGGATGTGTTGGTGTTTTCTCTCAACAATACCATTTTGTTGTGGAGATTCAGTGCAAGATGTTTGATGTATTATGCCTTTTTCCTTGAAGAAATTGGTCATAAGAAATCCTGGTCCATTGTCACTTCGGATGATTTTTATGGTATTTTGAAATTGATTTTCAGTGAGTTTAACAAAATTTTGGATATGACCACGGGTTTCAGATTTATTTTTCATTAAAATGATCCAACAAAAACGAGAATAGTCATCAATTAAAGTAAGAAAATATCGATGACCAGAAAAAGAAGCTATGCTATAAGGACCCCAGATGTCTGCATGTATTAAATCAAAAATCTGAGAGGATACAGATGAACTAAGAGAAAATGGCAATTTTCTTTGTTTGGCAAAGTGACAAGTATCACATGGGACAACAACAGAATTCTTGATAAAAGGGAAAAGATTACAAACTGTCTGCATAACAGACTGAGAACAGTGACCAAGTCTAAAATGCCATATAGATTGGCTTGTGATGTTGTTCACATTATTGCAGTAACTGTTAGTTCCACATATTTCTTGATTGAGCACATACAATCCACCTACTTGTCTAGCTGAACCAATCATCCTCTGGTTGGTAGGCTGCAAAATATGGCAAACAGATTCATTAAAGGTGATAGAACACTTCAAATCGTGTAATAGCTTGGTAATTGATATGAGATTGACTTTAAATGATTCAACATAAAGAACATCATTTAAAGTAAGTAAACCAGATACATGGACAACTCCAGAATGAAAAGCTTGAATCTGTGAACCATCTGGTAAGTTTATGGAAACTGGTCTAATAGGCTTAATGGAAGTGAAAAGGCTAGAGTTGTGAGAAATGTGATCTGTGGCTCCAGTGTCCAATATCCATTGAATATTGGAATTACCTGTTTGAGGAAGGTTAGTGTTGATGATATTGGTGTGTACCGCATTTGAAGCATGATGGGAATTTACATTGACATTGGAGTTGGTCTTGGTTTGTTGCAACATATCCAGGAGACTGTCATATTGCTCCTTAGAGAAGGTATAATTCTGATCATGAAATTGTTGATTTTGTTCTTCAAAGAATTCATCAAGGTTCTCATCTTTATCTTCTTGAGTGACAGCATTTGCTTTGTGGAAAGAATTCTGATTGTAACCAGGTGGATATCCATGTTTCTTGTAACATGTATCAATAGTATGATTAGTTCTGCCACAATGAGTGCAGATTTTAGAAACAAAATTACCTCGTCCTCTTCCAGAAAAACCACGACCTCTCCCAATAAAAGCACGACCTCTTGTAAATTGCTGGGTTCCTCGTGCATATGGGTGAGTGGTTATATTCAATACAGTTTTAGCTTCATTTTCAACTGGATTATCAGCATTATCTGTGTTCAACTGACGTTCTTGCTGAATAATCAATGAGAAGACTTGATTCATACCTGGTAAAGGCTGCATCAGCATAATTTGAGATCTTGCTTGGGCATATCTTTCATTGAGACCCCTTAAGAAGCGAATTATGTGATCTCTTTCCTTAGTTGCTTGTATTTGAACTAATGCTCCACAAGAACAAGTAAGAGAAGGTTCAAGACTGTCAAGCTCATCCCACAAGATTTTTAGCTGAGTGAAGTATTCTGAAACTGATCTTGTTCCTTGTTGTAACCGAAATATATCTTCTTGAAGATCTGCTATACGAAAGGTATCTGATTGAGAAAATCTCTCTTGGAGATCTTTCCATACCTGTGAAGCTTGTTCCATACAGAGGACAGATTGAGCTATTGTCTCTGTAACTGAATGACTGATCCAAGAAAGAACCATCATATTGCATCTTTCCCAAGCATAATGCAAAGGATCGGTCTGAGCTGGAATCGAAATGCTCCCATCTACAAAACCAAGTTTGTTCTTGGATCGAAGTGCCCTTGTCATCGTTCGAAGCCAAGAATGGTAATTTTTACCATTAAGAAGGGTGGGAACAAGAATCAAAGAAGGATTCTCATTGGAATGTAGAAAGAAAGGGCTCATTTGGTTATCTGGTGCTAGTGTCGAACTCTGGTTCGCCATTATAGCTAACAGAGAAGATGGACGAAGAGAAAGAATTGATCAGCGAATACCAGAGCTCAAAAGTGCTCTGATACCATGTTACCAAAGAAAGGAAAGGGAAGGGAAGAAAGTCTGAAAGAATACTTCATCATTTACAGTAAAACCAAAACTTGAAACTTTACAATGCAGAAGAAAAGCTATATATGGTATGTTAACATACTGTCAAAAGCAGAAGCGGGAAAGTAACAAATTCAGTTAGCTTAACAGACTAACTATAGTCAAGTTAATACTAACTATGATTAACTAATATAACTAATATGGTAACATAGAGAGCTGGGAAAAATAAATGCTTGATTAGATTTCTTTCCTCTGATAATGACTCTCAAGACAAACAAAACCATGCAAGAATCCATCAACAGGCAAAACTCTTAGTAAACAAAGTTTTTGGACAAAATGTTCCAAGTCAGCAATGTTACATCCATGAAAGTAGATTTCCTGTTCTAACTACATACCCAATAACGCCCTCAGGAATAGATCCATTTTAAGTCATCAAAGAGCATTTATCATTCTCTTCATCTCAGCAGACCTCCTGGGATCTGGTTCTTCAATTGCTCTCTCAGTAAGTACATGCTTGATGCGGCACATCGACCTTCTCACCTGATTTCACATAAATAAATCGACAAAAAATTATTTATAAACATGTATGGTTTTCTTTCCCCTTCCCCATCAGAGTTTAATATTCAACATTCAATTTCTCTCTAAACGGTTCTCTACTACCAAGCATTGTTCAGAAAAAAGAAGATCGAAGCACTACCAGTGTTGTTCTATACCAAACATCCAGATAACTAAGGGTAACCAGAGCACATACATGTAAATCAGAACAAGTGCAAAGAAGTGAAGTAATACCTTGGGGATACGCTCTGGGTTAGGAAAACGCAGGTTCTGTGCATTAAGCATCTGACGTTGAGTCATCAACATGTTTTTCTCCTTTAACAATACATACCACAACTTATGAAGGTCATCCCAAGATTTTAGACGCAATTCCGGGGCCTTCCAACTCCTACCTAACAAAGGTCAAATAAAGAAACAAAGCCATTACTAGAACAAAAGTGGCATGACTTTCAAAGCTCAATGGAGAAAATCTGATTTTTTTGTTGTGCTGAACAAATGTGTCTATAATGAAAATAAGTGAAAATTTTCATCCAAATCCAAATAAAAATAAGAGGTACAGAATGCATACCATAGACAACAGGTTTGTCATCATCAGGGCTCCTGTCTGCCTCAAAGAACTCCTGAAGGGGGTTTTGACCTTCCTTGACACCACCAGCAGCTGCAGTGGCATAAGCTTTTGATCTGGCAGCAGCAGCAAAGAGTGTTCGTCCAAATGTTCTTGACAAAAACATGGTTGTGATACCGATCAGACTGATCTACAAAGTAAGTAAGAAAGCAGAAAACAAGCTGATTCCCACGCAACCAACGTTGTCAAAATCAAATAAAATATTTTCATATATCACGGTGGATTTTGCGAGTGATGTATCATTGAGATTGAGTATGATCAAGTAGCAACTGAAAAATCACATTGTTTTGGAGGTGGTGCTGGTGAGTGGGAAGAAAAGAAAAAGGAAAAAAGTGCAACTCTCAAACTGAAAACCCTAATAGCAGAGGCCACTTCCCCTGTTCTTTGCACCCACACATGTAGGAATTGGGTTGGGTTTACAGTCATAGAGTATGGGCCAGTCCAAACTACTCAACCCTAGCCCATATGAGTCAGGACCAAAAAGCCAACAAGCAAAAAGCCCAAAAGCCCATGTAGGTTAGGGCCAGCCCACTAAATTACAAAAAAAAAAAAAAGAAGTAAAAATTAGTGAAGCATGGGCACTCTTAACTGAGAGGCAGCCAGCAAGCAAAATGAAAAGCAAGAGGTACACTCTTTACTAACATATTTTTGTTGATAAATTACAATCACACGTCATCTCATGTCTTTCTACTATACCTAAAAATACATGTAAATGATTATCATGTTTAAGTATGATGCTATCTGCATAGCTTTGCAGATTTATCACAGGAAACAAAAGCTCTAAGATACGACCAAGGCTAAGATTATAATTAGGTAAAAGAACAAGCAAACAGATGCGAATAGATTAGTTTGGGGCATGTCCAGCATTTTACTTTTACATGATGTGTTTGGAATATATTAATATTATACATACATAAGTTTTGATAATTTTGTCAACCAAAAATGTAGATTAGGCCCTCCTTATGAAATTATCTTTCAACTAGATGAGGCTGTTTTGGTTTCTTTCTAAAGAAATATCAAGTAGGGTACATCCGCTCTATTTGGGGTATTTAATTTTTTCTAATTGATGTTAAAAGAAATTGTTTCTTTCTTTAATTTATAGAACAGAATTCTATGTAAATATATATTCCCAAAAAATTGAACCCATTCCCAGGAATTAGTGCACAGACTTGACTTCTAAAGTTTTAACGAAAAGGCTTTATAATGCAATAACCACCCCCACTGCTAATCTCATTGGTCTACCCAGTTATCATCCCTTACCACTACCATGACGAGACGGAAGTCAGAAGCTTGAGAACCTAGCGGGTTCAGATAGCCAGGCTGATTGAAGTGGACAATATGCTGAACCAACCATGGATTAAGGCAGCACAGCTGATTTTATTACTTCTTAAATTTTGTTTCTGCTCAGTACATGCTCTTGGCCAACCTCTAACTTCATAGTTTGGATTTAAAAATACATCAGAATATATATAGTGGTTATCAATCAGCCTAATGTTGTTATCCAATTTCATAAAATTCTGGCAGTGAAAATATCACAAACAGATTGCACTGACAGTAGTTTATTCTCATCACAAATTCCCACACCAAGCTGCAAGTGAGCAGCAAGGCTCTTGTAACATGATTCTTACACCCATCAAAGAAAGTACTACATATCTCTAAGCAGCAATATATATGTCAACAAGCGCCCAAGACATTCATCCAGCAGCACTCAGTCACCTGATTCTAACCATATCATAACCAGGCACTAACTAGGTTCTCTCTTTCCTATACTAAAATAAAAAACAAAGTACAATTTGGATGACACACCATTGACCACTGCAGTAAAACTAAGGGCTTTTGAGTTTTGATCGATATATAAACAGGAGCCTACACTTTTTGCTAACTTTGGTACATGATATAATCTTACTAAATTCAAGGAGAAAAAATTTCACACATAATTAGGCCTAGAAGGAAATAGACTGGTAAAATATTAAGTGTATCTAACTGATTTATTTAGAAATTGATACCTCTAAATTTGCTGAGAGGCCCATGACAGCAGGTCAGATTTTTTTTCTTTTAGTTGAAAAAGAAGAGGCGTAAAGGTCAAAACTAAAAATCCTAGAAAAGGAAAGTTTTCTGTGAAACAATAATAACAAGGGTATTAGTTTTCTTATGCAACAGGTGACAACTCTTATCTTATGCTGAGACAAAATAAAGTGGGCCATCATTTTTTTGAAAAGTTAGGGTTCAAATTTCGTTTCTCTGTTGATAATAACAAACTTTCAACAGTTTCTCTGTTGATCTTAAAAAGTGAAAACTGAACCACATAATACAAAACTGACGGAAATTGGACAAGAAATAAGATGCTTTTGACTTATAAATTATGCTGAAGTTTGCTTAAAACAAAAACTATGATCTCTACAGAAATTGAAGGGTTACCAAAAGTAAAAGAGAAAAAAAACAGCACAACAATCTACAATCTGAAACTCTACTACAGGAATTTTGAGTGCAGGAGAACATAAAACAACGTAGCATTGTAGCCCATATGGCTATATAGGATTATAGTAATAACCTTTCCAGAAAACTGGCAATGCAATGCACCATACTAAATTGTCCAGTATACCAAGAATTAATTACGCAAAATATCCCAAATAGATTTTCCTCTAGAAGGTGAGGAAAAACATGTTAAACCAGAAGATAAGGCTCAGTTTGTCTACTATACAGTAATTACACAAACTAGTCGTGATTAAACATTACAGATATCCATTTAGCAAGAAGAGAAAAAGTAGTAAGAAGTAGCGGACAACACATAGAAGAGTTAAATTACTACATGAAGCAAACTCCCCCAACTAGTAAAGCCTGGTTCAGCTACTCTAGCATGATTCAAAAGCATAAGGTAATGAATTTATATATATCCGTGCACACCATTGAAGCAAGCAGACCAACAATTCATGAATAATTGCACATGGACAAGACAACATGAGGACAAGCAATAATGATTGTCCCATTTAATCTTCCCCTAAAGAAAAAAAAAATGCACTAATAGGAACATGTTTGATCTAAACACCAGAAATCAGGTTTGGCAAATGTTTATATCACCAAAATTTCTTTCTCTTTTCCAAACTCCATGCCTCTAAGAACCCCAAATAAGAGAGAGAGTGATCCTTAAACCCTTTTCATCAATTGAAACTCCAACCCAATCTCTGGCACCCAGCAACCCCATTCTCGCTATGGTATTTTTAACACAAAGAGATAACCAAACTGCACCGTCTCTTCAATCAACACAGAGATTGAAAGAGATCCCAAAGAAACCTTACCAGAGTTAATAGACAAACATTTCAATTACCAGAGTTAAACATTTCAAACATTTCAATTACCAGAGAAATAATTATCACGGAGACGGAGAGAGAGAGAGAGAGACAAACCCTTGAAGAGAAAGCGGGATGTAAGTCACAGTGAGTTGGCTAAAACTGACACAGAAGAAGATAACCGCTATGGTAAATAACAATACGCAGCGTCGGAGAAGGAGGTTCTGCAACTGCACTCCTGCGGCTGCTGAAGCTACCCAACTAGAATCATTCCTTGTCTTTTTCTTTTTCTTTTTTTAAAAAATAAAAATACCTTTTAACCCGACCCATCAACCATAAGTTGAACCCAACTAAAGAAAATGGATTGAAATGTAAAGCCCAAGCACGTATATAATAAATTGTAAATCAATTAAATTTTATTTTCTTAATTTTTTTATTAATGGTAAAAAATTTCCTGCATACACATTGAGTTTCGAGCCTATTCATTTTTGTTATTTTAAAAAATAAAATAAAATTTTGAATCCCATAAAATATCATTTATTTATTCTTTTTTATGAATGGTTAATGGGAAATGTATATATAATGTAAGAGGATAGGTAAAAAATTTCCTGCACACATATTGAGTTTCGAGCCTATTCATTTTTGTTATTTTTTTTTTTTGTAAATAAAATTGTGAATCCCATAAAATATCTATCTCTCCCATGATTAATATATCTCTTATTTTTCTAAGGAAAGTAATCCGCTTATTTTTGTAAGTGTGATATTCAAATAGTTGATGATATGAAAAGGTTGCATTCAACTGAAAAGGCGTACCAATTTACCAATGAGTACAAATAGAGTAGGAGAATACGGTGATATATTTTATTTATTTGTTTATTTATTGCATAGGAAGGACATTAGATTATCATTACTTAATAATGGAAGGAGATAGAAGAAGAGTGGAGGGAGGATCAATAACTAATCAATCGTTACATTTCCTTAACCAATCATCTCATCATGAGTCAAAACAATTTCATAGCCTGAAGCCAATGTATATTTGTTGGATGAGTGGTAATACGTGTCTTTGGCACCAATATTTCTTCTTCTGCTTTCTAGATAGTAGATTGCATACATTACACAAAGTATTCATCAATGTTGACAATATGTTCTTTGTTATTTGATTTTGCAAGCTACTTTAGAAAATAAAACACACACACAATAAATGTGTAGACTTATTTTATACTATGTCAACGTAAAGAACAAAGTTTTGATGTGACCCTGCACAAATTTTTAGCTAAATCTAATAATCCAGATACATCACAAGTTTTTGTATGTGTATAGACTTGTTTATGTAGCATTTCATTTTCTTTTAAGGGAGTTCTTCACCAAACAGAACTATTCTATGTGCAATACCACCTTCAGTTTCAGACATCCCCACATAATTGCTTACTCTCCCATATAAATAGAATTAAATTGGAAACTGAATTACATGAATGATAAGGCTACCAAACAACAAACTCCAAACAAATTAAGCACCATCAAGGGGACTGGCATACACCTTTCAGCTTAGTTTCTCGCTTATGATTCCTTCAAGTGATCCAGCCAGACTCACTATTGTCACCAGAAAGCAAACAAAGCTAAACGTCCTAAGAACAATCCATTTTGTAGACCAAGCTTCAATTTTCTTCTGCACAAAGTACATCTCTACAGGGAAATATATAGCCAGTGGCCAAAAGCTTAAGGCTCCTAACACTCCTAGAACATCATTGAAGTAAGGAAAAAGGATTGCAAGTCCAGTCGTGGAAATCACATAGGCTGTTCTAAAGCATATCCTGAACATGTTTAGCCGAAAAGTAGGTAATAGAGGCAGTTTCAATTGGTAGAAATTATTAACAAAACCACTGTTGGGGTATTTTCTTGAACACCATCTATCAACAGCACTGTATGTTGGCTGACTGTAAATCTGATGAAAAAAGATTGAATAGAAGAATCACAAACTATGATTTGTCAGGTATCATAAAATGTGAAATTTGATTAGCAGCACTAGTACCTGATATCCTCCAATCAAATGAACAGCGATGCAAGCATTAGCAAAGTCAATGAGCCAGTAAGGTTCGTAAAATCCAAACCCTGTCAAGAGGTTTCCTGGTGTTTGATTTCCAAAAGCTGCATATCCAAAGCATGCACAGCATAGGTAGAAAAATGTTGTAATGAAGACAGCAATCATGGAGGCCTTTTTCATGGTCTTGTTTTCTGATGGAGGTGACTCTAGAGTGTCCTTCACTCAAAATAAATAAATAAATTCAATACATTGCTTCAGCTTTAGATTGTGTCTCATTTCTCTTGCACATTCCTATTCCCACCCAATTTGAATATAAAAACGTACCTGTATCTCAAGGAGGATAACCGTGTATGGATAGGCAAAAGCAATATCACCAAGTGCTTGGAAGACTAACCATAACTTGTCAGCGATATTTGAAGCCGGTACTCCGGTTACACTTCCCATAATTCTCCCATTTTCTGCAAGTGCAACCATAAGTCTTATGATCCATTGTTTTCCTTCAGCTCTCTAATTCTAAGTAAATATCACAATATAGTTTGTTTCTTCATATAAATTCAGAATTCCATAGTTTTTGGCATTTAATATTTTAGAAATGGAGCAGCTTAATATGGATTTTGGCACAAAAGTACTTTTCTTGCTTCATCTTATTGCTTGAATGATCAAAAGGATTGAATTGACAAGTAAATAAAAGCTTAGATTAATTAATGAAAATGAACCTTACCTACTACTGTTTTAATGCCAAGTCCTAGTCCAATAAATGAGTATGTAAAGGACATTATGGCCGCAACAACAGAAACCCATGCCATGTTGTGGAAATCTGGTATGAATGACATTACCACCTGAACAACTCCAAACATTATCATATACTCGGTATCCCCATATTCACAAGCAGCCTGATGCCCTTCCTTGTGATAACAATTTGATTTCAGAATCGCTCTATATTTGTAGAAAGACAATATATTATTAGAACAAGAACAAAAATATCAGCAAGGGAGTCTCTCTAATATAACATGAAAATGAAAAGCAACAGATGCAAGTATCGAATTACAACACAAAATCAATTGCATAGAAATGATGGTCATATCATTTTATGAGGTATTTAACAGGAGAAGTACCTCAAATAGGTTGCTGTGGTAATTACATAAGCGATACTAGTCCCATACAAGACCAAATATTGAAGAAAACCAGCCAACCATGTCCTTTTATTGCCTAAGTTAACACTAAAAGCAATTAGATGGTATAATTATTATGGCAGTTTACTGGAACTATATCCTAAATTTGAGGCTAGAATGATTGTACAAGAGCAAGGGAATGAGTTAATGTGGTACTACCAAGATAAATTCTAACAGCATCCATGTAACAGTTGTTTCTTTTCCCAGTTACAGGATCTAGAGTCCTGTAACAAATCGGAAAGGAGGAATGAAGAAATATAGGTGACAATTGCACAAAAAATCAAGAATACTGGTCCTGCAATCCATCCTAATTGTGAAGTACTCCATGCCAGAGACAAAACACCAGCACCAATAATAGCGGTAATGATATGAGCCACGGCACTCATTAAAGTTCCTGGTAGAATTGATGGAAGGACTAAAATTCAGGATTCAAATTCAAGTATATGTAAATGGAATGGTTATGGTCCTATAGAATTTTACCAGTTCTCTTGGCATGCCCATCATCATCATAAGCGCTAATTCCACTTCTAGCTATTTGGAGTGAGTTTTGCACAGCCATTTTTATCCAAGCATCCAGTTCAATGGAAGCCCATGGAGATTACTGTGATTGAATCCCATTAAAATGTTAAGAATTAAGTATGAGTGATAATTAATTAAGTCCTAAATTCGATAGCAATGGATTAAATACCGATCGTATAAGTGGAATGACCTATAAATCGAGTATCTTAATATTTTGGGTTAAGACACGGTGTTCAGAATATTTATTTTAGTTTTGTATTTCCTACCTAAGGTGGCTTAATATTTAAAGATAGTGATTTGTATCCCTACAATGGCTAAGAATGTCCTAAGTAACTATCATATAAGTGGAAAAATCCCAAAGTTCAATGGCTTAAAGTTTTATGTTAAGATATTATATCAAGTTCACTTATTATATTTGGGTTTTGTACATAGTTCAAGATAGTGGCCTCCCCTGTCACACGAAAGTCCAGAGCTAACTACATTGAAACAAACTATGCAGCACCTACTTGAATATGTATGATGGGTACCTACGTTGTTTTCGTGTACATGTGACATGCCCATGAAATTCAGAAAGGAGACATCATTTTATATGAAGTTTTAAAATTTGATGAAGTGGCTCCTTCTTTGACGTCTAGGACAAATCTAAACTCATTTGGTAAACGTTTGCATGTGTATTGTCTTGTGTCATAGGTACATGAGCCACTCCAAAATGAAAGCGGGACTCTTAAAACTTAAGGAAGCCATATCCTAGATAACCAAAATGTGCAAAACAGTAGAAGTTTTAAAACAGAAAACATTACCAGCTACTTGATAGAGGATAAGATTAGGAAAATGTCTCTGTACTTAACCCAACGCTCATGCTCTTGATTTCAATATAATTACAGGCCAGAAGGAGAAGGTTCACAAGGATGCAAAAATGACATTTAAACTATGAAGCTGTATAGGATGTGAATGTGATTATAATTTATAAGCTGTCTATTAGCCTTCTATCAAAAGACTATGAAGTTGTGATTAGGCCTTTCAAATAATGGGGCTGTCATGTTCTACATGCTATATTCTCTCTACAATGTTGCACCGACATAGATACAGGATATGGAATACTAGGCGACACGACAAACGTCAATTCTAAAAAATGTAATATTTCGACACGTTAGGACATGTTTTGATATTAAATAATATTTTAAATTTATATAGTGTCTATTATATTTAATATTCAATAATTTAATTAAAAAAATATATACTTATAATACTCATCAATTTTACAAATAAACATAAGATATTTCAAATATTTATACTAAGTTCAATAAAATGATAATCGTAATCCAACGAATCTAATAGTTGGAACTAAAATCGCAAAGTAATGCAACCTTTGAACAAGTGTGGTGCATCATAGCTCTAATAGTGGAAATGATTTAGTATCTAATAGAGAACCAGAGACTTACGTCTTAGGATTAACTTAATAAAAAGTAGTCTGTTAGTTCCTTTTTTTTTTATTGGTTATAGATTTTTGTTATTAATTTGCAGATTTTGTGTTATGCCTCTCTTATAAGAGAAGGAGTCAGTATTATTTGCTGTCCATCGATACAGAATTATTTTCAAGTGGTAGTCTTCATCAAAGAAGGTGATGAGAAATATGATTGCTTTCTCCTTTGAATTGAAAGCACTCCAAACGTGAAAGACCAGAAAGTTTGAGGCCCCTATTTTCCAACCCCTCCTTATCATAGCTAGGACCACTTCTAGTTTTTTTTTCTTCAAGCAATGTATAAAAAAATTTGGATTCCAATCATGGACGTAAAATGAACGTAACTGCAATATGGTCCAACCCTTCCGGATCATGCGTAAGGCCTACTGCGTCTCATTTCATGCAACCTATAATTTTGGATTCCATTGAAGAATATGCAGAATCATTGACGTGAAAGTATAATCTTTGTTCAGTTGAGTGATTTCTTGTCCTGACTTTAACCTCTGATTGATTGGAATATCATTTGGTTCTTCGTTATCGATAAGGAAGGATCGTGCTAATTTTATGGGACTTTGTGGTCTTCTCAAGCTGATTTCAGACAATAGAAATTAAGACACAGTAATAACTGTTTTACTAAGTAATCTAATGAACTGATCCCAAAGTTGGTTGAGAGAATCATTTTTCTCGGGAGTATTCATTGGGCAGAAGACGAAGATGCTATATGGAGAACTTTCAGTAACATAAAACGAGCAACTAATGTGTACAATCATCAAAGTGTATGTGGATTTTTGCACAGAAAAGTTTTGAAGTGGCATTGCATAGATACAAAGATAAATGTAATGGTGGAGGAAGAGGTGTGAGTTCTTGTATATTTAAAATGATGTCCAGATACCAACAACCATTGATAAGGAGCTTTTTCCCCTTAATTAAAAATCTCGAGTTGAAGTCTTGGAAATGGGAAAAAATTATCTTGGAAGAGCGTGCCCCTTATAAACACTGCTCAAATCGAACTAATCCGGTAATTGATGAATTGGTGGATATATCTAACAAAAAAAAAATGCTTTCCAAATATAAGTACTATCCTTGATTTCAATCAAAGAGGAATATGCTTGCTAACTACATTCCAAATATGAGGTTGCCTCTAAGACTGGGACCATCCTAGTGATCATCTGGTTAACGTATGTATAGCATTTTATGCCAAAATGTGATTGAATCAGAATTTCTCCAAAACTATGGCCTATGTAGTTTCAATAGGAAATTTCTGTTCAAGCCTGTAGTTTCAAAAGCTGTATTCTGATATTTCCAAAATAAAAAAAATAAAAAAAATAAAAAATAAAACTGTATTCTGCTTCTAATAAATTGTTGATTTTAACTCAACAGGAATAATTTTCCTTTTGGTAGCACTCAGAAACTTCTCTACTTTCCTACATGCATTAAGATTATACCATTGGACCCACTTGAATTTGTTCTATACGGTCATAAGGCCCAGTTAGGTTACGAAAACTAAACTAAAAGTGAATTTGCAAACAAGAACCATTGGGCCGTATCAAGTTACTACCATAATACCCAACGATAGCTAGCCCAGCCCGTTAACGGGAGACTTGCCAAAGGATCTTAGGCTCTGTTTGAATGTTGTTTCCAAAAATAATTTTTTAGTTTTCAGAAAAAAAAATTAAAAAATTCATTTAGTATAGCCTGTTTTGTAAAAAATATTTTGAAAATTCTAACTGTTTTTTTGTTTTTAGAATCACATTTAGAGAACATGTCTGAGTTATTTTTGTTTTCTATTTTGGTTTTTAATTTTCAAAAAGAAAAAAAATATAGAAAACAACTATTTTCATAACTAGTTTACAAAACAGTTTTAAGAACAAAAAAAACCAGAACACAAGACCCTTAGTTTTTCTCAAAACAAGAGATGTTTACTTAAAAGATCATTGTATTCTCAACTTTGATTTCTTTATCGTTATTTTATTTTTGTTTTTTTGGTAAAGTATGTTATTTCTCTATGAGCAAGTATGTCGTATAATATAGGGGTTTTTTTTTTTTGGGTAAAATATAGGGTATTTTTAAATACAGATAAAATGTACAAAAATATAAATTTAAAATATTTTTAAGAGGATATGAATTAGTTTAATAACCACTCCCCATTAAATCCAACTATCGAGTGTGGGCGGAAGAAATCCTTGCATGCAAACTTACCCATTGTAAAGAGATTATTTCCTAGATTCGAACCCTTCTAAAAAACGGTTTAATCAATAGATTATTATAATAAAAAAATCACGATATAAAAAGTACATACATTTAAGATTGAAGAAAAGTCAAGATTTCTTTTGAATGAATTACTAATTAAAGAGGAAAAAGTATTACTTTGATTTGTATTGAAAGCTTAGAAGATATGTATTATAAAATGAGAAAGAAACCATGCTACATGAGGAGAGTACCTAAAGAGATTATTCCACTATCATCAATTAAGACTCGAATTTGTTTTATATGAATGAATTTTTCAATTTTAAGAAAGTAAACCTGTTCAAATGCTTCACAAAAAATATTAATTCAAAACAACAAACTTTGAAATAAATTAAATATTTAGGTACACACTCATGAAATGCACGACATTATATTTATTTTTCCTTTCCTTATCTGTATAAATGTTTACCTAAATTTCTTAAATAAACAGAATAAACAAATAAAAGTTTAGTTTGGATCCAAAGTTATATATCATACATTAAAAAATATTTTTTTATTTTTTAACTATTAAATGTACCCTCTCTCTTTTTTTTCAAAGTCAACCTCACATGATACTCTCACAAAACAAAAACAACCCGAAATGGTAATTAGACGTCTCTCACGAAACACTATTGCAAATCAATAATAATTACCGGGGTGGACTCATAGTAAATTAAAATATTTTTTCATCTATACTTTTATGTTGACTAATTTCGTTCAATATAGATATTTATCCTAGCTTTACTTCTTATGAGATTCCATATGTGCAAGTTTTGTCAAAGCAAACATTGACATTTCCTTAGCTATATCAAATGAATATTGCAAAAGGTTAATTATGTTGAAAAAAACATGGTGCAGAGCAGAGAAATTGCAATTTAACTTGATAATGAGAAAGTGCATGCAATATCTAAAAAAAAAAAAAAAAAAAAGGTTCGTAGAATAATCATGTGACTTGTACATAACAAGCAAGAATAACCAAATAGCAATCAACTAGATGAGTTAGCAAAATAATTTATCTTCTGACTAAATTAACCAAAGTCTAACCATACTCTAACCTTGGTAATAGTTGGCTGGCTCACCTAATTAAGTATGCTTGTTGAAATGTCAGTGTTTGTAATTTAAAAATTATAATATTAATAATCTTGCACGCATTTTTGTTTTATATTCTTTTTATTCCCCAAAATAAAAGTTTTCATATAAGATTCACACACAAAAAAAATAAAAATATTTAGACCAAGTTAAGTATAATATAGGGCCCGTATAGAAAAAAAATTCATGGGTATTTCTTTCTCTTTTTGATAATATGAAGTTGCATAAACTCTGCTCAGTCTGCTGTTACGTGTAATTCACGGAAGAAACTAGAAGAAGCCAAAAGTATTCAAACCCAAATATCGCTGACATCATTCTTAACTCACCCTTAGGATATAACGAAAAAAAAAAAAAAAACTACACCAATAATAAATGGAGCTTACCTTATGCTTGTAGCAGATGTAATGACATAGGCCGTGGTAGCCCCATATAAACTCACATGCACAAGCACTCCACACATCTTTTGCTTTGTCTCTCCTAATTTATCATAACAACAGATAAATAATTGATCGGAAAAGTGCGGAGAGAAAAAAAAATTGTGCGTCAACTTTTTTTTAAGAGTGAAATGACATAAGTTATATCATTTAAAAGGATAAATATTTTTCTCATAATAGAGGGGGTAAAACAATCAAACACATTTCAGTTTTTCATTTTAAAATTTTGCAAAAAGTAATAAAAAGAAACTAATATTTTTATAAGGGAAATATTATATTTATAAATTTGTAAATATTTATAATTTTTTTTTATAAAATATTATATCTTAAGATAAGTAATAAAAAGTAATTACCGGTAAGATATAGTGTAATTTATAAATAAAAAAATTATCAATATAACTCTCTTCTTTTTATAATTATTTTAAAAAAAGGCTTGGTGTTTGTCATTTTAAAATGACATAAATTATGTCATTTTAAGATAGATAAACACATAAAATGAAAATCTTGGGAGAGAGAAAATGACTGATTTTTTTTAATTTAAAATTTATAAGAAAAATTTATCCAATATAACTTTCCTCTTTTTATAATTATTTTGAAAAAAAGTATAAACTCAAAATGGAAATATACAACAAAGCAAGGAGTGGCAGTGTTTCCCCAACCTAGGTACACCTTGACAGCATCCATGTAGGAGGAACTCCTAATGCTCCCATATTCAGGATGAGGGAATCTATAGCAATCACATAGAAGGAATGTGGAAACAATTGTTGTGCCTGCAAAGAATATAATGACCACTGGACCAGCAATCCACCCTAACTGTGCCACAGACCATGCTAGAGACAGCACACCAGCCCCTATCACACCTGTTACTATGTGTGCCACTGCGCTCCATACATTACCTTCATGTCAAACCCATATTCATTTCAATTTTAGTTATCCTTTGAATGGCAAGCATCATAAAAAACACACAATTCTATTAACTAGCATCTAATATTTTCCATCAAATAATTTTAATTACTTAAAAAAAAATCTGAATTTCCTCTTTTAAATTTCCTAACAAATCCTTCTTTTCAATAAAAAAACAGAGCTACTACACTAACTGCCATTCACACAACAACCGGTCAAACAAATACTTCAATTTTTGTATCAAACACAGATTGCTATTCAATACTATCTGGTTGCAGAGCTTGTGCATGAAAGTGTAAAGGTAAAGGAACTTCTTAGGAGGAAGAAGAAGAGTGTTTCTTCTACATACAACAAAAGCACTTTTTGTTATAAATGATTAATTGTTCGAAGATTAATGAAAAAGTTTCTTCTCATAAAAGTCTAGGCCATGAAAAATATAAAGAGTAGTGACAGTAGTTACCGGTTCTCCTTAAAGTCTCTTCGCCGGAAGAAAAGCTTTGAATCAAGGGCGAGGTGTCCATTGCTTCTTCCCCCATTTTTAAAGTACTTTTTTCAATGGTTGATTTGCTTCTCAATAATCACCAGCCACAAATAACGGAAATAAAGGCGTGTACGAATGAAAATGTACAACAATACAAATAATGTTTGGGCATTTCAAACACAGCATATTTATAGCCGCATGAATTGTCCTCGAGTCCTAAGTAAATTTGAAGATGCAATACGAGAGACACATAAACAATATTTCAGGTCTTCGGAATCGATCAAAGATACCGAATCATGAATCTTTTTTATTTTAAATATGAGGAAAAAAATATTTAATGTTACTTTATACAACTTTATTACAAAAACATACAAAAACATCATTTTGATTTTTATCGTAACCTCAAAAAAACAAACCCTTTAAATATATATATATATATATATATATATATATATATATATATATATATAGGGGTAAACATTTCTAACATCATTTTGGTGAAAACTACGTCGTTTTGATTAATGAAGGGTGTTTATGTAATTTTAGGTGAATTAATGAAGGGTATTTCAGTAAAATGTATATGATATAAAATAAAATAAAATTACAAAAACCCCTATTAATTCCTTATAAAAAACAAAAACCTTTAAATATATATATGTTTATATATATATATATATATATATATATATATATATATATATATATATATATATATATATATATATATAAGGATTTATTCTAATGACCAAAAATAATATAAATTTATTCTGTTATGGAATGAGGAAACCGCTTTCATACGCCATAAACCATAAAGACATGTGCATCGCCATGTTTTTCTATTCCTCGATTAGTTTAATACACGTGCTATCCACATAACAAAACAAAATATCATTTTAATTATAGGTACCGTTGTATATTTGATGATTGATATATATTAAAAAAAAAAATCACCTATGTTCTTGTGATTTGCTTCAAAATCATCTATGTTCCTGTGATTTTTTTATCACATATGTCTATGTGTTTTGTAAAAAAATAAAAAAAACACAGGGACATATGTGATAAAAACATACCCTTTTACAAACCACAAGGGCATACGTGATAAGAAAAAAATCACAGGGGTATAAGTGATTTTGGAGTAAACCACATGGGCATTGGTGATAAAAAAAAAATTAATTAAAAAGTAAATAATTTTATTCTTATTTATTAATATACAAAATATATATTTTTTAGATCGAGAGCTTATTCAAAGTTTACCTTAATTTGGTACTGCTCTCGCGGCCCGCACCAAAACAATGATTTACTGATAGATGTCCAATCAATTGCTACGCGAGCTACTAAAACAAGCGCAGCTCTTTCTACTTATCTCTATTAGCCAGGCATAATGCTTTGATCAACAATCCTCTCAACAACTGTCTTATGCAGAGTGTTATTTCTGGGAGTCGAACCTATGATCTCGGCTTTGATACCACATATTGGATCCGATGCTTACCACTAGCCAAAAGCTATAGAGTACAACTCTTTCTATTTGCCACTTCCAACCCCCAACACCATAATTCGATCCGACTCTAACCTACATTGGAATACTTGCCAAGGCAGGATGTTGATCTCTCTACCAATGTTAAGTAATTAGAAATTTAAAAAATGAGAACAATTAACTTATTATTTTTTTAAAAGGAATAAGACTTATTACATCATTTACATAAAGTCAAAACATTATTATTCAAATTTAAATTTGCATTTAGTTTGCATTGAAAAAGTTGAAATTTTAAAAAATAATAGTTAATTCATGAAATAACATTTTTAAAAAAGAATGAATTAAGAAAATCATGTATAATTGATATGTAATTTTTATTTTACTTGCATGTATTATATTTTATACAATGATATATAAATGATAAAACCGGGAAAGGCTTGGGCAGTAAGTTATTGAATTTTATGCATCACAATGAGGAAATTGCATATATAAATTAGGGATGGTTATATTTATACACTCTCTTAGTATATATTTTTATATTTTGTTATTTTCTTTTTTTACTTTCTGTTAGTATAAGTAGTGCTTAGTGGTGTTTAGCTTTTCTGTTATTTTTACCACACCTTTAGTGCTGGTTATTGCACATGCCATTCTATTATGGCACCCTTTTGCTGTATAAATTCAGCATTATACATTCCATTATCAATTGAATGAGAATCATGAATATTCAGTTTTATCAAACGATCTTGGTTCACTAATATGGTATTAGAAGTGTCTCTTTAGCCCTTGCCTTTTTTCATGGCTCGTGGCACCAATGCTAACCGTCCCACCCCTACTGACTCTTCTGGTTCTTCTGCATCCATGGGAGATAGCTCCAGTCCTTATTTTCTCCAGAGCGGTGATCATCCAGGTTTGGTTTTGGTTTCCCATACTCTTTCTGGATCCAACTTCAATTCTTGGCGTCGAGCTATACTTCTTGCTCTGACTGCCAAGAATAAACTATGCTTTGTTGATGGCTCCATTCTTCGACCACTTACTTCAGATCTTCTATTTTTGCCTTGGCTTCATTGTAATTCAATGGTCATCTCATGGATCTTGAATTATGTTTCAAAGGAGATAGCTGATAGTCTTCTTTATTTTTCAAATGCATATGAAGTGTGAAACGATTTGCAAACTCAATTTTCTGAGGCTAATGGACCGGGGATTTTCCAGCTCAAGCAGCAAATTGCATCCCTCTGTCAGGGCTCTTTAGACGTCAATAGCTAATACACCAAGCTTAAATCTTTGTGGGATGAACTTCAAGACTATCTTCCTCTTCCTTCTTGTACTTGTGGTGCTCTTCGTACCATCCAAGCCCAGCGAGAACAGGACCATGTTTTGTAGTTTTTGATTGGACTCTTGTTCAGCTGGATGTAAATAATGCATTCCTTCATGGAGAATTACATGAGAAAGTATATATGCACCTCCCTCCAGGCTACTCAATTCAGCCAGCTTCTCTTCCTCCCAATGCAGTCTGTCGTCTACACAAGTCCTTGTATGGTCTTCGTCAAGCTTCACGACAATGGTTTGCAAAAAATTTTGATACTTTGTTCCAGCTTGGTTTCATACAGTCTGCTTCAAATAATTCTCTTTTTATTCGATCTACTACTGCTTGCTTTGTTGCTATATTGGTTTATGTTGATGACATAATAGTTGCTTCTAACAATTCTCATGAGGTGCAGCTTATTTCTGATCAATAACACAGCAAGTTCAAGTTGAAAAATCTTGGCTGTTTGAAATATTTTCTTGGCCTTGAGGTTGCTAAAAGCTCCAAAAGAATTTTTGTTTGTCAGCATCACTATGCTCTTGAGATACTCAAAGATTTTGGTCAACTGGGTTGCAAGCCTCGCACCTCTCCCATGGATGTTGGGCTTCGCTTAACCTCTGCAGATGGTGATCTTGTATTTGATCCAACCATGAATAGACGTCTCATTGGACGACTCCTCTATCTCACCATTACAAGGCCAAATCTTTGTTATGTTGTTACTCATCTCAGCCAATTCATGGCTTCTCCACGTATTCCTCATCTTCAGGTTGCTTACAGACTTCTTGGATACGTCAAATATACCATAGGTCAAGGACTTTTCTTTCCAATCACATCTTCTGTTCAATTGAATGCCTTTTGTGATTCTGATTGGGCCACATACCCTGAAATCCATCGATCAATTTCTGAATATTGTGTTTTTCTTGGTGATTCACTTATATCATGGAAATCTAAAAAATAACAAACTTTTTTTCGTTCTTCTACTGAAGCAGAATACAGGTCCATGGCAAATGTCACCTGCGAATTGCTTTGGTTATTTTCTCTTCTCAAAGATTTTAAAGTCTTGTATCCGGGTCTAGCACACCTCTTATGTGATAACCAATCTGCTCTTCATATAGCAGCGAATCCAATTTTCCATGAACGAACAAAACACATTGAGATAGATTGTCATCTCATTCGTGAGCATATTCTCAAAGGGCATGTGAAGAGTTTCCATGTTCCCTCATCCAAGCAACTTGCTGATCTCTTTACTAAGCCACTACTAGTCTACTACCATCCAAGTTCTCTGTTCCGATCTCCAGGATGGGAGCTTAAATATTTACTTTCCATCTTGAAGGGGGCTCTTAGTATATATTTTTATATTTTGTTATTTTCTTTTTTTACTTTCTATTAGGATAAGTAGTGCTTAGTGATGTTTAGCTTTTCTGTTATTTTTACTGCACCTTTAGTGCTGGTTGATGCACATGCCATTCTGTTATGGCACCTTTTTGCTGTATAAATTCAGCACTGTACATTCCATTATCAATTGAATGAGAATCATGAATATTCGGTTTTATCAAACGATCTTGGTTCACTAATACACTCTTACAAACTAGACAATATATTATGGATAATATATATTACTACATGCTTTAAGTAATATATATTACCCATAATATATAATATAATTATAAGAATTTATAAATTTTAAATTTGCAAATAACCGCTCTATATAAATTACACATAACAGTACAAAAAGGGTTTAGAATTTGGATTTTATAAGAGTTATTTTGTAGGAAAAGTGATTGTGTAATGTTATAGAAATTCATTTTACGCGTCTTAATTTTTTTTTTTGCTTCAAAAAATGTGGGCCCTACAAAATATTATATGTGTAAAAAAATTTTTATATAATGTTAAATGATGAATGCAAACCCTTAAAATTTTTATATATATAACATCAACGATCGACTCAAGCCATTACTTGTAAAGTCCATCTGGGAATAAAGAAGACCGTTGAAGTTAACCAAAAACTAAACGTTAGTGACTTTTCTTTTCTCGATTCCAACACGCAATAACTTGAGATTCGGGTTGTCTTACGTAGGCGGTTTGATAAATGGTCTGCAAGAAGAGTTTATAAAGTCAAATTTGATCCCAAAAAATAAAGGTAAATAATAACCTCATAATATATAAGAGAGTTATCTTATGTCATATATTTATAGAATTTTGTACCAATTATTTCTTTTCTTTTTTTCTTTTTTTTTTACATTGTGAACCTCACATATTTTTGTCACTTGCATAAAAATATTATCTTATATAACATGAGATCAGTGAATTCCAAAAATAAATAATACATGGCATCCCAAAGAAAATTTGGAGGCAGGTTTCCATGGCACCGACTTCTCGATAGAGGTATAATATATAAAAATTATTAATATATTTTCATCTACCAGTATAAATTTTAAATTAAATTAATTTTTTATATAATATGAAGAATTTGTTCTAAATATGTAGATTGATTAGTAATGAATTATTCCAGTTTAATGAATAATTTCAAGTTTGTCGCAACGTGATTGTGTTAAAACTTGACCCGATGAATAATTTCCAGAAAATAAATGATATTAAGTTTCTTTGACTAAATAATTATGATACTCCTGGTTTTATAAAGTTTACCAAAAAAATATACTCTTTATCGCCCTATTTTTTAATAAAAAAAGTAAATTAAAAATCAACATAAGGTATTCAAGTCCACGAACTCTTTCTTGAGAGAATGTGTTAGCAATATAATGTATAAAAATTATTAATTAATGTGCCCAAAATGTTTATATACTTTTGGTAGTTTTATAATCATTTGTTTAATTAATTTAATAATATTCAATATAACAATATGTGTAATTACACGGTACCTTAGCATAATGATATACCCAGTGGCCCAGTGATCATATGCAATAAGTCTTTTAGCATGTAATGGAAAAGGAACACTGTTTGGAAACTCTAATTTAAATTTAATAACTGATCTGGATAAGTATTATATAAATACAGGGCCTAATATAAAAGTCTTCACAATGAAGCAAAGCCCTTACTCTATAAAGACCGTAAAGCTCATCTCTCCAAGCACCATAATATTAAAGACTCCATGACAGCAAGCTCCTCCACATTTAATCATGGCTGCCAAACTACTTTGGCACCAAGGAACCTTTGTCTTTACCATGAAGAAAGACATCTCTCAAACAGCACATCTCTCCATTATAAATACATGTATCAACTCTAAGGTACATCCTCTTCTCCTACATAATTAAACCTAGGGGTGGCAAATCGTGATCATGGGTCGGGTTCGGGTCGACCTGTGTCTGACACGAACACGAATAGACTCAACCCGAACACGACACGATTAACAATTCGTGTTATAAAATTCAACCCGCACACGACCCATTTATAAACGGGTTGACACGATACAACCCGATAAAATGATAAAATTTAACAAGTTATCAATGATAACAGATTTTATTTTGTCAACAAGACAGAAAGATCAAGTCAGCATCTCATGAATGCCCAAAAAATAAGACCTTTCTACGTTTTGCTGCGTGAACAAGGAAATATCACCGCAAATTTCTGCATCTGCATGTAAATCAATATCTTGATGTCCAAGATCTGACACTTTCAGCCTTTTTTCTAGAAAACAAGGGCCATCTTCATAGAGAAAGGAAGTTGAGAAGACCATGAACCTTTCCCAACAGAAAAGAAACTCCAACAACTGGGAAAAAAAAAAAAGCAACTGAGTTAAAAATACAGAAAGAAGACTGGGAGTAAATCACATTTGAGAGAGAGAGAGGCGAGGCAGAGAGCTGTGCTGGAGCTCGTAGGAGAGTTAAATTGAAACCCTAGTTTTTTTTTCCTTTTATACCATAGAATAAAGTGAGTATAATAACTTTTACGGGTCGAAGCGGGTTCGCGGGTTGACCCGTAACCCGACACGATTTTTTCGTGTTATTTTTTTCTCAACCCGAACACGACCCATTTGTTAAACAGGTCGACCCATACACGAAAATTTCGTGTCGGGTCCGGGTCGGGTTGGCGGGTCGTGTCACAAATTGCCACCCCTAATTAAACCTGCTTGAACCAAAATTGACTTGAGCGTCGGAGTGTCTTGCAGGTACACCCCATCGCGTGCCATTGAAGACCTAGGATAAAGCGGCTCAACTGGAAGATGCTCTGACCCAAGACGGACGGTTCCAGGCTATGTAGAAAAAAAAAAATATCACATGATGGGCTCGGTTGTAAAGATCTGCTCCGATCAGTAACCATCCTCTTATTTGAATATTAAGTGTGTATATTGTCATTAACTAACATTCAAGAAGTCAAAATAATAATAATCAATATTCAAAATATGAGATGAAAGCATGTTCTTGAGCCATTAACCACAAGTTTCAAAATAATAATCAATATTCAAAATATAGGAATGCTTTCTTCAACTTTGAGATTTCCCTTTCAAAAACAACTCCATTTGTCAATCTGAGCTATTATAGAACAATGACCTTATTCTATTGCCCGAATAGATGTTATCGTCATGGCTCATCATGACATTCAACTTGGAAAATTTTATATGCCTTAAGCAACCATACACGTCAGCCATTCTACATTTACATTGAGAAGATTCATATATCGGAACCCATTGGGAGCCAGGTCTCTTGTGATTAAAGAAAAAAGGTTAAAGACTTCTTTATTTCGAATCCAAATTGAACCAAATTCATGTACATATTTATATGTTTTATAAATGTGTGTAGTAAGTAAAATAATTATAGCATGTGTGTGAATTAAGTATATAAATAAATGGTTCGTTTTTTCTATAGTCAATGTAGATAACTTATCTATAGTGAACCCAAAACGATGTCGTTTTGATGCGAAAATCAAGATATTTTTGTAATTATAATTTATTTCAAGGTTAAAATAATCTTTTTCATTATAATTTTTTAATTTTATAACCCAAAACGACGTCGTTTCGAGAGCGAATGTAGATAATTTATCTACATTCACTTTAGAAACATTAAAGTCATAAATAAATATATGAATAAAATTATATAAAAATTAAAACACATCTATTTTATGATGAAAGAAATTATAAGTCAACATATTAAAGAAATACAATAAATAAATACTACTATGAAAGATATTTTGACTCCGATTTAAGGCTTTGAAATCTTATTACTCATCTCACACATCTATTTCTGTCCATCCATGATGGTTATTTATTTGAATAAAATAAATAATTAATTAATTGATAAATGAATAGAAATCAATGGTTATAACAAGAAGTAACATTGGAGTAAAAAATCCCGTCTCATACACATATATTCCAGTATATGCTACAATGTAAAAGTATATTTTACAGAAAAATAATAATTAATTTAAGATATTTGAATATAAAAGTAATCACCTATTACACAAATTGTATAGGCTTCGAAGTCAAGTGAATCTCATTTTCCCAATGGGAAACATAGGCTCGATTTTTTTTTAAGAATTTTTGGATTTATTTTAATCACAATAATATCTGAGGCTTTGTAAATAACAATCACCTCCAGCCTCCGGGCTCCAGCTTATATTGTTTTTTAATTGAATATCAATTAATTTTGAACCAGCCAAACAGAGATTGATTCACCGAATTTTAGCTCCACTTTATTACTTTTTTGGGTTCAAAATGGAACCCACTGATTTTCAGGATCTGTTGTCGTATTCAACAATTTAGGCAAATGAATTCGTAGAAACTGTTTGATTAAACATATATTCTAATTTTTCAAATAGATTGACTCACAAAACCCGGATTAATATTTTTAACCCATTTCAAGAGGGGACCAACCCGCCCCGTTTTAGGCCTGCTCTTTAATTTAATGGATGGAATCTTTGAGGGATTAAATTGGGCCTCATAACTGACGGCTTCTACAGTATCAATTTAAGTGTATTGAAAGGAAAAGTTTTTTTTTTTTTTTAACTACCAAAAAAAAAAGTAACATTTTTTTTTAACAAACAAATATTGGAAAAGTTATTTGGCACCAATGTTCTTAATTTAATGGATGGAATCTGTGAGGGATCAAATTGGGCCCTCATAACCGATGGCTTCTACAATATCAATTTTATAATTTATATTAAAAAATTATAAACATACTCAAATATCTAAAAAAAATATTAAAATTTCAAATATTTTAATATAAAAAATAATAAATCACATATTATTTTCCAATAAAAAATCAAACAAAAATATAATGATCGTGATACAATTGACAGAAAATAACATCTCTAACTATAAATCAATTCAAATTTTTTTGCATAGTATTAGTATTATAAATACATCACTTATGTAAGTCAATAAAAAAAATATTCAAATATGTCCATTATAGTTCTTTTAAAAAAAATTGATAGGAAAAGTTTTTTTTTGTTTTTTTTTTTTTAAAGTTATGCGGTACACCTTTTTTTCTCATCATGGAGATATTTTTTTTATCTGTACAAAAAAATTTCCGGGAATATGGTGAAAAAAAATTATTTTTTCCGGATAAGTGATAGATCCAAAATATTTCCGATTTTAAGTTTCCTCGTGCCATACATTAGAAACAAATTTGCCCCACCTCACTTTCCCATGATTTTTAAAAAAATCCCCTGCCAAACAGGCCTTAAGTTTCATTTAGTGTCATAGTGTGTACCCAAGAATTTCTCCAACTCTTTAGGAACGGTTGTACATTCTCAACTGCAATGAACGAAATCATCTATTCAGATTATTGGATTTCCCTAACTTGCATCTCTCCATATATGAAGACTGAAGCTTGTACCCCAATAGCACAACCAGAAGGGAGAAATATGAACTAGACCAAAGCAAAAGGCTGCCTTTGACTAAACCCATACAAAAAGACCTCTTCACACAAAATCATAATATAATGCATCAAACATTATTACTTCATTTTCCCTTCTTTGATTTGTAACCTTAACAAAAACTCTTTAAGCCGAAAAAAAAAAGGGAAGAGGAAGAAGTTGAATAGCTCTCTTGTGATCCCCATAACTTGAGATGACACGACACAAACACACGTTTTTTGAAAAATTGTGTGTGGTTAGGTCAGGTGAAGGATGAATGCACATTCATAAGGCTCCTCCAGCCTTGTGATAATGTTTAGCTATCCATTAGAGACTTGTACCCATCACATACAGAAATAGGCATCAACATTAATGAAGAAAAAGAATGAAGCGTGGTTTTGAAACATATTATCACCGACCGAGGTTTTTAGAGCAAGGATATTTGTACCAAAGTAAATTTGGGAACAATGATGTGTATTAAGTGAAGGAAAAGTCATTATCAAAGATTGAAGGCCATGTATTCTTCCACTTTAAGTTGTATCAGTTAACATAATGATTCTCTGTACTTATTTTCAGCATACATTACATAAATGGTAGATGATATAATTAACAGATCAGTTGCATTATCATGAACTTTCAGGCTTCAAATGTACAAACCAAATAAAGAAGATTCCAACAATGGAACATTGGACGAGGAGCTCAATGCCAAACTTAGGATAACAGAATAATAGTCCCAACTCTTGTTGCGATATAATACCGGGAAACAATTAGCTTGCTTTGATAACCTGAGGCAGAGATTTGAGAAGGGACGAGGATGGCTTTCGAACGATGTGATTAAGCGTTATCATAAAAGTCAGAAGTGTTAAGGCTCCAGCCTGATGTGCAGTGCCCAGTGAAACAGGTACATATGAAAGAAGCGTCGAAATTCCTAAGGTGACCTGTAACCATACAAATCAGTTACATAATATACCAAATGACAACTGCTGACAAAAACAAACACCAAAAGGTTTTCCTTGTTATTTATTTTATTACTTATAGTTCATGAATCAGTGAAAAGCAGACGAAGCAACAGGTAGAAATGTAGCCAGAAACAACACCGAAGCAGAACCAAGGTCTTATAAACTCCACATTAGTTGCACATACAACCAATGTGGGACTATATATCTCAACACGCCCCCTCAAACGAGAGCCCATTGGACTTGAAGAGTGGATGATGCAACAGGCCCAACCTACCTGTGCTACGAGAGCCCACAAGAGAAAGTGGGGGACGGTGGTAGCTGTTAAAAGCAAAACACTTATTAGAACTTCATGTTGATAAATTTCCATATGCCAAAAGTTAGGTCAAAGGGTGGGAGTGCCCAAGACCTTATAAACTCCACATTAGTTGCACATACAACCAATGTGAGACTATATATCTCAACAAACTCCAACAAAACAAAATGATAGAGAATTATTAAAATAAAACTGGAAATTGAAATAATGACCTGAAGAGAAGCCATGCCAACGATGCTTCCAATCACAGATCGTACTGCAGGATATATCTGCTTTCAATTTTATATATTAAAGCGCCCACTGAAAATATATTGCATTTTTAAGGATATCGGTGATCGAGCTGTTAAAAGCAAAACACTTATTAGAACTTCAAATTTGATAAATTTCCATGTGCCACTAAAGGAACTGGACTGCAGTGACTTTATACCTTTGCAGCAAACATGGTGTGGTGTCCAATAAAATAAAGACTCAAGGCTTAATTTCTTTGAAGAAATAAAGAAAAGGATAGTGTAGCTGACATTTGAAATTTAAACTTTTGCAGCCAAATTCCTCAACAATTTTAAGTTTTCAGTGATATCAGCATGGATAATTACCTGTACAGTCGATGTATTCTCGAAGAAATTTCGAATCAGAGGCTTCATTACAAAAATGTCTTCAGGTATCCATGTATCACCCATCTTTGGAAAAGTATTGAATGCATGCCCCTGTCAATCAACATATAAGGCTCAAATATTATTTCAAGTAGAAATATGAAAAGGCATGAAACTATTGAACAAGCTAACATACAGCATCATTTCCTGCAACAAATGCACCAGAAACAGCAGTAAGACCAACAAGTAGGCTGATAGGCATTGCAAGTCTCTTCACTTTAGCTGCCCCACGAACCCAAGTTAGTGATTCAGCTGGTGGTTCAGGCATAACAACAGAAAGTGCAGTCCAAAAGAGGCCGCAGTAAATAGCAAATGCTGATGTAAGGTGAGTGGCAAGACGATAAGGGCTTACCCTTGGCTGAGAATATTCAGATGGTGGTTCCTAAGGAAGTAAAGTGTTATTAGAATCTGGCAGTGATGACCAATTTGACTTCAAATAAATAGAGGAATTTATTTTATTCATGTTCCAACCTCTAAACCACTCTTAACCATCCACCACCCAATAAAACCCTGTCCAGCACCCATGGCAAACAGAGCAGAGAGTCTCAGTCCCAATCTCACGGTAATATAACCCTTACGGAGAAAATATGAATAAGGCAAAACAAATATAACTCCCAGCACCCTTCCCCACATACGATGTGCGTACTCCATCCAATATATGAACTTGAAATCTTCAATCTTCATCCCTTTGTTGACACTGCACCAAATGTGAAAGTGAAACAAATTATCATCATAACATTCACAAGAACTGCTACAGCTCTATCAGACCGAGTGTCAACTCACTTCCACTTGGTCAATCCTATTATTTTTGTAATGCATACATAATCAACACTAAAAAATTGAAATTTGTAATTAGCACTTGAAAAGTTAAACAAGCTTATCAATTGGAACAGTTACAGAAGGCTAATTTCAGATTTTGATTCATTCAGTAAATTATTCTATTACTTATCATCTTTATACCCTTAAACACACAATCATGTCAATTTTGTAGCAGTGATTAAGTTAAAAAAATCTAGATATTTTTTATGATAAAGCTTGAGCACAATTGTCTAAAATATTACATTTTAATTTTTAATCATCAAACTTTTATGATTTCATTTGGTCACTTAATACTTAGCCCAGCCATCTTCAAGAGGACATGTTCACAAGTGTTTAGAAGAGTTTCTTCCGCAAGAAATAAATCACTTCATACATTTCATAAATTCAGTGCCAATTAGACAGGACAAAAAATCAGTAGAATACTGTTGAGATATATAAAACCATTAAAAGGCCCTCACCCACTAGCTTAAGCTTTTGGGTTGTTTTGGTTCTTTACATGTTATCCTTGGACTCACACCCGAACTCTGGATTAGTCCCATAGGCGGCTCAAAGAGTCGAACCCGTGGGGATATCGGAGGTTCTGATTCGCCTCAAAGAGGTAATTAGGATCGGTTTCAAAAAAAAAATTCAGTGCCAATTATACAGGACAAAAAATCAGTAGAATACTTCCTAGAGACTTTATAAAAAAAATTAAAGGAGCACAAGAAAAAAATTTACTACAGCAATATGCTCACCGCTTGTATTCAGGTGACTGCTTATATTTCTCAAACTCTTGCAACCATTCCTCATCAGACAAAGGAGGGAGACTACCCGTGAATTTCCAATCAGTCATTGAAAGACCAGAACGTGTGAGTCTAGTTACACCCCCAAGTACCACCATAGTAAACACCCATGCAGCAGAGCCAAAGAGCCATATTCCAACCACTTTCCGAGCATGAGAACCACCAATCACAAGCACCTTCAACCCCTCCTTATGTTCAGCCCTAACAGACGCTATCCTAGAAAAGTTCCTGATGCATCCCACATGATGACCCTAAAAGCATCATCACAATTTCCTCAGAACCAACTACACGTACAAAACAATCAAACACAGCATTGGTGATTCAAAATGAAAAATAGTAGCTATTTTTCCCAGGATGTGAACATAAAAAGTAAAGAAATAGATGGGTCCATACAAGAATGTGATATATGATTAAAGTTAATTTTTTTTATTTTATTTTATTTTATAATGGAAAGCACAATAATTGGGAAGCTAAAGAAAAAAATTTAAGGGATCAGAAAGGAGAAAAAATTAAAATTTGAAAAGAACCCAGATGAAAAAACATGGTGGGAATGATATAAAACGAAGGAAAAAGTTAGGTAACCTTAGGAATAAGATGGGATCGAAAAGCATGAAAGCAATGGCTGGCGATGGGAGGGGCTAAAAACTTGAATGGTTGTTGGGTGGAAGAAGGAGGAGAGAAAGGCCTCGTCCCTCTTAGCTTGTGAATCCCACATGCTTCTTTGCTGCGCCTCAAAATTGACCTCCCAAACATCTCTCCCTACCCTGCAACTTTGAGGGTTTAACCAAGGTTTTGTAAGCACCCCCTATGGTCCGTTCCCTCCAGCGACGTGTCGTTTTGTACGCCCATCCTTGGAATATATAAACTCGAAAGTTGAAGCCTTTTCTACCCCCCAACCCCCAAAAATAATAAGAACAACAATAAAAGAGGGTGGTTATTAGCCATGTAGCACCGATATGGGACACGTGGCACGATACGATACGACACTCCGACACGTTAATTCTAAAAAATGTTAGATTTCGACACGTTAGGATATGTTTTGATATTAAATAATATTTTTAATTTAGGTAGTGTATATTATATTTAATATTCAATAATTTAACAAAAAAATGAAACTAAACTTATAATATTCATCAATTTTGCAAAGTAATATAAAATATCCCAAATATTTATATTAAACTTAATAAAATGGTAATCATAATCAACGAATCTAATAGTTCGAACTAAAAACTCAACGCAACGCAACCTTTGAAACTTTTTTTAAATTTCTATAACGCGTGTTGGAGTGTGTCGGGAAGTGTCGGACATAACACGTTAAGATTTTTGAAGTGTCGGTGCTTCATAGGTTATTGCATTCTTTTAACAGTAACAGTAACAGTCAGTTTTTTTTTTTAGCTATGTGAATATATCTGGATTTTCAGTCACACACAGGAAAAAAGTATTGCAATGTTTTGAAACACTATAAGCACTAGAATGGTATTTGTTTCTCAGCTTCAAAAATGATCGCAGATTTTTCTAAGAATTATCGTTTTTTTTTAAGCGAAATATTGGTGATTTTGGGTTAGATTTTGGAGAATTTATACCATCGAAAATAATTGATTTTAAAATCTATTTTTTAAGTATTTAGACATTTCGACTTACTGAATTTATTTACAAGCATAGAGCCCATACATACAGAATTAATTATAGCTATGTCTATTTAAACTTTAAATCAACTATAGCTATGTAGGAATCTATTCATGCCTCTTTTTTAAAGATCCGCTGATAAAGCAACTTGATTAAAATATATTAGTTGATCCTCAACCTCAAGTATAATTTCAACTTCCAAGAACGCATATCATATGCTTCAAGTAATGTTATCCAATGCTTGAGATTTCATGAAAGATATTCTAAAACCCTGCGCAGGCCGTTAAAATTAACCGGGTTGAAAGAAATCAATCCACCAACACCTCAGTGTTGTTGGCTTCGCTGGTTAATTTACTAGAAAAATTGTAAATTACTTGGCAAAAGGAAATTTGAGACCAGCTAATATATATTCATTTTTTTCCATAAACTACTAAGAACTTTGTAGAAATGAAGCGTAATAAAACCAAGAGCAACCAATTCATTTTATATGGGGCACCACAAAAAGACTGCATTTGCATTCGTTTCTGCAACATTCTGCTTACTTATATTACAAGTAAATAAAAAGCTCTGTGAAATTCATTTATTTGCTCATGGTTATGCATTACAAGAAGAAGAAACTAAACATTTCCTACAACAGGTCTACATAGACTCATAAAATGCCACGAACTTCAATGAAGTAGAAGTTTAGAACACCCTCATCCAGAGACAGTAGTATCTGATTCAAAAATCAATAGAAATGCTCCATTGGTATAACTCTTTCTCTGGTACCCTCAAATCAATGGTCACCAATCCAGATTCTTCCTCATAATTGAATCCCACCTCTTCTGAATCAACCATTATCAACTTAGGCCGAGCTGATGAATAAGCACCGAATTTGCCACATCCGCGGACTTTCATGGCAACATTTGTACTTCCATTAGATCCACAATGGAACTCTTTGACAGCCCCTCCTGAATTGAACATGCTGATCAAACCAATTGGAGCAAATTTGACACCATTGGTCAATTCCTTCACAGGAACTATTGTAACAACTTCATATTCTCGAGATTTCAAGGTAATTGGGATAGATGCATCCTTTGGAAGGTAAACCACTTTTCCTGCAAATTGACATCATAAAAAAAACCATTATACAACAGAAAAATTGGGTCAACTTTTATAATCTTTAGAAGTGTAATGTCAAGCCTAAAAACATACCACCAACATGGGAAAATATAATGGTGTCTCCTATCCATTTATCATCTGCAACCCTGGATAAATAGTCAACATCTTTAGCCCTGATGACACCAGTGACTGTGCCTGGATTTTCATCATGGATAAGGTTCTTCTTTCCAACTTTGCACCACCCAGCTCCTTGGCAATTGAATATCCCAACAACTCCAGAAAAGTCATTCATGTTCCAAATCTTCAGAAGACTGCAAATGTTACAAAAAAATACATGTCTGTAGTAGAAGCAAATATATCAACAGATCAAGTATATTAAGGTAGCTAAATCATTCTAGATTCTTTACCTCTTTCCATCTCTAGCGGGATCAGAAAATAAGCAATCCTTCGTTGGTCTTCCCGGAAGTTTAGCCCTTAATATAGAACCATCAGGAAGTGCAAGTCTCTTCAAAAGATTGAAGTCATGGTGTCCAGGCTTGTCACTACACAATATAACCAACATTTAAGATATCATTTATTTAATTCAGTTATGTCAAAATATGAAGAAAAAAAATCATCACCCCTCATCACCTGACATAAATAGGACATCCTCCTACTGCTCGTGCAGCACCATGATATTCAGCCATTGGATGCAGGCTCTATCATATCATGCATAAAAAATTAACAAGTTAATTAGCTCCTGAAGAAGCAAGTACATTTTCTTTTTTTAAGGAAAAAAATAGAGGGAAGGATAACGTATTTGTCAACTTACATGAAACATATCCCAATCTGGCTGCATAAATTCACCAAGGAAAATGGAGTTGTAAGCAACTGATGCAATGTGAATGGTGTGGGAGGCAGGGTCTCTTGGCCAGAAATCATCTGATGCCCTAATAACAGCTGAATGCTTTGAACTACACAAGTAAATTCATAAACATTATTAATAAATAAATCCAAAGGAATGTTACATAAATCAAGCATTCACTAGTTTTATAAAAAGTGCCTACCTGTACAATCCATCTGTATTGTGACTCATGCAACAAATGATTCCATTATCAGGGAAGTTCCTACAGATTGATGCCTCTAATGCCTGGTGGTATTTCCTTGCTAGTTTCACCCTCCCACCATGTCCTGCCCCGAGAGTTTCGAGGATATTCTGAACATCAACTTTGACACCATCAATACCAGCAGATGACAGATATGAGTGCAGTTCATCATAAAAGTGAAAAACTTTCTCCGGATTCACTAGGCCAAGCCCATTGATGGTAATGTGTGTTAAAGAGTCGTCTGGTTGAATTGATTGGACTCCAGGAGATGAAACGGGGAAGACCATCTTTGACTCATAGTGCTCCATGCCACTAACATCAGGTTTAACACCACCCCAATATCCTGTTATTGCATGCCACACATATATATACCTGTAAAGACCATGAGTTTGTGTGAGCGTGTGAACTGAATATCTTGAAACTTTGAAGAAACAGAAGAAATAAAATGAAAAATGAAAAATAGCATACTTTACAGCATGCTCTTGCTTGATTTCATTGGTAATGTGACCAAGTCCAAGATCTGGATCCTCTACCCGCTGACCTTCCTTGCCATCTTTCTGGAATTTGTGATTCTCTTTTATATGCGTTAAGCGATTTCCAAAGCTGTTGGAGAAGAAAGCAAGAAAATTAATGCTACTTATTCAATGTTGTAAAATGTATGGAACTACAATCTGGTTATGAATCTTAGAAACGAAGGACCTACTTGGCTTGATAGGCTTGATTATCAGATTTCCATTCAACATCATTGTGGTCCATGCCCACAGATTGCCATCCATCATCAATTATAACAAATTTAGCTGGAATTCCACCTTTCTCAAAGCTACAAAAAATAAAAAAATAGTTTCAAATTAAAGTCTATGTTATGCACAACTCTTATAACTTTGACCATTATCTATGCAAAGAAGTAACACCTCTGTAATCCTTGCTTCACATCCTCTGAAGTGACTCTAGTATAGAAAGCATCCCATGTACACCATCCAAACCAGTTCAACATATCAGGCATCTGAATACAAATGGGAAAAAATAAAATAGAACTAATTAACTTTTAAGATGGAGTACTCAGATATAAGACAGTACATTAACATTCCATTTTAGGGAGGAAGAAGATATGTACCTTCTTTCTCTCGCGATGAGAAAATGTCTGCAATTGTTTTTCAACAGTCCTGAACAAAATTGGAAATCAAATCAAATCAATGACTTGAGTTATTAACATATTTATATGAAACAGAAACAAAGAAAAGAAAATGGTGAGTGAAAAAGGTAAAGCGGATATGTAATTGGTGGACTATTGAAACTCACTTGACAGCATTTGTTATTACTTCATAAGGTTCCGATCCAGCCCCAACAAAAACCAGATGAGTCCCATCAAATTCATCCACACCAGGACAACCTGCAATCAAATACATATTTCATCACTCTCACCAACAGTAAAAATCGCCATATACTACATTAAAAAACACTAATGATTGTTTTTTTTCTTCTGAGAAGCACACACCACTTTCCACACATATCTCAATCTCGTTTTGATCATTCCCTTGAAGAACTGCTCTGAAATCTCCTTCCAGGAGGGGTAAGAAAACTACATAGGTAGCAGCAGCTTGGTCTTCCCCACTGTTGATCCCTCCATCAATATCAGAGCCATTGTGTGCTTCAACAAGCAAGAACTGCGTCTCAACGGGGACTTCTTTTCCACAAGTGCCCATTCTCTGGGTCATCCACCACATTGTGAAGCGATGAACACACATAAATCGCAACCCCCTAAAATTGAAAAGCCAAAAAACTGATACTTTGATCAGAATGGAAACTTCCTTAAATATCAGCACTAGCACACATAAAAAGGGCCGACCCAGTTCAATACCCACTCGTGAGTGTCTGGGAAAGGACATACTAGTCAAGTCTTACCCCCGCTTTTGCGGAGAGGCCGAGTCGAAGTCGGGACCTTGGACATCACGGTAAGCATGCTTACCACTAGCACACATAATAAACATCAAAATCCTAAAAGGAAAAAATGGAAACTTAAAACCGGACAATGTCAATAACATCAAGATAAAGTGATCAAGTACATACACTTGTTCAATATAACAAGCTACAACAAAAATGCAGCATTCACCCACAAAACACAAAGTGAAATAAACATCCAAAACCAGTTAGACCCCATGTTCATTCACATCAAGTTTGCATTTTTTTAAAGAAAAATAGAAAATTTGTAGAGAGAAAATGAACTTACTCAAGCTTGCCGATGGGAAAAACTCTGTGGCTACCCTTCTGATAGGATTGAACCCCAAGGAATGCCCCGTTGAGCAAGGCACCCCCGGATGCAGGAATAACGAGGACATTGTCATGGACCTCACTCAGCACCTTGTTCCCCAGCACCATCAAGTTGCCATCTGCAACGGATATCCTTGCCCCCACAGTCATCTTTCTCCTCCTTTTGGTTCTGAATGGCTAAAACAGTTTCAAAGGGAATCTCAGTATATCCCCACTTAGCACTGCTTTTTGTTCCAAATCCAAATGAGAAGAAGATGACTTGAAAAAACAGAAGCAGTGGTGAAGGGTATTTATAGCAAATGTTAGCAGAGGTCCCAAACCCAAAATCTTAGGAATTTATGGTATTGATGAATGATTTATGAAATGTCCATCCAAAGCATGATCATAGATTGTGTCACTGTCAAACGACTCAAACCCCCAACAGAAAATATCATGATATATTTTGCAATCAAACCCTTCCGCTTCAAATTACCATTTGACACGTAATATATTATTATCTTGGGTGGCACCAGCCTGACACACAGAGTTTATACATTGGATGCGGTCAATGTTCACTAGTTGTAGCTAAAGTGTTTAATGTCATTAACCATTTGACATATACTGTATTATTATTTTGGGTGGCACTAGTGCTGGGAACGGTGATCATTTTGTCACGCGTTATCAAAAATATCAGACCCTCGCGTCAATAATAAATTTTCCAAGAATATCATGTGAGATATTTTACTATACTGTGTACCGAAATATGCTAGTGTAGTGAAATATGTTTGTAAATAATTCACTATACATTGTAGCAAATTATGTCACATCAGAATGCATAGTCAACAAAAAATGACACGTGTCAAGCAGGTAGTAATCCGCTACACTATGTGGCATATTAATTCGCGAATGATTTTTTAACACGTGTCACTCTTTCACAGAAAAAGTTGATGTGACATAATTCGCTATAATGTGTAGTGAATTTTGTCTGTAATATAATCACGTGTCATGAAATTATTGATCATGAAATTCACTACCACCGGTAGCGAATTATGACACATGTGACATTCTGGTAAAAACTACTATTTACGTGACATTTGGATAATTTTTTTTTGACAAAATGTGACATTTTCTTCGCACCAACTTTACACGAACGGTTTGTATTTGTACTTTGGATGTTGTCTTGCGCTAAAGTGAGGTCAATGACAGATATAGTAAAGAGTTAATTTAATTCGACAATTTAAGTTACAAGTGAAAAACTTTAATATATATATGATAACAAAATTATATATTTTTAACATGTTCCGTTGTACTATAGCTCATTGAGCTTGAAGGTTGCAAAATTTAATTAAATAAGAGGTGATAAAAATTAAGCGAGTCAGCCAAAAACTTGTAACCGGGAATTGTTAATTTATTTAAAATATACACTATATTTTATGGGTATTACACTACTTACTGAAGTTTCATGTTGCCAAGACATTTCTTAATATTTGATTCGATGACATAAGTTTTCTGACGTATTATTATTATTATTGGTGAGTTCTCTCGTATTATTAATTTGTTGGCATTATGGTTACTTATTTATATATCGATAGAATAATGCTATCTCTTTCATTTTTTGTAATTGGTAATGCACTCTTATGTCATTTTATTATGAATAAAATAAAAAATCCTTTTGTCATATTTGCAAACAAACCAATTTTTTTTAAGGATTTATCATTTATCATTTAATATGACCACAAAAAATTTCCTACACACGACATTTTGTGGGACCCGCAGCAAAAAAAATAAAAAATCGGCACTCAAAATGAATCTCTATAACATAACACAATCACTTTTCTTACAACATAACTCTTATAAAAAAAATTTTAAAACAAGCGAGAAGTACATGCAGCGAATTGTGGACCCCACCAACAGATGCCATCAAAAGGTAAGGTCCAAAGAAGGTGTAGATGGAAGGATGAAAAGGCGAGGCGCCTTATCACTTCGGCTGTTAAAAATATCTGCGTATCGTGAATCGTGAAATGAAACTACGTGGCATTTCAAATATGGGGTCCATGTGATGGCAAGAAAATCTTTTATAGTCAGAAAATAATATTCAATAATTGAGTGGCGATGATGGACGATCCAATAAAGCGAAGCACACGTGACCAATTTGATGTGGCGTTGAATGTTTGATTAAGCAAAGAAAAAGACCAAAGGGGTGGCTTTTTTTATTTCATTACGCCTCTTAATTAATAAAAAATTATCTTATTTTATTTATAAATTATTTAAAAAAACTAATTTTTTTGCCAAATATAATATTAATTTATCTCTGTATGAACATTTGGTCACATAATACTCGAGTAGAGACACAAATATTTGAATATATTTCAAAGACGAATTAAAGGTGTTCATAAATTCTTTTTTTCTTTTTTTGGTACACAAAGGTGTTCATACATTCTATGAGTTTATACTCAGATAGTAACCCAGGTATTCAATTCAACATAATATCGCTAAAAAAATGTAGGTCAAACAAGTTAATTACATGAACGAAGGTTAAGTCCTCGACGATTGAATCAGTTATAATAGTTATATAGGTATTAATATTTGTAAGAAGTTATTTTATCTCTTATATATATATATATATATATATATATATAAAAATTCATATGAAGGCATGTGAAGATAATAGAGAAAAAATAAAATTCTACAATTTTTTTTTTGGTACATTGCCAGGAGGTAATCCTCATTCAATCTTCTCCGGGCACCATGCCCTCGGGGTACGGCCCGTTTGGGCTAGCCCCTCATTGTGAGGGTGAGTGCAATAAGCTTCGCAACCGGAGAAATGATGAGACTAATCCCCCGACCGAAGATTTTTGGCTTATCCTCTGGCCCCCAAAGATTTAAATTGTCTGAGGCAAGGTTGAAATGATGAGACTAATCCCCGACCGAAGATTTTTGGCTTATCCTCTGGCCCCCAAAGATTTAAATTGTCTGAGGCAAGGTTTGATCCGTGCACCAAGCAATCCCTTGAATGCTCAGCTACCAACTGAGCTACCCTTGGGTTAGATTTTTTTATATACATAAGAGATAAGATTATCTCATCAGAACATTAATCCCTAATATTTTATATATTATTAAATGTTTATTAAATTCTTGTTTTTAAAATATGGATGTTTAGGTACATTGGCTATCATATAATTATTTTACATTATTTATCTCTTTCTATATCTGAATATTTAAACATATACTTGTATTTCTAATATGATAAAAAAAGTTATTTGTTTTTTTTTTTTGAAAAAAAAAAGTTATTTGTTTAACTAAAGAGAATTTCAACACACGAACAAAAAAAATTTTGGTGCTTGAGATCTTATGTGGTTCTTCCATTTAGGGGTTGACACTTGGACAAATTTTTTTTTTCATTCTCCTCTTCCCTATCTTCTTAATATTTATCTGATTTTGATTGGTTCGAACTATAGAATGAATGCTAGTTTGGGACCACCAAATTTCTTCTCCACACGAATATAACATATGATATTCAACAACTCATGAAAAATATCAATACTTAAGGGAAATTGATCTCGTTTAAAAATGTTGATATTCAACATAAGTGTTGATTTCTTCTACCATGAATGCAAATAAGTTATCTGTATTGAGACCAAAATGACATTATTTTGGGTAGAAATTAAGGTATTTTTGTAATTAATTTTATTACAAGGTTATAATATTCTTTATTATTATAATTTTTTAATATTTCAACTCAAAACGCCATCGTTTTGTGAGTGAATGTAGATAAATTATCTGCACTCGCTGAAACATTAAAGTTGAACATAATGGAGGAAATAGAATGTAAAAGACCAATAAATATAGGGACAAGATATTGTGACACCCAAATAATGTTATGACCAATCATCTCACCGTTAAATTGGTAATAGCAATCCGACGGTCCTTGTTAATATCTTAAATAGCCCCTCTATATTCATTTCTCTCTCCCCTCCTCTCTCTGTCTTCATCTAAGGACCGAGATATAGATATCACTAGCCAGTCTTATATCCAGTAACAAAATATATGTGAATACCAACTAGTATAATGTTCGGGGCTTTACTTCATCTTTTATGTTTTTTTTTTCTATTGCTAATGAATGATTTCACCTATCCAATTAGTTTAGTTTGGGTAATGATCTTGTTGGTGTTGTTGAGGTTAATACATGATTTTATTTATGATGGTTTTCTTCTGTACGATAATGGTTGGCATCAGAAAAATCAAACCTGGTATATCTGAATCAAAGATGAATTAGGTTGGAGAAGAGAGAGAAGGGGAAAGAAAAACGAATATAGATGGGCTATTTAATAGATCAACGAGGACCGTCGGATCACTACTACCAATCTAATGGTGAGATAATTGGTTGTAACTTTAGTTGGGTGACACAATATCCTCTCCCATAAATATATACCAAAACACTATTATTTTATTTAAAATAACAATTTTTTTTTCGCCTATAACTAATAAGCACATTATATATATATATATGAGGTAGGATCCTTTGACACCGGTGTCAAATTTGAAATTTGACACCTCACTTGATAGCCGTTAGATAAAAAAAGATCAATGATGTTACATGCTTACAAATCAGAGCCATTGATCTTTTTTTATCTAAGGACTATCAGATGAGTTGTCAAATTTCAAATTTGACACCGGTGTCAAAGGATCCTATATATATATATATATATATATATATATATATATTAAAAAGAATATGTGATATTAAGGATGGTAATGGGGTGGAGTGCTTGAAGTAAAATTATATTTTTTTAAAAAAATTAAATTATAATTTCTATTTTTTTAGAAACAAGAACTTTAAAAAAACTTATTTTAACCTTTTTTTCTCTCTTAAATCTTGTGTTTTTAAAATTTATTCTCTAATCATATAAAATTGCTCATGAGAATTCTCTTTTTAAAAATAAACTTATCCAAACACACACTTGATCATACACAATAGAAAATTAGAAATACTAGAGGGAGAGAATAAGATTACACCTTATGTCACTCGTTTTTTTCCTCAACACAATGCTCAACTATAATATAACATAGGATTTTAGTTTTGTCCTTTAACATGACACAACAAAATTTCCTACACATACAACATTTTGTGGGGCCCACACTTTTCAAAACAAAAAAAATAAATAAAAATTAAGGCACGCAAAATGAATCTCTATAACATTACAGAATCACTTTTTCTACATCATAATTCTTATAAAACCCTATAACATAAATAGGTTAAAAGAAAAATACTACTAGCTTGATTTGCTTCAGGAGAACAAAATAAGAGTTATTCACAACAGTTTTATGGGTTGATTTTTTTGTGTGTTAAAGAAGGCCCAGTCTAAATTGAACGTAAGTACTAACCGAAAGGGATCCCGGTTTTACGTTTTGTGGATGTCTTTTTCGTTAACAGGCTATTACTGATGAAAAGAAGGCCCAATCCGAGTCGTACGAAAGTACTAACTGAGAGAGATCCCGCTTTCTTTGTTTGCATCTCAAGCTGCGAAATAGCGCAAATGCAACAAACTCAGCAAGCCACCGCGGCGCCTTTCTCAACTTCCACTCCTCCTCCTCACTCCACCGGTGGCTCCACGGCTGAGGCACCGCCGAAGCAGGTGGCGCTAGCAATGGACAAGCTAGGACAAGCCGAACGAATCATCGCCGATATCAGAATTGGCGCTGATCGCCTCCTCGAAGCTCTCTTCGTTGCCGCCGAACAGCCTCACCAAGGCAAAAAGCCTCTTCAGATGTTCCTCAAAGAAGATGCTTGCATGCGTCAGTATCTTCAAGACCTTCGATCCCTTGGTATGTATGCCGTTCCGTTTCTCTACATTTTGATTTGATGTTCGGTTCCGAGATTAGGGTTTTTATAGACTCTGAGGTGTCGATTGGTGCTTGATTTTGATTTTCTAGGAAAGGAGCTTGAAGAGTCTGGAGTTCTTAGTGAATCCCTTCGATCGCGAAAAGATTTTTGGGGCTTGCATATGCCGCTGGTTTGTCCAGATGGAGCCGTGGTTGCTTATGCTTGGAAACGACAGCTTGCGGGACAAGCCGGTGCATCTGCCGTCGACAGGACTAGGTTCGTTGAATATCTTAGTTTTTCAAGTTTTTGTTTTTAACTCCTGAATTCGTAGTACACAGTATTAATATATATGATAAGCTTTAGCTAAGTCATGAATAGAGATAACTTCCTCATACCTAAATGTGTAGAACTAGAATACAATTAGTATTAGTATGCTAGTTTATTTATAGTGAACAGCTACACGCAAGGTTACGGTTGTTTTGTTGTGTAAGTGGTAAAAATTGCTCAATTTGGTTCATTTTCATGAAGTTTCACCTCCAAATTTAGCTGGACTAGATTTAATTTAAACTATTATCCTTGCCAACACGATTCTGTACAATACATGGCTGCTCAACCTTCTTCATCACAATTGGGAGGAGGAGAGGGGGTGGGGGTTGGTGGGAATGCTTTCCGGCTTGCCTTTTAATTGCTTTATTCATGGGTTGTAATTTTTTATGCTCTTACTGGCTTCCCAATGCTTGCTGAATCATGCTACTTTAGCTGCTCACTTAGGTTTTTGGATGATTTCAGGTTAGCTCTCAAAGCCTTCACTGGTCAGAAAAGACGATTTTTTCCCCATCTTGATGATGGACTTGAAACTTATGAATCAGCTTCAAAGAAACGTTGTGGTTCTGAAGGAATTACAGTGGATCCTAAGGAAGAAATTAGTTTTCTTAGAACGCTTCCAGATGTTCTGAAGTCCTTGGAAAAGGAAGTTCCAAATTTGAAAATTTTAACTTTTGAACGATTGGACTGGTTAAAAAGAGCTTCCACACTTACCTCGTCAACAAATGAGAGTTCTCTGGAACATAACTATCATGGTTCTAATAAGCTAAGTCTAGGATCAGTGGGAACTGTTGCTGCAGAGAAAATTGCGGTGATAGAATTGTTGTTCCCTTCTATCTTCAGAGCTGTTGTATCCTTGCATCCTGCTGGTTCCCTTGATCCTGATGCTGTGGCTTTCTTTTCTCCAGACGAGGTATACTTGGCAATATTATTGCGACGTTTATCATTATTTCTCTTTTTTAATATTCATTATGGGGTGTGAACTGTTTGTTTGTTGGGCTATTGCAATGTTATGGACATTCTAGATGGTGCCTCAACATCAGTTCTATGATATTTCTTGTAAGAGAAATGCTACCAAGTAGTAACTCTGAAATTTTCTTTTCATCACACTATTAGTAGGTAAAATCCCATGCTTGCCCCACCAAGAGGAAATTTTTTTAAGGTACAACGGTGGTACCAATTCTTCAGTGGGGAACACCAATAAAAAATGTAGAGAGAACGTGAAAGTGAGATAAAAAAATAAAATAAAATTCAAATGGCAAAATTTGAATGGAAGTGGCACATGCGACGGTGGCACCAAAAGTTTGCTCCACCCAGAGATAATGGGCCCAAGATATGTAATGGGGCCACCATAGGATTTCACCCAATGTAGTGTTGAAAAAAAGTGTCGAAGAGTGTGTTACTAGGATTTCACCTAATATATATATACACACACACACGTGTGTGTATGTATTCTTGATTTTGCTTCCCCCCCCCCCCCTTCTGTTTTTGAGGTTATCTTATCCCCTAGTTGCTTTTCTCTTATATTCTCTCTAATGAACTTCTTTTTTAGTAATAAAAAAGATTTGAATTTGTTATTTCGTTGTAAGATTTGCATGAATTCTTCATCCATATAATCGTCAGTTTTATATTTTCTCAAGTGTCTTTGCCTCAGTTTATTTAACCGTGTTACTATAACAGAGCGGAAGCTATGTGCATGCAAGGGGATTGTCTGTTCATCATGTGTATAAACATATTACGGTAATGGACTTTGTTGCTAATCGTATTTCATGTGATTCTTTTAGTAACTCTTTGAAGTCTTTCTGATTATAGCTCTTTTGTCTTCCACTGCAGGAATATGCAACGACTGCTCTGCAGTTTTTTCTTGGGAACCAAGCTGAATCTTCTCTTTATTCTCTTTTGGTAATGAAATGATCTTGCTTTTGCAAATCATGATACTTATTTTGGTTAGAAGCTATTCATTCTAGATGTACTTGAAGCTTTCTTAGCTTTCTGCCTTTTCTTTTCCAGCACTGGGTTTGCAGCTACCAGACTCTGTTTTCAAGACCATGCAGGTTTGATTTGCAGTTCCCCAGTCATTATATTTCCATATTATGTAGTAGAGTTACAAATCTCAATTTGTTGGTTGTGCAGCAAATGTTCACAGCTACTTGCAATGGATAAACAATCTGGTTTCTTTTTACCTCCAGTTCACCGTCCTTACTTGCAGTTGTCATTTTCAAAAATTTTATCAACCATATCGTCGAAGGACCAGAATTCAGAATCTACTCAGGCTTATCATGTTGGCTGCCTCTCTGCGGAAGTTTGATTGCATCTACCGTTCAGGTAAGCCAAATACCCAATTAGATGTCGAACTACAAGGAGCAAGAGTCTCCATGGTATTGTTGTATGTATATTCCCTCTTCACATGTATAGATATGAGGAAGGTAGGGGTTGGTGAAGCAATTTGTCTTATAATAGGTCATTTTTTTAACTTGTAGTTAACTCATTAATCATGAGTAAGTCCTGACCATTGATATTTATTAAATCTAAGCTATTGATTAATATTTTTATTGAAAAACCATATTATCTTATTATTTCAATTTCTTAGATTAAGAGAGAAAGAGAGAGAGAGTTTCATGAAAATGTTGGTAAGCTTATCTTCTCTGTTGGATGTGTGCGGAATTGTTATTTGATTCCAAGGTATGTTAAACGAGACCAGAACATTTTTTCCAGTTTCGTTTGAGGGTTTTGGAAATTTCATTGCTTTGTGATGTTGGAAGCCAATGAGGCTGTAAGAAGGTTCACTTGAAGTTCTTGATGAAGAACACAAATTTTGTCTCCTGAAGAACTCTAGTCAAACAATTTTAGATTGCTGGAAACCACATCTGATGGCAATGCAGCTATGGCCATTAAATCATGCGAGACAGATACAGTCAATGACCGAACAAATAACTTGGAGAATGCAAGCTTGACCAGTGAAGCTGCTGATTTTTGGTATGCAGATAACATTGAGTGAGCAAACATGGATGCTTAGACTTTTGTGTCTAAATCTAGTGTAGCCTGCGTAACCAGAGATTTTGCAATTGCATCACGAAATGTACTTCTCCAAATGCGTTTGTGCTTGGTGGGACCTAGAGGAGCATACCATGAAATCAAAGAGCTACGCAAAATGTTCTTCTCCAAATGGGTTTGTGCTTGCTGGGACCTAGAGGAGCATACCTTGAAATCAAAGAGCAGCCTTCCAACCTGCAAAGTGTGGCTCAGTTAGCTTGGTGCTGAGTCCTAGGGTTCGGGCTGTGAGTCTAAAGGGCTTGAGTTCGAATCCTGGTAAACACACTTTGTGGGTAGCGGAGAAACCCTTGCCCTCTCAATCCGCGAAAGGGATTAGTCCCATCCTATGTGGGGTGGGGAACCCTTGGGTATATCCAAAAAAAAAAAAGAGCAGCCTTCCACACATCCATAGAGAAGTCGAGCTTACCAATGCTCTGCTCGTGAAACATGTTTCTATTGTAACTGTTGTTGAAGTTTAAGAACTAATTGGGATGAAGATCTAGTTGAAGCTGTGTGTTCGCAAAAAGACAGTTTTAGAGTGGGTTTATGCACTTCTCCCATTTTTTATTTTTACTTTTTATTTTTTTCATACCTTAGTTTGATCTTCAGGAAATTGATCAGTACATGGCTTGTTGTGCAAGCATCATGAGAGTGACTGCATCTATTGATTCTATTATTATCTCAAGATGGTTTGGGTCATGTAAATTGAAAGATTGGTTTTTTGGATGCCAGGAAGTTCTCCTCACCCTGACATTGTTCATTGCCATAAGACACAAATAGCAATCTTTATGATTAAAGAATATCATGCTTCCTACATAACTACCTTCTCTGTATGTACTAGTTTCTCCATCCTAATATAATAGAAAATGATACAAGGGTGCCAACTAGGAATCTGAGATTGAACCTCATGTACATTTATTACGGGTAGTTGATACTAATGTTGCGCTGATGCTGGAAGTTGTTGTCGTGGTCCTGAGTGCTCCGATGGAGGTTGATGTGCATATGCTCTAAAATTTGCACTTTTTTCACTGTATTTGACTACAATACAATTCGCATGTGTTTATTACCCGTTTCATCGCAAGAGTTGAATCAGTTGTAATTGGCGAAATGTTTTCAGCTTTCAAGTGAAAACAGGAGGCCACGGACTTTTTCTGTAACTTGTTAGTGCTGCTGCTCATTAGTAGTGCAACTTGCGCAATTCATATAATTCAAATTATGATTGTGAAGAATTGTCGATCAGAAATGTGCTTTGGTGTGTATCGTCTTGCATGTCTGAGACTATTAGGTGTGTCTATGGGTGTTTGGGCAACATCGAATGCTATTATCTATTCTGAATAATGTTTATTGTTTTCGTAAAAACTTGGCTAGCTAAACTAGCATTCGAAGTTGGAGTGCTTTGATTAATGGATCAATTTATAGCAAAAGTTGAGTACAAAAATTGCATTTTTAGATGCTAATGGCAAATAAAGTTAACAAGACAAAAGGATTTGCCAGCTATTTAACTCAACTGAAAAAAGTTACAATTCCATTTGTTTTGCTACGCTTTTTAGCCTTTCGAGTTTGCAACAAAAATGCATGAACGCAAAGCACCTTCTGAAGGTTAAATCATCAGAAATGCGGAAGCGCATCGTACCGATGTGATGAGGAATGAAGAACACCGCTTTGATTACCTCGGGTGAAGAAGCGAGCGTGACAATTCTTCACGTCCAGATCTCCTTCTCTAGCCTCACGATCTGCAGCAACGCACCACGAATAGTTGCAAAATCCGCTCTACGGTTAATCTTCCTGGCTATGACTCAAGGGGATTAGGGAGTTGTGTGGGCAACCGTTCAGATGATGAACATTGCCTCTCTGTTTCTGATTTCTGAAATCCTAGGAGGTACAAGTGGAGAATATGTTCCATATATACCTGCCCAATCCAACTAACCCTAATCTTCATGGGTTAGACTTGGTCTTTGGGCTCTCACTAAAGCCATTGGGCTTAGTGCAAAGGAGCATACATACCCAACAATCTCCCACTTGCTCTTTTGGACACAAACTTGAGTTTATAAACCCAAGACTATGTAGCCCATAAGCCATCATCATCTGATTATACAACCCATCCCTTGTCTCAAGCTAGCCTGTGGATCTACCATTTGTCACTTATCAAGGCTCCTGATAATCTTTGAAGGATTATCTAATTCGGCGCTACTCCACTAAAAGCCCGAACGTGAACTCCAAGATTAATGACATTTATAACATGAATATGCATCGCCCCTTTGTAGAATGTCTATAATTGATTGACAAGTTTTGTGTAACTCAATCAATTATTTATTCCCTTGACTATGATAGTTTCTCTAATGGATTACATGCACTGGCCAATGTCTTTAATATCCAAGTATCGAAACATATCAAGGGGACATATCCTACAAATTCCATGTTGTTTATCTCATAAATACCGATAATCAAATAATCTCACTCCCAAAATATCGAGTTATTGGCCGTCAATAGATCGAACCTCACCCGTTGGTAAATCAAAGAATGAAAACTATTTGACTACCTATTTATAATAAACTCATGATTAAGAGCAATCTCATAACTACAGTTAACTGGAGATTTGATACCTTATGACAGAAAAAGAACCTTAATCAAATCTCACCTTGATCCTTTCAATGTGAATGTTAATTCACATCAATATTTTACAATGATTCGGACAAAATCATTTCATAAAATATTGCAACCTAAATAAAGTGCCCAGCTTTATTTAACAGCTGTGAATCTGTTCATCAATTGTGAGAACCTATGATCATTTCCTCCATGAACGTATCCATATGATCATATACTCCACAATTTGATCCGGACCTTAATGTTTGTAAATAGTGCGCTAAATAAAGAAATAAAACCTTATTTATGAAATTCAGAAAATGATTTTATTGTTTCATTGTCTTACTCCAAGAGCACAATGAAACCAATAACTCCCACTTGCTTAATGCAAGTCTGGGATCCTCCTAAGACCCAAAGAAGTAACATGCCTCTTGAATACAAGTTCATACAAACTCTTAGTAACTGGGTCTACAAGATCCACCTATAATGCTATCTGAGTTTAATGAAAAACTCATAGCTCAAGGTTGATCTCTTGAGTCAATATCCACTTGAAATAACTGAATCTGTGAAAGCTCAGCTTTTCAAGACTCCCACTAGAATATACTAGCACATAATCTCTCATTCTCCAAAGATACTTGAGTACATGCTTAACAATAATCTAGTGTTCCTCTATATCCAGAATGGTACCATCTCACTACTCCCACTGCGTGACAGATGTCTGGTTTAACGCCCAACATGATATGCATGAGACTACCTTTGCCAAAGCATAAGATATCCTGCTCATGCATTCTTCCTTCTCAGAAGTCTTTGGTTACTCCTTAAGAACATGAATTCCACATCTGAGAATTATCATTCTTCTCTTAGAATTCTCATGTTGAATTTTGGCAAGAGTTTTGTCAATGTAAGTAGCCCGAGGTGATGCCAAAAACTTATTCTTCCGGTCTCATAAAAGTTTTATACCAAGAATATAATTGGCTTCCCCAGTACTTTCATACCAAAACACTAACTTAGCCAACTCTTTATGCTTGATATTACCTCCACGTTGTTTCCAATAAGGAGCATATCATCTACATAAAGTACCAGAAAATCTACTGTCTTCCGTTGGATCCTTTACATACAAATACACATCATTCATCAAGTTTCTCTCAAAATCAAAATTTTGATAACCTGATCAAAAATGACGTTCCAAGACCTGGATGCTTGCTTAAGTCTATGAAATAGACTTTCACAACTTGCATACCGTGTGTTCCTGCCCATTTGCTATATACCTTTTTGGTTGTTGTATGTAGATATCCTGACATCCAACGCCCAAAATGAAATCTCATAATTGAGACTTATAGCAACTAAGAGAATCTGGATAGACTCGAGCATGGCGTCTAGCATAAATTGCCTCCAAGCTAGCTTTGAAGGTTTTCACCTTCCTGTCCATCCTCTCTTTGCCATTTATGTCCACATGCACCTTGTGGGTTTTACCCCTTTTGGTGCCTTTACTAGGGACCGAACGGAGTTGAAATACAAGTATTTCATCTCATTGTTCATAGCTTGAGCAACACTTGATCAACAACATCTTCTAGTGCATTATCGTAACTAGTAGGATCAATGACACTCAACAAGAGACAACTTGAGAGTTAACAAGGTTCTCTCCCACTACGAATGTACTGCACTAGACTTTGTGTATTTATAGGTAAAACAACGAGTGGGTCAAATGGTGGATCTTCAATTTCTTGAGGATCCGCTTATCCTTGATATTATTCCTTTACATGTGATACTAATATTTCTACTAGTTTCACTTATATATTATCATGTTGAATTTCCAATTACGGTTCTCTTGTTTGTTCACCTAGAGATATATCTATCCCCTCTTGAACAATCAAGGGAACAGTGGATGAAGCTTCTAGAGATTATGGAAATTCTTGATCTGAGATAAATATCATCAAGAATAACCTAACTTAAGAGCTTATAATTTATCATCTAGTCCTCCTTTAAGAAAATCATGTGAGTGCTCACTTAGATTATCTTGTCCTTAAAACTAAATAAGAAATCATCCCTTGTTCTCTTAGGGTAGCCAAAAGATATGCACTCTTCCATACAAGATTCCATCTTATTTGACTTTTGTTGTAGGACGTGTGCCGTAGCACCCTAAATCCGAATATGGTTTGATCTGGGCTTGCACCCTTTCCATAATTCTTTAAGTGTCATTACAACAAACTTTGACGGAACCAAGTTAAGAAGGTACATTTCCTTCTCCTAGGCATCTCCCTTGAACAACATTGGCAAAGATGAATAACTGAACATGATTTGCACCAAATCTAGAAATGTTTGAATTTTGCATACCGCAACATCATTCAACTAACGCATTCCTAGAGTTGACAGTTAAGAAAACTATCCCCTCTTAAATCAGGTAAGACCTGAACTTACCAGACAGGTAGCCAAACACTTTAGTAGACTAAAGTGTTTTGATTTGAACTCCTAAATGCTTTTCTGCCTCAAACTTAAAACTCTTGAAATTTTCCAAAAGCTTTAGACTTATGGCGCACTAGGTTCATCTGTCCAAATCCAGAGCAAACATTCATATAATGAAGTACCCATCACCTCTTCTGGTCTGAACGCTAATTGGTCCACATACATTAGTATGAACCAGTTCCAGTTGAATAGTTGCGCAAACCTTTTTAGCCCTTGTAGGATTGCTTGGTCATTTTACCTTCCAAATAGGACTAACATGTAGCTGTTAGTTAAAAGATTCTTGACCTTTCAGTATCTCTTTTAACTAAAACATGTTTCCTACCTGAGATAATGTGACTCAATCACAAAAGCCAAAGATATGTTTCATTTGAGACTTTTATTTCTTTGGTGAAAATCCTTGTTCATTATCCTTTCCATTCAACACAAAAAATTTAGGCGGTATAGGACAAAGGTAATAAAGACTATTTAAACAATGTACCAGAACAAACAAGACGAAGATGAACTTCGAAATGTAACTGAGGAATCAATTGCATTGTCAACCCATGTTTTAATCAAAACAACTAACAATAATTGAATTCCTCCTTAAATCTGGAACAAATAAACAGTCACCCAAAACCATAGTCTTATTAATAACTTGTCCTACTGCAAAAGCAGACACAAGTTCCCATTTTTAAGCTTAAAATATCTATGTCCATTGCTGACAGGTATGCCATGTTTGAACTACTGCAAAGAGTAACAAACATGATCAGTGATTCCTGAATCAATAATTCAGTCACTGATCAGGCCTTGATATGCCCATGTCTGGTTCTTTTCATCACCTCTGGGCAATTTTTCTTTCAGTGTCCCTTCAGTTTGCACTTGAAGAACTTGCCTTGCAGCTTCTGCATAGCAACTGGTTTGACAACTGATAATCAAGTTGTTTTGTTCTTGTTACCACCCTTGGGTTCCCCTTTGGATTTAACAAGACTCTTAGCAAGACCTGCACCGACTGCATTCTGTCTAGCAGAGCTGCTAGACGCAACAAACATGTCATTAAGAGTTTGAAGCATTTCTACTCCACTCTTAATCATGTACACTTGCTTCTGCAAGTATTTGGAAAAAAATGACGATAATATAGCAGGGAACTACCATATCTGCCCTTTCCCAATCTGAGAAATGCATATTAGTTTCCTTAGACGCATCCTCTGCAGGTTGCTATGGCCCTCGCATTGTCAGGACAAATTTTAGCTTCCACGTTTTAGAACAATATCAAAAATTTGCTTTTCACTTATTCATAGTTGGTACCATCTAGAGGTTTTTGACTCAAAATCATTTCTAAAATATTTTCTGAAAACATATAAAACACACAATTACAAACAAATAATGCAATAAACAAACGAAACGCAAGTAGATTCTCATAACTACTATTGTTTATTGTTAACAATCCTTCAATTTATCTTTACAAGGCTTACGATGGGCAAGTCACTTGTAAAAACCAAAATTGTTATTTGGGCCTTCAGTGCCATTGCCAGAGCCTCGATGGGAGGGTGAACAATTTTACCAAAGTTGAATGTAATTAACCATTGTTTAATTTCAAAATTATCCTTAGTGTCTAAGCATTGCCGACGATGGGCCGTACAATACTTTACTAAAATTTTGAAATTATTAAGATTTAATCTAGTGAAATCTGATTATCCTTATCCGATGGGGCTTCAGCGATAACCATTTCACTAATAAACCCACAAATGGAGCCCACAGGTTTTAAAATTAATTATTTAATTTTTAAAACCTTCACCCATTCAACATTTTTATTTGAGAATTTTCATAAGCCCAGTGAAATTTATTGTTTAATTTCAAAATTATCTTTAATAACTTAGTATTATCGACGATGGGTCGTACAACACTTTATTAAAATTTTGAAATTATTAAGGCCCAATAAAATCCAATCATGCTTATTCGTTGGGGTTTCACATGATTATTTTATTGATAAGCCCACAATGCGCCTGGAGGTTAACTTAATTTCTTAATTTAAATCTTCTCCCATAATTATTCAGGTCCAATCTAATAAAATTCAATCATGCTTATCCGATGGGGCTTCACATGATTATTTTATTAATGGTCCTATATTGCGCTTGAAGGTTAAATTAATTTCTTAATTTAAATCTCCTTCCATTCAACATAAGCATTATTTTCCAATTTCCAAGAATTATTTAATTGAGAGTATCTTTTCTTTGATTTCAAAAACTATGTAAGCAAGAGCGCCGATGAACGTGCATCACTTAGCTTATCTGAATTTTGAAATCATTAAGGTCTTGAAATCCGGTCACTTTACGTCAGCATGTGCTCCAAACAATCATGATACGTGAATGTTGTATGCAACGTGTGTTATTCCATGACCATTTCAGAAAACCCACAAATTACTCGCAAAATAAAAGAATTCTCTTAGGAAATTTTCTTACTTATTTGTCTTGATTTTAAACTCCAAAAATAATCAATTTGATTATTCTAAATTTTACCAAAATCATAATAATTAAATTAATTTTCAAAATTAATATAACCATTAATCTAGATTTTGTTTCCAAAATCATGATAATCATAATTTTATTTTATCGGAATATTTAAAATCAAAAACTACGCGCATAAACTATCATGCTAGCCGGTAATGACATAATAGTAAATATGCACGTATGACATGTGATCATGCAACAATATGGCACCTTCCTATCCTATATGACATGTCATCCCAGATATCATGTTAATCGCACATATAATTCATACCATTCAATAAATGCATTAAATAATAAATTCTAATTACTTTAATCCATGGCTTTCCTATTTTAAAAAAAATAAAATAAAATAAAAATATTACAACTTTGGAATTCGACTTTCGCATAACCCATAGTATCTGTCTCAAGCCACTTTAGGGTTTCCACGGGCCCCAAAACCCAAAGACCCAATCCTTTGGCGAGAAACCCTAGGACGCGAAAGAGGAACCCTAGCCGTCAGGTCTGCCGCGCCGTCACCCGAAGTCAATTCAGGACCAAACTCCAGGGGAAGGACCGCCACATAGATACGAGTGCACCGCCACCGGAACCGCCCAAAAAGGTGGCCGGACGCTCCTTCACTCTCCAATTCTTTGCCGGAGAGTGGCGGCCACTCTCAGACGCTTGTGGTGGCTCCGATGGCGGCGATCCACCCACCTCTGCGTTCGTCTTTCCGTCCTCTTTCCAACCATATATAGATCGCCCCATTCTGAGATCGGTAAGTCCTCAAAAAGTCTCCGACAGTGCTGACTGCACATCTTCCTCACAGTTTCTCGATCTTGAATTTTTACAAAATATTGAAAAATACACAAAAATTCCGAAAAATTAAAAAAAAAAAGCAAGGAGGAAACCTAATCATATGGGATTAGCCTCCTTGTTACAAATCGAGAAATACACGAGAGACCCTAACCATGGATTAAAGCAATTTTACCGATTAAAATCTAAGCTTTTATGAAAATGAACTATACAGAATAAAAACATGAATATCAATAACAAATAATCTATGCTCCTTTGCAGAAATCAGAAACAGAGAGGCAATGTTCATCATCTGAACGGTTGCCCACACAACTCCCTAATCCCCTTGAGTCATAGCCAGGAAGATCAACCGTAGAGCGGAAAAAGATCGTGAGGCTAGAGAAGGAGATCTGGACGTGAGGAATTGTTACGCTCGCTTCTTCACCCCAGGTAATCAAAGCGGTGTTCTTCATTCCTCATCACATCGGTACGATGCGCTTCCGCGTTTCTGATGATTTAACCTTCAATTGGTATCAAAGCTGATCTAAATCCCCATCACAATCCGGCTCTGATACCAATTGAAGGTTAAATCATCAGAAACGCGGAAGCGCATCGTACCGATGTGATGAGGAATGAAGAACACCGCTTTGATTACCTGGGGTGAAGAAGCGAGCGTGACAATTCCTCACGTCCAGATCTCCTTCTCTAGCCTCACGATCTGTAGCAACGCACCACGAATAGTTGCAAAATCCGCTTTACGGTTGATCTTCCTGGCTATGACTCAAGGGGATTAGGGAGTTGTGTGGACAATCGTTCAGATGATGAACATTGCCTCTCTGTGTTTCTGATTTCTGAAACCCTAGGAGGCACAAGTGGAGAATATGTTCCATATATACCTGCCCAATCCAACTAACCCTAATCTTCATGGGTTAGACTTGGTCTTTGGGCTCTCACTAAAGCCATTGGGCTTAGTGCAAAGGAGCATACATACCCAACACCTTCCAATTAAATAAGAAAAGGACAAAAAACACAAAGAAAGAAAGAGAGAAACACCGAAAGAATAGCATTGCAATTCCTGAATTCAAATACAAATTCGAAAGAGCATTCAATATTCAACAAAATTTGAGCCCCCGAAAGCTTCACTTTCTTGGCGATTGATCCTGAGATCACAAAGAGAATCGCACTTCATCCTTAAAATATCTCAACGAAATAGATGACGTGGACCCAGCTTCTAGAAGCCTATTCAAAACCAACACGCAACTGTGCACCTATAGCGAGTGCAACTTAAATGAAACGTAAATGACTTTTATAGCCTTATATCTGTTCCTTTTTCTCTCTACCTTTGACCACTATATAGACCCCCTAAACGCTCTCTTCGCACTGCACAAAACCAAGATCACACCAAAAACACACGCAACATTTTCAGTCCCCATTATACCCGTCACAGCAACAACTCTCGATGCTGGGAACCCTAAATCTCACTCTCATCACCGGTGCTGGCAGAACACTTCGGCTCTCCTCCGAAGATTGCTCCTTCTCCAGTAGGTTCGTCCGGCCTTCGATTATGGATTCCGCCAAACAATGCAGGGCGTCGATCCGGGCTTTCAGTGCGACGGCGTCGGCGATAGTTTCCCGGCGGCCGGCAAGTCTCTACGAGGTGCTCCGGATCAAGCAGAACGCGTCTGCCGTTGAAATCAAGTCGGCATACCGGAGCCTTGCGAAGATGTACCATCCTGATTCAGCGGTACGGCCTTCGGAATCCGACGAAAGGGACTTCATCGAGATCCACGACGCGTACGAGACGCTGTCGGATCCGTCGGCCAGAGCGCTCTATGATCTGTCTTTGATGGCCGCGCACGGTGGTAGGCGCTTGTTCTCGTCTTCGGTGGCTCCGAATGGCTCTTCCGGATTCTACCAGACCCGGAGATGGGAAACGGACCAATGCTGGTAGATAGCTTAAAAAAAAAGGGAAGAAAAATTAACTTCGTTTGGGATGTTAACAAAATAGTAGGTTGCTCAGGGAAAAAAAAATAAAAAAGAAACTTGGTCACCTTGAAAAATGAAGAAAATAAAATCTGTAAATTCTATCCCTTACTTACATAAACGTGTTTTTTTGGGATATTTTGTCCTTTTCGATGGCGAAAATTTTCACCATAGATTATTTCAGCTACAATTGCACAACTACGAAGCCGCTGGATTTTTTTTTTAACTTACTTACTTAAGGGTCCAGAATTATAAGGACTGATTACGATTTTATTTTTTTTTTTAAAAATCAAAATAAATATTAAAAAAATTGTACAAAAATTGAATATAAACTACTACATATAATTCAAACCCTAAAATTGATCATAGGGTTTTCATTTCCTCCTTTAACATAACACAACAAACTTTTCTACACATATAACATTTTGTAATTTTAAAACAAAAAAAAAAGAAAAAAAAATATGGCAAGCAAAACGAATCTCTATAACATTACACAATCATTTTCCATACGACATAATAAACATAAAACCCTTTATTATATATAAATGTTACTTTTACTTGTTTAGTGACCAAAGTGATAAATAAAACCTTGTTAGTTTAGGTCACTCGAGATCAAGATTTTGGATCATTCATTTTGTTCTTAAGTTAACTTATTTAATTATTGAAATAATTTATAAATAATTTATTTTAGAGAAAACTATAGGAAAATGGTTTTTTTAAAATAATTAAACCTAAATATGTCGTGTGGTGTTGGACAGTTTATTCATTTATATTAAAATGGACTAAAATTGTTTACCAAAAAAAAAAAGGACAAAAATTATAATTTTATTTCATTTTTAAAAAGAGGAGTTTAATAATAAAACAGAGATTAATGATGTAATTTAAGCATACTTCATGAGAGAGGAGTATGGCTTATCCAGTAATCAATGAAATGAAAAAGTTCTTTAATTTTTTTTTTAAAGACCAATTCAACCATTTGAATTGAATGGACCAGGATTGTTGTCAAAATTGAAATGGAGAAAACTTTATTATGGTTTGTCAACTAGATAAATTTATAATGGAAAAATCATAGCAGGCAAGTGAGGATACAGAACCAGATCCTAGGATACTATTCCTTATTCTATTTTTTTTAAAGAAAAAATAGTGGCTCACTTTTTTGTGTCAGATGCATATCGTAGTTCTCTGTCGCCATTGCAGAAAAATTGTTCCCATTTATAATTGTTCGGTCCTAGAGAACCGTAGAACTATACTGTATGATATGCATTCAGAGATATCGTCCAAAGATATCTCATAGATAGATATCCTAATTGGCTTATAGCCAATACTCCAATCACCGCGCACTATCAATAGACATATAGCCAAGACGTAGGTGTGTGCACACTAATAGTAAATAGGTCAAAAGTGTGTACATATAGTCTTTAGCCTTTTATTTATAAGGATTACTTTATAGGTTTGGACATTTGAGATCTCCTAATTGATATGAAATCTGCCTTGATTGATGAGATAGAAAATCCTCTCTAGATTATATGGTTGCGATATCCCTACCCAATCTTGCTAGTAATAGAGTTGTTAGGATATTGATCTACTCCACAACAATAATTAAACTGCATGAAATTATGGTTGAACATGATAATGTTTGAACTGGAGAATATCAAAGACATAATAAGTCTCTAGAGAATTGAGGACCGAAATAGGTAAATACTTTTGCCATAAAATACTACAGGCCACATAAACAGGTTTGCCCTTAGGCCCAACCCAGAATAGACTAAGGTAAGTGCATTGAACATGGTTCAGCTTGAGCAAAAATATTTCTAAAACAAAGGAACTATAGAACCAACCTATGTAACTATAAGTGAGAGAAAACTGATTATTTTTTGGTGTGAAAAAAGAAGGGTCTTTGAAGCCTCTTGAAAACAACATGCTATATGCACTTTTTGCCTACGACATTATTTGAAGAAAAGATCACTACACAAATATGTACATTGAAATAAAGAAAAAAAAAACCCATCTAAGAAAAAAAGAATTATATCCATCAAAACAAATCCTGGATAGAAAATATTCAAACATTATTCAATATTATTCATGTCCTTCTTTGCACTTACTGTCTAAAATTTTGGACCTCTTAAAAATATTGGGGGCCCAGTTCATGATCCACTAAAGATATGACATAATTGATATTTTATTAGGCAAGATTCTCTTCTTATATCTCTTAGTTTGATTGCCCATTATAGGCTATTAAGATGTGGGCCCATAAGTTACATCTATAATAGTGCCCAATACTCTAGCAATCATGACAATAACGCATGGAAAAAGCACGAGATAATTTATTGTGGATCGGGGCCATCATTTTTTAGGTGTTTTCTTAGTGTAAATAGGAGGGTAAAATTGGAAATGAAGAAAAATAATAGGGATAAAAAGGAAAAGAAAAAATTAATAATGTGAGACGGACGGAGCATCAAAAGATTCAATGGTCCTGAACCATATTAAATATTAAAAAAAAAAAGCAGAGAATATTCTGAAAAAAGACAAGACCGTTGCAAGGAGAGAAAAAAAGGAAAAAATACACAAAGGAAGAAGAAGACACACAATTAAGGAAAGAGAAGAGAAACTTGATCCAATGGTGAAGGAAAAATGAAAATATTTGCCTGAAGACCCACTTTCTTATATAAAAGGAAAGGAAGAAGAGTCCAGCAAAAAAAAAAACATTTTTTCTCTGACCTTCCTCCCCTACAGACAACTTCATCTTCTTTGTCTCCTTTCTACATCTTTTCGTTTCAGTTTCTGCATTATAGTTTTAAGAAACCTGTAATTATCTGTTTTATTTTTTTCTTTATTCTTCTTCTTGGCCATATCTGTAGACATGAGATAATTTCTTTTAGGAATGGATGAACTGTTTTAGTTACTCATCACTATAATTGTAACTCTGTTTCTGATTTCAATGAAATTATGATGTTCCGTTATATTCTTGCTATATCTTATGTAAATTAAGATAGAAGGGATATTCTTACTACCAAAGTTTTCTACTACCAACTTACTACCAGTGGCGTAGCCACTTCCTCCCTAGATGGGGCCTTGGCCCCTGCTAACTTAAAAAAAAATATTATTATATATATTTATATACTTAATTATTATTTGACTCCTTCTAAAGTTAAAATTTGGCCCCATCTATATTATTTGTCTCTCAGCTAATAGTTTAATACATTCTCAATGGAATTGGAAACCCCAGTGATGTCTTCATGTCTGCTCGCGTTTTAGAAATCCCACTGATATTCGCTCTTAAATTGGTGTTTTTTTATTCTGAAATTTTTCTAGTTTTCTCGTGATTGATTTTATTTTGTGAAGATTTGCTTGTTATAGTGGAGTGTCTTTGAGTGTTTTGTTCTTTAGTGTTTCCTTAAATATTTGAATTTGAATCGTTTATATATACTCTCTCTTGACAAATTATGAAGTTACGCAGCATCTCCATGGCTTTTTTTCATAGTGACAAAGCCTATTGCATTTCACGTCGTTACTCTTTAAAACAAAATGTTATTTTTTTTTCTTTCTCACAATAATTATTTTATAAATAATTAGAAAATTTGAAGCAATTACTTAATACTTATACGATACAACTTGCAGTTGTATAAATTAATTCATGATAACTTAGTGACTTCCAGCACCTTTATTTTAATATCAAGCAAAAGTAAAAAATATACATTGTAAAGATATATGCAACTTAGTGTAATGGTATTGGTTTATGATTCTCAAAGACCAGTGTAGGGGTCCCTCATATATGAAATAAATAAATAATAACTTTCATTTCAAACATACCCCAATGAATCCCACTAAAAAAATCATGCCAAACACTCTTAATTATTTTTGGTAACTTTTGTATAGATTAATGTAAAGCTGCTAAATTCCTTATTTTAGAATCTTCTTCTTGCTTCCTTTCATGCTAATTTGTATATAACACTAGCATGAAACATTGAAACTTTTTTTAAATTACAGCTGCAACTGATTCTTTGATGCTGAGAAGACACCTCGATCTACATACATTATTTAGATTCTTATTTCTTTTGATAAATCTTAAGCCATTTTTTTTTCTTGGGCTTTAATTGTTCTACACATTCTCTTCTGTAAATAGTAATTCAAATTCAAAGAGTAGGTCAGGTTCAACTAAAATTGCTTGGGTTGCTTCTGGTGCAGTGTTGACATTATTTAGTAAATAATTTAGATAAATATGCTAGAATTTATGGTAAATTTTTTTCTAATAAATTTGTGTAATTACGATAAATATTTTGATAATAGATTTTATAAGAGTTATGTTGTAGGAAAATTGATTGTGTTATGTTATAGAGATTCGTTTTACGTGCCGGTGTTTTTTTTTTGCAGCGGGCCCCACAAAATGTTGTGTGTGAAGGAAAATTTTTGTGATCATGTTAAATGATAGATGATAAATCCTTTGATAATTTGATGTGTCAAATTTTTTGGCCCCAGCTAACGTAAAAGCTTGGCTCCGCCACTGCTTACTACCTATCTAATCACCATTGAATCAAAGAGAGAATGTTAAAAAGTTTTTGAAAAAAGAAAAAGAAAATGTTGATCCAATGATGATTAGACATGTAATAAGTTGGTAGTAGAAAATTTTGGTAGTAAGAATATCCCTCCTCAATTAAGATAAACTGAGAAATAAACTTCCAGAAGGAATGTATTTCTGACCGTAGAATATCAGTTGGAGTTGCCTTAGGAATAAGGAACCCCAAGTTCTTGTTTAGTTCGACGCAATTTAAATTAGAAATGAAATCGCAAGGGAATGCGAGATTTTATATACAAACTAGCCCAAGTACTTGAGGAATTAGTTTTGGCAATGAAAAATAACCTTAACAATTCCATTGGATGAGGTAATGAGCCAAGGTTATAGCTGATTGATAATGAACCAGTGAATCCGTTCCTATTTTGGTTTACTGACATACCTTGTTTTTACAATTTTTTGTTCTTATTCCGTTGACGTTTTTCAAGTTCTGAAAAAGGAGAAAAATTAAAGAAAGATACATTTTTCCTTCTTACACAATGTTGTATTCCAATGAATTGTGTTTCTCCTATTAAAGGAAGGATTGAAATACATAACGTCACGGGGAATCAAGGAAAGTGATCTGAACTTTTTGTCATAGTAAGAACACCGTGTGATAGTAAGGAACAAATAACTTTGGATGATTCGTTTTCATTCTCTTTACATTCATTTCTGCCTCCAGATTGGTCTTATGCAGTTTAGTAACTCAATGTATCTATGTTTTCTCTGAGGGAATGATATATTGGGTCTAATACTCCCTTAGACGCATGTACTTGCGCAAGCGCAATCATCCTAGAGTTTTCTCTTTAGTGATCCCCGCACCAACATATAAATCTTTTACAAGATGATGTTATTGGAGCTAGTATTTCTAGTCTTCTAAGGATGGTTTTATATTAACTAAGTTGTACATAGTTGTTTGTTTAGTTTCTATTTGTATTAAAAAAAAAAAACACACGCATATACCAACTCTCGAGTATTAGAGATTAAAAACATAAATCAGTTACAGTTTTTTCTTTCAAAAAATGAATCAATAATATTTAAAGATACAAAAAAAAAAAATGTGGGGAAGTGTGGGACAGTCAGATTACACAAATAGATATCTTTAATCCTTAAGTAGAAATTAATAATTCTACAAAAGACGTAGGTAAGGGTCTTTTTAATGATTTATATTATATTCTTTAACACACCCACCCACGCAAGAGCCCTTTGGACTTGAAGCGTCCCAAAACATTAAGATTATAGATAAGGGCTTTTTCAATGATTTATATTATAAAGGATTTTACAAAATTGAGGGCTAAAAATAATTTTTATCATGCACAGCTAATTCTAAGTATGTGGATATTATTGAAATGCGGCAAGGGAAAACTCAAGCGGGAAAAACATTATCAATTGGTTAATCGCATGATTAATGAGCATTAACCCAATATTTTAATAAATTAAGTTCGTGAATCTCTTCACTTGTATGATCCTGAAATTTTCCTTTCATCTTCTTCGTTTCCCAGTGTAAGTGGCTTGCTTAAAAATTAGAATTGAAAACAAAGAAAGAGACGTTTAATCTTGAGAAATGAGATTCAGTAACGGATATCTTTCGTGGGTTGTATCGTCACCACTCATAAGTCAACTTCATTATCGACCAATCACCAAAATTTTAGGCTCCATATCCAAATTCCGAAGCTTCTTGTTGTAACGGACTCAACCACTTCACCACTCTCCTTCAACGCATCACCCTCCACATTGCGCATTAAAGTTGACAACAAAACGTTCACTTTTACAGAAAACAACAAGATTAATATTTTTTTCTAGGCACGAATGTTTCTTATGTTGTACACACGAAAAAAAAAAAGTTTCTTTATGTTGTACACACGAAAATAAAGTGTGAAACATGTGTAAGGCTATGTAAGAAAGAGAAGAGAGAGAAAAAAAAAATATAGAACTCACATATTTTTTTTTTTTTGAGATGAGAACTCACATATTTTATATATAAGATAAAATTATCTCCTATAGTATAAGAAAAATCAATCCTTTTAATTTAATAAGTAGCTTTTTTATAGTAACTTTACTTAATTTAAATATTTTTAATATATAAAAATTTAGTAAGTGATTATAAAAAAGATATTTATTTTTAATGACATTTTTATGTGTGCTAAATAATGATGAAAAAGTTTACAAAAAGTTTTTTTTTTTTTTGAAAAGGGTATCTTGTTTTAATGGATTAGATAGCTTTCCTTATAAGCGAATAGAAGCGTCAAAACGTTTTCCATCCGTGACAGAGACACCAACCTTTGTTTCCTCAGCTTCTGTTATCTACTTTTACACTTCTCCTTCTTCTTCTTTTTTATTTCTCTCTCTTTTAAATTGTGCATTATCTTCACCATTTTCCATCACTCCAAACAAAATCTGCACCAGAATTTCCCAGATCCGAAATACCCAGAAGAGAAAGATTGAAGCTTTGCTGTGTTCACCGAGCATTGGTGAGAGATGTGCTGTGGGGGCAGGGTGTGCATGTTATGCACGTGCTTGATTCTGGTGGTGATTGCGATCGGGTTGCTGTTCGGGTTCGGAGTGTTCAAGCATGGGTTCCACAAGCTGAAGGACACCGTCAGTTACTGCGATTCTTGCGGCGGTGCCGGAGGAAAAAGGCCCTTCTTTGGTTACGCACCGCCGCCATTGTTCTAGTTTAGGAATCTCTTCGTATTCTCTTGTTCGATTCCGTTCTTGTTTTTTTTTTTTCTGGGGATTTGTTTGTTTTTAATGCTCTTTTTTTAATAAATTATTTGTTAGAATTGGTCTTTGTAATTACAACTGTTTCTTGGGATTCATGGATATTTCCTAATCAGATGTCTTTGTTCCAATGCTAATTCGGTTTTATTTTTTAAATTTCTCCATCATCTTATTTTGTGTTTTTTTTTTCCGGGGATTAACCTTGTGTAATTGAAATTTCATTTCATGAGACCGAAATTGTATAAATTATCAAATCACTCAGTAAGCATGGTTAAGAAAAGATAAGAAGTTATTTATAATGTTTTCTCTTGGGGTCTTTCTTTTTTCTTAATGTGCATTTAATTGTTTGAATAAAAAAGACAATAATAATTTTCACCAAAAAAAAAAAATACAATAATAATGATTGTACTGATTTTGTACTTCAAACTTTTTTTTACGCCCAAGTGATCTCGCGAGGCTATGATACATCAAAAGGGCAAATGCCTATATTTGAAGGGAATTGTTTTTGTTAGGTAAGATAAGGTAAAATTTTTCTCCTACAATCACATATAAAGAGATGAGATATATTTATATTTGGGTTTTCATCCTTCAACATGACACAACAAAATTTCTTACACTCATAACATTTCGTGGGACTCACATTTTTCAAAACATAAAAATAAATATAAATTAAGGCACACAAAATGAATCTCTATAACATTACACAATCACTTTTCCTACAACATAACTCTTATAAAACTCTTTATATTTTTTCTCTCTTATATTCTCTTCCATCTCTCCTTCATGTGTCTATAGCTATAGGAGATAAGTTTCATCCTATGTCACAAAAAAATAATTTCCCATATTTGAACTATTTACAATTTCTTTCTTTTTACATAAATGCATGATCAAACTATCATATACCCTATTTTCTTTTGGGCCATTAAATATCATATGTCAGATTGAATCACAACGAATTCGTCCAAAGTGAGAATAAGAGATTAGAGAGACATGGATATGGATATTGATTGCACCACTCGAGGATGAGGAATTTCGAAATAAATGGGAAAAAATGGGAAAGGGAATAATGGTTTTATTCTATTTTCTATAGATTGATTTCATATTGAAAATGCTGACTCTTGGCAGTTGAGAATGGTTGCGCCAACAAAATGACCAAATACCGAAATGAAATGGATTACGTGGTAATGAGATTGAGATCTACTGAGCCGTGTTCATCATGTATTTAATTAGTGGGATGGGATGTGTACTCTTTGCGTAAAAGTGGGTTAAGCTTTTGATGGTTTCGTTACGGCATGTCCCCAAAAATTCTTTCTTTGCTTGTTTGACATCCTTATAATCATTGAGTGAATCAGAATGTTTGGACATTGAAATTGGTACTTGCATTGGTGCATAAACACAATTTAATGCAGCACCAATATCATATATTTGATAATATGGAATTAATTAATGGCGCATTTAAGTGTGTTATGATTGTTTTCTATGTAAAAATGTTTTTTTCGTATTATTATGAAAAATAGAAAACAATAAAAACAGCGAAATATTTTTTAAAATACAGTATCGACTATGATTGTAAATTTGTAACTAATTTTATAATTTTTATATTTCAGGAGGAACGATATTCTTATAATTTAAAAATTTTTACAATCTCTTACAAGCTATTTTTTTACAATTAATTTCTGTTAATCCAACTAATTTATTGAAAAATGTGATCTGATAAATCATAACCGTTGGATTGATGAAAATTAACGGTAAAAAATAAGTTGTGAGAGGTTGTAAAATTTTTAAGTTATAAGTATAACACTCCTCTTCTTATAAGTATCAAACAAGTTTAATAGTTATTTCATAAATTCCAAGGTGTTGTTCTGTTGCAATTTGTAGGAAATAAAAGTCTACTATGGGAGTAATGCTACTTACACTGTACTGTAAATGAGGCAATTTTATATATTTTAACTATGAAATCATTTTAAAGGGACATTTCCACCTCTATATTCAAAAGTAGATCCGTCCTTAGTCATTACTGATAATGTAGAAAATATAAAATATTTTTTTAAAAAAAAATAGATAAAAAGTTATTGGTATATTCAGATGCATATGATTTCACATAAACTTAGAGAGAAATGATATAGAACTGTTCAAACTTTAAAATTTTCTCATTATTTTTAATGGTTGTATGTAGTTTAGATTTGTGTGTAAGGAAAACAAGGGGCCACAAAAAGGCCGAAACTAAGGAAGAAAAAGACAACCCAACCCAACAATAGCTAAATATTTCTGTAATAGAGTACTACAGGCCACAAAAACATTAAGCCCAATTCAAAATAGCCTGAGGTAAGTGCATTGAACATAGTGCAGCTGAGCAAAAATATTTCTAAAACAATGGAACTATATAGAAGCAGTGTTTTAAAACCCGACTCGTACCGGCCGGGTCGACCCGGGACTCGGTGCCCACGTGGGTTCCTTGGTCCGAGTGGATAGTTGGACCGCTTCTGCAGTTAACGTGGATTGGATCGGTTGACCCGGCGAACCGGCGCCCCGGTTGACCCGAGTTAGACCGGTTATTTTTTATTTTTTTTGTTGATAAGAACTCTTGAATTAAATCATATTCATATTTTATGATGAATATGATTAAAAGTAAGGTGAAAATAATAAGGTATTTTAATTTAGTTTTGTTCGTTTATGTAATTTAGTTGCATCTTATAATAATCTCATGAAGTTAAGTGATGATAAACACTGATGGTCTCATGATCTCATCTCAACGGTGGACACTTTTTTCTTAGTGTATATTTCATGCATACTATTTATTATCATGATTTAATTTATCCGTATCATGTTAAGCACAAAAGGTGCATTTAACTTATATTGCAATTTTAATCCTATATTAGGATATGGTCTAAAGCTAGAAGCTTAGAAGTATATAATATTTACTATCATTGAAAATTAATTTATTTTTTGAAGCTCGTTGATAGTTTTTTATGTGAATTTTTATTAATATAAGTAATATTTTTAATTTTTAATATGTGAACAGTAAATCCGATTCAACCCGGTTGAACCAATGACCCAGTGACTCAGTATCTCAATCGGTTCGATGACCGATCCGAGTTTTAAAACACTGTATAGAAGCACTCTATGCAACTAAAATAGCTACAAATCAGAGAAGACTAATTTGTTCTTTTGGTCTAAAGGAAAAGAAAAGTAAAAAGGGCCGACCCAGTTCAAATACCCACTTCGTGAGTGTCTGGGGAAGGAAATACTCTAGGCAGCTTTTCCCCTACTTTTTGCAGAGAGGCTGATTCGAATCCGCGACCTGACACATCACGGCAAGTAAGCTTACCGCTGAGGCAAGCCGGCCCTTCAAAAAAGGAAAGTAAAAAAGCAAAAAAAAAAAGGGCCTCTGAAGCCTCTTGAGCACTTATTTGCCTACCACATTATCGGAAGAAAAGAGTACTTCATAAATATGTATAGTGAAATCAAGAAACAAATCCATCTAAAAAAGGAATTATGTCCATCAAAACAAATCCTGCACAGCAGATATTCAAACATCCTAATTTGTGCATATGTTTAACACCATTCCTGTCCTTCTTTGAAGTTGGAAGATCTTCATTATTCTTTCCAGGCATGAAGAACTTCATCGAAGACTTCAGAAATCAAATCCCTGTCTGCACTCTGCAATAAAGCATGGAAATCATCCCAAATGTAAGTATTTTACCAAATTTCACAAGTTAAAAACATTTATGATAGAGAGATTATTCTCTTTAAGATTATGGAAGAACATGTTGTGGAATACAGGAGACCGGCCTACGTGCTCTTATATATGCTTCCATCACAAGTATTGATTGTGATGTTTGTGTGAACACTTTCTGTTAGCATTCTACCAAGACAGTGCAAGGTTCTCCATCCTGTATTCAAATGAAAGAAAGTGGAAAAAAGGTAATTGTACTAGTAGCACTCATTTAGATGTATCACTAATATCATTCTGATTCGTGATCAAAGGATTATCCTTCAAGACTGAACTGAACAAAGGGATTAATGAAGTGGTTATGAATGTATAATAACCCTCACAAATATAGTTGTGTATTTAAATATGAATTAATGATTTTAATCGTAATGAATAATTGTAAGAAAAGTAGAAGAAAAATGATGAAAAAAAGTTTAAATGACAGTTAAGGGATAAAAATGCAGGTAAATAAGTTACCCTAAAGTGAAAAGCAAAATAGTAAATATTACCATAAAAATATTGTGAACAAATGTGTAAAGTTAGAATGAGAGTTAAGTGAGCGGGATAGATAAACTTATATCACTTTGGTTAGTGAGCTCACTTAAGTTCCTAAAGCTTCATATTCTTCTCTTTCTTCTACTTTTCTGACAATTATTCTTCAATATTATGATTAAAATAATTAATTCATAATTAAATCCATAACTACATGCGAAAGTTATTATATCTAACATACTAAGATTTTGAGTTGAAATAATGGTTTTTATAAAAATCTTATAATGCCAAAACTACAAATTTATTAAGAAAACGCAAAGCCCAATGTAAAGCTTTTATTACGGGCCAAAAATAATGTGATATGGGCCAAAGCCCAATGAGTTATTATTTATATATTTCTTTGTCAGTATATATATTTCTTGGAAGGGCAGATACATTATCAAACAACCATCAACTCTTCCGCACACTTAAGCCTTTAGCTACGTTCTTTTAACAATTTATATTCCGTTAAGATACATAAAATGGGAATGTTGACTTCGCGATTAGGAAGTAACATAGCTTAGGCAAAGTATGTTGATAGTGCGACTAATGCTGGTCAACAAGTCAACCTTTTAGAAGGTTGTTCTGTACCATGTAGTAATTTACGGGCGGAGACTAACTTGGTTCAATAATAATGACTGACCAAGAGTTTATTAATAAACTAATCCAATTTAAACAGAACACAATTTCAACAGAAGGATAGAAATTAGATAATACAATTTAAAAATATTACTAATACTAAAATAAAAATGAGCTCCAAATAGCGATTAAATTAAGGGTTTATAATAGTTATGTCATAGGAAAAATGATTATGTTATGTTATAGAGATTCGTTTTGCTGCCAGAATTTTTTTTGCTGGGGCCCCACAAAATGTTGTGAGTGTAGAAAAGTTTTTGTGTTCATGTTAAATGATAGATGATAAACCCTTGAATTAAACTCCAAAACATGTTAAGGAGTAATGACGTAATTAACATGAAATGAAAGTATTTAAAATAGTAACAATCATTTTGAAATATATCGATCACTATCAAATAACAATTAGTAAAAATAAATAAATAGATATTAATTCTCATGAAATGAGATTGACCAATGAAATTCAAAACAACAACGGAATCAATTAATTGAAATAAAAGGTAACACCATTTAAGGTAAATTAGTAATAAAGAAATAGATATTAATTCTCATTAAATTACATTGACCAATAAAATTCAAAACAGTAACGGAATCAATTGAAATAAAAAGTACGAAAACTTCTTTTTTATCTATTGTGATTTATTATTAGATCCTCTATTGTTTTAAATTTATTACTTAGAATCATTGTGCTTAAATAATTTATCATTTAACCCCGTGGTTTCAAATTTTCACATAGACTTTTCGTGGTTAAAAATATTCTCACTTATATCCCTTGTTACAAAAATACAAATTTTAAAAAAATAAATATTTAAAATAAATATTCCCTCTTTTTTTATTTTATATCTTTACCTAATGCATTTAAGGTTTTAAAAAAATCATCTAAAGAATAATTTCAGATATATTTTTAAAATAAAAAAATTAAGATTATTTATAAACTAATTTCAGAATAAATAACTTAAAATATTTTTCAAACCCTACATGCATTACATGAGTATATAATAGGTTGTGTATGCAGAAAATCCTTACTGGGAGAGTCACCTGCCAATACTAAATAACCGACGCGGGTTGGACTGGATATAGTCGGGGCAAGGCCCCGGAAACCCGTGGAACAATCCAAAAAGAGAGAGAGTTTATCAAAAAGAGAGAGAGAAGATTTATTTTTATTTTTTTAAAATGTTTATTTTTTAAACCTTTTAAGTGAAAATTTGTAAGTTTAAAATCACAGACGGGCAAATGATAAATTACAAAATCACATTGCGGTGAAAATGAAGTTTTCCCTAAAATTAACTCCATTTAAGGTATTTTATGAACATGACCGTTTATATAAATTGTCTTCCTCTTTTATTTTTAAATCCAAAGTTATATTTGGCAATCAGCCAATAATATGGGTTGGTTGTCATCATTTTTGGACCAACATAAATCTCTACATTAATGTATGACACCCAAGCTGAACTTCAACAACGAAGCACAAATATATGACATACACATAGTGACCAACTTTTTTCTATTCAGCAAAGGGAAAGGACAAATGTATATGCATAAGGTGAACTGTATGTCATTTTAAAGGAGGTAAAGTTGTGTTATTTTAAGTGAAAGAAAGAGATGACAAAAAAATATAAAGAAGTGTGTCCCAACTCTTTGTGAGAGTGAAATGATATAAATTGTGTCATTTAAAAGGATAAATACTTTTCCCATATGCATAATATGTTTGTTATAAATGAGTGAGTAGAAACCAATGGCCAGAAGAAAACAAGGGGTTACATTACATGACTTGCATTCACGAATAGGATTTGTAATTCAAAGATATACGTATCTACTCAGGCAACATGACCTATATACATAAAATGACAGAAAATTAAAACATTTGTCAGGTGAATAATAATTGAACAGCGTAAAGATACATGCACTTGCTTACGCATCATGACATATTTACATAAAATAATATAAAAAACCGTAACATTGACAAAGTATCATTTGAGAAGGTGTTTGAGTAGCGGGTGGCAATTTGGGTTTGCCTTCCCGTCCTGTCATCAACCCGTCAAAAATAGGATGGGAGTTAGTCCGTCAATAAATATGGGTTGAAAAAATGAACTCATTCCGTTTTATAGTGGGTTGGCGGGCCAATTAAAAAATATTAATTAAAATATAAAATAAATTTTATTTTATGAATTTTTCTAATATTATTTTATTTTTTTTCACACTTCTCTACATTTTTTAATCTCAATCTTAATATATACTAATATTTGTCAAACATTCTTTAGGAACTCATATATAGATAACATTTGTCATAAATAAAATTGTTATTCTTTATTTATTTTGCGAAGTACTAAGATAATTTTTTTTTTGAATATCACAAAAATTTAAGGACTAATGAAATACTACCTAATTGTTAAAAAAAACATTATAATCCGGGAGATTGAACCCGTTTTGACCCACTTCTAGGCGGAACGAGTTGAAGTGGGTTGGTGGGTTAAAAACTCAACCCAACCCATCAAAATGAGCGGATTGATTCATTGGGCTCTACCCATATTGCCAAGCACCAATTAGCATAATTCATTCCAAGTTGAATTTTGGTATTTGAGACTCAGTAGAAAGCCCACCTAAACTGGGCCTCACTATCCAACATGTTTGATTGCTTGATTGCTTTTGAGGAAACACGGCCTTTTTTCTTTCTTAGTGCTTAAGCATCCTATGCAACATCCGTAGTTTGATATCGTATAACTAATACACAGGCACAATCAAAGTCCTTAATCGAATTTACTATTTTCACATACATTCAACGGTCTGACATAGTCTAAACCATGTAAAACTCGCAGTCTTAAAGAAGAAGTAATGAACAAAGTGATGTCTCTCTTGAAATCACTCTTTTAGAACTTTGTCAAACTTCGCCGCTGACCAAAAGCATGTACATTCAAAATCTATACATTGATGTGGCCTAACTTTAGCTCACCTACACCACTTTTTTTTCAATACCGAGAAAACACATTGTCCCCACCACTCCCACTAATCCTCAATCAAAAGAAAAGCTTCTTTTCTTCTTCACTTCCATTGATCCATCACCCCATTTACAATAAATAAACATTTTAACTCAATCTCTTCCTCTTCAATTTGCTTCACTAGAGTGAGACTTTTTGAGTAGTGTACCTATTCAAACATGCTAGCCCTCACACTCCCACACTCAGACCAAACTAGTCCAACTTCTCTTGAACAACTTGGCATATCAAAACAACACAGGAATCAATATTCTCTGGAATTAGGAGCACCAAATTCTCTTACCAACAAGACAAGTAAACCACCAACACTTGGGCAACCTCAACTTCAAAGGACCAAACCAATTATATGGTGTGCTGCAGTGCTGTGTTTAATATTCAGCCTTGGACTTATCTTCTTTGGAATTGTAACATTAATCTTATACCTTTCCATCAAACCACGAAACCCCATATTTGACATTCCCAATGCAAGCCTCAATGTTGTGTACTTTGACTCACCAGAGTACCTCAATGGTGAATTCACACTCCTTACAAATTTTTCTAACCCCAATAGGAAAATTAACGTGAGGTTTGAGTCCTTGTATATTGAGCTTTTCTTCTCAGACAGGCGCATATCATCACAATCAATCAAGCCTTTTACTCAGAAGCCAAGAGAAACAAGGTTGATATCAGTGAACTTCATATCAAGCTTGGTGTTTTTGCCTCAAGATGTTGGTGTGAAACTTCAAAGGCAGGTGCAGAGCAACAAGGTCAATTACAATGCAAGGGGAACATTTAAGGTGAGGTTTAATATGGGTCTTATCCATTTATCTTACTGGTTGCATAGCATATGCCAGATAGAGATGACTGGTCCTCCAAAAGGTGTTCTAGTAGCCAAACAATGCATAACAAAGAGATGAAGAGGAAGAGTAGAGTTCTTTGTGCTTTTTTATTGCTTTCTAGTTTGTATTCTGTTGTGAGAAGTTCACAACCATACAAAGTATTTATAGCTAATAGTAAATACCAGTATGCAAAATAGTCATATGATTCATATGAGAAATGAAAAAGAGAAAGAAATAAAGATGGTTACAAGATACCATTTGATTTATTTTATTTAGTTTTATTTTTTTTAATTTGTAGATGGATTGGAAACATAGGAGGAGGGTGTTGAAGCCCTTCAATATTAGAAACATGTTGTGGATGGATTTTATTTTCAACTGCTAGTATCAATTTAATAGTTTCTCTTCCTGAATAGGCTGGTAACTACCAACAGGCTCGCTAAAGCAAGCATTGAATTATAGCCATTTTGATACTGTTTTCTTTTATTTTCTTAATTGTGCTGTATCAGCTGCACTAAGTGGAATATACCTTTTGACTGTGTGAAATTGTTAAAGCCAAAATATGAAAAGGGATTTCAACAGATTGATCATTGACGTGGTATCAACTAGGATTTCAAAAGTATACATACATAATTATTGTGGTGCAAATCATGTCTCAATCCAGAATCTCCAAAGCGGACACTTACATTAGTTTAATAACATATAGATCGTTGAGAGGCCCACAAAGCATATTAGCAGAATATCCTTGTCCACCAAAACATTACTTTATGTACAGCACTTGCTTATTCTGAGTTATCAAAATTTAATTTGCTAAGGAATTAATTATACGAATTCTTTGAAGCTAAGCAATCATTAATTTATAACAGGTTGACACAGTAACTCCGCGGTACAGTGTGTGTTTTTTTTTTTTATTTTTTTTTTTTTTAAATTCCTTTTGTTGTTGCTGCTGCTAAAAGAATGTGCAACGGGAAAAAGTTTGAGAGCTTCTATTAAATGAACAAACATGATTGTCTATTTTCTTTTGTCCTATTTTCAGTAATTTCACATTTTATAGTGCATATTTATTTTTCTGATTATATACCAGACTATCTAACAAAGTTATTCTTCTGAGTGGTACTCCATTATCATTTGACATTACAATTAGCTCCAAAAATATAAACTGATATTTATAAAACAAGTACCCAAAAATAAGCATGTTAATCAGAAGCAAAAGCTTAAGCTGCATCATATATATATATATATATATATATATATATATATATATATATATATATATATATATATATGCTAAAATGCACCCACCCCAACTCCATTACGAAGCCTAATACTTGTAGCCCTTGACGAACAAACTTTCAGAAGCTAATCCACTCCCGCTTCCACCAAAATACTTCCCCAGAGTAGCCTCGGAATTGGCCTTGCATCTTGTCAGAAATGTCTCTTGAGCTTTTGCAACATTCTCTTTCTTCCCACCCCATATCTTGAGTGTGCTTTGCTGCAGTGCTCGCCCAAATGAGAATGAGAGAGTCCATGGCTTCAATATCTCCATCTTGTTCATTGCATTGAGATTGAGTGTTGCTTCTTCTTCACTTTGTCCACCAGACAAAAACACAATCCCTGGTACCGCAGCTGGCACAGTTCTGCGAAGTGCTTGAACTGTGTACTCAGCAATCACCTCAGGTGTTACCTGCAAACAGAAATAAAGTGTATTTTGTATGTTAAAAACATGGCAAGATACTTCATACCCTCTTATTAATTCTATTAGATATGTGTGTGTAATATGGAAGCACTGGAGTGTTGCTAAGTGATAACTATGCTTCATGTATATTGAAAATATATAAAATCACTAATGTAACCTTATCCAAAGCTAAATTTTTTGGGTTGAATTAATTACACGGTATCAGAGCCTCGTGTCCCAGGTTCGATCCTCTCGTCGCCCCTCACTTTTTTTCAAGTGGATTTTTTTTGTTCACACAAGTAGGTGGGTTTGTACATTGTCTACCTTTCAAGTCCAGTGGGCTCTCGAATGAGGGGGCGTGTTGAGATATATAAAATCATTAATGTAACCTCACTAAACAGCTTAAGCTTTTGGTTGAATTGGTTCTTTATAAGTTACATTATTGGCTGCAATAGTTTTAAAACTTTTGATGTTACCTTTGAGCTATCAGAGCCGGGGGTAACCATGTTGGGCTTGAGAAGACTTCCTTCTAGAAGAACATGATGATCATTGAGTGCCTTGTAAACAGCTGCAAGCACAGTTTCAGTAACAGCAGCACATTTGATGATGTCATGAGCCCCATCAGTTAAAATCTCAGGCTCAACAATGGGGACAAGACCATTCTCTTGGCAAATGATGGCATAGCGTGCCAAGCCCTGAGCATTTTGTTGGATGCACAACTCAGAGGGTTCATTGGGGCCAATCTTGAGGACTGCACGCCACTTAGCAAAGCGTGCACCAGCTTTGTAGTATTGCTGGCATCGAGTTCCAAGAGAGTCAAAGCCTTGAGTTGTAGTTTCTCCATTTGTGCCAGCCAATTCAACAACACCCTTGTCAACTTTGATGCCTGGGATGACATTGTTCTCTTGGAGGACTTCAACAAAAGGCTTCCCATCAGAGGTTTTTTGGTAGAGAGTTTCCTCAAAGAGAATGACACCAGAGAGGTATTGAAGTGCATTTGGAGAGGTAAAGAGAAGCTCACGAAGGGCTTGACGGTTAGCCTCAATGTTCTCAACATTAATGCTGGCTAGACGTTTACCAATGGTGCCTGTGCTCTCATCTGCTGCCAAGATCCCCTTGCCAGGTGTTGCTATGTACTTTGCATTCTTGATAAGCTCATCTGTAAAAAAATTAACATCCCATTTGGAAACTAAAGTCTTTGGTAACATCCCATGTTGAAGGAGCTTATTCTTAGAGGTGAAACCTTTATGATTTGGTATCTATGAATAACTAACGAGGTTATGCTACATTTCTAAGCTACTAGTTTCAGAATTTATGGGGACTCTAGTTGAAGGAGCTTATTTTACTACTTGTTCTTGTATAAGTGTGTGTAGTGTGGGTGAGATATGTGGATATATAAGAGTGAGTAACCTTGTGAGAACAAGAGAAAGGAGAATGAGATTACCTGCATACTTTCCAACAAAGGCAGACATGGTTTCAAGCTTTAAAAATGATATTGGATGGCGGGAAACAGATAACACATGACAGCATGAAAACTGAGTTTACCAAGACCAAAGCTATATAGATAAACCTCAAAGGAATATACCAAGAGGTTCCACCCAACCCATGCAAAAGCAACACACGTGTTTTGTGATTAGCCTAACGAAAGTTATCTCTCTTGGATAGAGCAATCGAGTGATCCTTTTTCTTTCCAAGTGGAAGCTCATCCTTTTTTAATAATAGATATTTAGATTAAAAAAAAAAAAATGAAAATTTGTGGAAAGCACTGGTCCCATCATCCTCTTGGACTTGGTTCTCTTTGGTATCAAACCTTACATACAAAACTAAGATACCAACCTAAGGCTATTATAATTTATATGGATTGTTTGCAGAACTCAGCCTCAGCCACAATATTTATTTTTTTCATATTATATTTTTTCAGAATCAAGTTTCACCCTCAAGCTACATCTACATGCAATATATCTTCCTCAATTATGAGTGTTATAGAAGAGAAACTTGCACACACAACAACCTACGAGTGCAAAGATATTTTATAAATCGAAAAAAAAAATTAAGGGATAATTTCATTTTCACTTAATATATGATTTATCACTTAACTTTCTATGTTTTTAAATTTGTCACTTAAATTTATTGTGATTATAAAATTATATTATTTAATCCCTTGTGCTACGCACGCATGCACGCACAAACATATATATAATATTTATTTAAATGTATTATATAACTGTTTGATTCATGATAAAAAAAATAATTTATTTATTTTTATTTGAATTAAATCATTAGATGATACATATTTAAATCTTGTGGTCATATATTTTTATCGTAAAAATAAATTTAAGACAAATATTATTTTATTTTATTTGATATTGTTATAATATTTTAGAAAATTTAAAGTAAATAATTTATTTAACTAATACCTCATTGTTTTTGGTAATCAACTAATATGTCATTAATTTATCTTGAACAATATTCTTAATTTTGAATATATATTTTTACATAAATAAAAAAAATTAAGATGATGTTTAAAATAATTTCAAGATAAATAACTTCAATTTTTTTTTTTATTTTGTCATTAATATTTAATTTTATTAAAAGTTTAATTGATAATATCACAATTCTATAAAATAAAAGTTCGAAAAAAATAAAAAACTTTATATTTATAAGAGCATAAGGTCTAAGTAATATATTTTTATTATCAAGATAAGTGTAAGTGAATGTTTGACATCACGAGGTTAAATAATAAATTTATTTAACGGTAGGGATATTCGCGGTCTGGATTGGATTGATTTTGAAAGCAAAACTATTAAATCCTTCGATTTGATCATGTAATCATCCATTCAATTTGATTTTTTTTTCAAATCCAATCCAATTTTTTTCGGATCTGGATCGGTTTTCAATTTTTTTTAAATTCTAAGATTTGTTTCATGATTATTGTGCAAATAACATCTTTTGTATATCTTAAGTTTGTAATTTTTTTTTTGAAATATAAAAACATCAATAAACGATAATATAATTTTTTTGTTTGCAATGAGATATGAAGCTCTGCACAGATGAAATTTTGTTGATAAGATATAACTTGATTTTTTTTATTTAGTTGATGGTTTAATGGATCTTGGCTTTAGAAATTTTATCTGGGGTTTAGAAATTTTCGAGATATGATTGGAAAAATGCCCAAGTAGGTAAAGAGAAATTAATATATTAGATTGGATCGAGTTTCATCAAACTGATCCAGTCTAATTAAAATTTGTGATTTTTTTTCGGTTTTCGATTTGATCACCGCAGTTTGAATCGATTTGGATTGGTTGATGAATACCTCTAAGTAAAATATTTTTATTATCAAGATGAATGTAAGTGAATGTTTGAGATCGCACGAGGCTAAATAATAAATTTATTTAACCAGAATGGGTAAGGGTGTCGCGGTTTGGATTGGATTGATTTTGGAAATAAAAGTTCAATCCTTCGATTTGATCATGTAATCATTCATTCAGTTTAAATTTTTTTCAAATCCAATCCAATTTTTTTTGGATTGGATTGGATCGGTTTTCGATTTTTTTTTAATTCTAAAATGTTTCATAATTATTGTGCAAATAACATCTTTTATACATATTGACTTTGTAATTTTTCTAAATACAAAAACATCAATAAACGATAATATAATTTTTTTTTAGGACAATGAGATATGAAGCTATGCACAGATGAAATTTTGTTGATGAGATATGACTAAGTTTTTTTTGTATTTAGTTAATGGGTTAATGGATCTTGGCTTTAGAAATTTTATCTGGGATTTAGAAATTTTTGGGATATGAATGGAGAAATGCCCAAGTAGGTAAAGAGAAATTAATATATTGGATTGGATCGATTTTCATCAAACAATCCGAAAATCGATCCAATCTAATTAAAATTTGTGTTTTTTTTTTCGTTTTTCGATTTAGTCACCGCAGTTTGAATCGATTTGGATTGGTTGATGAATACCCTAACAATGTTAGGGTTGATAAGTTTGAAACCACATGTGATTAAGTAATACATCATTGAATCACAAGAGGTGAAAATAAAAAATTAAATAACTAAATGTATATTCATTTCTATGTATAAAGAAAAAATCTCAAAATTTGTAAACATATGTATCCGGAAAAGAATAGATTCAAAGAACAATTCTATAGCATGATAATAAATTATAAAAGATAAAGAAAATTCGTGTCTGTATGTAAAATAAAACAAAATAATTATGATAAAAAATAATTTAAAACCATAACTCAAGAGTCCAAAATCGTATTAATTCCCCAAATTTCAACAATTTTATACTCTGAAGGGATCACCATCTGCTGGTCATCATCATCATCTGTTCCAAAGTACCGATCCCCAAACTCTCCCATGCCAGGTATGACACGGAAATCTTCATTCAAACCAATATCAATTTCAGATGTCACTATTTTTATTCTTGGAAATCTTTTGCACACCACATGCACACCTAGAGGTGCCTGACAAGATGAGAGCATACATAGTTGCAAGAAAAGAAAGAAGCGTTAGAGAAAATAATGAGAATGGCAAGAGACGCATTGGAACTAAAGGCATCAGTGACTTACAGATATGAGATTGAGAAATATAATGTTGGACTCTGGTACACCCTTGCTTAAAAGTAAGGAAATTGCTTGAATAGCGGAATTACCTAATGATGAAGATATTTTAAGGTTAATCCAAATGAAAACTAACAAATTAAATATCAAATTTTTAATTCACCCTTATCATGCTGACTTCTGTGTTATTTATGTACTTTTTTTACATAATGTAAAATATTTAAATCATAATTACCATATAAAACAAACATTATGAGAATGACAAACCTGTGCCTAAGATAGGATCCAAAAGTAGCACATGCCTCTCTGAGATATCTTTAGGCAACTTCTCATATATTAGCTGCTCAAAAATCAAAGGATAGTTAGTTGTCCTGAAATGAAAAAAACATAGGATACTGACACAAGCACACGTGCAGATGACAAACCTGAACACCATTATCACCTTCTTCTCTATGAATAAGAATTTTCCCAATCTTGATATCTCTGCAGCATGCTCTTAAAGCATTCTCCATGCTCTCCCCACTGAAATTAGATCATATATCAAATTTATGGACAGAAAGTTCTTTCCTAAGCAATAAATTTTATTTTGTTCACATCAAACTGAGGAGAGGGGGAAAAAGAACAAGTTTCTTAAAACATAATAGGGGGATTGATTTGGATAATAGTTTGAAGTAAACCAATAACCACATTACGCAACCTGAATAATTAGGTAATTCTATACCGAAAACAATAGATCTTTTTCTTTATTTATTGAATTGATTAAGGATGATTAAGAGAAAAATCTTTAAATCAATACTTTGAAGCAATGATGACAGACAAAATTTAAGGAAATACTAGAGTGACTTCTGCTTTATACATGCATATACCTCCTGATGATGGAGACACCGCATAACTTCTTAGAAAACTCCACACCACTGTATACATACCCTGCATTGAAGGACAAGAATCAGCCGTTACCATAAAAAAGGTTCAAACCTGAAGCACACTAATTCTGCTTCGTAAAATCGGAACTAGAATTTCAGCTACACAGACACAGACAGAGAAGATTTCTTTTTTAATTTATTTATTTAGTATGGCAATTGCAGCAATTAATATCATGGACAACAGAACATGTCTCTCAAGTACAATAATATGATACATCTTTGGTTCTCATTCAATCAAGAAAAAATTCTTTGAAATGGAAGTCAAGACTGCAGGAATTATTTCTAGTCCTTCCAAGAGGTCCAAGAAATAGATTAGACATTTCTAAAACAGGCTGGGAACCTATAGCTGATGTTACTCCTCACTTTTGTAACAATAATATGGCACAACTTGAGAAACCAGAGATATCCTACAGGCACATCATCCATAACACTTTGCATTGAAAGGATAAGAGAATGATACATCCGTAAAGGTATGTATAATACAAGCTAAGGAAATCATTATTGAAAAATAAACAGCATACCATTAGGAGTGTTTATTTGCTTTTCGGTAAATGGAAGATACCCTAGTCCATGTTCTACAACCTGGTCAAGTAAGGGAATTGTGACCACTATTACTTCAAAAAAAAAAAAAAAGTTCATGACACCATTACAATTAAGAAAGCAACAAATGAGCCCTATTTGCATACCAAACGAATCAAACGATCAGAATAAAATATGAAGTCATGCTTTGTTGTCAGACAATCACGTATCAGGGAATGCATACTGCGTATCTGCATAGCAGCAATTACCATAATGAGTCAAGTTTTAATTAAAAGAAGGGAAAAGTTCACCGATGGTTAGAATCATCTATGCCTCTGTGGTTTTTTTCTTATCACATATGCCCCCTGTGCTTTGTAAAAAATAAGAAAATACCGGGGCATATGTGATAAAAAACATACCCTTTTAAAAACCACGGACATATGTGATAAAAAAACCTTTGGGACATTGGTGAACTTTTGGCAAGAATAAAAATTTGGAGCTCTAGCTGCACGGGGGAAGATGGAATAATTGAAAAAGACAATAAATAGCAAGAAAGAGGTACCTGAAAAGTAGACTGAATGAGATAAAAATTAGGATATATTTTACACAGGTCATGCTGACCAAGTTTTGTGCGGATATGCTGTACAATCAAATCAATAGCCACATGATTATCTCCTCCACGTGGTATAATGAGATCAGCATACTTCTTTGTGGGAAAGATAAAGTCATCAAAAGCCGGCTTCACAAATTTAGAATACTGCATCAAATCAAATATATAATAAAAAAAGTCAGTTACTAAAATCAATTAAATTGAAGGAATTAAACATCAAAATACGGTTTTAAAAAAATTAGCTTGACCAGCATTGTCATAAGCACAAAATGAATCCTTGAAAAACTGAATAATGAACTAAAATAACATTTCCAAGTCTTGCAATGAAGTGAATGTGAGAAACGTGAGAGGAAAAAAGCCAAAAAACAATCAAAATGTGCTAATGGTAGTGCAACAGGTGTGGCTAAAAGTAGCTACCTGATCAAGCACAGCTACAATTTCGCGACCATTCTCAGCAATATCACGCTTAATCCTTCTTACCAGACGAAGATCATCATCTGCATTGCACATTTTACAATATAAAGTGACAGTCTAACTTAAGAGTGCAACAAAAGATTGATAAACATACAGACTTGTGAAATAACTATAACACAGAACCAGCAGAAAAAGGAGGGGGAAATAAAACTAGTGTCATTAACACCTGAATTAGAACAAGCATTTTCTGATATCACAATATGGGTTATAAGGAATAAAAACAAAGTTCATGAGATTAAAAGGAAAACAAATATGACAACAGATCCCATATAAAGTAACAAATTCCACAGAAAACATACAATATTATGAGTTAAATTGGAACAGAAAATAATAAGAGACCTGTGTCAACAAATATCTTCATATTCATCAATGCCCGAACACGTTGATCATGAAAAATAAGGATCCCTTCCAAAATAATAACATCTGCAGGGTTTACCTACAAAACACATTAAACAAACATAAAAATGGAAGCATGGCTGAAATTTTATTCCAGATACATTTGCCCTCTGCTAGAGAGAAAAGGTAAGAGACAGAAGAAAAATTTGATGCATGAATTGGCGATCATTAGTATACCAAATCATTCAAATTCAAATATGAAATCATTATCACACTATACAATAAAAAACCATTCTTTAGCATGATAATAAAATCTCAAAAATAGAAGATCAACTCAATCTTGACCTGATGAGCATTTTAAGAAAGAGGAGTAAAACTGTTAATAAAAAATGAAAGTTTCCAATACCCTTCTTGCTGGAAACACATCACTCTTGTAATCCTTAAAGTCATACTTCGGAATATCTACTGCTTGGCCACACTTCAACTTGTCCATGACACGCAGCAATTGCTCAGTATCAAAAGCTTCTGATGAATCAACAACATGCATTAGAAATACTGCAAAAGGAGCTACAGCAGTACAAGAACCACCGTTTACATATGCATTAAAAAAAATTAAATGTCAAATTTTCCATACTAAAGCTGCCACCTTATCAAATTTCATGTTTGTTATTTACTACCATGTGGCCTGAGCTACTAATACTCTTGGCTAGATAATTACATCTCATATTATGAAAAAGGAACTTTAGTTCATCCTTTTGGAATGCTCATAACACATATTACATAATTTGAGCAACATTCTGACATGTAAAATCTGCAGCAGTTTCTCCAAAAAAAGCATTATAGGAAAAACAGAATTCAGTTGGTTCAAATTGATTAAAATGAGGACAAAAATTAGAAATATCAAATAGAATTAAAATAGAGAAAATAAAATAAACATCCAAATAAAGCGAGTGCATTCATCCTACATAATATATTGATATGAAGAGAAAGCCACTAATAATGAGGTATAATTGAAATTACCAGGATGGTCAAAGTTGTAATCTTGTACTCTTAAAAGTTCCTCGTCAGTCAAATTATGGTAAAAAGAATCCTGTTGCAGATTAAATAATTAATTTATTATTCTCAATGTCTCATCATGAGTCCAATAAGAAACATCAACCCAAAATTTGGAACATGCCTCGTCAAAATGGTAAAAGATGAAAATAGGAAAAACTAACATGTATAAAAGATTTAAAAGAAAAAGGAAGTTAACTAAAAACATAAATGATAGAAAATAAATGCAAAGAAGTTTTTGCTTGTATCACCAAAACAATGGTGGAGGATCATATATTCAAATGCAGGACTTCTTTTGGTAAGAAAGTCTATGATAATTTGAAGGGAATATTGAGAGAAACACATACATGTTCATGAAAAATGAGGGGCGAGAAAAACAGAATACTAAATTTGATTGGATAAAGAAACACAGTGGGGGGGATTTTGGTGTTATAAATACAAAAGAAAGCTAATAAAATTATTCCAATAGATTCTTGGGATATCAAAGGGAACCAAACGAAACACCAAGAGGATTCAAGATAAAGGAGGAAACTGGATGCTTAAAAGGCTTGGACCACTAACAATTAATTATTTTATCTTTTTATAAGAACTAAAAGTTAGTTGTTGGCCCTCAATATCTAATTGAATCACAGACAATAAATCCTCATAAATTCTCAATTTGATAACCAATAAGTATATATAGAAAGATTCCACTACCTGATTAATGAGCACAACTCTTTGATCATGAAGCTGCTGAATAATCATATCACAAACTGCTGTCTTGCCAGATGCTGCTCCCCCAGCAACACCTGTAATATACACAAACGAAAAAAATAAATAAAAACAAAATTAGAATCATAGATACCAAATAAAAAAAATTGTAAGAAGTGAAAATAAGGCATCTAAACGATCTTATGTATGATTATTTTCAGAACGTAAAAGCTAATGGCTCAAAAGTTAATGGCTACACAACACTAATGGCTCATTTGAACCACATCCAAAAGTGGTGAGGAAAAAAAAAAAAAAAAGGTGATGACATTTTATCTGCCATAACAGAACAACAAAACCCACTTATGGGCTCTGAAACCTCATTTTATTGCAATCAAACCATTAAGATAGTATATTTAGTATCTACTACATATGAGATGAGGCGCAAGAAACACAAGTAAATTCACCACCATTGAGTTCCATGACGCATACAAAAAGTTGGTGATTTTTATGATCACATTGGAAGCTTGCCATGCAAAATCACACACCTATGATAAATGGTTGTTTATACATGTCAATTGCTAAAGTGGTTGGTTTCTCAGTGCCACCCTTACTTTGCTCTAAGGAACCCATTGACAAAGACCTGGAAAAATAATGGTCAAAAAGCACACAGAGAATTTAATAATAAGCAAATACTCAACAAAAGATACCCAAAATATGAATAGAGATATGTGATTGGACAAAAATATTCAGTAGATATGCAACATCATATGACCACACTTTCATCAGATTCACTTCCGTAGACATTGTACATCAAACAGTACTAAAATGAATGAAACCAGTTTCAATGAAAGCAATACAAATCCAAAAAAAAAAAAAAAAAAACAACCACGAGTGAATCAAAAGCGATTACCTGATAGAACCCAGAATTGTACGGAGAAAGACAGAGACAGAAAGGGGATTGTACCTCAGGGGACACTGCACTTAGTTCTTTGTCTCCTCAGAGTGCCTTTTTATTGTGACATTGAAAGGGAATGGATAACTTATTAAGTTATAATTTTACAATCAATTTAATGACTTGATTTCCGTTAATTTAATTGTTATAATGAAAATTAATAATATGTATTCGGTTACAATTTATTAATTTTTAATAAATTATAACCATTATATTGACAGAAATTTATGATGATTAAATTGGTTGTAAAAGTTGTAAAATTTTTTGGTGGGAATTCCAACTTAAAATTACAAATTGAAATACTAACAGATATACTATTCATGTTTCTTCTCCAATCTCATTTACATAAGAGGCAACAAATGCTAATGTCTGAGTCGATCAGGATCGAGTCAGAAAAGATCATTGAATTATTTTGAATCATTGTAAAATATTTTATTTTTAAAATGTAAAGATGTTATGTAATATATGGAAGTTGTGGATACTGTCTGAGGGTCCCACGCAAAAGGTGTTGAGTTTTTTAGGATCCACGTGTGCACTGAATTACATGTGGGACCTACTTTTCTTTATCCACATTTTAATTTTACTTTTCGTTTTAAGTTATACGCCATGTCGTTTCGTCCTGATTGGTGATCATCCGCGTGTCCCGCCCGATTCGTTCATGTCTTGCAAATTGAAATCGTTAAAATGGAGAGCAGTTTTTTTTTTTTTATAAAAGGAGAGTAGTTTCTTTTTCTTACGCTAAGACCTGTTTTTAAAAATATTTTTTTTACCAAATAATAATAATAATACTTTTTTATTTTTAATGAAAATAAAAAAAATTATTTGAAAAAGTTTGCTTTGTAGATTTTTTTAAAAAATTATAATTATTTTTTTATTTTTAAAATAAATTTAAAGAACATTTTTAAGTTGTTTTTGTTTTATATTTTGAATTATAATTTTCAAAACACAAAAAACAACTATTTACATAATTATTCCATAAAATAATTTTAAAAAAATATCAAAACATAATCAAACCGACCATAAATTATTTTATTTATGTTATCTTTGGTTTTCAAATAATTATAATTATATACCCTTTATCTTATTTTAAATTATTTATTATTTTAAAAATAAGAAAATTCTTTATTCCTCGATATTTTTGTTGAGTACAATGAAAAATAATTTAATCAAATATGATTATATTTTTTTATTTAACAAATATTTAAACATTTATATAAAATAAGTAAATTATCATAATAATTGAATAAATCATTACTATTAATAATGGAGAAAATCAAGGAGGTCAATAATGGAAATGCATTGTTATTATTGAGAGATTGTTTTCCTTATTAAGTAGTTATTATTGTAAATTTGTTTGATTAGTAGTAAAAGATTTTATTGATATTGTATTGATTTATGAATTATAATTATTTAAAATAAATAAAAATCATAATCATCAACAATGACGTAACTCAATGAGATATGATTGGTGATAATTTTTTATTGAGATTGGTATGTCATAATTACTAGATTAATGGTGATAATTTTGCGTTCATGTTGAATTGAAATTTGAATTTAAAATTTGAATTCAAATATGTTTTTAAGTAATCTTTCCGTTATACGTTTCAGTAATAAAGTTGTAATTTAATCTTTCCGTTATACGTTTCTGTAATAAAGTTGTAATTTAATCTTTCCGTTATACGTTCTAAATATAAAATCTGAATTGAAGAGAAAAATATAATCAAGAAACTATTATCGCAGTTTATGTGTGTCTACTTTTTTGACATGGTATCAGAGCAAAGTTCTGATCCTTTCTAAGTGTGAAGCCCTGAATCGTCATAATTTTTTTTATACACCATTTTTTTTAACTGTACGCGTATTGTTACTTTTCTTCTTCAATGGCCAACTCCGCTTCTGAAAACTCAAACTCCCTTCGTGTTCCCAAAACATTATTCTTCAACAATCATTCCTCACTCCCTATTACTATTGTCCCCAGTGATGGTGCTGCCCTTCTCACACATCCACCTCTCTCAGGACCTTCTCCATCTCCTGGCCGCTACCGTAACGACAAGCCTTCGTACACCTGCTCTCATTGTGGTGAGAAAGGTTACTCTTCATTGTGGGATTTCACCAAGAAACCACGCAAGAAAGTCCCTGGCAAGGGTTTCATAATTTTATTATGGTAGTAAAGAGATATCACCCTCCGTGAGGGATTGACTTTCTCGTTTGTTCCCTTTCTCTCTTTGCTTCTCTTTTTCTCTCTCTTTGATCCATTCTTTTTTCGGTGAACCCATTGTTCATCGTCGTTTTCCGTATACTGTCTCCTCATTAGTTTTTGGACGTCTTTTTCATTCTTATACCGTATTTTCGTAGCTGTTGGATCTTTCTCTTTGCGAACGGACATCCAAACACCATTACCGCCGCCACTTCTCCGGTGCTATCCACCACCTTCGCATTCTGAATTGTTGAGTTTTCTCTCTCTGTTTCTTCACTCTCTATAATCTCACTATTTTCTAGCTTTCTCTTTCTATAATGGCTACTTCTACTGTCGCGTCTCTTTTCTCCTTCCAAATCTTGTTTCTTCCGGCCGTGTTTTCATCGTATTCGATGATTTATTATTTTTATTTTTTTTATTTTCTTTTATGGTTTGTATTTGACCAATTTTATTTTATTCCCACATATGTTTGTGGTGTTATTCAAGTCTGATTTGGCTTGTATTTGATTTATTTTTTCATTATTTGGCTTTATTTTGGCCTCCCATTCAGGGGGAGCATTTATCTCTGTTGTTGCCTAGTTCGCGGATTATTCCAATCTCCGTCGGCTTGTATTCCAATTGCAACATCTTTTTCCTTGTCCTTCCTTGGCTAATGTCTTTTTCTTTCTTTGCTGATGTCCATTTCGGCACCGTCTCTTTACTAGCTCTTCAAACTGATGGTCATTCCAGTTGATTTGCTGTCGATTTCTCCGACTTATATTCCAATACAATTTGGATTTATGGATGTTATAGTCAACAGACAAAAGAAATTAATTGTCAACGTTTGACTTATCATTATATTGGACTTGGTAGTCGTAGGTTTCAAATGCTTAAGGTTATAGGTGCCGGCCACTTTAGTAACTTTAGGCGATACTAAGAAAGGGTTAGGATTCGTAACAAGGGGATTTAGCTTTTCTTTCAGTGCAAGTCTTTCTTTTAAAGAGTAACATAGGGCAGTTGATAGTCTCTTTTGATCGTCGCAGTATCTAAGCTACACGAGTTTTCTTTTCCATTTATGATTACTATGTCATCTCCTGTCTCGAGGCTTGAGACGTATCGAGAACATTCTCTATATTAAAGTCTGCCAAGAGAGTTTTATTTTTCTTTCTTCCCAAGTTTCCCTCCATCTTGAGAATATTATACATATAGGTAATATTTTATTTTAGTTTATCATATTTTTTATTTTTCTTTAGCAAGTTTCTTAGGTTCAACCTTATTATTTAGATTGACTTGATCCAGATGTACTGACCAAAGCAATTTCTGGAAGAGTGTTTGAGGAAGCAATTAGCAAGTTAGGCATGATTGACATCCATGCACCAACTTGAGGGGGAGTGTTGAATTGAAATTTGTATTCAAATCTGTTCTCAATTAGTTTTTCCATTATAACTTTATGTAATAAAGTTTTAATTTAATATTTCTGTTATACCTGGGAAAGATGTTACTAGGGTATTTGTATATAAAGATCTGAATTGAAGAGAAAAATATAATGAAAGAAACTATTATCGCAGTTTATGTGTGTCTACTTTTTGAGAGTTCATACTCCCATGGATTATTGTGAATTGATAAGTGATGAAAAACATTAAATGAAAAAAAAAGGTGAACATGATCATCATAAAAATTGGTTAAGTATTTCAAGTGTCTATGTGTTTTGGGATAATATTTGTAATTCTCAAATTACTCCTTTAGTGAATTTTGATCTCCCCTTAACATAATCAGGTTTTTTTATCAACAGTATAATTTATTATTTTGCCTCACTTTCCAAACTCTGTAGAAATATATTCTTGTTTAGTTAAAGGAGTAAAAAAAATTATTTACTCCTATAAATAACAGGCTAAGCAATAAAATTAATTTTTGTATACATTAAATTGATTAAATAAATAAGAAATTAAATTAATTAAAATAAATAGTATTTAAATTCATAATTAATTCTTGAAAATTATCTATCGCAAACTTTTGAATTGTTGAAAATTCAAAAACATAAAATATATAATTAATAATAATTATTTGATTATTAATTTTTTTTTGTTCGTTCAAAAAAAATATTTCTCTCAATTTTTTTACAAATTACATAAAAGACAAACATAAAATTTATTATTAATAATCATATTATCAATTTTAAAATTTACAAAAAATTTCAAATATAATTTTATTTTATATGGTGGTATTTTCATATTTATGAAAATTCCGAAATATCAAATTTAGTATCAATCATGACAATTTGACTATTCACTTTTTTTATACAAAAAAAATTCAATCAACTTTTTTTTTTTAAAATAAGAAAAGATAAGGAGAAATCATTAACCAATAATAATAAAATGATTATACAATAATATTTTAAAATCCCTACAAATTGAAAAATATTGGATTTAAGATCAATAATAATATTTTTTTCATATTAGGAAAAACATAATTATTGATTTTTTTATTTTTTCAAATTAGTTAATGAGGAATTTAAGTAAAATAATTATTTAAGTAATCCCCATTTACTCGAGTAATTATAAAAAATTATGCCATATGTAAAATTTAATTTTAGGTTGAGGTCAATTCAACAAAATAAAAAAAAATTGATATATAATTCAAAAGTAGAGTAGTGTTATTCTTACAACCTAAATGTTTAATTATTGAGCTTCCAAGGATTTGCTTGGTTCAGGCATTCAAACTCTGTTGCAAGCAAATTCTTGAAAGATCTTTGGAGGTCAGAGGACGTGCCCTCTGTCTTCGAAGGAGGATTAGTTTCATCCTTTCTCGGTAGCGAAGCTCAATTCACCCGATGTTCCAATGAGGAGTAGCCTGTCGTACTCCGAGGACAAGGTTGAATGGTGATACCCTCCAAGTTATACATAAAAAAAAGTTTTTAACATCTTACAACTTATTTTTTGTAACACCCCGTTTTAGAACCGGTTTGTTAAAATTGACTTATGATATTAAGCGCAGTTACAATCACATTGGTTCAATTAAATTTCGGTTAAATTTTTCTTTTAAAACCAAGCCGAATTTAAATTACCCAATGGTGTGACCATAACCGTAATACATTGCGGAATAAAATCATTTAAGCTTAATACCATACTCTCATTGCCTTAGACCAAAAGTGGTTAAATGTCTTCCTCTCTGTTTTAGCAACGCATGGTTTCAGACCGCGTCTCAATTGGAGCTCTACAGCTCAAGTTATGACCATTTAAGACCACACAAATTTTATTTTTATGTGGACACTGGTGCTGCGCGCACCGGCAGAAAGAACTCCATCTTTCGCAGCGCTGGGCGCTAAAGCGCGCACCTGGGCGCTGAAGCGCGCTAGCCGAGCGCTGAGGCAGAGAGCCTTGGCCTTCACAGGGGCAGCAGGGCGCTAAAGCGCGCTCCTGGGCGCTAAAGCGCGCTGACAGGAAAACTCAGCACTCTTTCTTTTCTCTCTCAGTTCATGGGGATGCATCCAACCCCTTTTTCAACACCTAATTAACATGCCAAAACCTTAATACATGAACATAATCAATGCATAAGCATCAAATGGTTTACATGTCTTTTCATCATATAATTACATCATGTTTACAAATCTCAGTCATAAAGCATGAGACTTAGCTACAAAACACTATGATCACTCCTTGGCTCCCATCAACAAAAGAGACACCAAAGGGATGAGCATAGGCTAAGTCCAACCAATTAAACATAACATGCATATGACAATTGACTCTCATTTAGCAATCCTATACATGTGAACTACAAAATAACATGTTTAATCAAATGACACAATATCTTCATATGTCCATTCACTTCAAATATGGCCACTTGCCATCAGAAGCTCCTGCAGCATCCTTGCCTGAAAGGGGGTCCCCAACAACACAGGTGAGATATACGAATATATCCAGTAAACCAGGGGCCCTTGGAGCATCTCTCCACCCCATAGTTCAATAACAGTGTAATAGCAATGACAATAATAATGCAGAAAATACATATCCATGCAAGTGTATACAACATCTCCAGGAGAAATCCCTCGAGCTCTCGAGCTGTCCTAAGGATACTCAGATGCAAATAGTCATATTGGCCAGCTAAACTACCAAGTATGATTTACGCATCGTCATGCAACATACCAACATAGGGAAACACCATCCTATGTCACACCAAAGCATGCAAATACGTATAACAAAGCATTACACTATTTCATTGCATTTATATACAACAACACACCCATTACCTGTTCCGGGCTTGGTGGAATAATAAAGGGAATTACACCCAAGGTCTTAAGGCTTACCTCAATGCTTCCAACTCAACCTTTGTTCTTCACCAATCTTCACAACACAAATATCAATCTCAAGGAGCTAACCGAGCTCCATAGCTTGTTCTAACGGTTGGTTGCTCAAGGTTGGTCCAAATGCCTCAATCCTAAGCATGACATGGACAATATCAACAATCAACCAAACCAAACCATTGATTACAAAAACAAGCCAAACAATAGTCAAATGCATAATCTTGTAATTTTTCAAACAAAATCATATGACTATTTAAACTCATTCTCACCGATTAAATGTCATTCTTAACATTTTTCTCAACATACTCTAGGCATAGGACTGGCAAAATGGGCTGAGCCCATCGGGCTGGCCCGCCCCGCCCACCAAACAGGGCGGGCTGGGTTGAGTTTTTCAACCCACCAGCCCGCCAAACCCGCCAGCCCGTCGGGCTCGGCCCGCCACGGGGCGGGCTAGCCCGCCAAGACCCCCCCTTTTTTTTTAGGTTACCCAATTGTTATGTAACTTCGTGCCCTAGATTTCTCTGCATGTAAGTGGCTTTTTCGAATTGTTGTGGACTGCTCATACAACACTTTGTTACTTGTTTTGTTATTCTGTTTTACCTTGATATGATTTTAATTTTAATTATTATTTCTGGATTGAAAGATGCATATTTATATGTAGATTATTAAACACTGATCTTCTTGGTTTCATAAGCGCATTAGGATTTTATGCAGATTTTTATATGCTTTTATGCAAAAAAAGTTATGTGTTTTTATGCATAATTTAATTTTTTGTATATTATTTGTATATTTTTTATATATTTTTTTTTTTTTTATTTTAGGCGGGCTGGCCCGTAGCCCGCCAACCCACTCATAAAACGGGCCGGGTTGCTCAATTCAACCCATTTGTCAAAACGGGTCGGGACGGGTCAGCCCATTTTAGGCGGGCCGGGGTGGGTCGGGGCGGGCTGGCCCGTATTGCCAGAGCCCTAGACTAGGCATATGACTGGTCCTCCTATTGGTGTTCTAGTAGCCAAACAATGCATAACAAAGCGATGAAGAGGCAAAGTAGAGTTCTTTGTGCTTTTTTATTGCTTTCTAGTTTGTATTCTGTTCGTATTTGTAGCTAATAGTAAATACCAGTATGCAAAATAGTCATATGATTCATATGAGAAATGAAAAAGAGAAAGAAATAAAGATGGTTAGAAGATACCATTTTATTTTATTTTTTTTTAAATTTGTAGATGGATTGGAAACATAGGAGGAGGGTGTTGAAGCCCTTCAATATTAGAAACATGTTGTGGATGGATTTTATTTTCAACTGCTGGTATCAATTTAATAGTTTCTCTTCCGGGGCTGGTAACTACCAACAGCAAGCATTGAATTATAGTCATTATGATACTGTTTTCTTTTATTTTCTTAATTGTGCTGTACTAGCTGCACTAAGTGGAATATACCTTGGGTTTTACGATTCTCATTTAACATGAGAATTTGAATTTTCATACACACCCTTTGATTTACGTGGGTCCTATACATAATTTTTTCTAACATATGGGTCCCACATGTTTTTTGTCTCTACAATATGAGAATTCAATTCTCATATTGAATGAGAAATATAAAATCCATATATACCTTTTGACCGTAAAATTATTAAAGCCAAAATATGAAAAGGCCTCTCCACAGATTGATCATTGACTTGTATCAACTAGGATTTCAAAAGTATACATACATAATTACTGTGGTGTAAATCATGTCTCAATCCTGAATCTCCAAAGCGGACACTTACATTAGTTTAATAACATATAGATCGTTGAGAGGCCCACAAAGCATATTAGCAGAATATCCTTGTCCACCAAAACATTACTTTATTTTGAGTTATCAAAATTTAATTTGTTAAGGAATTAATTATACGAATTCTTTGAAGCTAAGCAATCATTAATTTATAACAGGTGGACATAGTAACTCGGCGGTACAGTACAGTGATAAATTTCCGTTTGAGCATCATTCTTTCATTTTCTTTCTTTCCTTCTTTTGTTATTTGCTTTCTTGTTGTTTTTTTTTTTTTTTTTTTTTTAATTCCTTTTGTTCTTGCTGCTGCTAAAAAGAATGTGCAACGGGAAAAAGTTTGAGAGCTTCTATTAAATGAACAAACATGATTGTCTTTTTTCTATTGTCCTATGTTCAGTAATTTTACATTTTATAGTGTATATTTCTTTTTCTGATTATATACCAGACACCATCTAACAAAGTTATTCTTCTGAGTGGTACTCCATTATCATTAATTTGACATTACAATTAGCTCCAAAAATATAAACTTTTATTTATAAAACAAGTACCCAAAAATAAGCATGTTAATCAGAAGCAAAAGCTTAAGCTGCATCATATATATATGCTACATTGCACCCACCCCAAATCGATCCCCCAACTCCATTATGAAGCCTAATACTTGTAGCCCTTGACAAACAAACTTTCAGAAGCCAATCCACTCCCGCTTCCACCAAAATACTTCCCCAGAGTAACCTCGGAATTGGCCTTGCATCTTGCCAGAAATGTCTCTTGAGCTTTAGCAACATTCTCTTTCTTCCCACCCCATATCTTGAGTGTGCTTTGCTGCAGTGCTCGCCCAAATGAGAATGAGAGAGTCCATGGCTTCATTATCTCCAGCTTGCTTCAGAATCAAGTTCCACCCTCAAGCTACATCTACATACAATATATCTTCCTCAATTGTGAGTGTTATAGAAGAGAAACTTGTACACACAGCAACCTACGAGTACAAAGATATTGTATAAATCGAAATAAAATTAAGGAATAATTTCATTTTCATTTAATATATGATTTATCACTTAACTTTCTATATTTTTAAATTTGTCACTTAAATTCATTGTGATTATAAAATTATATTATTTAATCCCTTGTGCTACGCACGCACGTATGCACGCACACACATGTATATAATATTTATTTAAATGTATTATATAAGTGTTTGATTCATGATAAATGGAAGCTTGCCATTCAAAAACACACACCTATGATAAATGGTTGTTTATACATGCCAATTGCTGAAGTGGTTGGTTTCTCAGTGCCACCCTTACTTTGCTCTAAGGAACCCATAGGCAAAGACCTGGAAAAATAATGGTCAAAAAACACACAGAAAATTCAATAATAAGCAAATACTCAACAAAAGATACCCAAAATATGAATAGAGATATGTGATTGGACAAAAATATTCAGTAGATATGCAACATTATATGACCACACTTTCATCAGATTCACTTCCGTAGACATTGTACATCAAACAGTACTAAAATGAATGAAACCAGTTTCAATGAAAACAATACAAATCCAAAAAAAAAAAAAACAACCGCGAGTGAATCAAAAGCGAAAAAACGTACCTGATGGAACCCAGAATTGTACTGAGAAAGACAGAGACAGAAAGGGGGATTGTACCTCAGGGGACAGATAGGATGGTTCAATGCACTTAGTTCTTTGTCTCACAGTGCCTTTTTATTGTGACATTGAAAGGGAATGGATCAACTTATCAAAATATGTTACAATTTTACAATCAATTTAATGACTTCATTTCCGTTGATTTAATGGTTATAATGAAAATTAATAACATTTATTGAGTTACATTTATTAATTCTCAATAAATTATAACCGTTACATTAACAGAAATTAATAGTAATTAAATTGATTGTAAGAGTTGTAAAAATTTTTTTTTGTGGGAAATGGAGGCTTCCAACTTGAAATTACAAATTGAAATACTAACAGATATACAATTCATGTTTCTTTCTCCAATCTCATTTACATAAGAGACAACAAATGCTAATGTATGAGCCGATCAGGATCGAGACAGAAAAAATCATTGAATTATTTTGAATCATTGTAAAATATTTTATTTTTAAAATGTAAAGATGTTATGTAATATATGGAAGTTGTGGATACTGTCTGAGGGTCCCATGCAAAGTTTTATCTTAAAAGTAGCTTTTAGTTTAAGAAAATAAGTGTCAAACATGCTCTTAATCATCTATTGTTATGGTATTTCCCCCCTCCTTGATGTGCTTTATTCTTTCTATTTTTTATTTGATGAATTTTTCAAATGAGTATGGCTTTTCTTATTTTTTAAACACTAACTTTTTTTAATAGTTCATTTATTAGACTATTAATTTAAAACTTTAAAATTTATTGTCTTTTGGATATAAATGAACGGTTTGATTCTGAATTTATTAGATTTGATTTGTTAGGATAAATAGAAATTTTCAGCATTATTTCTATAGTCTCGTGTAATAGTAAGTCGTTGATTTACATTAAAGTAATTATTAAGAAACGTTATCCACTATTTAGATGATGACAACATATTATGTATTTATCTTTAAAGTAAAACTAGTTTATTATCCGTGCTGATGCACGGGGAAAAAAATCGATTTGTTTGTCTTGTAAAACTTTTCGTAAAGGGGGATTTTAATTCTTGTTGAATAATTAAAAGACAGAATACAAAATTTGGGATTAAAATTTCGTAATTAAAATTAACCAACCTAAGGTTAGGGTTCTTAGGATGCCCTTCCTTAGATAACAATTCTCATATTCACGATTGATTTTAATTGAATCAGAATCCTTATTTTCAATTGAGAACATTCGGATCATCAAATATTAAGCAACTCACCGGAGCATTAGTAAACTTTTTTAAAAAATTTATATCACCAGATCGTATAAATTTTTCATATAATCCACTCCAGATCGCATAAAGATTCATTCTTCAAAGATATTAGGATTTAGGATTGGGTAAAAAATCATTTATAAGATAATAATAATAAAGAGAAGATAATAATAAAAAATCATTCTTTAAAGGTAAATGCTATATGCATCCTTAATTCTGCTTCGTAAATTGCATAGACGGTATGAGACACTCACCATTGGCTGCGCAAAACATTCAATTCAGCAATAGCAAAGCATTCAATTCAATATACAACCACAATATTAGCAACAACATATAATTCAGCAATAGCAAAGCAGTTTCTTTGTTTTTTTTTTTTTGTTTATGATACAAACTTTATGCCATATTACCATATCACAATTAAAGGAAACTTTTTAAAATTGTGTAGTGTGAACACAAAGATGAGATTGAACCACAGTTTGACAAGTCATCAAGGTTTCCAAAGATTGAAATTCCTTTATAATATAAGATTTGTAATTGTCATCTATAAATAAATAAAAAAATGTTTTTGAAAAATTGTATCTTATGAAATAAAAAATATTCCTTAGACATCACTTCACTTCTAAAACTTAAATTAATTCGAAGCTTCAATCTAAAAAATATTTAAACCTAACATTTCTATTACAGTTAACAACTTTTTTTTTTAATAATTGTCATTAATTAGCACTTATATGCACTCTTTTATTTTGCTTATTGTACCATTTTTTTTTCTTTTTAAATTTTTTGATGAGATGCACTCTTATTATTATTACTAGTGAATTATCCGTGCGATGCCCGAGGAAAATAACGAAATCGTTGTCGCTGTCGTTGGTTAATCACCGCACCGGTAAATCAACACCTTCATCTTATTATCAAGCTCTAAACGGTACTATGGTGGAGGTATAAACATGAACTAACAACAAATAAAAAAGCAAACCTGTTACTTGAGAATTATGTGAAATAAAAAAGAATTATCTTGCTATTTTGTGATACTTTTGAACTTTAAAAGGCTACAGCATTCTCACGGAACTTATAAATATCAATCACAAACAAATCTGCAACTCATGGACATTGATTGTTATGTAAAATAAATATAGTTATGTACTCAATAATTCATTCTTTAAATATAATAACCAATGAATCTTCTCCTTTGTATTATTATTCAATATGATCCCGTCTTATTGTTTCAACCGTACACAAAATTTGCTACAAAATGAAATCAATTAATATACATGAAGAAAAAAAATTTAAATGTTATGATGATTATTAATTTTATTTAGATGCACTTTTATTTATCACAATATGATTGTTCATTTTATTTAGATGTTTGTTTCTCAAATATTTACAAGAGTAAATCTAATTATCTTAACTATACAAAGACGGGTTTGTTACACAGTAGATACACGGGGGAAATATATTCGTGCGCGGGGTGAGCCGACCCTCCTGACCGAGCTCATTTTGCCACCTCTAATTGTCAACATTTTCTATCAACTTATAATAGGTTTTCGTATTTATCCATGTAAAAAAGGTTCTTATACTTACGTCTTGATTACTATGTATCTATTTTTTATTTTTTCTATAGTTGTACCATATATATTATATGAAGAGTTCAAAAATATTTGAGTTAGTACGTTTAATATTATAACAAACATTTTATAGTTGAAGTTAAATGTGGTAATATCCAAAGACTATTTATTTTCTTAATTACATAAGTATAAATAATTGTTCACAATATATATATATATAAACATATATTTAATACATCATATTTAATCTGAATAGGGTTAGTTTAGATACTTGTTTTGGAAATATTTACAGCAATAAATCCAATGATCAGCCACAAAAAGATAGATTTGTTAGATAGTAAATATATAAAAAATGTGTTGGCGGGCAAACTCTACTATTTGGCGGGCAGGCCCTCTAGATCCCATTTTACCGAATCTCATTATCAACATTTTATATCAGCATGTAATAGATTTTTATATTTAAAATAACAAATTATGTCTAATTTATATTTTTAAGTCACATATAATTTAAAAAAATAAATATAACTATAAGTGTAATTTTATCATGATTTTAAGTATATATAATCAATTCATTTGTTTTACATTCCAAAGAATTGGTTGGTATTACTACACAATTCGATATCATGACTAACTTTGTTGATTGTAAGTTTAATAATAACATCGGTTAAAAAAAACTTCTTCCATTTGTTTTGCACAAAAAATAAAATAATCATTAAATATTTTTAATTTTTAAAAAACATCAATAATACAAAAATTAAAATAAGAAATAGAAATTTAATTATAAAAGAAGAAGGGCTAAATTTTAATCTAATTATAAAAAAATGTTGGCAGGCCGATCCTCTGGACTGAATTCAGTTTGCAACCTCTAATTGTCAGCATTATATACCAGCAAGTAATAAATTTTATATTTATCCACATAAAAAAATTCTTATATTTGCATCAAAGTTTTTATATTTTATTTCAGAGATAGATATTCATTTATAACAATCAGAATCACAAAATAATAATAAATAATTATTTTTTTGTAAGGATTTGTGTCCTTAGTATTTTAAATTTTATAAATTTGTATTTAAAAAAATTTAAATCAGATTTAGAAATATAATTATAAAAAAAGAAGTATGAAATTTTAATTTAGTTACAAAAATAAATTGGTAAATGAGCCTCTAGGCCGATATCAATTTACCTTGTAGCCAAACATTTTGATAAAGTAAAGCAACTAATGTGACAGAGACAATCAATGTGTACTAAAAAAAATGTGAGAGAGATAATAGACCTTTTTGCATGCTTGGAGGCAGTATGGACCCGAGTAACGTTAAATTCGGCTTTTATGGGCCTGAAACGTTGCAAGCCTCATGTGATAGCGTAAAGGGTTATAAACAATATCAAATTGTTTAATCTTCAAGATTCATGTAACTCTCGACCCATTAAAAAAAAAGTTTGATGCCCGTGTGTCATTTTAAATGATACAAAGTTATGTTATTTAAAGAAAGAAAAAGAGATATATAAAGGAGGAGAGAGAGTTGACAAAAAAAGAAAAAATGTGAGTCTCACCTCTTTGTGTGAGAGTGAAATGATATAAGTTGTGTCATTCAAGACGATAAACATTTTCTCCTATTTCCAATTCCTCCTTATCATAGCTAGGACCACTGGCCTCTAGCTTATTTTTCTTCAAGCAATGTATAGAAAATTTTGGATTCTGTTGAAGAGTACGCAGAACCATTGACGTAAAATGAACGTAATTGAAATATGGTCCAACCCTTCCGGATCATACGTAAGGCCTATTACATCTCATTTCATGCAACCTATAATTTTGGATTTCATTGAAGAATATGCAGAATCATTGCCGTAACAGCATAATCTTTGTTCATATGAGTGATGTCTTGTCCTGACTTTAACGTCTCATTGATTGGAATATCATTTGGCTCATCCTTACCGGTAATGAAGGATTGTGCTAATATTTGGTCTTCTCAAGCTGATTTCAGACAATAGAAAATAAGACACAGTTATAACACTCTGACAAAGGATTCTAATGAATTGATCCCAAAGTTGTTTGAAAGAATCCTTTTCTCAAGAAGATTGAAGATGTTAAATGGAGAACTTTAATTTAAGAGAAATGATACCATCATGTCGCATAAGATATCTATCTTATGTTATACATCCATAAAATTTTGTGTCAGTTTTATCTTTTATTTTTTCTTTTCTTTTTAAATTGTGGACCCCATATATTTGTGTCACCCACATGAGAGTACTATCTCATGTAACATGAGATTAGTAAACCCCTTAATAAGTTTTATATTTCTCATTCAACATGAGAATGAATTATCATGTTGTAGAGACAAAAAACACGTGAGACCTGTATATTAGAAAAAATTATGTATAGGACCCACGTTGACACGAAAATCGAAGAGTGTGTAGGAAAATTCAAATTCTCATGTTAAATGAGAATTATAAAACCCTAGTTTCTTATGCTAAATTATTCTAAGGCAAAATCATTTTTTATATCACAGGAAGTTTTTTCTTTAATATCGTAGAATTTAAAAAAAGAAAAACAATATGAGATAAGAGGAGATAATTTTTCTCTCACTACTGGAAAAATCGCCAATAGCAAGGGAAAAATTCCCTTGCAAAACAGCAAGATTCCCTTGCAAAAACCGTCTGCGACGGAATTTGCGAGGGAATACAGTCCCTCGCTAAAACCCTCGTCGCAAATAAATTTGCAAGGGAAATTTGTTATATGACAATTCCCTCGCAAATTGCTACGGAAAAGTTCCCTTGCAAGAAAGTAAATTTCCCTCGCAAAATACAGACCCATCTACAGTGTTTTTCCGTCGCAGATTGCGAGGGAAATTTCGAGTATAATTTCCCTCGCAAATTTCCGTAGCAGAAATTGCAAGGGAACATTTTGATTTTCCCTCGCAAAAGGCTACGAATTTTGCAAGGGAACATTTTGATTTTCCCTCGCAAAAGGCTACGAATTTTGCAAGGGAACGTTTTGATTTTCCCTCGCAAAAGGTTACGAATTTTGCAAGGGAACGTTTTGATTTTCCCTCGCAAAAGACTACGAATTTTGCAAGGGAAAGTTTTGATTTTCCCTCGCAAAAGGCTATGAATTTTGCAAGGGAACATTTTGATTTTCCCTCGCAAAAGTTTACCAATTTTGCAAGGGAATTTAGAAAATTTCCACCACAAATTCTGGAATTAAAATAAAAAAATGTATTAAATTTTTGTTAATTTTCCTAAAAACAAGGATTTCAAATGAACATAAATACATAAATTGAGCAACAAAAATTCAAAAAAAATATTGGATAAACAATTAAATTAAAATTAAATAATATATCAACAAAGTGAACAACAATAACCATCAAATCTAAAACTAAAATGTCACTAAAGTTCTAAACAAAATAAAACATACAAAAAATATCTGATTGTTACATGAAGAAACTCAAGCAAGGAAGAGAGGAAAAGAGAAAGCTTAAGGAGAAGATTCTGGAAAAGTGAAGTATATCATCAACAGAAAACAGTAACAAACTCTACAAATAGCAAGCGTGGCTGACGTGTCCGAAAATAAAGTTACAAAACAGTTACAAACTAACCCAACAAGTTAAAAACTAACCCAAGTTAAACTAACTCTAATACTCCCCCTCAAGATGGAGTGTGGATATCTAACACTCCCATCTTGGATAACAATGAAAAAAGAGAAGAAGAAGGCAAAGACTTAGTAAAAATGTCAGCCAGTTGAAGATTGGACCGAATGGGCAGTAGTTTGATGACTCCAGATGCAACTTGATCACGAACAAAATGACAATCTATTTCAATGTGTTTAGTGCGCTCATGAAAAATAGGATTGGAAGCAATATGAACTGCAGCCTGATTATCACAGAAAAGAGCAGCAGGAGAATTCAGTTTTAATCCTAGTTCTTGTAATAATTGAGCCAACCAACACAATTCTGCTGCAGTAGCAGCCAAAGCTCTATACTCAGCCTCAGCTGATGACCTTGAAACGGTTGTCTGCTTCTTGGCATTCCAAGAAATCATGGAATCTCCAAGGAAAATACAAAAACCTGTCACAGACCTTCTTGAATCTGGGCAACCACCCCAATCAGCATCACTAAAAGCTTTAAGATGCATAGAAGAAGAAGAGGAAAATAGAACACCTTGACCAGGCCGACCTTTGAGGTATCTCAACAAGTGATGAGCAGCTTGTAGATGAGAGGTACGGGGTTGAGACATAAACTGACTCAACTTGTGTACAGCAAATGTAATATCAGGCCTAGAAAGAGTGAGGTAGAGAAGTCTACCTATAAGACGACGGAATTGAGACGGATCTGTGAGCAACTCTCCGTCCTGTGCATTTAGTTGAATCCTCGGATCCATAGGAACAGAAGCTGGTTTACAAGCCAGAAAACCAGTATCTTCAAGAAGTTGCAAGGTATAGTGTCTTTGAGAAAGAAATATGCCTTTCTTTGCACGAGCAATTTCAAGTCCTAAAAAATACTTTAAGATTCCCAAGTCTTTGAGTTTGAAATGAGAATGCAAAAAGGATTTTAAAGAAGAAACTACTGCAGGATCAGGACCAGTAATTATGATATCATCTACATAAACCAATAATGCCACAAAAGAAGAACCAGCACCTTTAGTGAACAAGGAATAATCAGATTTGGATTGAACAAAACCATGCTGCAAAAGGACACTTGAGAACTTGGAATTCCATTGCCTTGAGGCCTGTTTTAATCCATAGATTGCCTTATGCAACCGGCAAACCAACTTAGGTCCTTTTTGAGGAAGCTCCCCCTGAATATTGTACCCAAGAGGTAGATCCATATAGACCTCTTCAAATAGATCACCATTCAAAAAAGCATTATTCACATCTAATTGTTACATGAAGAAACTCAAGCAAGGAAGAGAGGAAAAGAGAAAGCTTAAGGAGAAGATTCTAGAAAAGTCAAGTATATCATCAACAGAAAACAGTAACAAACTCTACAAATAGCAAGCGTGGCTGACGTGTCCGAAATAAGGTTACAAAACAGTTACAAACTAACCCAACAAGTTAAAAACTAACCCAAGTTAAACGCTGACGTGTCCGAAATAAGGTTACAAAACAGTTACAAACTAACCCAACAAGTTAAAAACTAACCCAAGTTAAACTAACTCTAATACTGATATATCTCTGAAGTCCTAAAAGAAGTAAAACATACAAACAATAACTAGTATGCCTCTAAAGTCCTAGCAAAGTCATCATCATCATCAGGGTCATCATCCGGCGCCGGTCCCTTCGACTTGTTGCAGTTTGCTTCCTTGTCCTGCATTAAAAGTCGGAGTTGTTCTTGCATTTGTTTTATAATGTCCTCTTGCTGAGTTACCTTCTCTGTCGTAGCAAACAATTGCTCCTGAATCTGGGAGTGGGACACCCTCATCCTTTTAAGCTCATCTGCAAATACATTATCATAAAACAGTAAGTTAAATGTTTAAAATAAGATATTAATAGAATAGAGGTTGAAAACATAAAAGAATTAACTATGCATTGAGTTTACCTACAGAAACACTGTCAACCTGGGTAGAGGGCCGCTTACTAGGCTTCAATCGGCTAGCATATCCTCCCAGCCCGACCACCCTTCCTTTCTTGTTGAATCCACCCGCAGCTGTAACCAACATGTTCCCATTATCGGAATAGGAGGAGCTGGATTGACCGTCTGTCGCCGCCGGTTCGGACCTCTCCTCTTCAAGTTTTTGATATTTATCCTGCAAGTAAAGAAAAACCAGCACACATATTGACATGTAAAATATGACAAACCATCATAGAAAAATCAAACGTCAAATAATAAATTATCAAACCGCTATTAGCTCCACTTTGCGGCCTAACCACCGCCTTTGACCAGCTTCAAGCTGCTGGGAATGAGTTCGCTCGAAGGTAGCCCAATCAACCTTTTCAGGCGGCACTTCTCCAGAAGCTTCCTGGAAATACAAACGAAAATCATTAATTCATTAGTTGCAAGTATGAATTGTTGAATACCGAACTAGAAAACAATTTATACTTACTATCCTTTGTCGATGTTTGCTGATTGGAATCGACCCTCCAGCATATGTGGGTGTGTCCTGTTTGGCCCTATTTTCCTTATTTTGAGCAGATCTCTTTTGAAACTTTGGACAGTTTTTCCATTTTTCTTTCAATTGGGTTTTTAATGATTCACTACACCATGCGTTTTTTCCCTTGTCGTGTCTTACTTTATGCATTTTATCTGCGAACATTGTGGTGGCTTTATGATGCCAAGCTCTTGTCAGGTTATGGCGATCCTCAGGCAACCACCTATAACGACTCTGTAAATTGCCAATTTTTTTGATTAGCGCACAAATTGGTGACAAATGTGTAGTTAGTATACATTTTTGTAATAAAACATTAGCATTAACTAGATATACATAACTTACCAGGAATTCATCCATCCAACCATCTCGAGTTTCTTTAGGAACTTCTCCCCAGGTGCTCCATACATGTTTAAAATTACGGAATATTTGAAAATCAATGAATTTCATGATCTCATCATAAGGTTCGAACCTGACAATATTAAATCAATTTATTTGATTATAACGATTGAGCAATGCTAGAAGCCACATTAGGACATCATTAGTAACAATTACAACTTACTCTGTGGTGCCTAAAGGACGAACCCATATACGGTTAGTCTGTGGGTCACACCTCCCCCACTCTGGCTGAAGTGCCGAAGCAGCATCTCCTACCTCGCTTGCAGGGGATACAACCTGCAAAAGGGAAAAAATGTTAAGCATTAAAAAAGTTAATGGATAAATGCATAAAAGAAACTATTAATATATATCTAAATCACAAAATGATGGTTTACTTAACCTGCTGTGTCGGCCCCATCGGGTCAGTGGGCGTGTGAGGAATACCTGCACTTCCCATAACAGAGTCGGTGGTAGATGGTGATGATCCTATCTGAAGTGGAGGGAGGGACGAGGAAGCTATACGACCTCTACCAGAGGGGGTAGATGATGTCGTCCTACCTCCTCTGCCACCACGGCCTGTAACTCGACCTCTACCGGAGATTTCATAATAACTTAATAAGTACTTGAATCTTTGATCCTGAGGTATGTAGCCTACAGCTCTTTCCTGCCTTCTTTGGATGAATCTCTTGCGGTCACAATGTTCACTCTTACAATCACACTAAGGATAATCTACACTGCAACTCCTTTTTCTCCCTCTATTCCGACTGTAAACAGCTTTTCTACTCCAGTAACTTAAATCCTCATTCCTCAGTTCCTAAAATGCTTCTTGCCTTTTCCATCCAGTATCCAGAAAATCAACCTTTCTTGCAACCAGAATAGTTCCACAACATGTTTCTTCAAATTAGATTGACCCAGCAGGAAGAATGGTAATAAGGTAGATAATTCTAGAATTCACCAGGACAAAAGAAAAATCCTTGGAATAATAATACTCACACATGTGACTTGTTGAAACAGAAGTGACAAATTGTTCTGCAAAGCCAGGACAGGGGTTCAATTCTAGGGCAACCTATGGTAAGGGATATGTAATCCTACTATAAATCCTCAGTGAGATTGATGGTCTCTCCTAACCAGGGATAATCTAAACTTCAATTAACACACTTTACTGATTATCATTGATTAGTAAACAAATGAAAAGGGTACCAATAATCGGTAAAAGCTAGATAACACACTTTACTGATTATCATTGATTTGTAAACAATAAAAATTAATGTTATAAATACATTCATAATGCTTATCAAACTAATTATATACATCAGTAAGTAAAAATTAGTATAACATTTAGCAGCGAGAACAAACTTCAAATGCCTTCAGAATATATACATTCATAATGCTTATCAAACTAATTATATCAGGTAGTTAGCAAATGCATTGACTACATGTGGAACGTCCACCTATCAGTAAGGCTTATAATTTTTAGTAAAAAACAAATAAACCCCCTCAGGTTTATTCTTTATCACTAATACTCCTGTGATTTTTTTCATGCCAATTATCCCTGTGATTTTTTCCCCTTCAACCCATGTTAATAATTGAGCTAACTTGTCCATTTTTTCCCCTTCAACCCATGTCAAAGAACCAAATATTTGGTTTTTGTGTACTGCATGAAAACTTAAATGGCTTCTTACTACTTCCTCTAGTTGTTCTTGTTTTGTTGCTGCTACTACACTTTCTGAAGCAGTGCCAAAAAGAGATTATATGCAGACTTCTACTCGAGCAGCTTCCCGGAACTGTTACCAATAGTAAATAAAGGATCTTCCCGGAACTGTTACCAATAGTAAATAAAGAAGCAAGCCAAAAAACATTTAAACTGGACAGAATTGACTTTTTAATTTTAATTAATCCTTTTTAATTAATCCTTTTTAATTAACTGGGAAGTTCAGAAAACCTTCTAGTCCACTGGGAAGTTCAGACAAGTTCAATAGTAAAGTTGTTGATAAATATGTTTACACCCTTCGTCAATATATAGAAGAACATACTGCACAATCAACAAAAACAGTCAGTTTCTTAGGAAAATTGGAATCATATACCTAAAATCATTTGAATGCTTTGTTACACTAATGCCCCTTGACAAAGGGGAATCAAATTATGCGTACTCCCATGTCTGACTTACAAAGCTCTGAATTTAACCATAGTTCTTACAAATATGAAGTATGCTTCCTACAAATTATGAAGATTTAGTAGAATTTGCAAGTAAACAATAGATACTATAGTTTGCTCTGAACCTTCGGTAATGCTATTTAATGAATCTATATTCTCATGGCAGTATATATATTAAAATAATTACATAACAAAGATTGAGGTTTTCATGTCAAGATTTGACAAGAAAAAGACCCATTCTAATTTTGTAAAATAAAAAAATAAAAATAAAAATAAAAATCTGACCGTGGTAATATGACAGAAAATAATTATAACACTCAGCCACTTAAATCATGCATAGATGGAAATTATGCTAAGCAATTAACTAGAGACCCAGGTTTTCAAAGAAAAACCCAATTCAAATGCTAAAACAAGATAGATGCCTTCTAAAAAAAAAGGATTAATTATTTGGCTTTAAATGTTTTTTGTCATCCAAACATAAACCGTATTAATTTTAATTATTTAAAATCACAGTTAATATGCCAAAAATAGATTGGAAATTACAAAGAGAAAGAGAAGAAAACGGATGCAGATTGAACAAACTGAGCTTTTCGGTTTGGTTTTGATTCACTGTACACAGCTACTGAAACAAAAATAATTGAATCGAAAGAACAAAGTGAAGAGAGAAACACAAAAGGTGTTACTGTTAAAGAAGGGAAACGGATGCAGATTGAACCGCAAGTTCCAACCACACTTCCTTTATTTTAAATTTATTTTTGCAAAGATTTTTTTTAGTTTCGTATTCGTGTGGTTAATTCATGCGGGCGGTTGCCTCCCGCGAGATATCACATCGGTTTAAAAATTGAAAGGAGAATTTTAGGGACTTACAGTAACTTGCTTATTGCAGATGGAAGCTTCAACCTGGAGATCGTTGCCTTCGGTTGTGGTGAACGAAGGAAAGAAGCACACTGGTGTGGGTTTAGGGTTTGTCCAATTTGGGGAAAGCACCAACTGGATATCTTAGTGTTATGAATATTGGCTGACGTGATTCAGGCTTAAAGCAAAAAAAAAATGGCGCCAAGTTCAATTTATGTCAATCATCTTTGGCACCAAAATTTCATAGTTCCCACTTAAATATTAAAAAAAAATTCAAAGATCTCCCTATTGTCCTGTCCTCTACATATCTAGATTTTATATTTTGAAAATTCTCAAAAAAAAAATTAGAAGATAATTATAATAACATTCTAATTTTATGCATAGTAATTAATCAGAATTTCAAATATAATTAAAAAATACAGATTTTTAAATTATTAAAAAAGTTGTTCATAATCAATTGCAAATAATGTAACAACTTAAACAATAAATTAGAAGATAATTATAATAACATTCTAATTTTATGCATATTTAATAAATCCGAAATTAAAATATAAATAAAAAATATAGATTTTTAAATTATTAAAAAAGATGTTCATAATCAGTTGCAAATAATGTAACAACTTAAAATAATAAATTAGAAGATAATTATAATAACATTCTAATTTTATGCATAATTAATTAATCATAATTTTAAATATAATTAAAAAATACAGATTTTAAAATTATTAAAAAGGAAAAAACATCTATCCTTTTAAAGGATATAAGCTTATATCCTTTTAGATCCTAACCTACAATAGAATCCTACATAGGATATAATATTAATAATACTCAAAAAAAATAAAATAAGAATAAAAAAGAATATATATATATATATATATATATATATATATTCAATAGAATATAAATATCAAAAATAGAAAATTAAATAATAAAAATTATTTTATTAATAAAATTCACAATTATAGTGAAATAGAAAAATACTAATATAATTAAATAAAAACGAACAATCATAATATTCTGTAGCAGAAATCAAAGAAAATATCATTTCATCATCTGAGTTTTACACTCACAATGGTTATAAGAAATCTTCAAACTTAACTACCAACCCCCGGTTGACCCGGGTCAACCCTGACCCCATTCCTATGAGGGTTGGAGTCACCAGTTGGACCCTAAACCAATCAATTAGATCGATTATGTTAATCCAACAGTTATATTTATTTTCATCTATGTATGGTTATGATTCCTCATATTCACATTAAATATGAGGAATCATAATCATACAAAGGTAAAAATAAATATAAAAGCCACCGTTAGATATGAATAATAATGAGTCAAGAATATGTCAAAAAAATCCCAGTACGATCAGATGGTAGATAAAGGAGATATCGAAGAATAATCAAAGAATGCTCTTTATTATCTTAAATTAGTGTATTTTCTAAAATGGTTATCTCCATATTTTCTTTACTCGTGACTGATTTCCATACTCTCTTATTATCAAAATGCTACTTACACACATTCAAAGTTAGGGACCTCAAGACTAATTTTTTTACAAGGGGCTAAAGTGGGAACCATAGTCCTAGAATTGATCAAAGTTAGGGTTTAGGGTTCATGCTATTCACGCACGTTCAAAAGGCTGCTGAACATTTTGAATTGGGGACCCTAGCTTTCTTTATTGGGTTGGACTTGACTTTTAATTAAGTGGTTAAAGCCCAACTATAAAGACCAATGCCCTTTTTGGTAGCATTGATCGGAAGCATGTGTCACATTTCAATTAATTTGTACAGTGATGACGATGAGGGTGGTTGGAATAGGAATCTTTCAGACATTTTTCTCTGCTTATCACTATTGAACAATTTTTACACACACCTTAAATATCAATAGAGTCTTATCTTTCCTATGACTAGCTGACATAGTCACTACTGTCACTACATGCACTCAATGTCTGCCATAAAGGATGCGGCGACATATTTAATGATTTTTCTCATATGCATGATGCGACGACCAATTTATGCCCTTATCCATTTTAAATTTGATTTATATATTATTTTTGAATTTTGTGAGGGAATATATTCCCTCTTTTCCCTCGCAATTTGGGAGGGAATATATTCCCTCGCAATTTGCGAGGGAATTTGGGAGAGAATATATTCCCTCGCAATTTGCGAGGGAATTTGGGAGAGAATATATTCCCTCGCAAATTGCGAGGGAACAAATTCCCTCGCAATTTGCGAGGGAATTTGGGAGAGAATATATTCCCTCGCAATTTGCGAGGGAATTTGTGAGGGGAATAGTGAAATTTCAGTTGCAATTTTCAGATCCTAAATTTTGCGAGGGAACTTCCGTCTGTTTCCGTCACAGACTTATGATTCTTGCGAGGGATTTAATTTCCCTTGCAAATTGCGATGGAATTGCGACCTAACTGCAAGGGATTCTGCGACGGCAATGTAGTAACGGATATTTTTCCTATTTTCCCTCGCAATCATTTTTCCCTTGCAAATTCCGTCGCAGTTTGCAAGGGAATATTTCCCTCACAAATTTCCCTTGCTATTCGCGACTTTTCTAGTAGTGTCTAGGGAAACAGGAGAAAATCATCTCCCTTATTTTATTCATCTTATCTTTGGTCTTCAAATAATTATTATTTTATATGCTTTATTTTATTTTAAATTATTTTTTATTTTAAAAAAATAAGAAATTTTTTAATTCCTCAATATTTTTATTGAGTGCAATGAAAAATAATTTAATCAGATATAAATATATTTTTTTAGTTAAGTTATACTTCTCTTGATGAGTTTGAATAAAAGCCACGAATTTTTAAGCTCAATCTATACTATGAATTTTATAAATTAATTTTTACTAAATTTAATCTAATTATATACATGATTTTAAAACAAATTCTAATACTTAATCCAAGTAAACTTTAACCTTGGATTTTTGTTGTTGCACCCATTGGCCATTACATTCGAGTTCCAGCAATATATTTTGGTTATGATGCAAAAATTGAAGAAGCCCTTTTTATCAAATATATAGTAGCATGCGCGATTGATTTATGATGTACATCCGACAGCGACTTCTTTTTCTTTTCCTCATTCCCTTTTGTTGAAGGAATTGGTGTTACTTATAAGGGTTTTATAAGAGTTATATGATAGGAATAGTGATTGTGCTATGTTATAGACATTCGTTTTGCGTGCCGGAATTTTTTATTTTTTATTTTGCTGCGGGCCTCACAAGATGTTGTGTGTAGGAAATTTCATAAAATCATGATGAATGAGAGATGATAAACCCTACCTATAATTACGGAACTCATTTGCATTTTGCGACTTTGCCTTGATACTTGAGATTCAAGCCCTTTTTCCGCTCATCAATGGGCTTATTTAATAGTAACGCTGTTAAACTGACTATTCGACAACAGGGATTCTAATTTCATCATTTTCATAAGAAAGAACACTGTTCTTATTAATTAATGCATCATCGTCTGCATACCTAGTTAAAGCCACAAATACAAATATGATATTTAGCGAATTAAGTATTTATGCTTTAAGAAATAAAAGAACGATTATATAAAATGTTGTGTTATATGATATAATCAAACAGAGTTATACATTCAAGAGTTTCACATCCTTAGTTACTTCTATCATAGGATTTTTCGAAAAAATGTAATTGTCGGGTGAATAGCGAGAAATGGTTTTTATACAGTCAAGACGATATTAATACAATATTAATACAATAATTAATGATAATTTATATTGACACGATATTAATACAAATACGGTACAAATTTAAAAATGGGTTAAATTTTTTTATACGAATACAATTAACTTATTTTATGGGTTGATACCATATGAAATAAATAGTCCATAACCTTAAAAGTGCGATATTTATTATGTGAGGTTACATTAATGATATAGCATAAATAATTTCTAAAAATATTAACATATGCAGGTCAATTTTATGTTTGCGGGTTGACATGTAATATTATATGAATTTTGAGGAAGGTTATACTTATTTTTTTTACGACCTCTTACAACCATATTTTAACATCGTTGATTTCCGTCAATCAATGGTTATCATTTATTGTGAATTAATAATTAATTAATGAGTTTAATTTGCGAAAATCATAATCGTTGATTAATCAACGGTGTTAAGATATGGTTGTAAGAGGTTGTAAAAAAAATGTTGTAAGTATAACCTACCTCATGAATTTTTTTCATGATAATTTTTATCAATTCAAACACAAGATAAGTTTGAAAACGGGTTAATGCGGATACAAATTTTTGTTGTCGTGTTCGTATATGGATTGTGTTGAAAATTATCACCAAGACAACCAATATCAAGTGGAAAATCCTCTCATGATTAGCCATTGGAAACACATGCTTAATACAAAAAATCCCTTAACAGTTTTGTTCAAATTTGAATCAGTTCTGCCCAATAGTATGAAAGAAGTTTTTATGAAAGAAAAAAAAAAAAAAACTCTTAAAAACTGTTAGAGAATATAATATAAATCATTAAGAAGACCCTCACATATTACCTTAGAGTTTTGGGTTGAAGTGATTCTTTAACTTGGTATCAGAGCTGAAGTGGCCACAATGTCACGAGTTCGATCCTCACCACCCCCACTTTCAGATGGAATTAAGAAAAGCACAAGATGACAAAAAAAGGGCTTGTGCAGCACAAGGCAGACCAATAATGGACTTGTGTCATATACACGCTTCAAATCCGAAGGGCTCTTGCGTGAGATGGTGTGTTAGAGAATATAAAATAAATCATTAAAAAGGCTCTCACCCAATGCCTTAAAGTTTTTTGTTGTAGTTAAGTTAAAGAACCACTTCAACCCACAAAACCTTGAGGTAGTAGGTAAGGGCATTTTTAATGATTTATATTATATTCTCTAACACACCTCCTCAGGCAAGAGTCCTTTGGGCTTGAAGCGTGGAATATGGCACAAGCTCATTATTGGTCAGCCTTGTGCTGCACAAACCCATTTTTTTGGTTTGCCTTGTGTTTTTCGTAATTCCACCTGAAAGTGGGGGGCGGTGAGGATCGAACTCGTGACCTCATGGTCCCTGAAGCTCTGATACCAAGTTATAGAACCACTTCAACCCAAAACCTTAAGGTAGTAGGTAGGGGGCCTTTTTAATGATTTATATTATATTCTCTAACACACCCCCTTGAAGCGTGAAATATGGCAAAAACCCATTATTGGTCTGCCTTGTGCTGCACAAGCCCTTTTTTTGGTCTGCCTTGTGTTTTTCGTAATTTAACCTGAAAGTGGGGGGCGGTGAGGATCGAACTCGTGACCTCATGGTCCCTGAAACTCTGATACCAAATTAAAGAATCATTTCACCCAAAAGCTTAAGGTAGTAGGTGACGACCTTTTTAATGATTTATATTATACTCAATTACAAGAGCAGGGGTGGATTTAATGGATGGGTAAGTCCTTCTCTAAACTTTAATTTTTATTTATAATAATAATAATAATATATTAATGCTAATATTTAGTCCCTATAAATATTTATAATAGTTAATCCTTCTTATTAGATTTAATAATACTTATAATTTTGCATCATAAAAAATTTCGGATCATTCAGTACTACTTGGAAAATAATGTCAAAAACTTTTAATAGGTAATTTCACAGGGTTTTATAAGAATTATGTCGTAGGAAAAGTGATTGTGTTATGGTATAGAGATTCGTTTTGCGTGCCGAAGTTTTTTTCTGCTGCGGGCCCCACAAAATGTTGTGTGTGTAGGAAATTTTTTGTGATCATGTTAAATGATAGATGATAAACCCAATTTCAAAATACTATTTTGACGTATTATAAAAGGGTTTTATTAATCTCATGTTAAAGGAGATAAGTTATCTCATATCATAGAGATAAACTTATGGGCTCCACACCTAAAAAATAAAAAGAAAAGAAAAGAAAAAAATGATATAATTATCGAATGATATGTAGGAGAGAAATTTATCATATGTATTCCCATTTTAAAATTTGCACATATAACGTGAGTCAAATACTTATGTTATATCTGCAAATTATAATAATATTTAACCAACCCTTTTACTACCAAAAGAAAGAAGCATAGAAAGTGTGCTTGTTTGGTCCATTAATTGAGGTGCAATATGCTAAATAATACATAAAAAGAAAACATATGTAATGATTTTAAATTGGGGGATCCAACGTTCGGAAACAGGACTAAACTTTAGAACTTTTGGCTCGTAAGCTTTTTCAAAATCTAACGCCTACGGCTACAGGGCTTGATAAACTTATAATAAGCCTTTATTCCTGTCACGCAGTGGGTCCCATTATCTCTCTCCGTTATATGTTTCAGGCATAAATTGCACTCGCGTTTGTACTTGGGTTTTCATCTGGTCCAGAAGACTGATTGGAGTATTGGACAGTTAATGGGGGCGTTTTGAACTTTAGATGCTTTTATTTTTATCTACGGAGCTTCCACCCACATATTATCACTTATTAAGTATTTAAATTTGTTTATATTTAATGAATCTAATTTTTTTATCATTTGAATTACTAGACAAAAAAGTACATCAAGGATTAAGATAACATTTATTACTTTTACACAAATTTAAGTCGATTATTCCCTCATCTTCCTCCTCCTCTATATACAATTGATTACAAAAAAATAGTGTCCTGAAATAAGAATAGTGCAGTGTGGCAAGAGTGAGAGTTGGGGGAGTGACCATTTTGTTATGTTTGACAAAAATATTTACCAAATTATCATGTCAACAATAAATTTTTCCAGAATGTCACGTGACATAATTCGCTATACTGTGCAGCAAAATATACTTGCAAATAATTCAGTATACAATGTAGCGAATTATTGCATGTCAGGTTGCACAGTAAGCCAAAATGTCACGTGTCAAGTAGGCAGTAATTCACTACACTGTATAGCGAATTATGCTTGGATTACTGCCTACATGACACGTGTCATTTTGGCTTACTGTGTAGCTTGACATGGCATAATTCGCTACACTGTGTAGCGAATTATTTACAAGAATATTTCGCTGCACAGTGTAGCGAATTATTCCACGTGGCAATAATCTGGAAAAATTTACTTAAAGCAGATTTATAAACTATTTTGAGTCTTACATGATTATGTCAAGTTATACTTAAAACATATTTAAAGAATTCTCGTGGTAGACATTACATTGTGGGTTTTATAATTCTCATGTTGAATGAGAATTGAAATCTCATGTTGTAGAGATAAAAAACATGTGAGACCCATGTGTTAGAAAAAATTATATGTAAGATCCATGTCAGCACGGAAATCGAAGGGTGTGTAGGAAAATTGTATTTCTCATGTTAAATGAGAATTATAAAACCTTTACATTATTTCTTAAACACCTTATTTGATAGGTTACATGGGTAGCAAAATTTTACACATATTGCTTAATATTAACTTAAGACCTTTTTTTTTTATAAACCTTAAGCCCTTCTTAAATAACTCTTGAGTATTTTAATCGTTATAGATTATTATTTCATTTTAGTGTAATTAATGCTCAAGCATTGATATATTTCATATTTTCACACTTACACGGTTACACCCTTTATGTATTCCTTTCCAACTACTATTTCACATACTCTTTCAATTACTTCATAATTCACATAACTTTTTTCTTTTCCCTCCTCGAGAAGTTTTTGGTGATCCTGAATCACCAATTTTTTAGTGGTCCTTACTAATGAGGAAGTGACAACTATTCAAGAGAGATGAGAGAAAAAAAAAATTATACAAATAGCATTCATTCTATGGAAGGATATGTGGGGACAGGAGCACTATAATTTGTTCCCCTCACTTCACACAACCACGATTAATAAGAAGAAATAAGCAAATACATAAAAGTAACATTTTTATTCACCGTCACATAAATACACAGAGATATGGCAGCATTACGAAACAAATATTTTTGAAAGGACAACCATGGTACAACCATCGTTCAGGTCGGATCCTGCCGTTTGCCACGGGTCCCACGGTGGACCATGCTTGCCACCTAATCTCATGCCACATCGGATGTGACCCCGCACGCCGTTAGTGCACCGTGACGGAGACACCAACATTTGAAATTCAAGGTTGTTTTTGTTCTCAGTTTTCGTCTATATTCTGTGACTCTTCTGTTTCTCTCTCTCTCAACTCAACAGACATTGATGCCAAGCATTTAATATAAGCCTCTTCGCATTTTTGAATGCTCATTCATAAAACCCACGAGAACCCTCCCTCCTTCACCTTCGGTTTCAGTGTCAGATCCGATCTGCTTCAATTTCCATAACCACAAAGCGTTAGTTTCTTCCTCATCCTTCACTTTCCCAGGTATTTTTTCTTTCTCAACAATCATCTTTAGCTTTGCCTTCTCTAAATTATTGGATTGCAACACTACAAAAACTGCTCCATTCCAACTTAAAATGCATGCTTTCAGACTCACAGTTTTTTTTGTTTTTTTTGTGATTTGATACTATAAGAATTGTATTTGAAGCATTTTTCCAAATTGTTGGTGTTGCAGAGAAAAAGGGGTAGATTGTTATCCAATTTCCATAGGAGGAATATGCCGAATGAGAGCTTACCAAACTCAATTTTCACAACTCCTTCCAAGAGGTTATTGAATTTAAAGGGTTCGGTTTGTAACAACAATGAGGCTTCATACACTGTGACGGAAGAGAGCATCAACGATCACGAATTAGCTCAGAGGAAAGCAGAGGAAGCAGGTAGGAATTAGTAACATGACATTGCACTCTTCTCTTATTAGACTGTGTTAGTCAAGAGTTGCTTCTTATCTCCTAATACTTCATCACTACGTTAATACGAATAAATAGAGGTGTAAAATGATATTCGGAACTTACTTACACTTCTCACCAGCTAAATTTTTTAGTATTCTGAAAATAATTTCTACAAGAGCATAAGAAAATGATGCTTTTATTTTTGAAATTAAGGTAGGTTAATTTTTTTCTTCTCTTGCAAAGCTGATTGAAACTAGAACATAACACAGATACCATCTTCGTGTTTCTGAAGTCGATAATGTATACTTTACTATTTTTTTTTGGTAAGCGATAATGTATACTTTACCTACAAAGTAAATCCAAGTTAGGAATAATTAATTTTCTTAAATAAAAATGTTACCCCATACTAATACACTGTGTAATTCCTCTCCCCAGTAGAAGACACAATCTTCTGTTAAAAAAGTAACGAGACGTAGTGCTTTCCTTTGGTTTTCTTAACTTATTCGTTTCTTGCTCTTTGTATTCTCTTCTGATCTACTAAATTATTACTTGCATGTTGCTCCTTATTGCTTTGCTTAACAAATTGAAAATTGTATGTTTAAAAAAAAAAAATCAGTTATAATTTGATTATACAAATTAAGCAAAGAATGGCTAGAAAAGAAACATTAAAGGGACGTACCGAAATATATTTGACAATATTGATTAAGAGCCCGATATGTTATGACCGGAAGAGACCAATTTTTTTTTTAATTATTACGGGCGTGAAAAAATTGTTTTATTCGTAAAAAATTATTGATTTTCACTTAGATTTATGTAATTTTTTTCAATAATTAACACTACAATTTTTTTAATGAATTTACTATTTTTTAATTTATAATCATATCTTAAAAGTAATTTTATGTTATACTATTCAAATAAACTTAAGTTGAAATTTATCATTTTACTTAATTATTACACGATTTAAACAAATAATAGGACCCAAATTCAAACAAGAAGCACCATGATTTTGGTACCATATTAATGATACGTTGCTGTAATAATCATGGCTAGGCTACTTTAACTTTAACCTTTTTTTAACCTTTTGATCTTTTGTGATTGTAATTAAAGTATACAGAATTCGAAGTCAAAAGCATAGGAGTAAATGCCATTTCTTAGAGAGTGTTGGAAATAAGAGTAGATATGTTAAATGCATTTATTTGTTTATTTTTATAAAAGAAACAAACTGTCACCATTTGCGAGAAATTACAAAAATAATTTAAGACCCACCTATGAATCTCCATTATACTGCACTAACAAAAATTTAGTGTAATTTTATATTTAATTTTTAAGAAAAATAGACATGTACTACTTTTATATTTAGTCAACCGGTTCCCCTTGACTCAAAGTTAGTTAGCTCAAGCTTAGCTCCCAAAAATCGACTTGTAGTATTTTTACGTCACATTTTTTTTAGGTCACATTTTTAGCTCACATTTTAAATTGATTGAATTAAACTCAATGGCACATAATATTTTAAAGTTTTTGTACAGTTATATTTACAAACTTTTGCATGCAACTCTTAACCGTTTATTTCCATTAATTTAACGGTTAAAATTTGGTTATAAAAATTATAAATGATTTTGTTTATGGGTTGTATAAGAGTTATGTTGTTGAAAAAATGATTATGTAATGTTATAGAGATTCAGTTTGCGTGTCGTAAATTTTTTTTTTTACTTCAACTCTTACACAAAATATTATATATGTAAAAAAAATTTGGTGGTCATGTTAAAATAACAAATGCAAACCACTTAGTTTATTTATATAACCGCTCCCTTTAAAAACAGTCATAAATTATAAGATTTATTAATTTAAATTAACACTTTTTATCAGAAATATAATATTATTTTCGAATTAACAATAATTAATCTTTAAAACGAAGTTGGAAATGCGATTCACTGTGAAACGGTGGTGAATGGTTTTCCCGCTACATCTTCTTCGTTGTTGAAACTTGAAAGTGCTGCTTTTGCTTTGTTTTGTGACTGTGTGGAACTTTAAGCAGCTTCGAGGAGGTATCAAGCAACGGAATGGCTTCGGCAAATGGACCATGGCGCATTAACATCACTCTCCAAAGAACCTTCCGAAGAAGAATTTTGCCTTGCACTTCGCAATGGCCTCATTCTCTGCAACATCCTCAACAAAGTAAATCCCGGTGCTGTCCACAAGGTACTTTCTTTTTCCGATTCTGCTTTCTGGGTTTCTTCCCTTTTCTCTTGTTTTCCCTTCTACCCATCATATTTCAATGTTTATTTATTTTGAAATTGTTTTGAAATTAATTGCAATGGAAAAAAGGTGGTGGAGAGTCCCATCCTTGCGGTTCAATCTGCAGAAGGAGCAGCGCAGTCTGCAATTCAGTATTTTGAGAATATGAGAAATTTTCTAGAGGCCGTGAAGGATATGAAGCTTTTGACATTTGAAGCTTCGGATTTGGAAAAGGTTGGAACTTCGAATTGATAACCCACCTTTTTGTTATTAAGGATGCTACCTTGTCTCAATTGCCATTTAATTTTGTTCTATTTTGAAGTTTTGTGTTAATGGGGTTTAGTGTTTTTTACTTATCATGTTATTTCTTCTGCTTGTAGGGGGGTTCATCAAGTAAAGTTGTGGACTGCATTCTCTGTTTGAAAGGATATTATGAATGGAAGCTATCAGGTGGAATTGGGGTGTGGAGGTATGGAGGGACTGTGAGGATTACTTCCTTCCCCAAGGGGTCTCTTTCCTCCATAGTGGGCAGTGAAAGTACTGATGAGTCTGAGTCATCACAGTATGAACAGATACTTGAATTTCTTCACCTATCTGAAGAGGTCTCAGTTGAAGAAACCAGAACTGCCAATGCTCTGGCTTTTCTGTTTGATCACTTTGGACTCAAACTTCTCCAGGCTTACCTCATAGAGACTGATGGGATTGAAGATCTGCCTCTGAATGCAATGGTCGGTAAGATCCTTCCCAATGTGTTGTGTTTTTGTGGCTTCTGTTCTAGTTTAAATGTACAAAAAATTGTTGTTGCATGAATTCTATGATTATTAGTTGGCTATCTAAAAAATGATTGCATTGCTAGCTAAGCAATGAATGCTCTTACATTATAAGCACGTAGATGTGCTAATGCTGCATACAAGCTGTAAAGTATTATTTCAATTTGAAATTGTAAACCTCAGGATCTTTTAAGACTGTCAAATTAGATTGTTGTTTAGAATTTTTTTTTTTAAGGATGTAAATTTATGAATATTCATTTGATTTATGCAATCTTATTTGTGATTGGGTGTAATTTTGTAGGTAATTGATACTTTGGTCAGCAAGGTAGTCAAGGATTTCTCTGCATTGCTTGTTTCTCAAGGGACTCAGGTACTTCAAAGTTTAATGTGCCTTTTTGTATTGCTACTACATTTTTAATGTAAAAGCACTTTCGTTTATGTTGTTTTCCTCTTCACAGATCACAATTGCTAGTAATTTAGTCTTTTCCTTTTCCTTACTAATAATGGTTACCTAAAATATAATTCTCAATAATTGTCCGCAGCTTGGACTTCTCCTGAAGAAAATATTGAAAGGTGGTAGTGGTTGCCTCTCTAAGAGAGAGTTTATAGAAGCTATCACATTATATCTTAGTCAAAGAAGCAGTTTGGCATCAAATGATTTCTCTAAATTCTGCAATTGTGGAAAACGTGATAGCACTCAGCATAGTGTCAATTATTCTGCCAAGCATGCTGAAATAATTGATACTCAGCAGAAACAACTTGAGGTATAAAAGTGGAGAATAGAATGTACCGCTTTAGATGTTTTATCATGCGAGTTTAGATTAGCACCGTACACTGTAATGTTTTTTTCCTACACTAGGGAATGAAGTACTTCTTTGAAGAGATAAAACTGGAGATCAAACGAATTCAATCTGAGTGGGACCAAGAATTTAGCAGGCTTCGTAAGGATCTAAGACTTGTTTTTCCATGAGAAATATCCTCCATGTATGTAAAATCTTTTGATATAATGTTCTTCATAACATTGAGTTGAGTTCTATGTACTTCTTAGAGAACCATATAAAGAGCCTTGAAGTGACCTCCTCTTCCTACCACAAAGTTTTGGAGGAGAACCGCTTTCTTTACAATCAAGTACAAGACCTCAAAGGTACAGAAGAATCTAAGACACTTTTTTAAGGATGTACTTTCATTACTTAAGTATATTAATAAATTTGCTGTCTTACAGGAGCCATTAGGGTCTACTGTAGAGTGAGGCCCTTCTTACCAGGACAATCAAACGGACAATCTTCAGTAGATTATATAGGAGAAAATGGAAACATAATGATTGCGAATCCCCTTAAGCAGGGAAAAAATGCTAGAAGGGTATTTTCATTCAATAAAGTGTTTGGAACAAATGTCACACAAGGTATTTTAATTTGTTGACATATCATTGCAAAATGTATAGGACCAGTGGATACTTTGTTCTACATGGTTCTTTCTAAATGAATCTAATTGAAGATCAGTCTATGTAAATTTGTAGTAAAGAGTTGAAAATAATATATATGCATTATATATATATATATATATATATATATATATATATATATATAAAAGGATATTTGTTATATGGATCTTTATATGATAATAGTCATGATATCGTATTGTAATATATTTGTTACAAATAAAAAAATCTTTTTTGGAGTTTATATCTTCTTATTTGAAGCTTTTTATGATGAATTTTCTTTATCATGTGCAGAACAAATATATGCCGATACTCAACCGTTGGTCAGGTCCGTTTTAGATGGCTATAATGTATGCATCTTTGCATATGGACAGACTGGCTCAGGAAAGACCTACACGATGGTAATGTTACATACAGAAAAGTTTTAGCACATAGAAGCAACCAATCGTATAATGTCACCTTATGCATTCACTTAAAAAGTTCTTCAATAATGAAATTGCTTTTTCATTATTGCAAGGATTTATGTTGTTTTAAACGGCAATCAACTACTTTCTTTTCATGAACAACTTTTCATCCACTCTATTTTTCTGGTTCATGTTATGGACACTTGAAATCAAGAATCTATCACATGTTTTGTTATGGTACAGAATTCTATTTAGTCAGTTTCTTGGTTTGGAGGCATTTCTACTTGAAAAGAAGACTAATTTAAATATTTAACCAACCGGTATTTTATTAACATCCTTATTGAACTTTTCAACCTATTTACAAATTCGTATAAAACATGTTTTCATCAGCACAAATAAAAATGAATGTAACTTCTAAGGAACTTGAATCCATAACCACAACAAAAGAGTTATAATATTTCAAGATAATTTAACTGGGTTTAAAATAATTCCAAGTAGAATATTTATTATCGTCTCATCATTTTTCTTATATATTTGTTTTTTATGTGATATTTACTGCTTATATAGAGTGGCCCTGATCTGACAACTGAAGAGACATGGGGTGTAAACTATAGAGCTTTGCGTGACTTATTTCACATATCAAAGGAAAGAGCAGACGCCATAAAATATGAAGTTGGTGTCCAGATGATTGAAATATACAATGAACAAGTGAGAGATTTATTAGTCAGCGATGGCTCTAACAGAAGATATCCTTCGAGCCCATACTTGCTGTATTTATATTACATCTTAATCATTTTGTCAATACTGTACATCAAATTTTACTTTTTGCAAAGACAAAAAATAAAAAATAAAATCTGTACTACTTGCATTGATTTTAGCAGTAGCATTTATTTTTTTAATTTGTTCATTTCCTTAACAATATATACATTAGATATACGAAATAACTCGCAATTGAATGGTCTCAATGTGCCTGATGCATGTTTAGTTCCGGTTAATTGTACTCAAGATGTTCTGGATTTAATGAGAATTGGTCAGAGGAACCGTGCCGTGGGTGCTACAGCTCTAAATGAGCGAAGCAGCCGTTCTCATAGGTAAAATTTCTTCTCCATGAATATAGATCGCTACTCCCATAAAATATATTTAATTTAATAAAATTCTTTAGCACTCAATTGCAGTGTGTTGACAGTTCATGTCAGAGGGAGGGATTTAGTTTCTAACTCAATTCTTAAGGGTTGTCTCCATCTTGTGGATTTGGCTGGAAGTGAGAGAGTGGACAAATCTGAGGTTGTTGGTGAGAGACTAAAGGAGGCCCAACATATAAATAGATCGCTTTCTGCACTCGGGGATGTTATCTCTGCTTTGGCACAGAAGAGTCCACATGTTCCTTACAGAAATAGCAAGCTCACACAAGTTTTACAAGATTCATTAGGTAACAAGCAGACTTAAATTAAATTTCTCCTGTTTTTCTTAGTGCATATTTCTCATGACAATTGGTGAGAACAACATTAAGATTTCGGGTTGTGATTTGCAAGTTGAATATTGATATTCATGTGTTTGGATGTTGCCATAATAGAGTTCTTTTGAATTTCCATAAAATTAACTTAACCCCTTTTTTTTTCATATCAATAGGTGGCCATGCAAAAACTTTGATGTTTGTTCATATAAATCCTGAACTCAATGCTCTGGGGGAGACAATTAGCACTCTGAAGTTTGCTGAGAGGGTTGCATCCATTGAACTTGGGGCAGCTCAATCTAATAAAGAAACTGGTGAAATCCGAGAGCTAAAAGATGAGGTCCCGTTTTCGGTCATAACTAGTGCAATTTTTTAAATGTAACTTGGTCAATATTATAACAGTTTGAACAATTTTATAGATATCAAATATCAAATTGGCATTGGAGAGAAAGGAAACTGAACTGGAACAATTGAAAGCTGGGAATGCACAAAATGTCATAGAATCTCAAAAACCAACATCTGTTTCACCTTTCCGTTTGCCCAAATGTGGCACCAGTGGCAGCATGAAGCCTGAAAATTGTCAAAGATCCATGGATGATAGAAGCTCAGAGGTTATTGATTCCAGATATAACCATTTATAGTAAATTTGTATAAAAAAATATTTGGAAATTATGTAACACTGAAGTGTAATGTATACTCTCTAAATTTGAAATTATATTTTCAGGCTAGAAGCTGTTCTTCTGGTAAGCAAAGAAGGTCAAGATTTCCCTCAACATTTATGGAGAAGGACTCCATGCCAAAAAGGTCTCTTCTGGCTGAAGAAAAATTAGTGAGCTCAGGGAAGTGTAGATCACCATCACCTCCAGTCAGAAGATCAATATCCACTGACAGAGGGTCCGTCATTAAAAGCAAGATCAAAAGTGACACAGCAGACAACCAACCAATATTAAAGCATCCATTTCAACCAGTAAATAAATCTCTTGTCACAATGCGAATGGCCCCGTCTACAGAAGATAACTCAAGGGTGTATGTGCATTCACAGGAGCTAGTGAAGCAGGATATCATTTCTGAAAATCTCTTCGATATCCACAAGGTAAACTCCAGGAAAGTTCATCAAGAACATGAAGAGGAACAACACAAGCAAGCACTTGGTGTAGTAAGACAAGGTTCTATTAGGAAAAGCAAGGCTGACAGTAGGGCCAAGATCAAGCATCATCAACAATTGCCCTTTAGGATTCAAAAGGCTGATCTGATACCTAAATTGATTTCTGACATAGAAATTGCTGGTGAAGTAACTGTGGAGGGACCTCGAAAGAGTGATTACTCAGAGCCAGAAAATGATCTTAGCTTTATGGAGTGTGCAGTCAACGGTGTTTTAAATCTTAAAAAGATACGTCAGAACATTTCTAGGAATTCTCAGAACCTTGAATCAAGGTATGGCTAAAAGAATCATTCAAAAACTTTACTCTTTTAGTTGTTTCTTTATATTATAAACTTATTCGTAACCATAAATGAGCATTTGTGTCACATGCAGAGGAATAGTGCAAGCAGCTGAGCCTTTATTGTCTAGCAAAGTTGAAAACAAAATTATAAATGGTTCAGGTCGCAATCTTAAGGAAGGCACCAATACTTCCATGTCTGACTTCAGAAGGAGCCGATCTACACCACGCGGAAAGTTTTTTGTTTTATCTTAAGGATTTCAGGTTAAAAAATGATAATTTTTTTATATAATTTATTTTGTACAGTGACTACTACTATTTATGTGATGTTGGAGTGCCAGCTCACGTAATTTTGTAGAGACTTTAAGGTCTTGAGGTCAGTTTATGCGACCTTACTCTATTTTCTATATATTCTGATCATGCTCCTGTGTAATTTAAATTTTCAGATGTCAATATACTTCTGATATCATGAGGTGTTGTTTACACAGTACACAATTTTATTGATATGATATACTTGCTGCATTTTATGAAATCAACTACCTTTTAAAGATTCAGCAAAAATAGTAATGCAAGAAATAAAGAAAATTGTTGGAAACTTTTTGGACAATTGTGTGCATCTTAAATTTACTTTTTTTACCGGTTCAATGCCAAAATAGAAGAAATGATCTAACGAATGCCAGGGATTGGAGGCACAGAGATTTTGATTTCCAATATGATAATGTCTCATTCATTATTGTTTTCATAATAAGTATTAGTTCAATATTGGTATATACAAATACATAAGAGATTTTGATTTCGAATATGATGATGTCTCATTCATTATTGTTTTCATAATAAGTTCAATATTGGTATATACAAATACATAATTAGTATTTATAACGCTTGATTTATTTTAATTCTGTTATTTTATTGTTTTATTGTTTTATTTTTTGAACTGTACTGCATGATCACGGAAATATTTTTCCAAAAGCACCCTATATTTAAAGAAGTTCGCAAGAACATCTCAACCAGCACCTTCTCTTGTTGGCTTTTTCCAAATGTGACATTTACTATAATTAATTATATTGAAAATAATGCTGAAAGGGGATCCATAAGGACAAAGTTAGCAGTGCAACTTGTTTTCATTTTTAAGTTGTGAGACACGTTAACCTATTAATAGATAAAAACAATAAAAAGAAGAAACTTGACACCTCATTGACAACCTCAGCATGGATTTCATTCCTCAAAGTGAATCTTAATTTTCACGTATTTCAGAGCGTTGCAGCCATTGCACATTATTTTCTGACATTGAGATTCATTAAACATTCACCCTCTGACCAAGAACTCCTCTGAAGCCCCTTTGGTTTAAATCTACAAGCTGTGAAAGATGATGGTCCGTTCTTGTTCTATTTTAGGAAGCATCTATGGGTGACAAAACAACCATTGGAGGCCAAAGAGGATCAACAACAATTCCCATAAGAAAATCATATTCATATACATTTGCAGTCTCAATCCAAAGTTGTCACATTTATAGACAATGGTTAATTCTCCAGTACAACCTGTGCCATTAACCATTCCAGAGCCACCATTTAGGAAGAAAACTTCCAAGGATCATGCCACAAAAAAAGATGACCCTCAGAATTCTGTCGTCGTTGTGTATGAAACCATAGTAGCAGAGTCATTTCGTAGCGTGACATTGACATGGTGCAAGAACTCCACAGACCACTTTCTTACCATGAACATGGACAACCCTTCTGAAGAGAACAAGCATATCTGCAAGATTGATTTAGAATCCGGACAATCATGGGGGAAGAAGGGTCTCAAATCCATTGAAATGGAAGGTGCACGAGTAGATATTTTCTGGGATTTTCGACATGCAAAATTCTCCACATATCCACAGCCTTGCTCAGGCTATTATGTTGCCTTGGTTTACAAGAAAGAGGTACTTCTATTATTAGGAGATTTAGAGAATGATGCTTATAAAAGAACCAAATCAAAACCATCCACAAAAGAGGCTACCTTGTTGTGCAAGAAAGAGAATGTGTATGGGAAGAAGCTCTTTTATACAAGAGCCATGCTTGAAGAGGGTAAAAGAGAAAATGATGTTGTCATTGAGACTTCCCTTTCTGGGCCTGATGATCCAGAAATGTGGATTAGCATAGATGGGATGTTGGCTAGTAGAATAATGAACTTGAATTGGAGATTCAGAGGGAATGAAATACTAATGGTGAATAATTTTCCTGTGCAAATCTTTTGGGATGTGCATGATTGGCTGTTCAGTGACCTTGGTTCAGGCCCTGCCTTGTTTATTTTCAAGCGAGGCTTTTTGGAACCTACTAGTGATCCTAATAGCAAAGAATGCCCAGAAAGTAGTGAGGATAGTAGCAGACATGAATTAGTAGAGGAGAACCCATTCATCAAAGGTTTTTGCCATTTTCTGTATGCTTGGAGGACAAACTGAGATTCATTTGTCAGTGTTCCCCAAGAGTTTTATTTTATTTTTTGGTAGTAAGGGTGTTACTTTCATATATTACCTTTATTATCATTTGACCTAGAGTTATTAACAATATTGTCTCGATCATTGTAGTTAAAATTGAGATTTTACTTAAAATGAGATTTTAAAAATTGGAAGGAGAATAAAAAATCGTAAAAAGTAAAATCCTAACGTTAAAAAAATCATAAAAACGTAAAAGCATTTCGTATTTTGATGAAATCATTTTGATTAAAAAAAATCGTAAAATCATAAAATCACAAATTTAAATCAGAATTTTAACTATCATGATCTCAATAACCCTTGCTTATTATTTCTTTTTTTATCCTTTGACCTATTCAATCCATATGACTTGAAAAAAAAAAAGGAGTAACTAAACAGAAAGCTTAAATTTCTATAATATGACCTATAACAAGTTAAATTACATAATCATTCTTCTTAATTAGTTTCGATTTCAAAAATTCAGTATTTATACCAAATCAACCATTTAATAACTATTTTAAAAATGATCAACCACGTTAATACCATCTAATATTACCTAGATTGTCTTAAGATGGATTTGTAAAATATTTTTTTTTTAAATAAAATATACAAAAGCTGCACTCTGTGACATGTATATAAAATAGAGAAAAATTCATCAATGCCCCCATGTAATTTCCTTTGGAATCACTTATGTTATTGTGGTTTTTTTATCACATATACCCCTGTGGTTTACAAAAGGGTATGTTTTTTATCACATATGCCCCTGTAATTTTTTATTTTTTACAAAGCTCAGAAGTATATGTGATAAAAAAAATCACAGAGCATAGATGACTCTGAAACAAAACACGCCCTATATAATAAGATTCATGGAATGAGGATTGAGTCAAATGGGGAATTGTGAACATACAAGCTGGCTGGGAATGACGGGCCAAAGCTGAGTCCAGCCCATTGGAACTTCCGATATACATTGGGCTGGACCAAACCAATGTTACCTAGCCCACCGCAGGTATCAAACATTAGTAATGGTCCGGGCCGGCCCAAATTTGAAGATCTTCTTCTTTAGACCAGAAAACAAACGACTGTGAAAATGAAGAAAGAATGGGAAATCCTTGCTAAGCACAAATTTTGGTTGCATGAACATGGCAAGTTTCGCGGGAAACATCGGCTTCAAAATCTCGTGCCAGCTTCCGTCTCGCGTTTTTTCAATTACCCGGTAATAATCTCTCTCATTTAACCCCAAAATTTTATTACCCCCTTTGTTTGGCTACTGAGAGAAAAGTTGGGGAAACAAAAATGACAGAAAAGTTTGATTCTTTTCAGAGTAAATGAGTAATGGAGTTCTAATTTAGCAACCCAATTGGTGAAACTGGATTGGGTTGAAGGAAGTTCTTCAATTTCTTTCTGTTTTCCCACTCAGCTTTTAATAGTGATAGATAGATTCTGAAGGATTTTTTTTCTTATCTCTTTTTTTGGGTATTAAAAATAGGACCATTTGGAAGTTTCAGATTGGATGCTTGAAGTGCAGAGATTTTAGTTCTTCTTTTCCTGTTTGGTACATTTCTAACACATCCTCCAGGGTGAAAATACCTGAAACTACTGTGCTAGTTAAAAGCTTGGAATATAGTAGTTGTCCTGATGTTAGTGTGCTGAAGATAAATGGTGGAAAAGATGTGCATGCAACCATTGCGCATTGTGAAACTTCTCAAAGTCCAAATGAAATTCACAATGACTTACTCTTTGATGACAGTGAAGAAGGTAAACTGCTTCATAATTCATACATCTTTTAGTATGACATCATTCTAGTTCATCATTCTTCACTATGCAGGATGTAGGGGGAACTACATTGCTACGTATTCGCGGGTAGCTAAACGTGAAAGATTTGTGAAATTTTAAGCATTCCAATTATATTTAGTGCCTGCTATGGGATTGATGATTTATAGTTTTAAAGTCTGGTGATACAATTGTGTTGCATTATAGCTTAAAAATGTTATACCACTTACGACTTGTATATCTAAGAAGTGAAGTTGTTCTGAACATCTTAATTTGTGGATTGTAGGTTCCGGACAAATGGAAGAGGTCAAAGAGGCTGTTGAAGAGTTGACAATCCATGAGGCAGGAGACTCTTGTGAGCAGGATTTAATACGAATTGACAAATTTACCAGTGATGTTGAGCAATCAGCTATTAAATTACTTGCAGCTAGGTCAGTTGTCCCCTCTTCTCCCTTTCCTTGAAACAAAACTTATTCAACGCTAGACTAGTTAATATTATAGTCAACCAAATCGGGAGTTTCTAAACCAAGTATGGAGAGCCTAATGTTTCCTCATTTCTCAAGTGCAAGTGAAATCAATTTTGGCATGCTACTATGAGTTTGCAGTAAACTCATAGTATTTACCAGTCATTTGTCGCTGTGCTTCCTATTGAGGCAACTGCCTTTTGATTTTTACTCAGTATGTCAAGTATTTACCTTTTCTCAAGATTTCCATTAAGATATTTGAAGAAACCTGATGATATTTAACCACTGAAAGCTAAAAGATCATTTTAAAACATAGTATGTGTTAGTTTGGCATTGCAGTCAATATCTGCTAACAAATGTCCCATGTATTTTTTTCTGAAATTTCAACTTGATTGGAGTTGTTGCATATCATTATATCAAAGAATGAGGTTATGCTGAATGAAGTGCAGCTTATTTTGGCATGTCTTTGAAAAATTTTAGCAAATTTTTTGTAACAATGGATTTCCTGGATTTGTGTTTGCTTATAAGTTGTTAACGTAGAGAAGAAATTTTGTAATAATTCAAGTCAACTATTATCTTTTACCTGATGGGGAGAGAGGCATGGATGTACTTTTAATGTAAAATGCAGTTTTCTTTTTAAGCATGCCTGTCTCTCTGCTCTGCAGGGCACTCACAGCAGTTGAGTTGAGAAAGAAATTGCTTGGAAAGAGATTCTCTCCTAATGCAGTGGAGGCAGTGATAAACAAGTTCCAGAGAAGGTATGTAGTTAACTTCTTATAACATGTTGAGCTGTTATGTATCAGCCATTTTCAAATTCATCCTTATTTAAACTTTTCCTTGCTTTCAGACTCTTACTTCCTTAATTTGGTTTGCATTATGATCAAAGTGGGAGTAATATATGTTATGTGATTCCTGGCCCTGAAAATGAGAATGTTTCTATTAGAAATATACATGGCTATCACAAAGATGACTTGGAATGCAGCTCTACCCAACTGTTACCTCTGTCATGGGGTCCTCATGAGGAAAATAGCTAGATAACTGGGTGTAGAGGAAGAATGAATATTTTTAGGTTTTTAGAGTGACCCACCTTGTATAGTTGGGAATATGTTATGTACCATTTTAACTTTGAAGCAGTTGATGCATAGATTTGTTTATTTTTTTAATGATACGACACATATTGACACTTTTTCTGTGTCAGAAACTGATGAACTATTTCCCCCCTTTTTTGGTGTGAAAGGGCAAGTGGACATAACATGTTTGGCATATAGAGAACAGGGAAAAAGGAATGGAGACATTTAGTGTGTTTGGATTAGTTTATTTTGTGTTCAAAACAGCTTATAATCAAAAGCTTATTGAGAGAGCTCTTTAAAAAAAAAAAAAGCAAATTTTCTCTAAAAGTCACTCAAAACCAAACATGCATGTACTTTTTTCCTCATTTGCAAGGTTGACGTGAAATGAGTAAATGTATCTTTGTTAACTGACATTGTAGTTTGAAAAGGAAAAGATCTGAGTTTTTACTTTGACATTATAATTTAACTTGGTCACTTGCGATGATTACTTGCCAACTATCCAACCACTGAAAATCGTTAATTTATATCTTAGAACATAGAAGAGTGATGATGAACACATTTATTAACACTGAAATCATGGAGTTGGGTTTTGAAAATCCTTTTTTCTTTTCCCTTTTAAATTTTCTTGCTCTAGGAAGGATAGAGTTAGAGACTACTATTTTTTTTAAAAAGAACGTATTCTGTAATAATTTTTTATATTAATTCAAACACATTAACAGCACGAACAAGTTATTCTTACATTGATGTAAGAATAAGAAGCCTAACTTTCAATCTTGACCATTGGTTTATTTGTATCTAATGACTCACATAAATGAAAAAGTTTGCACATAATATGTCAATACAAGCATCTAAGTATTTCAAAAGTTTGCAGACACCCATTTTTTCATATTAATATGATACTGCTGTCTGCTGCTTGTATCTGTGCAAAATGGCATGCTTGCAACAAAATTTAATACTCGACTTGTTTGGTAAACTTTTTCTGCTGTTTGACAAATACTCACATTGTGCAGTATTTTTCATAATGCGCCTTTCAAGTTCATTTATAAAATCTGAATTTACGGACAGTTTATACTTGTGGATTTATGGTGATTGTTTTATCTCTTTGTTTCAGTGGGTTTATCAATGATAGGTTGTATGCTGAATCATTTTCTCAATCTAAATGGTCTTCGTCAAGTTGGGGGCCAAGGCGGATCAGACAAGTAAGCTAGTCTATTTTGTATTTTTGTTGGTCCTGTTACTTTATGCTTTGTTATTCATTGCCCCACGACTATTCCATGCTGCAGTTTTTCTTCTTGATCAATATTTGTGTTGTTATGATGTTTATCTTCATTTTAACTCTAGCATATAGTATTTAGGAGGATAAGATATAGTGCATTGTGACATCATGTTGCAAATTCAGCAGAGCAGCGTGCATCCCCCCTTTTTTTTCTCGAGTAGAAATACTTGAGATGAATGTGACAATAGATACTAGCATAGTAAAAGTTGAAGTAATAAGAATTATATCATTTCCTAAGATATGTAATTATCTGTATCTGAATTTTGACCTCGTGAATGTAATCTTTACTTTGATTTTTCCCTGCATTTAAAAACTTTCTAAGAAAAATAATATCTTTTCCTGCTTGACTCATGTCATAGTTTTACTAAATTTTTAATTGAAAAGAAGGATTTGTATATAACTGAATTGTAAGTATATCTGTACAAGAATTCTTTATTTAAAGAGATTAAAAAGACCTAATGGGCTAAGCCCAAATAAGCTTCTAGGGTATTCTAACTATAACAAAATAATAATAAAAATAATTCTAATATTTACAATACTCCCCCTCAAGCTAAGGAATGGATATTTATCATTCCCAACTTGTTAGTAAGTTTTTGAAATCTATCATTAGGAAGACCTTTAGTTAAGACATCAGTCAATTGACGACCAGAAGAAATATATGGAGTAGTGATCAGTCCACTGTCTAGTTTCTCTTTACTGAAGTGGCGATCAATTTCAATATGTTTGGTTCAATTGTATAGAACTGGATTGTGGGCTATACAGATAGATGACTTGTTATCACAAAGTAACTTCATAGATCCTTTATATCTCACCTTGATATCATCGAGAATGATTTTCAGCCATAATAACTCACAGATACCTTGAGCCATAGCTCGAAATTCTGCTTCTGCATTTGATCTAGCAACCATATTTTGCTTTTTACTTCTCCATGTTATAAGATTTCTACATAGAAATATACAATAGCCCGAAGTAGACCGTCGGTCAATCACGGATCCAGCATAATCGGCATTTGTATAAACTTCTAAGGATAGGTTTCCTCCTCTCTGGAACAATAGTCCTCTACCTGGTGTGCCTTTCAGATATTGGAGAATTTTGTCCACAGCTCGCAAGTGTTTCCCCCTCGGATCATGCATAAATTGACTAACAACACTAATTGCATAAGCTAGATCAGGTCTAGTATGAGCTAGATATATCAATCTTTCCACTATTCGTTGATATTGTCCTTTGTCAACTGGGTGATTCTGCTCAATCGGAGTACTGGAAGGTTTCGACCCAAGTTTCCCTGCTTCTTTAAGGAGGTCAAGATCATACTTCCTTTGACAAATAAATATCCCTTGCTTTGAATGAGCAACTTCTATCCCAAGAAAATATCTCAGTTTCCCAAGATCTTTAACTTCAGATTCAACAATTAGTCTTTTTTTCAGAGCACATTTGTCACCTATATCATCCCCTGTTATAATAATGTCGTCAACATAAACTAGAAGGATAATGGTTTTACCTTCCTGAGAATGTTTAAAGAAAAAATGTATGATCCTCTTGACTTTGCCTGTATCCCAATGAAAGCATAACTTTGGTAAATCTTCCAAACCAAGCACGCGGGGATTGCTTCAAGCCATACAACACCTTCTTTAACCTGCAAACTTTATTATCTCCATTTGTAGAGTTAAATCCTAGTGGAATCTCCATATAGACCTCCTCTTCTAATTCGCCATTGAGGAAGATATTTTTCACATCAAATTGATTCAAATCACAGATAAAATGAGTAGCGAGGGACAATAGAACTCTTACAGTGTTCATTTTGGCCAATGGAGCAAATGTTTCTTCGTAATCAATGCCATAGGTCTGTGTGTATCCCTTGGCTACCAGTCGAGCTTTATACCTCTCAAGAGTCCCATCAAAACTATACTTCAGAGTATACACCCATCTGCACCCTACTGCCCTTTTCCCATTTGGCCTGTCAATAATTTCCCATGTATTCTTCTTCTCCAATGCATTCATCTCCTTATGCATGGCTTAAACCCAATTATCATCCTTTAATGCTTCAAGTACTGATTTCAGGAATGAAATGGAGTCAAGTGCTGTAATAAAACTTTTATGCCGTATATAGAGATTCTTAGAGGAGACAAAATGAGAAATAGGGTATTGGGTACAAGACCTTTTCCCTTTCCTTACAGCAATGGGTAAGTCATCAGAATTAATATCAGGCTCAGGAATAAAATAAGTAGTGTGCTCAGTACTTACCAGCGGTTCAGGCGATTGCAGTTGCTGGTGAGGCAATATGAGTTGTTTCTTCCTTTGGTACAATAGTTCGGGTGTCCCAGCTTTGCGTACTTTGTGTCTATCAATAGGAGGCATGTCACATGAGGAATCAGATGAATTTTCATTCTCAACAATTAAGTCTTCCTTCTCATTGTCATGTAGTGTAACTACTGTAGAAGATGTAGGTAACAGAAAAGGAGACTGAGACTTGAAGAAAATGGACGAAGCTTCTATACTGTTCTCCCCCTGAAGCTGAGGGTGTAGAAAGTAAGACTCAGATTCATGGAAGCTAACATCCATAGAGACAAAGAATTTACAACTTGGAGGGTGGTAACATTTGTATCCTTTCTTGTTGGGAGCATAACCTAGGAAGATACGTTTAAGGGCTTTAGGCTTTAATTTACTCCGATGTTGTTTATGGATATGGACGAAGACAATACATCCAAAGATACGAGACCCGAGATTAAAAAGATGAAAAGAAGGATTTGTATATAATTGAATTGTAAGTATATCTGTACAAGAATTCTCTATTTAAAGAGATTAAAAAGCCCAAATAAGCTTCTAGAGTATTCTAACTATTAAAAAATAATAATAAAATAATTCTAATATTTACAATATTTTTCTTAGCGAATTGTTCAACAAATTCAAAGCTCCAACCCAATGATTCTTCATTCTGATTGAATTCTTTCCATATTACTTAGCTACTGGACTGACGGCTCAATTTATTTTCATTTTAAAATTATCTGATTGAATTTTTTAATTCTTTCCCTATAAATGAAAAACGCCTTGATTGAATTCAGCCCACCCCATCTCCCTCCCTCCAAAAAGGTAGAAGAAACATGGTTGAAGGCTTCAATCTTCTCTCCTCATCATTTCCCTAAGTTTAGATGTCCCAGGCATACTAGTTGTGGGCAGAATAGACAAGGCAAAGCACATAGTTTTCACCACACGTGTCTTCAATAGCCACATACTTCCTATTATCATCAAGGGAAGAATTTTTGTGTGATGAACTGTAACTGTTGTGTCAGGCACTGTTCAATAAGGGAGTTAGTCAAGGTGATGCTGAGAGGGCAGTTGAAGTTGTTTTTAAGGACAATGATTGTGCTGGAGATCAAAACTCAGTTAATGGCTTGTCAAAGCATTCCATAGATCATCTTTATGCTCAGGCCTCAAAGCAGTGGTTCCGAGGTCAGAATGTGCCCAAGGAGACAAGGAAATCAAGGATTGTTAGGTGGCTTCAATATCGTGGCTTTGACTGGAATGTCATTAACTTCATATTGAAGAAATTAGACAGGCAGGAGCAGAATCCTCCATAGTGCACATATACCAACCTGGAAATCCATTGGTGGGGTCCATACATGTTTCTTGAAACGTATAATGTGTAATATGGTAGGGTTGAAGCCTCCATTGGCTCATAATGTGTGGCAAGAAAACTAGTATTTCATTGCTTCAATTTGCTCAAGGACATAGGACATGTCTGGATACATTGAAGATACTTTTTTTTCACATTGAGGCTGAGACAAAGCAGCAAGCACCACTAACTCACAAAGGAGGTGCTATTTATGAAGTTATGAGTCAACTGATATCCATTTTTGGTGATGTGATGCTTATATGATCTTGAAACAATTGCCACAAATATTATCAACATGGCTATCCAATTACAGCCAGCAACTAGCATTTAGGCTTCTAGATCTGAATGATTGCCATTAATATGATATAATGGCATCTATCATTCTATTGTATTATTTCATAAAGCGATGGAGACATCCAGGGCCTAGTTGGATGCAGAAATGCAATTCCCAGAACTTTCACTAACAACTCAGAAGTTTATTTATTTTTCTTTTCAAATGCATTATTTTATTTACCCCGAAATGTAGATGCTAAATAGAAAGCACATTGTTATGTTTTCCTTAAACTTTTTCCAAATAAAGATTGGGAAAAAAGTATCTAACGTTGCATTAGGCAACTTTGTCAAATATTTATTTAAACGATGTCATTTTGAGGTTGAAAAATAAAAAATAAAAAATAAAAAATTAAAATGATAAAGATTATTATAACTCTGAAATAAATTAAAATTGTAATTACACAATGATTTTCGTCCCAAAATAACGTTTAGACAAAGTTGTCTAAAATAACTTTAGAAAAAAATGAATCCTTAAAGATTTCCTTATAACATTGTTTTTGCAAATAAAATTCTCGACTTTTTATATTGGCGAGTTTGTCCTTCTTACTGTGAAAAATGTTGCAATAATTATTCTTATTCACTTAATCATGAGTGTGAAGTCTGAACCGATAATATATATATAGAAAAATAGTTCATGACATAGAGAAAAGAAGGTACATACTTGAAAATGAAAATACCAAAAATTTGCAATTTTTCACTAAGATATTTTGAAGGTTGATGTGAAGTTATTCTTATTGAATTTATTAATCTCATGTTATTGAAGACATTTTGTCTCAAGTCAGAGATAAATATGTGGGTCTCTTTATTTTTATTTATAAAAATGGATCCCACATGTTCATTTCTATGATATAAGACAACATATTTTTAATAACATGAGAAAATATTTTTCCTATTTTTATATACAATTTACTCTTTTAACAGTGCAATATCTTAAAGTCATGTTCCTCAATTATTTTTCAGCCCTCCTCGTAGTAAAGCCCAAAAGTTGTTTACGGAAGAACCTACAAAAATTTATGGGTAAAGTGTGTGTCATTTTAAAGGATATAAAGTTGTGTCATTTTAAGATAGAGAAAGAGATAGATAAAGGAGGAGAGAGAGTTGACAAAAAATAAATAAATGTGTGGGTCTCATATCTTTGTGAGAATGAAAGAATATAAGTTGTGTCATTTAAAAGGATAAACATTTTTCCCAAAATTTATATAAGCTATATGATTAGGGCATAGAGTTTTGTGAACCTTGCAAAGGATGGAAAATTCGGAAAAAAATTAAAATATTGTTATTTTAATAAAAAATTACAAAAATATATTTTAGAACCAATTTAAGGATTTATTGCACTAAGTCTCGTCCCTAGTAGGTGCAACTAGTGTGCCTCACACACGTCCCTACACATCAGAGGAGAGAAAAAAATTTGACAGAAAAAAAATAAAATTAGCTGACATGTAATATTTTTGTTGGTGGAATGCACTGAATCTTTGTACAACAGTAGTACCAAAGATTTATTCCTCACACAGGCACCACATGTGCAACCCACACAAGCGCGACTCATCCAGTGATGACGCATGGCACAAAAAAAATTAACAGTTTGACTATAAAATTTTAGAAACCCGTAACTTTTGATCCAGGTGTACAAATAAGAATTTTTTTATTTTTTTATTTCATATAACTTTTTGAAATCTATGTAATGAGTAATGACTAATGACATCTTATTGAAGAGGATTTGATATATTAAGCAAAGGGTTTATTAAGAGCGGATGTATGAGTTAACAAAAACCCAATTGAATTATTTGTTGGCTAATAATGACAGAACTCTATTGATTCTTCATAATTGGGGTTGTGTGCCTCGTAAGGTTGGCATGAAGTAATCAATTAGCCAAATTTTTATTTGGTTGTTGTTTGGCTCTTTACTCCAATTTTCCCTAACATTCTAATGAAAGTACACATATAGATGGGTAAACATGTAGTTTAACGGCGTCAAAATGATTAGACGTGGTTATGAATAACTTATATCAAATATCTGTAAGAAGTTAATAAAATTTAAAAAAAAAATTAAAGCCCACGTTAGTCTTAGTTTGGCCAATTATTAATTAAAAATAATCAACAATATCATAATTAATTATTATAATTTTTCAATTTTTCAACTATTATTTTAAACTAAACATTTCATATATTTTATGTAATAATTACTATTTTGTAATTTTTTATTAAAACAATAATATTTTAATTTTTTTTCCTTGGAAAATTCCTTGTTCGTTTTTTCAACCTGTATATGCTACATGACTATATTTATTATAAATGTCGCAAATACATGTGCGTATGATTAGTTTTTTTTGTTTTTTTTTTATTTAACGCAACCCTAATTATTTTTTTTGAGGCAAGTTGTTTTTCCGATAAACTTTGACTTTTTGAGCAGGTTATTATAGGATTAATTCAAAATGCGGGTGAGTCATAGACAAAGATAATAATTAAACCTTTCCTAAAGTGATATACGAGGATAGAACCGATTGAGATCTGTTCACCAATTTTTTTTCACAAGTCCAACAGTCTTATTTTCCAATCTGCCACGGGGGCAAGTTCGCTTCTGACACATGCGAACTCGATTTTTGCTGACGTGTCACATTTTTAGTGGATAACAAGTATCAAATTTAAAGAAAAAAAAATGGAGGTCGCTGTAGGCAAACTTAATAAAAAGCAGAGGTCGCAATCGAACTCTGACACCACCAATTTACTGACACATCATCATGCATAGTTGGTCTGTGTGTCAGGAGCGGCGTAATGGTCACTGTTGCGTGATATACGAGGATAGAACCGATCGAGATCTTTTTCTTTTCATTCACAAGCCATTAGTTTTACTTAATCCGCACACCAACTGCGTTTGTTACCGTATGAATGTATGATTAGGTTATCTACGTACTTTCAATCCCAACCTAATATATGTGCTTCTAGTGGAGTTTCCAATCGCTGCAAAGTCTCTTTCAGACAACACATGGACATGTGAGGTATCGAACGTGGGTCTATGTGGTCACGGTTTGAATATGAAGACTAATAATGGCTTGGGTGAGAGCGTGTGTGTGTGTGAGAGAGAAAGAGATACATGGATGCAGACATGCAGTCAAGGAATCTTATTTTGTATTTGTTGAATACAAATACCCAAAAAAAATGCCAATCATTGTTTTAGCTTCCACTGAGGTTGCTCTCTTCTTCATGTCCTAGAAATCCCCTTGTAGGCAGTAACACTAAAGAAGTTTCAATTCAACTCGGGTTTTATAAGAGTTATGTTATAGGAAAAGTGATTATGTTATATTATAGAGATTCGTTTTGCGTGTTGGAGTTTTTTTTTACTGCGGGCCCCACAAAATGTTGTGTGTGTAGGAAATTTTTTGTGGTCATGTTAAATTATAGATGATAAACCCATTCAACTCTTGTAGCCTAGGAATATGTTATTATTTGTTTACATGTTAGTTTCAGTCACCACTTACACTTAAAATAGAACATCAAGACTTCAATGTCAAGTAAAAGCACAAAGAAATATATCATATAGAGAAACCAATTAGCCCGAAAACATTGAGATGTTGGGAGAAAGGTTTTAGATTGCTTTTTATTTATACATCCAATATATGGATTCTTGTAATCTAAATTCTATATCTGAGATTACATTTAAATATCTCTAGTAATTCTGGCCAGCTCTAACTGGCATTCCATTTGACTAAGTACAATTTATATGAATCATAGGTTTATCATGAGTTGCACACTTCCTCAACACATTGAGTCGCCTGAGAAATTAAAGGAAAAAATAGAAGATCCATTTGAAACTACATCAGAATCAGTCCTTAAGGCCTCAACAGGTCGAATTTCCTTGAGCATTGCAACAATGTCCTTCATTGTTGGACGATCATAAGCTCTTGTTCTAACACATAGAAATGACACAGCTAGAGTTTGTAGCATTTCATGCATAGTTGTAGGGTCAGTCCTCCCTCTCAGCTTTGGGTCAAGAATGTCAGATGGGTCTCCTTTGCTAGCTAAGTGGTTCTTAACCCACTGAACCAATTTTTCACCCCCTGGAAGAGTTGGGTCTAATGGGTGCCTTCCTGTTAGGACCTCAAGTAGGACCACACCAAAACTATACACATCACTCTTCTCAGTTATTTGTTGCATTGATGCATGTTCTGTACATATACCGAAACAACAAAAATTAGTATAGTTTAAGGGGTTATGTAAGTACTGAAAAATACTCAAACTAATTCAAGTTTAGTGGGAAAATTACCAGGAGCCATGTATCCATAAGAACCAGCAAGATAGGGTCTTTGAACTGGCTTGGAATTGGTGTTATCACCATTTTCACTTGCAATTCTTGCCAAGCCAAAGTTAGCAAGGTAAGGATGATAGCCAGGACCTAGTAACACATTCATGGCTTTGACATCTCCGTGGAATATAGAAGGCACACAATCATGGTGCAAATACGCAAGTGCTTGAGCCACGCCTAGTATAACATCATATCTGGTCTCCCATTCAGCTTTTCCCTTTCCTGAACCATGAAGTAATGAGCTCAGGCTTCCATTAGGGAGGTAGTCATAAAACAGCAGCTTCAAATTCTTATTGGATCCCCAACCCAGGAGCTTGATGATGTTCTTGTGTTTAATTGAACCTAGTGTTTGAATTTCAGAATTGAATGCTCCAGATTCTGCTGTTGAAAACATCTTTTTAACTGCTAGTGTTTGGCCATTTGGAATTGTTACCTTGTACAAAACTCCAGAGCTTCCAGTGCCAATCACATTGGCTGATGTCAAATTCCAGACAATGTCATCAATGGAGAATTCAAACTTGTGATACAAAGTCATCACCCAACTGTTATTTTCCATGAGTGCTTTGTTAACAATATGAGCACGAACAAAGACATGGATTATGAGCAATACTAGTACTGCACTGCTGCATAAGAGAATGAAAATTATGATCTTTGTAGTTAATCTGGTGTGAGCTTTGGATCTCATTCTGTCAGCTGGAGTTACAACACCACTGGCAATGTAGAGACCATCATTTGCAGTGAAATCACTGAGAGGGAGTTTACGAAAGAATGGCGTGTTAGGCAATTCTCCAGAGAAGGAATTGAAGGAAACATTTAAGGAAACAAGATTCTGAAGGTCAGAAAGAGCATCTAAATTCCCTGTGAGTTTGTTGTGGGAGAGATCAAGCACTCCCAGTTTGCTAAGACTAGAGAACTGGGGTGGAATTTCACCAGAAAACTGGTTACAACTAAGATTGAGAAAGATTTCTAGAGAAGGAATTTGACCAAGTTCCTTGGGAATTTCTCCAGAGAAACTATTGCTTCCAAAGTCTAGAAGTTGTAGCTTAGAGCAAGATAGGATCTCTGCTGGGATTCTTCCACTGAGCTGATTCTTTCCCAAGTAGAGTTTTGTTAATTCAGTTAATGAACCAATGGAATGATTCAGTGCACCTGTTAGCCTGTTATCTGAGAAGTCTATTAACTGCAGGCTTTTGGGAAGATTATCTGGTACTGAAGCAATGAGACTATTTGAATGAAGGTCCATAAACTCAAGTTTTTGGCATCTGGATAGTGTTGCAGGAATCTCCCCAACAAGATGATTGCTGCTCAAATCCAAAAAGTTCAAGTTTTTCAAGTTGGAAATCTCAGATGGAATGGCACCTGCAAGTCTATTGTGATTTAACCTCAACCTGTAGAGACTTGTGCAGTTACCAATATCAGGTGGTATAAAGCCTGACAAATCATTGGATAGAAGCAGCAGATTAGTGAGATTCCTCAACCCAAATAGTTGTTTGGGTATTGGACCTATTAAACTGTTGTAAGACAGATCAAGTTCCTGAAGATCTTTGCACTCTGAAAGACTATCTGGGATTTTTCCTTTTAGCTTGTTCTTCCAGGCATAGAATAGAGTCAAGCTTCTCAAGTTGCCAATAAGATGAGGAATCTCGCCAGAAATAGCATTGTTGTCAAATTCCAGTTGAGTCAGAGAAGTGCAGTTTGAAATTTCATGAGGTATAATGCCTGAAAGCTGGTTAACACTCAGTTGAAGTCCTTGGAGATTTGATAGCTTCCCAAAACTTTTTGGTATGCTACCTGTGAGAAGATTTACTGACAAGTCCATGACTTGGAGCTCCGTGCACCTTCCAAGCTCTTCTGGGATTGCACCAACTATGCTGTTTTGCCATAAAAGTAGACTCTGAAGCTTGTTGAGCTCTCCAATTTGACTTGGGATTGAACCAGAGATTGAGTTCTGATACAAGTACAGGTTCTGCAACTCACTGCAATTCCCAATCTCTTCTGGGATAGAGCCTGACAAAAAAGTTGTGTAAATGGCTATTGTCTGAATTCTTTTCAGCATCCCTATTGATGAAGGAAGAGTCCCAGAAATGCTGGTTTCTGCAAGGCCTAACATGACCAAGTTGGTGCAGTTTCCAATGTCCCATGGAAGCTCACCTTTGAGGTCTGCATTCCCTCCTGTTCTGAATACTTGAAGGTTGCTTAAGGAGCCAATACTCTTTGGAATTTCACCACTCAGTTTATTGTCATAGAGTGTCAAGTTCACAAGACTTGATAAATTTCCTATGTTGAATGGAATACTGCCTTCAAGAAAGTTTGTCTGGAGAGCTAAACTTTGCAATTTGCTTAGCCTGCAAATTTCTTCTGGGATTTCACCCAAGAGAGAATTTCCACTGAGATCAATGGAAATAAGCTCTTGATAGTCTCCTATTTCTTTTGGAATCCTCCCTGTGATGTTGGTTGAAGAGAGGACAAGAATCTTCAAGGACCTGAGAGGTTGAAAATTTGAAGGTAGTGAACCTTTCAAGTTCACTGATTTCAGGTTTATCTCCACCACCTCGCCTTGTAGGTTGCAGTGCACCCCAAACCAGTTGCATGGGCTTGTGTTTGAAGAATTCCATGATGCTAATGCATCTGAACTACTGTTTAAACTGTTCTTCCATGCTAAAAGAGCTTGGCCTTGTTCATTAAGGGAGTAACAACATGAAAAGAGAAGAGAGTTTATTAAGAGAAGCAAGGTGAGGGAGAAGATTTTCGGAGAAAGTAACAGATTCATTAAGCTTCCAGACATTGTTGAGAGAAGAGAAAGGGTGATCTGTTTTGGGATTGTGGAGGGGGAAAAATCATAATTTGTTTATAGAGGACGAGAAGAAGCTCTGGACTTCTTTATTCTTTTATTATTGTAATAGGTTTTGTTCAATGATAAGGACATTGCCTTGCTCATTATGGTTGTTGGATTTTATTCAGGTAAGCATCTCCTTTTATATTGGTTCTTCATGTTTAACCTCTCAAGTAGTGGGTTGAAATTGTATGGAATTTGCAGTCTGAATGTAATCCAATTTGTTAGTTTCTGTTTTTCACTAATAGTGTTTCACTAATAGTGGACTATCAGCTATTGTAACATCCTAGGCGCTGACGAGGGCGGGAAGTGATCGCCGGTGCGAAAAGGACATAGACAACAGCGGTACCAAAGATTTATTCGGAATTTGCAGTCTGAATGTAATCCAATTTGTTAGTTTCTGTTAGCTAGTGTTTCACTAACAGTGGACTGTCAGCTATGAAAATAGTGGAGTGAAGAGGATTTTTCTTTTTTTGTTCCCCACGTGGAGACTTATGCATTATCTTGTTTCGTATTTTTATTTGGTAATAATTACTTTTCATCCTCAATTTTTCAGCGTTACATTACAGGAAAATAGTGGAGTGAAGAGGATTTTTCTTTTTTTGTTCCCCACGTGGAGACTTATGCATTATCTTGTTTCGTATTTTTATTTGGTAATAATTACTTTTCATCCTCAATTTTTAGCTGCTAAGATTAGCAGGAAACAATGCATAGCTAAGTTGCACTATGACTAGTAAAATATAGAATTAGCACTTTTTCGAAAAGGGTCATTAAGATGATTATGTAACAGATAGTGATGGGTTGATAATCAAACAGAATAGACATTATGATGGTTGAATGTAATAGCTCTGTATTCGGTTAACCAAGACGATAATTTCTTCCTTTAATTAGCTTGGCCCATTTTGTGGTCCATCTCTTTTGTGTGGTTGCAGTGGATGAGCCTTTGATGGGGTTGCCATCCTTTTAAGTAGCGAACCAGATTATCAAATATGCAAAGAAGGGTTTGTTTCCACTGTCAAAATCTAAAATTGGGTATCCATAGTAAGTGTCAAATTTACTTAAATTACTGGGGTATTCCTAAGTAGTGATTCTACAGGAACAAAATGGACATATTTTAGTTCACTTAATAATAAAAAATGATGATAACAATAATAATAATAACTTATTTCGGTTTGTTTTTATATAAATCTGTGAAGTGGTGCACATGAAAATTAGCTATATGTGAAAAATGGGATTTTGTAATGTGCAAGATCTGGTCATAGTGTTGGGTGGTCTTTGCTCTAAAGAAATAAAAGAAAACGATGAAAGGTATGCTGGCCAACTATTAAATTGGAATTATTCACTAGTCAAAACTAAGTAACTTGCAGAAAACAATAATTGTCTGTTTTAAGTATATAGCCTCTTTGCACCCAAGTAGTCATCATAAGTTACAAGTTAAGAACTAGAAAATAATATTAAAAAAATCTAACGCCCTGTTTGACTACTGTTTTTAAAAAATAGTTTTTTAGATTTCAGAACAAAAAAAAATCGTTTGGTAAGGTCTGTTTTGTAAAAAAAGTTTTAAAAACTGTAACTATTTTTTTGTTTTTAGAATCAAATTTAAATAATATGTTTGAGTTGTTTTTGTTTTCTGTTTTGGTTTTTAACTTTCAAAACAAAAAAACACAGAAAACTTATGATGCACCGACACTTCAAAAACTCTGACGTGTCGTGTCCGACACTTCCCGACACTCCAACACACGTTATAGAAATTCAAAAAAAGTTTAAAGGTTACATTGCATTGAGTTTTTAGTTCTAACTATTAGATTCGTTGGATTACGATTACTATTTTATTGAGTTTAATATAAATATTTGCAATATCTTATGTTTTTTTTGCAAAATTTATGAATAATATATGTTTAGATTCAATTTTTTATTAAATTATTGAATATTAAATATAATATACACCACATAAATTTAAAATATTATTTAATTGCAAATTTTATTTTGTGTGTAATTTTTTTTAAAATAACGTGTCGGAATACTATATCGATGCTACATAGCAGAAAATAATTATTTCCATAATTATTCTACAAAATAGTTTTAAGAAAAAAGAAAAAAAACCAAAACACAATCAAATAAACCTTATTTTCTTGTTTTTATGATTCATTTGCACAAATTCCATAGTTGCCTTTTACTTATAGATATCTTTCCGCAAGTAAAAGGTATTTTCAAAAGCAAGAGTGTAAAAGCAGACATAAATAACATGTAACAGGATATTTTTAATATAAACGTTTCTGGACCCAAAAAAAAAAAACATAAATTCAATACAAATAAACAAGTAGTTAGTTAATTTGGAGCAGTACCACAAGAAGATTAAGACCTTCCCTTGTATATCCTTTTTAACTTTAGAGCTTGTTTAGATTGATGGAACATGGCAAAGTAAACAAGAATATAATTACCGAATAACTGAAAAGTGGAATAAATACCTTAGGACCGTGTGATACAGGGTATTTTTTAGGATTTTCGAAAACTAAAAGTCAATCATATTTATCCATGTTTGTACAAAAATTTTAAAATTTTCCCATGAATTTGATTCTCCCAAGATTTTATTCTGTGTGTAATTTTTTTTTTAAAAATACCATATAGGAATGCCATCGATGGGGTGGTATTTTAAGATTTCTATGGCAAGAAAAAATTTAATACAACTAAACATAGGATTAAGAAAATTACCCAATATTTCGAGGAATATTTTAGTCTATCAAATAACTTTTTAATAATATTTCCAAAAAACTCATCTTTCCATCATATTTCTAAAAAAAATCGTGATTCCGGATAAAAAAAATTCCCCTTTACCGTACGTCCCCTTACAGAAAAGAAAATAATGATAATGAAGGCTTGTCTAATGCGACAAAGGAAAACAAATCGAAAAGAAATTCTGTTGCAGTGTCATAATCACCATTGTAATTATTTAGAGAACAATAAATTTAAGGAAAAACTTTTCATTCTTTTAACCTTGAGGTATTGGTCTATCGAACTGTCACACATTCAAATTTTAACTTTCCCATTTCTTTTGAACAAAAAGTATCTCGTGATCTCTCACTGGTGGCCCAAACATTATGAATTATATAGATTAAGTTTAGGGAAATATTACTCTCATTTTTTATAAGATAATTATCTCATATTATCTCACATCGAAAATTTCACACACTTTTTTATTCTTTTTATTTTTTTATTTTATCCTTTAATGATAGGCCCCACATAACTTCTCTCTATAACATAAGAGAGTTACTCTCACGTAAAAAATAGCATTTCCGTTAAGTTTTACACTTACTAAGAAGGAAAATAAATAAATAAAATACTTATACGCTGATATTGCTTGGTCTCTAGAGACATATACAGTTATATCAATCTTTTCTAGGTTCACACAACTTTAGGGTACTGCTTTTTCCACCTTCCATATCTATTCATCTTGAAGATGAGTACCCCTGATTTGATTGAATTTCCTTACGCCTTACTTGAACATTTCATGACTGTGTTCTATGCATTGTGATTTGTGCTGTCCAAAAAAAATTGGTTCAGTTGCTCTATCATTGATCTGATTTTGATTTGACCCATAAATACTTTTTTTTTAATTGGTTTAAATACTGATCCATTTTTATTTGGATCAGTTTTAGACCTAATTTGTTTTAATAATGACTCATTGACCCAAAATTTGACTTATACCCATTATATGAAAAAAAATCATAATTACATTAAAAGAAAAGTTTTAACGTAAAATAATTACGTCAAAATTTTTTACGAAAAAAATTTTCGTCAAATTTTTTTGCACCAGTTTTTTTGTCAAATTTTTTACGAAATCTAAATTTCGTCAAAATATTTCACAAAAAAACATATTTATCAAAAAATTTGACGACGCACATTTCCATCGAAATTTTTTGACGGAAGAATTTTTCATCAAAATTCTTTACAGCATTCAAATTTTGGCGATATTTTTCGACGAAAATATTTTCGTTAAGTTTTATGACAAAAAAAAATTTCGTCAAAATTTTTAGCGAAACACATTTCCATCAAAAGTTTTCGACTAAATATTTTTGTTAAATTTTGACGAAACACATTTTCTTCTAAATGTTTTGACGGAAAAAAATTTCATCAAAATTCTTTACAGAATTGGGCCTGTTTGATTGTGTTTTAATTTTTTGTTCTTAAAACTGTTTTGTAGAATAATTACGGAAATAGTTGTTTTCTTTGTTTTTTTTTGTTTTAAAAGTTATAAAACAAAACAGAAAACAAAAACAACTCAGACATGTTCTCTATATTTGATTCTAAAAATAAAAAAATAGTTACATTTTTTAATTTTTTTTACAAAACAGGTCTTACCAAACGAATTTTTTTATTTTTTTGTTCTGAAAACTAAAAAACTGTTTATAAAAACAGTAATCAAACAGAGCCTTTCGGCGAAATTTTTCGATGGAAACATTTTTGTTAAAAAATTTTGTCAAAATTTTTAGCGAAACACATCTCCATCGAAAGTTTTCGACTAAATATTTTTGTTAAATTTTGACGAAACACATTTCCATCGAAATTTTTTGACGGACAAAAATTTCATCAAAACTCTTTACAGAATTCAAATTTTGGTGAAAATTTTCGACAGAAACATTTTCGTTAAATTTTTTGACATAAAGAAATTTTCGTCAAAATTTTTAGCGAAACACATTTCCATCAAAAGTTTTCGACTAAATATTTTCGTCAAGTTTTTTGATACAAAATATTTCCATCAAAATTTTCAACGGAACACATTTCTGTCAAAAAAAATTTGACAAAAAATATTTCGATAAAAAATTTCGACGAAAAAATATTCTGTAAAAATTCTTTAGAAATTTTTTTTTGTTTAAAACATTCCTATCGAAATTTTGAACGAAAAACATTCTGTCAAAATTTTTGACGAAATTCTTTTTTCGTTTAAAACATTTGATGGAGGAAATCCTTTTCATCAAAAATTTTGACGAAAACTAAATTTTGATATAAAATTTATTTTTGTAACAATTTTCATAAGAGAAAAATTTTCGTCGCTTTTCGACAAAAAGTATTATGACGAAAAAATAATTTGGTGACAAAAATCTTGTCATGTGCAAAGTAGAAACCAAGTAAAAAACGGGTCAGGTCAGATTTGACCCACTTCAGAAACTAAGTCAGGTCAGATCCGGACCCGGTTCTGAACAAGTTCAAAAAAATTCAAACTAAATCGGACCTGACTTGGATCAAATTAAAGCGGATCAGGTCAAAATACCTGACCTAGACAAACCAAATTGGATCGAGTCGGCGCAAAAACTTAACCCGACCCATACACACCCTATGACTATGCATTATGAATCTAGCGTGATCTCAAAATCTTCACCAGTTGTCACATCTGAAATTTGCTATACCTTGCAGACGGATGGGGAAGTTTCAGCTACACCCAGTTGAATCATCAAAATTGTAAACTTAGGACACGCAGCGTATAATGTGTAAGTGGAAGCTCTTGGTTCATTGAATTCAATGAATTCGACTGCATGTGTTTACAAACAGCAACACAGGCTATTGTAGCATGGTCCATAAATTTGCCTCTATACTTTTAATTTTTTTTAGTGAAAAGTTCACCAATGTTCTTGTGGTTCGTTTCAGAATCACCTATGTCCTTGTATTTTTTTTTATCACATATGCCTTAGTGCTTTATAAAAAATAAAAAATCATATGGACATATGTGATAAAAAGCATATCCTTTTATAAATCACAGTGACATATGTGATACAAAAAAAATCACAGGAGTATAGATAATTCTAAAGCAAACCACGGAAGTATTGATGCAGTTTTCCCTTTTTTTTTTTTACTAGTTTAGAGATGAAAAGGAAATTTCAAAGCTAGCATCTTAATAATGGTGTATGATAACAGATGATTTATGGTAAAAGGAAGATCAATGAGCCAAAAGATGCTGAATAAAGGGACCCCAATAACATTCAAAAGAAGAGACAAAAGACCAGTTATGTATATATGGGAATTATTGCATTAGTCTGAAATGATCCAACCTCTAACCCCACCATTTTATTGTTAGATTTTCTTTGTGAAAAGGCAATAAAGGCTTCCTCTAGGGACAATTAGTTTGTAGCACACGAATGGCATGATGTCATTCTTCCCCCAGTAGCAATGAGAAACAAGAATGCCTTTTGGATCAATTGGTAATCTCGAGGTAAATGAAAAAGGAAGAAAAGATGCGGTGATGATTCCCATCAACTATAAATTTCTTCATGTCTAAACAAAAATCTTAAATAATCATAGATAATTAGTTAGCTCCTCTTGAAAAATATAATTAAAGCACTCCCCTTTACAAAGACTAAGTTCTGTTGATTCTTTTCACATGGTTAATTTTCTATGGCGCTACACACTAATTTAAAACAGTGATAGTGAACAAAGATGTGCATGGGTCGAACTGAATCGGATTTTTTGAAAAACCGAACCGAATTGGTTTAAATGGTTCGGTTTGGTCCAAAACTGATTTGGTTCGGAAGTGACGGTTCGGTTCGGAACCGGTTCGGGTCGATCCTCTTTTGAAAAGAAAAAATTTTAAAAATAAAGTTATAAAAATTAATTTGGTTTGATTTGAAAATGGTTCGGTTCGGTTCGGAAACGGTTCGATTCTTAAACCGGTTCTAAAAACTGGTTCGGTTCTTCTACCGGTTCTAAAAACCGGTTCGATTCATGAACTAATTTTTTAAAACTGGTTATTTTATTGAGCGGTTCGGTTCGGTTCATGTTTCGACCCAGTTTTAAACACCCCTAATAATGATAATGCTTGCATGCTGCTGAGGCTGTCATAATGCTGAACCTTACTTTTTTGGATTGGAGCATTGTTTATCAACAATTTATGGTATTCCTTTCAAAACCTCCCCTTTCTCCCCTTATGTTTGTTTATTAAAAGCGAGTATAGATGTTGTTAGGCCTCAGCTTGTTGCTATTGCATAGGGAAGAGAGAGAAGAGTGGCTTTTCTCTAGATACCCCTAGTGTTAGGCTGTTAAGTAGGTAGGGGCTCATATTCATTAGAGGAGATTATCTATTACAAGAAGATCAATGGAAAATTCAGATGTGACTGGCATAATAGAGTGGTTACAAAATGTACAGTGACCAAACATTAGTGTAGCAGTTTTATCATTTAATTTTGAGACTAGTTCTTTAGTAATTATACAAACAAGTGCAATTATTCAATAGAATAAAATGGCTTTTACCTGCCCCCAAATAATAGAAGGATTTTGTGTGTGTAGTTCAAAAGGATACAAATATCTTTTTAGTGACTTACATATAAAAAATTATGTGTAGGACTATGTATAATTCTGAAAAATTGTTTTTTTTTTGCTTTAAACGTCAATGATGTGATTGATGAGAGAGAAAAAAATAAAATTTTCATATTTACACAAAATATGACTAAATATCTAAAAGGACACAAATTATATCATTTTAAGAGACTTACACCAAAATCTTCTACTACCAACTCACTACCTATCTAATCACCATTGGATCAACATTTTCTCTTTTTTCAAAAACTTTTTAACATCCTCTCTCTTTTATTCAATGGTGATTAAATAGGTAGTAAATTAGTAGTAGAAAATTTTGGTAGTAAGAATATCCTTCCTCTCATTTTAAATGATAATGAGAGGAAAATAGAGAGATTTTATTATTTGCATTGAGGGTGGACCCTTGGTATGGTCTACTAGTGTACCATCATAGGAACTTCTGTCATTTACGCATGCCCACACGTGCACTAGAGTCAGCAAGTGGTGAATTCGATGCACCTCAAGTGGACTTTTGAATCCCCAATAATAATACGCATTGATGGAAACAAACATGATTTGTTATTGATATAATGAAATCCCATCAATCAAGCAGACATGGGTCCATGGCCATCCAAAATCACTTGCCAAATTCACACGTTTGGGAGGCTTGATCCTGATCAATATCGCAAATCCTTGTCTATTAGAAACGATTGCAAACTTTGTTTCTTTCTGATTATTATTTCTTCCAACCTGTGAGTGCTTCACAAAATCATAGAGATAAGACCAGATAGTTCAATATCTTTTTCAGAAAACAAGCCAATAAATGGTAGGAAAATTCGCTGGATGAAGACATTACCATCAGATAGTTATTAACATGTAAAGCCTTGCCATTTCTCCATAATTGAGATTTACCACCTACAGCATCAGCAAATTCAGTGAGAGGGGTTTAGAGCATTGCTACCACCCTCTCATTAAGTGAATGACCTCATGGATTCATTAATTTAACTTCTTGTTTTCTCCATATCTTATATTTCCTTTTTTCAAACCTTTCAAAGTGCACAACTGAGTTTTATTAGCTATTTGTTTTTCCATGATGAAGAAGAAGATGCCCTGTGCCTCTCAATGATTCCATTATTAAAATATTATGCCGTATACAAATAAGGCTTGTTCATACATAATCTTCATACGCTCCACTAAAATAAAATAAAAATCTTAATATTAAATGGTCTCTCAAAAACTTTTCCCATCATTCTCTCAAATCACTTTCCAGTGCTATAAATTATTGGAGGTAATGAATGGAATGCCAAGGCTTTTTGCATATTCGTACTTTGGAAATAAATAAAGTACACTGGTTTTGGGGCTTAAAATAAAAATCTTAATATTAAATGGTCAAATCACAGTCTGATCCCATCATTGCCGTTCCCAAATCACTTTCCAGTGCTATAAATTATTGGAGGTAATGAATGGAATGCCAAGGCTTTTTGCATATTTGTACTTTGGAAATAAATAAAGTACACTGGTTTTGGGGCTTCACGAGGTTATTGACTTTTTCATTTTTCTTTGACTTTATTTTTTTGTTAACTTTTTACTATGAACAAATTGAAAGTAATAGAGTTACTATATCCATATCCTGCGGGTCGAACTCATCAAAATTAGTCCGAGCAGGATATTATCCTGTGTTCAAGGGTATAAGGACATTTTATGATCTTACTAAAAAAACTCACCAAGATTACTCCTTAAACTATTAATTAAGTACATATAATTTCCACACCAAACAAAAAAAAGTACATATAATTCTTCAATAATATTATTTGCTAATTAATAAATACATCAATTTGAAGTTTACATCATGGGAATTGAAAAAATAATTGCTGAGGGAACCACCTCTACATAGATCCGACAGAGCTCAAATTGGAGTGGAGACCTATGAAAAAATTCAAAAAAAAAAAGTTTACATCATGTTATAATTAAGAGAATTTAAGTAACCAATTCAACAATATGTCACAATTTCCAAGCGGATGATGCACATTGTTTCGACAACCAAACAAATGATTCTACTTTAACTACTGACGGTATTAGCCAACAATGAGCATCAGATTCTCCAGTGGCAAAATTGCGTTGCCTGGGAGGTTTAACTTTAATGATAGCATGATGGTGTAGAGAGTGCTAGAGTTTGATTAGCAGTAGCATATGGAAGTTCTGTCATATTTTATTGTGCAAAATTACAAGAATTTGATGCCATTGAAGAGTGTACAATGGAGTGGACCTCGGATATTGAAAAGTACACCGAAAAGGTGAACTCTCAACGAGTATATGTTTTCTTGGCCGGTTTTGACTCTCATTTGGATGGGGTTCGTAGCAGAATTTTGGTCACTCTACCTCTTCCAAAAATGAAGTTGCCAATGCAAATGTTTGTGCGGAGGCAAATCGTCAAGCAGCTATGCTAGGAAGAGCATCATTTGAAGCCGCTGCCAAGACTACCAAAAGGCCTCCTCACCCCAAGAAAGAAATTCTTAAATGTACTCAGCATTTGTTACAACATTTGATTCATACATGCTTCAAAGTTCAAACTAACTCCATGGTTATCCTGATGGCCACCCAAAAGAGAAAGGCAGCACCAAAGGCAGAGAACTACACAAATAACTCTGCTGTTGCTGCTGGATTCGTTGCCTAGTCTAGTATATCTAGTTCTGCCTGTGTCTTTACTTTTTTTGTTAGTATAAGGATTGGATAATTGGTACGGAAACAGTGATTCTACATTGTGATAACACCTCAGCTATAGAGATTGCCCAGAATCTTTTTCAACGAGACCAGGAAAAACATGTAAAAATCAACAAGCACTTCAACATGGAAAAGCTTGAAGCTTGGAGTCTTTTGTCTACCATTGGTAAGGTCAGAGCACCAGCTTTCAGATGTCCTTACTAAGGGGGTCGCATGTAGTGTTTTTTCTGACTTTTTCATCAAGCTGGAAATGAGTGATATCCTTGTACCAGATTTAGAGGGGGTGTTAGAATCAATTGGTATCAATCAGTAGATAAGATTAGTATCAAATCAAATTTTATAATTATCTTGTAATGTCATTTCTTTTCAAGGGCAAGCGAGCCTTGGAGCTTGTTATTTCTTTTCCTTTTGTATCTTATGATCATGGAGAGAGTTCAGCACAGGTATACCAATCCTTGTATATAAATATATCCTTGAGTGATATCAATAGATAGATCAGAATCATTCTCTTAAAACTCTTAATAATAAGAGCACCGCTAACTTGCTCAAAGATTTGCAGATGGTTTTGAAAAAAACAAAAATGAGTAAGTATTATAAACCATGTACCTGAAAAATTTAGCCAACAGGTGATTATGTGAAACAAAAGTGATAATCATGATAAAAAATAGAGAAAAGTTCACTAATGCCCCTGTGGTTTGCTTCAGAATCATCTATGTCCCTGTGTTTGTTTTTTTTTTATCACATATGCCCCTGTATTTTGTAAAAAATAAAAAACCACAAAGGCATATGTGATAAAAAGACATACCCTTTTGCAAACCACAGGAATATATGTGATAAAAAATAAAAAATAAACACAGGGACATAAATGATTCTAGAGTAAACCACAAGGGCATTGGTGAACTTTTCCCTAAAAAATAATAATAATAAAGGGCCATAAAGTAAATTCTCGTTCAAGAAAAGCTATTTTATATTCCATTCTGGAGAAGGGAGGGAACAGGATGAAAGCAACAGACGTCCGTAGTTCATCAATCAGATAATGTTAATATGCAATTAGAAACTTGAGACAAATAGGAAAGATCAATTTTCTCATTCAGAGGTGGCAACAAACATTGAACACTTAGGAGGTGTTACTTGATGCTTCATCTCAGCAATATTCCTGGGTCAGTTCAAAGCTTCAGCTGACATATAGACAAAGTACGGGTCTAGCCTCACCTCCCATTAACCAAAAAAACAAATCACCTCCCAAAACAATTCATTATTTTTGACGTGAGGGAAGAAGTCAAAAATCTCATTCCAGCAGATCCACCAGGAAAATATGATATACAATAGTATCCAAGTGAGAGAACCTGTAAGTATAATATATGTAAGATTTCAATTTCAAAATATCAATTCCAATGCAAGATTGATAGTTTTAGAAAGAAACAGAATGACAAATATATGTACTAATCTGTAAGGAAGATCTATTTCCACACCCCCAGTTGCTGGAACCAACACCCATCACATAAATCCAGTCACTTGGAAATAGAAACTCTCAAATAATAATGTTTCTGCTATATAGAAGGAATTGTTGCTATAGTAACTTCAAGATTACGCTCAAAAGCCATTGCACATACTTCAAATCCACAGAAAATGCTAATAAAAACACAAGGGGAAAGGCGAAGCAACAAAGAAGCATTTAACTTTTTAACTACACACAAGACTCATACCTGTACGACAGAGAATACAACAGAGAGAATGTAGCTGTGACGCACCATTGATACATATATGGTACCAAACATACTACATATAAAACCCAGTGTGAAAGGGAGCCTCTGAGAAATTATCACAAAGAGAGACAGAGTCAGAAGAAAGCATAAAACACATGCAATCAAATCAAAGAGACTGTTTTACTAAAAACCTAAACAAACTCACCGAATCAACATATAATGGCTGGTGAAGTCATTTTATCACCATGAAAATAACATGACATGAAATTCTAGTAACTTACCTCCTTTGAAAACATGTGAGCAAGCTGATTCTTTGGACCCTTGAGAATAAAGAATGATCCAATAATAAATCCACACCCAAGTGTAAAGCATATTGCAAACTTTTGAGGCATAACAACCATCACAGGCAGGAACAAGGTAAATGCAATGAAAACGAAGAAGACTCCACTTGCCAGAAGCAAGCTAAAATACACTAGTGCTTTCCCAGAAGGAACACTGCTAGTGGCCGACTGGAAGTTGCCAGGTATATCTCTCACACCTTTAGAAACCCTAACAATTATAAGATAAGAGACAAATTGCTTAACTACTTGAGTACATAAGTTCAAGACAATGGTATATCATTGCAAATTTCAATATGTTCCACCATGGAGTAGACAATCCATTCAAAGAAATTTAGAGAAAATTGAACCTACCCATTGACTTTTCTTTCCGCAGCAATTTATGCCGTCAAGAAAAAAAGCTGAAGAGCAATAACAATGATTTCTCTGCCAAATTCAGATAAGGCAGAAAAGAACAGACAGTTTTTTCCACATCATCTCATTAGTAGTAGCCCGATACAGTATATTAGCATGAATATAGCAAAGAGTTACTGACACCAAAACTCAACCACTATAAATCATATGATGATTTTAGATTAAAGTTTACGACATGAGAGATAGTGCGAAAACAATTTTTTTGCATGATCACCCGTTCACCACAAAGGCAAACCAGAAGCAAAACCTAAGATTTTAAAAGTAAAGATTGGCAAACAACAATATCAAAATTATAATCTAACGTGCTGGAGCGCCTTTGTGCATGCTAGATTGTAGTTCTGGACTGGGAAATTTTGGGATTGTGTGGGATCACAAACAAGCTCATAAGGTCATTAGGATCGTACAAGGTTACCAATCCTGAAAATATTTTGTCCCCGAATATGTTTTTCATTTAATTCACAGGGTGATTGGATTTGGGACTAATGATATAGCCTTAAAACCCTAATTAGAGAGTTGTGAGACACTTGAAGTCTCAAATCCAACACCAAAGTAGAAGGTTGGGTTTCAATTGATGAGAACTGAATGATTAAATACAAATCGGTGAATAAAAAGGAGAGAGCTTACACGTTGAAAGTTCCAGTGACAGTGTCGTTAGCAGACCTAACAGCAGATTCGAGATCGAATGGGATCCCCAAATTGGAGTTGGAATTGGAGTTGTCCTGCGATGAAGCGTACGAGTTCCAATCAGCAAGCAAAGATGAGGATGAAGGTGCTGCTGATTTCTGCTCATCATCGTCACTGCGTGAACTTGAGAACCACCCCTCCATTTTTCGAATACAATCAACGATCTATGCTATATACTGTATACTATTTCTACCATTCCCTTTTCTACTATTTTTCTTTTGTTAAGGAGGAGGGTTCGAAGAATGTGAATTGAAAGATGAGGGAAATGAAAATTGAATAGGCATGCTAATGTGAATTGATTGCAGTCAAATTTTTGGAATAACTTTTATCTGTTAAACTGTGTCAATCGAACTTATCCGACTCACCAATTAATTAATTGGTTTGGTGGTGCTACTACTACCTTTAAGTAGGGTTTAAATAATGGGTTTAAAATTTAAGAAACTTTTTTCTTGTGATATATATATAAAAGTTAAGTGAGTGATTTCATTAATTTTTTTTTCTTTATGATGAGACTTACTCATTTTTATATGAATGTGATAGAAAAAAGATTTCTTTAATTCAAGCAGAACTATTTTTTTCCTAAATTATATATTCAAGAACAACCAAAAATATTATATATTCAATAAATTTTTAAATAATGGTATATTAACATTCACATTATGTACATTTATAATCCTTTCGTCCTTGTTTCCTAAACGAAGAGATGTCCTCGTGAAAAGGAATAAGGAAAAAAAAATTCTTGAAGAATTATAAGCCTATTTGATTGTGTTTTAATTTTTTTTTTAAATTGTTTTATAGAATAGTAATGGAAACATTTATATTGTTTGTTTTTTTAAACATTGAAAATAAAATAAAAAAAACAATTCAAATATATTTTCTAAATTTAATTCTAAGAACAAGAAAATAATTACAGTTTTTTTAAAAAAATTAAAAAATAGTCGAGTTTTTTTATAAAAAAAATTAAAAAACTATTTTTAAAAATAGTAATCAAACGTAGCCATCTTGTGTTCTTATTCTCCATAAATACCTTTCCTCTCTTTTTTATAACATATTATTAACACGATTTGTTTTAACCAATTGAGAAAGAGTGCGTCTCTACAATCATCAATTAAGAAAATATAAGTGATCGCGACATGTTTGACACTAAGATGAATGATGAAGATCCATGTGTGATCGATAATGTAACCGCACACACCATTTTAAAAAATATAAAATATTTTTCTTAACCACGGTAGATCACGGACACGCTGATCCAAAAAAAATTTGTCAGTACACGTTCGGACACGCGTTAGGCACGCGGTTAGCATTTGGGGACACGCAATCAATTCTCCGACACATTTTTTTGACACAAGATTAACTTTTTCCGACACGCGGTCAACACTAGTACACATTCGGACACGTTTTTTTTTTATCTTAAATTTATTTTGCTAATTAAATATAAAAAATAATAATTTATAAATTAATTTTTTTCTATTATGAAATTTGACATGAAAAATTAACAAAGTACGAAAAATTATTTATATTTATATTTATGTTATGAAATTTAAATATTTAATTGGTTATATGACTTATTATGGACTCTTATATGTATTAAATATAAATTATATTATATATATTGACAATTTTATTTAATATCAAAACGTGTCCCAACGTATCCAAATATGATATTTTTTAGAATTAACGTGTCAGCGTGTCATGTCGTGTCGTGTCTCGTGTCCGTGCATCATACATCAACCATGATGGGCTATGTTATCAGTGCTACAAACTTAATTGAAGGTTCCAGAATAGTTTGTATTGCATTACCTAGACAAACAAACCAATTTAATATTAAGTGATGCATCATATTATAGTAGATCTAATAAAAATATAAAAAGTTTTAAAGCCATATATATTGTAATGGTTATCACATTTAAATCACAAGTGAAAATAATATTAAATACCTACATATTACATTTTTTTGGTACATTACATATTACATTTTTTAGATTTGGCCACAAATTTGTGCTCTAAAAAATGCAAGTCTTTTCTTTTTGATTATTTTGTACATACATTAATTCAATGGAGATTAATATTATTACTAACCAGAAGTTAGTTGGTCCAAAAGCATTTACCCTTTAACTTAAGAGATTGGATCATCTAGGTGCTAGACTTTTTACACAAATAATTTGATTAAGAACACAATTTCCACATTATACAATTAAAAATATATGGCTTGTTGATGCGGGAGAATTAATGATTATTGTATATAATTAAGCATTCAATGGCTCTCTTGGTGTTATTGAGAGATTATAATTGATCACTAGACTACTATTTATGAAATCTAGATTATCATTTGGGGTATTTCATTTTGCATGCACTTATCAAATTAAAACCAACTACATATCTTAAATGCTTCCCATTACAACTTATTTTTGGTCTAGAACATAACTTGTCTCATTGAATATTTTTTGTTGTGTTATTTATATTTCAATTGGTACCACCAACCCTAGTTAGTTTAGGATAAAGATGTTGATTTATATTCCAATTGCTTCAATACAATGAACAAAGATAAAGCCACAAATAAAATATTTAGGGGTTATTAAATGCCTTTATGGTCACAAACTTTAGCTTTTGTAAATAATAATTTATTAACTTACATATTGCGTCTATTTGTAATCCCTTTATCTTTATTTCATATATGAAGAGATGTCTATAAACATGTTTTACCATGAACATGTCTAAAAGGTTTTAGCATAAACATCTACATCTTTATGGTACAATCTTTAGACATGTTTTTTTGTAATCCCTTTATCTTTCTTTCATATATGAAGAGATGTCTATAAACATGTTTTACCATGAACATGTTTTACCATGAACATGTCTATAAACATATTTATGGTAGAGACATGTTTATGTATTTAAAATTCAACAAAATTTAAGTGTAATTGGACAATTTTTTTTTTTTAAATAACAACGGCCTAAAATGAGTAAAACCAACAACCAAGTCTATGGCGAAAAGGGTAGTTCCAAATAAAGTGGACCCCAAACGTTTTAATTTGTTAGTGATGGAAGTATCTAGAAAGTAGAAACCCTAGTGAAATCTTACTATATAATAACTTGTTAGTATTAGCTTTCTCATCCTCATTTCTCGTGTTTCACTTCTTCTCTGCAACTCTCCCATACTTCCGAAACCCTAACCAACTTGAAGAAGGTAGATCGGAAATGGAGACTGAGACGTTCGCTTTTCAGGCTGAGATCAACCAGCTCCTCAGTCTAATCATAAACACTTTCTACAGCAACAAGGAGATTTTTCTTCGTGAGCTCATTAGCAATGCCTCTGATGTAAGCTTCTTCGCTTAGTTTTCTTCTTCTATAAGCACTTTTTCATGCTGTTTATTTTTCTTTCTTTCAATTTTCCGTGATTTTTGTGGCTGCAGATTTGATCTAGTTATGGTTTGTATGCATTTTTATTCACGATAATTTTTTTATTTGTTACTTTCTGAGTTAGATGTGTTTTAATTTTTGCATTTCTGTTAGATTACACCTCACCCCCCAACCCTACCTTGATTGCTTTCGCTCTTTACGATATTTCTGGAATTTTTGGATGTTTGCGTGCGTTTACCTGGAAACTGACCACTGACTGTTCCAGAATACTATTGCTGCGGTTTTAATTTGTTAGGGCCAATGTTTGTGCCTTTCCACTTTTTTTTGTGCCAAAGTGATGCTGCTATTTTCTTTTCTTTTTTTATTGGAATTATTAAGTTGAAATTAAAATTTTCTTTAACCGCATAATACTCGTTCCTCTATGCCAATTGTGCCTAATTTGTAAGAATTCCTTAATACGGTGTCATGTTGTCACTGGATTAGTGTACTTCTCTCAATAGTACAGAATAATTTCTAGTAATTTGTACTGTAAATATTGCGTATTGAGGCAAAGCTGGTGGTGGTATTGTTATGGAATATTTGTTCTCTTGGGATATCTTTCCCACAGTTCCTTTTTTTTTTTTGGGCTATGTGCTTTCGGAAGTGGGTGATTTGAATGGACTTGAAAGTTGCAATTTCTGATCATTTTGACTACCCACTCAGGAATTTTCGCTGTACTAGTTGTTTTGTTTTGGCATAAATATGAATTTGGTCTTATTCTTGCCATCTTTGACTGTGACAATGTAGGCTTTGGACAAGATCCGATTTGAGAGCCTGACAGACAAGAGCAAGCTCGATGCTCAGCCAGAGCTGTTCATTCACATTATACCGGATAAGACAAACAACACACTGTCTATCATTGACAGTGGTATTGGCATGACGAAGGCTGGTAAGATAAGATGGTTTGTCGGTCTTAGAAGTTAATATGTGTAGCCCTGTATGGTAATTAATCTTTTCTCTAATGTCTGTTTTTTTATGTTCCAGATTTGGTGAACAACCTAGGTACTATTGCAAGGTCTGGGACCAAGGAATTCATGGAAGCCTTGGCTGCGGGTGCTGATGTGAGCATGATAGGACAGTTCGGTGTTGGGTTCTACTCGGCTTATCTTGTAGCTGAGAAGGTTATTGTTACCACAAAGCACAATGATGACGAGCAGTATGTCTGGGAGTCCCAAGCTGGCGGGTCATTCACTGTGACAAGGGATACATCTGGTGAGAATCTTGGCAGGGGAACTAAGATAACTTTGCTCCTTAAGGAAGATCAGCTTGAGTATCTTGAAGAACGCAGATTGAAGGACCTGATAAAGAAGCATTCTGAATTTATCAGCTATCCAATTTCTCTTTGGATTGAGAAGACTACTGAGAAGGAGATTTCAGATGATGAGGATGAGGAAGAGAAGAAGGAAGAGGAGGGTAAGGTCGAGGAGGTGGATGAAGAGAAGGAGAAGGAGGAGAAGAAAAAGAAAAAGATTAAGGAAGTGTCTCATGAGTGGTCGTTGGTGAACAAGCAGAAGCCTATTTGGATGAGGAAGCCTGAAGAGATTACAAAAGAAGAATATTCTGCTTTCTATAAGAGTCTTACCAATGATTGGGAAGAGCATTTGGCTGTTAAGCACTTCTCTGTCGAGGGTCAGCTGGAGTTTAAGGCTATCCTCTTTGTACCCAAGAGGGCACCTTTTGATCTCTTTGACACAAGGAAGAAGCCTAACAACATCAAATTGTATGTCCGTCGTGTCTTTATCATGGACAATTGTGAGGAGTTGATGCCTGAATATCTTAGCTTTGTGAAGGGTATTGTGGATTCTGAGGATCTTCCACTCAACATTTCTAGAGAAATGCTGCAGCAGAACAAGATCCTGAAGGTCATCCGGAAGAACTTGGTCAAGAAATGTGTTGAGCTTTTTTTTGAAATTGCCGAGAACAAGGAGGATTATAATAAGTTCTATGAGGCCTTCTCTAAGAACCTGAAACTAGGTATTCATGAGGATTCTCAGAACAAGACAAAGCTAGCTGAGTTGCTCAGGTACCACTCCACTAAGAGTGGTGATGAGATGACTAGCCTCAAGGACTATGTTACCAGGATGAAGGAAGGACAGAGTGACATCTACTACATTACTGGTGAAAGCAAGAAAGCCGTTGAGAATTCCCCCTTCCTGGAGAAGCTTAAGAAGAAGGGGTATGAGGTGCTCTATATGGTTGATGCTATTGATGAATATGCCATTGGTCAGCTTAAGGAATTTGAGGGAAAGAAGTTGGTCTCTTCTACCAAGGAAGGCCTGAAACTTGATGAGAGTGAAGACGAAAAGAAAAAGAAAGAAGAACTGAAGGAGAAATTCGATGGTCTATGCAAGGTGATCAAGGATGTCTTGGGTGACAGGGTTGAGAAAGTTGTGGTGTCTGACCGTGTCGTTGATTCTCCTTGCTGTCTGGTGACTGGTGAATATGGATGGACAGCCAATATGGAAAGGATTATGAAAGCACAGGCATTAAGGGACAGCAGTATGGCGGGTTACATGTCAAGCAAGAAGACGATGGAGATTAACCCTGAGAATCCCATCATGGAGGAGCTGAGGAAGCGAGCAGATACTGACAGGAATGACAAATCTGTGAAGGATCTTGTTCTCTTGCTCTTTGAGACTGCTCTTCTGACATCTGGATTCAGCCTTGATGATCCCAACACTTTCGGTAACAGGATTCACAGGATGCTGAAGCTTGGACTGAGCATTGATGAGGATGCTGCTGATGCAGATGCTGAAATGCCCCCTCTGGAGGAAGCTGACGCCGATGCTGAGGGCAGCAAAATGGAAGAAGTCGATTAATTCTGATATATCTGACCTGCCTTTTGGAAAGTAAGATTGCGGAGCAGTCTATTTACCTGTTTGTCTTTTTAATTTTGGAATCTTAACAAATTAGTTGCAATTTCCTGGATTTAGTGTATTTAGTTACTTATGGTAATTTTTTGTGCCAGTTTTTGACTTTTTAATTCGTACTTCGTCTGAATGTGAATGCATGGAAGTTTCTATTCGTGCAAGAAAAATGTTTTAAATTCGGCTATGATCCATCGAGATGAGGATTGTTCAAATGTGAAATAATTTTTTCTGTCTTCCTCGTTAAGTGTTTTTTATAAAAAAATATTTATTATTAATTATTAAATATTTATATATTTGATAAAATTATTTGTTAAATATATTATTAGAAAAAAGTTTTACAAAGTTATTTTAGGAATTTAACATAAAGTATCTTATTAAGAATAAATTTTTTTTCATGAGTTAAACAATTTTCTTATACATACAAAAAGAAATTGAGTCCCATCATTTTTTTTTTCTCTCTCATCTTACTAATGGGTCCCATTTATATTTTTATCTATATAATATGGGGTAATATTTTTCCTACAACATAGGAAAAATATATCCAATGAATAATATATTATTCATTTATTTATCGTTGAAAATTTATTTTATTTGTTCTTTATTTTATTTATTGATAAAGAACTTAATATAAAATTGTTTGCGTTTTTATATTTCTTAATTGGATTTTATAAGAATTATGTTGTAGGAAAAGTGATTCTTTAATATTAGAGATTCGTTTTGCGTGTTTTTTATTTTTATTTTTTGCTTTACAAAGTGCGGGTTTCACAAAATATTGTGTGTAAGAAATTTTTTTGTGTCATAAATGCAAACCCCTTTTTAATTATAGTTTTTAGCATTATTAATTAATTTATTTTAAATATATGAAATATACAATAGTTAAAAATAAATTGTTGGTTTCTAATTAAAATTCTTATACAGGGTATTAAATTTCTCTATTATTTATGTAAACATAAATATAATAGATTAAAAACATTATATATTTTTTAAACAAAATTTATCACTTAAAATGATATAATTTTTTATTATTTTTTATTTTTTTATATTCTCAATTTGGTGGAAAAGAGAAGAGTTGAATGATTTATTATTAGTAGAAAGTAAAATTTATAGGGGTAAAAGGTATTTTCAGAGTCAATGGAAAAATGAGTTATTTTTAATGAGGTTAAAATGATATTGTTTTGGAACGGAAATCAAGGTATTTATGTAATTATAATATATTACAGGATTATATTAGTCTTTATAATTAAATTATTTAATCTTATAATCCCATGGCAACGTTGTTTTGTATTCCCTGTATATAAAGTTGTTTCCTTTAGAATTTTTCTTCTTCTCTAGTGATCGGAGAAATTTTCTCAACTTACAAATATTTCTTTAAAAGTTATTCCTTTTGAAAGTTTTTAATTGTCTTATTTTTTTTTTATACATGAAGAGAACTATGGAAAAAATAAAAGAAAAAGTCAGCAACCCAAAGCAGCTATGTGTCACTGATACTGACACGAGACACGATACTCTGACACGTTAATTCTAAAAAATATTAGATTTCGACATGATTTGATATTAAATATTATTTTTAATTTATGTAATGTATATTATATTTAATACTTAATAATTTAACAAAAAATGAAGTTAAACTTATAATACCTATTAATTTTGTAAAGAAACATGATATATCTCAAATATTTATATTAAATTCAACAAAATGGTAATAGTAATCTAACAAATCTAATAATTTGAATTAAAAGCGCAATGCAACGCAACCTTTGAATTTTTTTTTTGAGTTTTTACAATGCGTGTCGAAGTGTCGGAGAGTATCCGAAAGTGTCGGACACGACATGTCAGGGGTTTTGAAGTGTCGGTGCTTCATAGCATAGGAGTGACAATTCATGATAAAAATGAACTTTTTTATATAATAAGAAGGCTAAAAAATATCCTATAATCGGATGCTTTGTGTTGGGATTTCTCAATATATCTACGAAGAATCCGTTGATTAATTTTTTTAATTTTAATTAAAGAAATTATAATAAGTAAGATTTAAATTTATAAAATGTAAATAATAACTTAAAATTTAATGGAAGGAAATAATTTTGCTGACTTAAAAGTTAAAACAGTTTTAAGTTGTTTACCCAAAAAAAATAAAAAAAACACTTGTAAGTTGTGTATGATAAAAATTCAAGATTTACGAAAAACATAATTAGAAAAAAGTTATAATTTAAAATATAATTTTTGTCTTAAAAATTTAATGATGTCAAGGTAATAGTTACTTAAAGATTTAAAAAATGGAATGAGATTATAATTTACTATTCATTTGAGAAACTGAGGTAATTGAATCTAATTTACCTAAATATTTATTTTAATTAGTCTTTAAATATCAACCGGTGTTTAATCTTGATCAAATAATTATTTGTTTATATTTAATGGACAATAATTTGGTTTAAATTAATGACAACAGAAATCAATATCGTTTCTCAGCACTTTGCCAACTTCATGTTCCCATTCTCTCTCTCTCAATAGTATTATATAAACTTTTAAGAACCTATTTAAGAATTTTTGTAACTCTTTAACAATCTATTAAAAACTTCCAAACTGTAGAAATTTGTTTAAAAAGTTAATTAAACTACAGAGCCAAAGAGTAAATTTATCCTAAGTTTTTCATTCTTGTACTTTATGCCATGCCCATATACTAGAGCATCATTGAAATCATTGATTGGAGGAATATTAACAACAAAGGTTTTTGCAAGTTTCAAACAATAAATCAAATGTATCTTGAGAAAGTTTAACCACAAAACCAAATATCTTCTTCAAAGAAATAACCAATGCAAGGTAAACAAATCTCTCTGCTATGCCTTTTTTTTTACATAAGAGGGGGCTCTGTAGTTCCCAGGCAATGAAACCATAGGCAGAATCATCAAATAAATACTTAGAGCTTCAAGTGTCGTCTACTTGTGAATGGAATACAAAGCTTGGGAACGTTGTGGTTATGTCCCTGCTCAAACACATGAAAACGGATGTCAGAAAGTGCCATAAAAATAAAATAAAAAATGAAAAAGGATTTTACAAGTTCACTGCAGGCATATAACAACCAAAATCAATTAAACCTCAGTGGTGATATCAAAAAGTAACTGACTCATACTGTTCTATGATCCACCAAGAATGGAGGGAAAAGCAAGCATTGCATGCATGTAAGAACCTACACCGCTAATTAAGGTAATTAATTAATTAAAGGTGATAATTAGGAAAAATTTCATAATTGACCCTAATAATTATTATGTGGCTTTAATAATTATAGTAAGTGAGTAATAATGCTGAAAGTCGCTTTTCAGGGCAGATACCAGTTCTGCTACCCGGTATAAATGCGTACCGATGAAGTATCCCGGAAAATTATAATAAGTGCATGATAATTACTAGAATAATATGTAGGAGTTGTAAAACAAGTTTCAAGTCAAAATAACGAGAACAGATGCCAAAACTGATACTGACTATGGAAAAACGCGTACCGAAAAGGTGCTCCGAAAAATAAAATAAAAATATGATAAATCTTAGAAAAATGAGTAGGTTAAGATTCCAAAATTTGGGATTAAAATGTTTTGCGTAGCTATTAGCGCTAATACAGTGCGATTAACCTTAAACCGCCTATATATACTAAATGACACAGATTTCTAGGGCATATTACAGCCTCCTACGTGACTTCTTGCTGGTGTGTGACCTCTCCTTGCTGCCACCTTCATTTCTTGGTCATTTGGCTTGGAAATCTCCCAAGTCTTCACCTTTCCTCTCATCTTTCATCATCTAAACACTTAGTGGAGTGTAGGGTGAGTGTGAGGATCAATCATTCTGAGTTGGTGGGCTGTTCTTGAGTGTGTAGTGGCTGACTTCATTGGTTGTGGGGGTTTGAACTTTTGTTCCTTGGGTGTGTGGCTTCAAGAAGTCACCTTTGTAGAGAAAGGAGCCTCCTTGGTGTAGAATTTTCGTTTGCTGTACAAGTCAGAATCTTTGGGAGCTTCAAGTGAGCTCCAAGAGCCTTCCCTTGCTGAGTTTGAAGCCTTGGGTAAGTGTTGAACCTTTGATCATGAGTTTTGTTGAGTAAAAGAGGCATCTTTGCATGTAAATGAGATAAACAAGTAACCAACTGGTATGTGGACCTAAAACAGATTTAAGATGCATGCTTTCACGTTTTTAATTGGTAAATGTTGGACCTTTGGATGATATCTTCGCGAAAATGCAGGACTGTATTCTGTCGCGAAATATCCGGATATGGGGTCTCTGATATCCGGATATGTCCCCGACATATATCCGGATATTCTGGGTTTTCGATGAACAGTGAGGTACTGTTCATACAGAGGTCTTGTATGGGTTGGTGGACCCTAATTTGATGAAGTGATACTTCTGTAATTAATTATTTAAGTCAGAACCTAAGGGTTTAAGGGCTTGTGCCTTTGTGAGAAGCCTAAAAACATGAAACGTAAAAGGAAAGGCGTTGTCTTTGTGATGTATGCTTATAGAGTATGATTAATGATATATTATTAGTCCATAACAGATTGTGATACTGCTGTGGTTGGGCTTTGAGAGTGTATGGACTCTTGGTTGGGATAGCTAGCTTGCAAGGTAAGCTTTCGTGTCCTCGGTTTAGCAATGTTGTGGTTCCACCATGTCCCATGGGGGTATGGTTATATGCATGCTGTGTTACATGCTTTTGATGTTTTGGAAATGCTGTTGAGCTGTTATATGCAATATACCTTTATGATATGCATGTGGTGTCCACCTATACGGTAAGCCTGAGTATACGGTACATACGATATGGTGAGGCTGTGGATGAGGTGCAAGCGATGTTCCTTGTACTACTATGTGGATAATAGACGTATTCCTGCATTTCTCTGGCCAGTAGAATAGTGATAACACACATGTCATGAATATCTGTTGCACTGCATACTTTTGGAACTTATATTGGAAATTACTGCTTTTGAACTTATATTGCACATGTAAGTGAGCTTGGGGTGGAAGATCCTTGAGAACCCCTTGTCTTACTCAGATTTCTTGTTTAGAGATCTCACCCCACGTTTGGGGACGCTTATTTCAGGTTCAGGAAAACCAGGGGTTGAGACTCCTAGTGGCAGGAGGCCAGAGCTTAGTTGAGACATGTTTATGCTGCTTATGCTAATATGTTGTTATGATCGGATGCTGGATCATGTTTACTGTTTTCGGCTTTTAGCTTATTATTATGATATTGTCTGTTGAGACTTGTTGGGCATATGTGGCCTTATTTGGTGAGCATGGGGTTTGTCCACGCCACATAGACTTGTTTATGTCTTGTTTTATTTAAAGTTGTAATAATGTATCAGGATTATTGTCCAGATTATGTGTTGTAATCCTGTGACTTAGATACTCACTTTATTTATATATTGAGGTATTTCAGTTAGTTGTCTTGCAATTTACATACATGCAATATTTTATGAAAATTGATTAAGTAATCAACTTGGCTAAGTATGAATGACGTCATAATTGAATTAATTAAAAATTTATTCCGCATTTTAATTAAGCGTGGCTTAATACGATGACATGTTAACAAACCGGGTTAACACGGGGTGTTACATGTGCCTACAGGCTGCCAATTCCATTTAAAATTATTCAAAGTTTCAGCATGTTCATTTCTATGCCACTGTTTTCAACACTTGAATTTCTAAAAACTTAAAAAGAATTTAGTTTTCCTTCAATGACAAGTGATTTTTTTAATTCCTATCCCTTTTCTTCGTAGATTAGGTTATACTAATACTAAAATCAATATAAATTAATAGTATCTAAAGTGGCAGTGTGACACATACAAATGCCATGCTGCACTTTAGATTTTTCAAGGAAACAGAGAAACATATCACATCTCTCATCCATTTTATTACTTGGATTTGCCTGTAGGCAGTCTTTATGATAATGTTAATTGGCTCTCTTCATTTTGGATTAGTTGATAAGTAAATAATTTAAAAATTACTTGAGATATTGAAGGGTCATGTTCTTCAAAAGTGACGGATGGCGCAGAACAAGGGTTCTCCACTCCTCCTTGTCAATCTTGCCATCATGCTTTGTATCTGCTTCCTCAAATGTCTGAAAAAACCCAAAATCTAATGTTCAAACTTGGTAATCTTTCACAAAAAAGTAATAGTAAAAAAAGACTCGGAAGATTTTTGTACACAACTACAAATATAAGTGACAGAAAAGTCCTAATATCACAAGGTGAATCGGGTAGTACCTTGTCAATTATACTCTCTATAACATCATCTGATAGGTTCATGCCAGATTCAGCAAGTGTAGCAACTACCATTTGCTTCACCTTTACAGGAAAAATCAGATAAAAATCAGGCTTGTCCCATGCAAGGACCAAAAACTTGAGAATCAGATCAAAGAAAACTAATTACCTCTTGCCTTTCAATAAAACCCTGCTGCTTGAGATCATACAATTGAAAGGAAACTGAAACAAGATATCATATGGTTTTAGTTTTGGTATAAAAAAGGACCATGCAAGTAAACTAAAGACTTGATTCAAATTGTGTATCCTTCAGTTATTTTAAAAGCTGAGGTACAGAAAATTCATCGTAAAATGATGATTATAAAAAACAATTTCAAACAACATACATTCAATCTTATCATCAATTGGGGCATTCGGATGGAAAACGGAGAGAGCACGAGCAAACTCTTCAAAACCAAGTATCCCATTGTGCTTTGTGTCAAACAAATCAAATACCTAAGAAAATTACATAGAGAACAGCTCATATGAGATACTAACCACATGGGAGAGATATGAACCAATGTATGCACATGTTGCAAGGAAAAACAAATAACATTTACACGTCACAGGTATAGAAAGAGAATTTTCTTTATAATGTGTAAAATAATAAGGGAACATGTGAGAAAACCTCTAAACAAGGGTATATCATTTAAATGATTATGAATAAGAATTAAGATACATTAATTCAACATAATGTTCCACTGAAGTTTGTGAGCATGAAAATAAGATAAGCAACATAGTTACATTTAATATGAATTAACAATAGCATACAAGAAGTTAGTTCGAATTCTTTATGACCTGTGCTAGTCATTATAAGTTATAAAATAGAAATCCTTGTTTGGTTTCAACTTGCAGGTACCCTAATATGCATTGTATACATATTTTTCGCGGTAATAAACAAGAAAGAGGAGAACCAAAATTTCAGTGCTTTACAATTAAACAAGGACAAAAAATTTGTCTTTGTATATGACATATTTGTGTGAGATAAGGCTAGGTGGTTGTTTTTGTTGTTGTTTCAATTGTTGTATATGATGTACTTGTGTGGGTCTTAACTTGATATGATCGGAGAAACAGATTTTCAAGGTTCAGAGTAAAGTTAAACACAGATTAAAAAAACAAGAAGAAGAAAGCAATACCCGATCGGCAAACAAACTTTCCTTTTTATTCGTCTTGAATAATGCCAATTGAAACTCCTCCTGCAAATGATACATATTGATATTACGGGAAAAAAGTGAAACAAGAATCTAACATCTCGTAGACTTTGAAAGGCTAGCTTCTTTCAGATTGAAGAAAATAATGACATTGGTGAACAGCGGAGTTTACGATATTGGTACAGAACGATAAATAAAACATCTTTTCTTTCATTCAAAGTAAAAGGGAAAAAGGCTCAATTAAAAAGTTAGTAGTATGCCCAAAAGACAATTTGTCCAATGACAAAACAGACAAACCTTGTTAATCAGTCCATCATCAATCACAGCACTGCTGATCTTTTTAAAGAGCTCATAAAGTGCTTCAATTTCACTTACACTGACTGCAGACAATAACAAACAAATGGTTATCATCAGTCCAAATTATGTGTATTTATTTCCAAATAGTAGAATGACAGGTAATAGAATCCAGAAATAATACAAGCACGGTAGTAACATCATCCATATGGTTTCTTTTCTTTTCCTGTTCATCACAACTAATCACATGCTTTGAAATTCTAAAGGGAATAACATAAGAGACAGGACTTTAGAAGCTTGTATTCAAATCGGAATTCATTTGTATAAGAACAAAGTAACAGTAATTGCATCATAATCATAAAGGTTGATGCATACACACTGTCTCCCTTGCAAGAAGTTCAGGATCTTCAAGGCCTCTTGACGGCTTATATAAATCGATGTCACAACATTGCAATAGGGGAGCACATAGATGCTTAAATCCCTCTATGCACTGCAACATGATAACTCTTCCAATTGCAAATCAAAACACTCCATCACTGTTCCAAAAACAAAACAATTAGATATTTCATTTTGTTCATTCCTCATTAAGTCTTCATAAGTAGGCATCGGGCAAGTAAACCTTTTAAACATTTCCAACTTCAGCTGATTAATCCCAAATGCCAAGATCTGCAGACAAAATCTGGTTTTAGCAATGAAGTAAAATATCCATCACTTTCAAATATAGAACGTAATCAAAATGAAAACACAAAAGAACAAGTTGCATGCTTTAATCCAGATCAGAACTTATTTGCAAATTACTTATGAGATCATACTAAACACTATGCTTAACACTCAAAGACTGTAAACTATGTATTGCTTTCTTCCTTTTCTCTTTGAAGCACATGATATCATGTACATAGATGTTTTTTATAGTTTAGTGAAAGTTTTCTCAAATGCATATAGGCACATATATACACATTACTGTTGCGATATGAAAGTCAGGAATTACAGCACAGAATAAATAAGGGAACACTGATTGGAACTAAATACATATGAAGAGAAAACCTAAAAGACTAGAGATCAGCTGATAATGGGAAGGAAAAAATAGAACTCTCAAATTCTACAATGGCTCTTCTGTTCTAACAATCAAATTCTTTTGAGGTTAGAAAAGACTCTAAAGCCTACGAAATAAGCTAGTTAACAGTTGAAACACTAAGGAGGAATAAAGGAATAGTTATCGTCTAACCTAGCTACTGCCAGACTTAATACAACAAGCAAAGAACCTGACACTTTATGCCTGAAACAAACACACTCCTTGTATTGAAGTAGTATACTATAACCAATTAATGAGGAAATTCACATCAAATTATTCATTGAACCACCATGCTAGCACCAAAACATCGTTAAAATCAAGACAATTATATCTCTCTCCTGCACCGAAGCCACTGATCTAGGAAACTGACTGAGCATGACTTAGTACACGGATCAACGATCCACATCCAGCATCACATAGCAAACACATCAGAACAGCGTTAGAGCAATTCCAAAATCAAAATTCAATACTCCCAGATCAAAAGATTCGAAATTTACAAACTTTGAAGCTAATGGATCTATATGAAGCAGACAGAAACCAACATCAAAAAACAAAAAGACGGGGAATTTAGGGAAACGTCTAGAACCCCACGTGAGAATATATGATGATTATGCTCTGTTCTAAGATTTCTGAGGAAAAAGGTAAAGTGGGTGTAGAGAAAGGTCTTACCTTGGAACCAGAGGATCCGCCAAAAAAAGAGAGTGTAGAAGCTCAGGGGAATAGGGTTTGAGTGGTGAAACTGAAAGCCCTTTTTATGAAAAGGATTGTCTTCTCTGCAACTCACGGTGGTTGCAGCGAATCCCTTTGGGAAGGTGACGAAGTGATATGGACGACGATGATGATTATGACAGATGCAATGCAAATTGGAACACAAAATATATGAATAATAAATTTCCTAAAACAATAGTCCTAGATTTATTTTGTTATTAAAATGAGTTTTACGTTTGGTTCATCTTTTTTACCATTTAATTACGGGTAATATACTTTTGTTGTCTCGTAAAAAATAATAATTTCAGCATCTTATAGAAAATTAGTATATGCCGCCTTGATTACCAAAAAAAAAGTATAAGCCGCCGGCGTATTTTGGCTTTTATTTTTTCTAAATGCTAAACTTAACCTGTACATTTTAATATAGGATTTTATAATTTACATTCAACATGATAATTAGAATTTTCTTACACACCCTTCGATTTCCGTGCTAATATGAGTCTTACATATAATTTTTTCTAACACATGATCCCACATATTTTTTATCTCTATAACATGAGATTATAATTCTCTTTCAACATGAGAATTATAAAACTCTTTAATATAAATTTATTTGCTCCAAAATTTCTTATATAAATTTACAGGAGAAATGACGAATCTTGTCATTAGTTGCCAACTTACCGTAAACATTAAGGTATTTCAGCACGCAAGTTAAGACAGTGGAGTATAACCATCAAGCGTGGGTATATTAGAGTTTAGCTATGAGATCTCCATTCTCATGTTTTTGGTTTTTGTAATAACATTTTTTCACACCGAAAAATTCTCTATTTCCACACTTGGTGTCTTATGTGTGCTTTTTTTCACTTTACTGGTGTGTGTTGTTATCCCGAGGCAAGTTTCCTAGCCAATGTTATTAAAATAGCGTTAAAAATTGGTGGATCGGTCGATTCTGCTTTTTTTTCCATTGAATACAAATAAAGCAAATACAAAAAGAATAACAACGATAATGCAGAAAAAATAAACCTTAAGATCTCAACTCTCCCTCAAAGCCAACATACATAGGCTCCAAGAGTTCCCTAGACATCCACATATCAGCTAATTTGTTATAATAGTTCTAAGTAAATGATACGCTGTTTCTCATTCTCATCATACGTATGTCAAGTCATTCATCCACTTGGGTCTTTGCTTCTCATCCTCATCATACATCTGCGTAGTCATCCATCCACATCATATATTTGTGTAATCATTCATCCACTTGGGTCTTTGTTTGTGTCGCTTGGAACACCTATGTGTCTGAACTATTTGTGGCAGTGAACTTGAGTCATCCAGCTCATATTCCTCGCTCACAGTATGATCCAGCCCTTCTTCTTCCAGCATTCGTGACACTTGAGACATACTATGACCCAGACTTCGTATCCATCAAGCAATCTGAAGGTTTAACATACGCTAATTAATGTAAGAGAAAGTAGGTCGGGAAGAAATGAAAGCAAATTTGGTTATATTTCTAAGCAACTATTGCAAATGGACAATTAAAAAAACTGGGGGAGAAAACATAAAATTCTCGAGCAAAGATTTCCTTATACCTCATTTTCTTTTGGCCACAAGAATTCCAAATCAATTGTGGTTGTCTAAAATAGAGGCAAAAAAAAGTATTGACGTGTAAGAGTCAAACTCATGAGTTATTAGTTCATGGATGGTGCAATGCGTACAAATTTCAAACATATTTATCATGTGTCACTTAGATTTGTTCAGCAAAAAGAGCAATCAGTTCAGGGTGATTATTAAGTCTTAATGTTGAAAATAGTGGTTTCTTCAAGTTTAATAATACCAACATAATTTATAATGTTTTGTCTTATCTCTTATCAATAAAGAGTCTAAACGGCTACCAACGTATATAATATTGCTGGACAGTAACAGAAATCACAACAAACAGAGGATAGCTATAGATGAAATGAAAGACATCTCATTATATTCTTCAATTAACTCAAGCAATACAAAATTTCAGTGATAATTCTTAATTACTGATTCCAACCTATCACACTGTGAGAGGGAGTTTCAACTAAATTAAACAGTGAATACAAACAAAGCAATACAGAATTCAAGTGACAGATTCCTAATTACTAACTCAGCCTATCACAGTATGATAAGAAATTACAACTAAATCAAATAACGAATACAAACAAAACAAATACACAAGGAATAACAATGACAATGCATAAAAGCCTTGAAGAAGTGACAATAAGACATAGATGAGTCCCCAAGTAACAAATACCAGAGCTCCAAGAAAAAAGCCTTGAAGAAGTCCAGTTTCTTCAAAATTATCCTCCATTTTCAAATAATGCGGGCCAGCACAATAAAAACAATTAAATTTATAAATAAATAAAAAAACTTATGATCAAGATGCATTATAGGAAAAGATATAACTACCAAAATAAATTATGTCACAGTCGACAGTACATAAGCATGCACCAATAATCACCAAAATAAAGTGTACCTCAATCCGTATGGCAAGTAGCCCAGCGATCATGCCACATATTGCACACATAATTTCCACGGTAAAAAGCTTGATGAGAAGGCAGGCCAACGCGATTCAAAGCATCACCCGGCTAAGAACTTGATCCCAGAAGTTGCTCTCCCTCCGCGATATCCAGTTTAAGAAGAAGGGGTAGTTCATAAACACCATGGCTGCGATTTGGGGACAAACTTCCCATAATGGCAGCTCCAAGTACCGAAAAACGATGACACAGAGTATTGTGAGGTAGATGACACCCGAGATCAACCTAATATTTGTTGTTGATAAAATGCAAACACACAACGATAAAAGAAAGAACCCAGAGTAACAATATTAACCACATTTGCCCGGGTTCTTGCCACGCGACAGCTTGGGGGGACTTGCCTCGGGATAACAACACACACCAGTAAGGTGAAAAAAAGGACACATAAGACACCAAGTGTGGAAATAGAGAATCTCTCGGTGTGAAAAAAATGTTATCACGAAGACCAAAACCATGAGAATGGAGACCTCCTAGCTGAACTCCAATATACCCACACTCCAGCACGTGACTTTCACATCCTCTGGACAGCTAGGAGGTCTCCATTCTCATGGTTTTGGTCTTCGTGATAATATTTTTTCACACTGAAAGATTATCTATTTCCATTGTTGGTGTCTTATGTATGCCTTTTTCTCACCTTACTGAAGTGTTATTATCCCGAGGCAAGTCTCCCAGCCAACATTATTAAAATCGCGTGAAAAATTGGTGGATCGGTCGATCCTACTTTTTTTCCATTGTTTTTTTTATTAAATACAAACAAAGCAAATATAAAAGGAATAATAACGACAATAGAGAAAAAATAAACCTTAATAGCTTAAATAAATTCAATAATTTTTATAAATAACAACAGAAGTTCAAAATAATCAAATTTGGGGAGTGTTACCGCCGCGCTTGTACTGTTGTCAAGCGCAAGGCTAACTTTATTACATTAAAACAAAACTAAAAATAAAGTTTAAATAAAGGAATATGTATTATGTATTTATTTAAATCTCATAAACTAGCCAGAAAAGTCCGCTTTGTGATCCTCACTACCCACAGCTAGCCCTATCCTTTGCAATCCGCTTCACTGAAAATCTGCTCCCCCGCATCCCAGCAGGATCATTGCAGTCAAACAAACACAAAAGTCAGCAAAACTGGTAATCCCAATCAAAGTACAATTAATGTAATTAATAACAAATTAAATCAAATATATATAATCAAATTGTGATAAATCAATTCCACATTAATTAAATCAAATATCAATATAATATTTATCATATATATTCTTAATCATAATCACATCAAATTATCAGCTTCAACATATATTCAAATCGAATCAAATTTCATTCATAATCTTTGTTAAGTTTATTTAGTGGAGTAGTGGGAAGAGAACCATGGTAGACCCGGGAAACCCTGCCAGTTTTCCCCGTGACCCGAGAAACCCTGTCGGTCACAAATAAATCACATTGGCCATAATCAATTCACATCTTCCTAGTGTCTCGGATATCCTACCAGACACCTCTTCCCAAAGTTGCTACTAGTATCCCGGGAAACCCTGCCAGATACCACTTTGAGAAGAGCGAATATTCTCTGTTCACATCGTATAAATATATCGGAGGCATAAAGCCCAAGGGTTGTGTTCATCACTTTGGGAGGTACCATCCCAAAGCTATTTTCCCACTATTATTTATTACAATCACACATAATCAATTTAATCTTATCACAAATAGTTTTCATGATTTCCACATCAATTCAATCAAGAGTGTAATTTCTAAATTCAACCTTTCGATAATATCATAATTTCCAAGTTCAATCTTTCAATAATATCATAATTTTCCAAACTCAATCTTTCAATAACATCATAATTTTCATATTCAACATTTATCATAGAAAAACTCAAATTCAATCATCATATCAAAAGTTTTCAAAGAAAAATTCAAATATTCACATCTAATAAATTTAATAGGAAATATAACTATAGTGCCCAATGCATCGAGATTACATCAAAAATTCATATAAAGCTAACCCTTGACTCTCTATGGGATTAGGATTACACCTACCAAAATACATATAACCTATGACTCTTTAAGAATTAGGATTACACCTACCAAAATTACATATAACCTGACTCTTTAAGAATTAGGACTACACTCAAATTTCATATAAAAAAGATAACGTACGAATACCTAAGGATTAAGATTGCGTCATAACAAATTCTGTAGGACTCTAGAGATTATGATTACATCATAACAAATTCTATATGACTCTAGAGATTAGGATTACATCATATCAAATTCTATATGACTCTAGAGATTAGGGTTACATCATAACAAATTCTATATGACTCTAGATATTAGGACTACACATACCAAATTTCATATAAAATATAATCTAAAAATACCTAGGGATTAGGATTACCTGGTCTCCGTTTTCGCTAACTTCTAAATAGAAAAATTTGGGGCAGAGAACCGATTGATAATCAGAAAAATATAAAAATTGAAAATAATTAAAATAAACTTTTTGAAGTGAGAAGATAGAGAAAGTAGTAGAGGAGAAATGTTGAAGAGTGAATTGGTTTGGTTAGGCTAGGCCTCTATTTATAGTTGAAGTTTTGGGCTTAAACATTACTGACTTCATGCTGACTCATCATATCTAAACAATTTATGTTTGTTGAATCATCATATCTAAACAATTTATGTTTGTTGACTCATCCTAATCCAATTAAACATTACCAATCAAATAATCAAACATTAAAGCATAATAATCAATCAAATAATCACAATTTATCATCCATTATTATTATTACTAATTTATAATTTATTACTATTATTAATTTATTGTATTATAAATTACTATTATTTTCCTGGGATATTACACAACTCCCCCTCAAAGCCAACACACCTAGGCTCTAAGAGTTCCCTAGACATCCATGTATCAACTAATTTGTTACAATAGTTCTACGTAAATGATATGTTGCTTCCCATTCTCATCATACGTATGTGAAATCATTCATCCACTTGGGTCTTTGCTTCTCATCCTGGTCATACGTCTGCGTAGTTATTCATCCACATCATACGTATGTGTAATCATACATCCACTTGGGTCTTTTCTTCTTATCCTCATCATATGTCTGTGTAGTCATTCATCCACTTGGGTCTTTTCTTGTGTCTCTTGGAACACCTAGGTGTCTGAAATATTTGTGGCAATGAACTTGAGTCATCCAACTCATATCCCTCGATTATAGTACGATCCAGCCCATCTTCAACAAGCATTCGTGACACTTAAGACATTGTATGACCCAGAATTGTATCCATCAAGCAATCTTAAGGTCTAACATCCTCTAATTAATGTAAGAGAAAGTAGGATGGGAAGAAATGAAACTGGGGGAATGGACAATTATTGCGAATGGACAATTAAAAAAATTGGGGGAGAAAACATAGAATTCTCGAGCAAAGAAAAGACATCTCATTATGTTCTTCAATTAACTCAAGCAATACAGAATTCCAGTGATAGATTCTTAATTACTAACTCCAACCTATCCCAGTGTGACAGGGACTTATAACTAAATTAAACAGTGAATATAAACATAGTAATACAGAATTCAAGTGACAAATTCCTAATTACTGACTCAACATATCACACTGCGACAGGAAATTACTACTAAATCAAACAGTGAATCCAAACAAAGTAAATACAAAAGGAATAACAATGACAATGTATAAAAGTCTTGAAGAAGTGACAATAAGACATAGATGAGTCCCCAAGCAACAAATACCAGAGCGCCAAGGAAAAAGCCTTGAAGAAGTCCAGTTTCTTCAAAATTATCCTCCATCTTCAAATAATGCTGGCAAGCACAATAAAAACAATTAAATTTATAAATAAATAAAAAATCTCATGATCAAGATGGATTATAGGAAAAGATATAACTATCAAAATAAATTATGTCACTGTCGACAGTATATAAGCACGCACCAATAATCACCAAAATAAAGAGTATCTCAATCCGTATGGCAAGTAGTCTAGAGATCATGCCACATATTTCACACATAATTTCCACGGTAAAAAACCTGATGAGAAGGCAGGCCAACACGATGCAAACCATCACCCGGCTAAGGACCCGATCCCAGAAGTTGCTCTCCCTCCGCGATATCCAGTTTAAGAAGAAGGGGTAGTTCATAAACACCAAGGCCGCGGTTTGGGGACAAACTTCCCATAATGGCATCTCCAAGTACCAAAAAATGATGACATAGAGTATTGTGAGCTAGATCACCCCAGATCAACCTATTCTTTTTTATAAAACACAAACACACAACGATAAATAATGTGTCAAATTTTTTGTGGTTATTAAATCAAGATAAGATCAACAGTATTATATATTTACAAATCAAAGTTATTAAATCAAGATAAGATCAATAATTTTTAAATAATGTGTCAAATTTTTTGTTTGTTAATAATATAAAATAATCCTGACTCATATATAAATTACAGAGGCAACCAAACATCATCTTAATCAATGATGTGTCTGTTGGATTTATCTATTAGGAGATTCAATCAGAAACTAATATCTATACTGTGATGTCCAAAGCTGTGTTGTGAAACTCGACTCGGTCGAGTCGACCCTGAACCTGGCCCGAAACCTGATGAATCGGTCAATGGACCAGTTCGAGTCATGCATCGGACTCGGTCAAACCATGTCAAAACCCGGCCAAAATCAATCAAAGTCGGTGACCTGATCGGGTCATGAATTTTTATATATAAAAAATCAAAAACCAAAATTATTTCTTCTTGTTAGAAATAAATGTAAAACTCATTTTAAAATTTTGTGTAATTTTATTTGCTAGTCGTGTACTCTTCTATAATAACATCAAATTTCAGCTTCCAAATTTGAAACAATTTGTGGAATAATAAACTAAGAGAATGTGTGCATTTTCATTTCTTTGTGCTTTATGAAATTATAAAAGTGTAATTGAATAATTTTTGAGCTTATTTAGTGAACCTTATTTAACTCATTTTAGATATGAAATATATATATATATATATATATATATATATATATATATATATATATATATTATCAACCGGTCCAACCAGTGACCTAATACCCCGATCACGTTGTTCCCCGAGACGAGTTTAATAACAGTGGTCCAAAGTATTAATCTACGTGAAAAGCCCAATCTATAATAATTATATATATATATATATATATATATATATATATATATATATATAATATTGAGGAAGGTTATGCTTATAACCTTTTTTTACAACCTCTTACAACCATATCTTATCACCGTTGATTTTCGTCAATCAACGGTTATCATTTTTACAAATTAAACTCATTAATTATTAATTTACAATAAATGATAATATATATTACGAAAATAAAAAAAATGATTGTAAGAGGTTGTAAAAAAAAATTGTAAGTATAACATTCCCCATATATATTAGTTAAATTAAAATATTCGTATACCCGATTCATTTAAAATATAAAATTATTAATTAATATTTCCTACATATTAAAAAATTTCTAATACTTTCTTTCTCGTTTTTGAACATGAAATGTTTCTGAGTGCCGCGCATAACAAGGAACGTATGTTGAAATTGAAAGTTTTCAAGTTTAAGCATTGAGAAAGAGAAGTAGAATCCTAGGTTGTTAGGATTCTTTGTTAGGTGCAAACAAACAATAGGATCTTCGGTGTATTTTTTTCGGTTAATAAATTTTTATTAGTAATTATAAAACATTAATTTTTTTTATTTATTCTCTGTATCTTTTTTTTTTTTTTCTGTCAATTTGTTGTTACTGTTTTTTTTTAACAGAAGTTTAAAAACAAAAATTTTAAATTAAAATAACTTAATTTGTTTAAATACTGTCTAATTAACTCGTGGCCTACAAGCTAATTATAAAGCGGATGGTGGTGTTGGTGAATTGGTCCAGACAACGTCCGATATTAGTTGGGAACAGGTCATCATCTATGCTTCAAAGGTTGGTGCCGAAATTAAGAATATGATCTAAAGAGTGTTTGGCAACATTGAGAATAAGAAGAATAATGTTATCAGGAAAATTGCAAACATCCAAAGATGTCGTGAACAAAACGACACTGTATTTTTGAAGTGCACAGAGGAGAATTGTCAAAAGCTTTTGTTGGAGGTTTTTCGAGAAGAAGAGTTATTATGGTGGGCTGTTTTGGTCCTTCAAATTATCAAAAAAATAAAAATAAAATAGTTATTCTCAATTTTTCCTTAAATCTTTTTTTTTTTTTTACCTCTCTCCAAACAAAGAATCTGAAAAGGATGATATTATTATGTTGTTATACGGCTACATGGTGATTATGTAGACATGGGAGGTTTTACTATGTATATGTTTGAGTGATGAGGCTATCTCTTTCAAATAGAGGTGGTTCACGAAAAAAGAAAATGGTCATTAATATTGATTTGTTATTATAAATTATGATCGATTGAGATCATTTTCATAAAAAAAAATTATATCAAGATAAAAATGAGATAATTTTTTCCTATACACTGTGTATATTTATTTTTTAAAAATAATTACTTATATTAAAGAATTATCAAAAATTATGAAAATAATTATTTTAAAAATTGATTCAAATACATAGTCTACTAAAAATTCAGTTAATGGAAAGGATTTTTGGCTGGGTGTTTAGAAAAGTCCCAATAGTGTAATAGCATAATCCTTGTCAGTTTACTCAGTAGCAACTATGCAAATGCAATATGACATAAGGTCCTTTGTAAGTTATTAGAAGCAAATATTTTTACATGTTGCACATATATAGTTTGCAACTTAGTGTAGCGAATTTGTGTGTGTGTGTCAGACACATATTTTAACGGCTAATTTTACTTAGTTCTCTATCATCCTTAGCGAACTTCTGTGACACTGTCACATATTCTGCTTCTATCAAAGCAGATGAGTATTAATTGTCATCTACTTCACTACATCCAGTAGCGAACTAGATGGCCACCAGAAACACGCCACATCAACATATCGAGTTCACTACCTGCTATAGCAAACTCGAAGACGTGGCATTTTTTATAAACATTACTATTCGTGTGGCATACTGATAAAAAAGTGATCAACGTATGATACATTGGTCACTATTCCTATTAGTTGTTCCTAGCTTTAGTTAAAGATATGGTACAACTTTTCACCAAAAAAAAAAGAGTAAGGGGTGTTTGGTATGGGAAATATTTTTAGAATAGTAGGAAAATGTAATAGATAGAGAAATGATTGGAAAGATGGATAAAGTGAAATAGATAGAAAAATGTAAAAAAAAGTTGTTTGGTGGGGAAAAACTTTACTGGGAAAATTAGGTAGCTTTATGAAATCAACAGTGCATTAAAGGTGAGATAACCGGTTTTCCGAAAATCCCACCTTCAAATTGGGTTTTTGAATAGTGCGGATATCTATGTTTCTCATAAATCCATACTTCCTGGATAGATGGGTTTTTGGAGAAATATGTTGAAACAAACATGGTGTTTCTAAAAGCCATACTTGAGAAAGATAGACATCCTCCAAAATTCCTCCCAACCAAACACCACCTAAGGATATTCTAATTACCAAAAATTCTTACTACTAACTTACTACCCATCACATCACCATTGGATCAAAGAGAGAGAATGTTAACAAGTTTTTGAAGAGAGAGAAAATGTTAATCTAATGATGATTAGATAGGTAGTAAGTTGGTAGTGAAAAATTTTGATAATAAGAATATCCATCCTAAAAAACAAAGATATAGTATTTCACCAAAAAAAAAAAAGATATGGTACAACTTTAATAATCTTTTTTTCTAAGCACAATAACGGATAAGTCATTACAGGAAGACCAAAGAGTAGGGGTGTAAATGGATTAGGTCGACCTACATAGACCTATGACTTATAAAGTACTGACACTTCAAAAACCCTGATGTGTCGTGTCCAACACTTCCCGACACTCTCGGACACTCCGACACTTCAACACGCGTTATAGAAATTCAAAAAATGTCCAAAAGTTGCGTTGCGTTGAGTTTTTAGTTCTAACTATTAGATTCGTTGGATTACTATTACCATTTTATTGAGATTAATATAAATATTTGGGATATCTTATGTTTCTTTGCAAAATGTATGAATATTATACGTTTAGATTCATTTTTTTGTTAAATTATTGAATGCTAAATATAATATACACTACATAAATTAAAAATATTATTTAATATCAAAACGTGTCCTAACGTGTCGAAATCTAACATTTTTTAAAATTAACGTGTCGGAGTATAGTGTCGTATCGTGTCACGTGTCCCGTATCGGGATCGGTGCTACATAGCCTATGACCTAGCCTATATTAGGCTAGACTTGACTTATTACAAATAGTAAAATAGAACAAGCCTATACTTTAAAAAATCTATTTAAAAAATAGCTCATAAGCTTTTTTGTACATGTGAGGCCTATAAGGGCTGATCTATATCATATTATTTATTTTAAATAAAATGAAAAATTATTATTTTAATAATTTTGAATAATAAAGTAATATTAGTTTAGTTATTCTTTTGGGGAAGGAAATTGTAACAACCAAGTTGTGTTACTACCAATCAATCTCACCGTTAGATCGATTATGTGGATCCAACGGTTATATTTATTTCTATTTTTATATGGTTATGATTCCCCATATTTAAAGTAAAAACATTAAATATGTAAAATCATAACCATACAAAGGTGGAAATAAATATAAAATATTAAATATGGGGAATCATAGCCATATAAAGATGAAAATAAATATAACCATTGGATATACATAATCGATCTAACGGTGAGATTGATTGGTAATAACACAACTTGGTTGTTACAATATCCTTCCCCATATTATTTTAGTTATTCTTTTAAGGGTTTTCATTTTATCATTTAACATGACACAACAAAGTTTTCTACACACACAATATTTTGTGGGACCCACACTTTTAAAAACAAAAAAAACAAATACAAATTAAGGCACGCAAAATGAATCTCTATAATATTACACAATCACTTTTCCTACAACATAACTCTTATAAAACCCTTCTTTTAATGGTTGAATGTTTAATAGGCTTAAACAAGCTAACAAACCAAGGTCAAGACTTTTGTTTTTTAATATAGGTCAGACAAAACTTGTAATTTGGGATCTACACAGGTTAATAGATTAGACCAGACCCAATATTTTTTACATAGGCCTAACTTATTTAAATCAAAACCTAGTTTAGCTTAGCCTATTTACACCTCTACGGCAAAGAGTTGGAAAGTGAGTATGAAAATGACCTACAAAATAGTATTTTGAGAAAATCTTTTGATTGGAATTCTTATTTTATTTGGCTTGATAATTTTTTTGTAGATTTCTATTAAAAATTCTCATGATGTTGGTCACATTTCTTAACTAATGTAAATACTAAACAGATTGGTTACTTGATGAACCCGAATCAAATGGAAAAGGGCCGAGCCCAACTTGTAATCGAAGTTATGCTTTGTGGACATGGAGAAGGTGCTGGTATTTTTGATTTTTCTCTACCTTTATTGCATGTATTCCTGAATAAATAAATAAAAGAGTAAACACTCTTTTTAGTCCTTAGCAATATCCATGAAATCTTTTTTAGTCCCTGGCAATAAAAAAGGACCAAATTGGTCCCTAAAATGATGAAAAAAGGACCAAGGAGTACTTATTACAATTGACAGAAGGACTAAAGTGACCCTTTTATCGTAATTTTAGGGACCGATTTGGTCCTTTTTTATTGCTAGAGATTAAAAAAGATTTCATAAATATTGCAGGAACCAAAAAGGATGTTTACTCAAAAAAAATGCCTTTAAGGCTTTGGATGATATGGATGAGGTCATATATTTAAACTCATTGTCATCCTATGCCCCATGTGGTTTAGGACATGAGATCAAAATAGAGAGCTTCCTCGTGATGCGTTTATCTTATATGAGACATGTTTTCCTTGTCAGACAAGAAATCATAAATTAAAGAGAAAGTACACGTGTAGATGCTAATGACATAACATCAAATTATCTTTTAAGACAAGCCTCTAGGAAGACTTCAAAAAATATGTATATTTTGTAAATGATGGTGAGGGCAAAAGAATTCAATGAAAATTTCTCATCTTTATCAAAAGCAAAATGATATGCTCTGCTGACATTTTTCGCCATTCTAAGTTTCTTAGACCGTTAAAATATCTAAAAGATATTGTATAATATTATTGAGATTATAACATGGGATCTTTAACTTCCATGACTTTATGCTACTTTAAGAAAATATCATTGCTTTTCACCATTTTAATTGGTGTCAAAACGGGTTGACACGACACGAATTCGACACGACACAAATACATAAACACGAACACGACATGAATTTTTATTCGTGTCAAAATCTTCAACACTGACACGGCATAAATTTTTTGCGGGTTGACACGACACGACACAACACAAATAACACACAAAATAGGGGTCAAAACAGTAATTGACAAAAAAATTAAAAAAATCGATCGAAATTAAAAAATTAAAACAAATAATAATAAAAAAGTATAAATAAAATAATTAAAAAAATACAAGTCAACATGAACACGAATACATCAACACGAACACGATACAAATTTTTTTACGTGTCATTTTTTCCCAACACGAACACGACACAAATTTTTTTGTGGGTCAACCCGAAAATGGATTTTCGTGTCGTGGGTCGACCCACGTGTCAAAACCTATATTGACACCCCTAATTTTAATGCTTTGATCTCACTTTGACAATTTTAAGCTAATTTTACTGCATGGTGCCTTTATGTTTTCTGTTGGTTCATACTATTTTATTTTATTTTTGACAATTTTAGGTTAATTTCACCATTTTAGTGTCATTTAGTCTGACACTTCATACTAATTTTAGGCTTTATACATAAGAGTCATGATCGTAATCTTGCAACAGTTGAGTTTCCATGTGACATGGATGTGACTTGCGAGAATGAAATATGGCTACAAATTCTTCTATTTCACTTTCAAGCTGGTCCTTTATCTGTTCAGCATTCAATAATAACTTTTATTTGGATAAATTTATTTAGTTGCTGTTTTTTTTTTTTCTTTTCAAATTCTAATATATATAGACATTATACAATATGATATATGATCATATCCTATGTAGCATCGATACTGACACGGGACACGTGACACGGTATGACACAACACTCCGACACGTTAATTCTAAAAAATGTTAGATTTCGACACGTTAAGACATGTTTTGATATTAAATAATATTTTTAATTTATGTTGTGTATATTATATTTAATAATTTAGTAAAAAAATGAATCTAAACTTATAATATTAATAAATTTTGCAAAAAAACATAAGATATCCTAAATATTTATATTAAACTCAATAAAATAGTAATCGTAATCCAAAGAATCTAATAGTTAGAACTAAAAACTCATCGCAATGTAACCTTAAAACCCTTTTTTGAATTTCTATAACGTGTATTGGAGTGTTGGGGAGTGTCGGAGTGTCCGAGAGTGTCGGGAAATGTCGGAAATGACACGTCATGATTTTTGAAGTGTTGGTGCTTCATAGATCATATCTGTTTATTCAATATCAACCCAACCTGACCTTGTGAACCTTAACCACCACCATAATACCATATAAATATGACAATGATAATCTAGTTTTCTTCAAATTAAAGTAGCAAGCAAGCCTCACAGTAATGCCAGTGGAAATATCCTGGTAACAGACCAACAAAGTAGCAAGTATAAAAAGTGAAAAATTTATTACTTTTGAGTATTAAGGAACGATATAATATTCACTACATATTTTCAGTACAAAGATGCTTATCTCACAATATATAGATGATAGTAAAAGAAAAATCATGCATAGGCAGGCAATCCACTAATTTGTACAGTTATAGGGTCCACTCCTTAGAACCAAGTATTTAATGTAGTTTTGGTCACTGGTGAGCTATTCTGTACATGTACAAACTCACTCAAGTAACCCATGTAATAGACCAAAGTTGAAAAAAAAAAAAAAAAACTTTGAGGGTAATTTCAAGAGTATACATATGATGTTGTCTCAGCTATTTCTACTTTTCTAAACCTTGTTTGCAAAGAGGGCAGGAGGACATAATTTTGAGCCATTGATCCACACATTTTAAGTGGAACATATGGGAACAGGGCAATTGTCTCACTTCTTCTTTGTCTTTGTACTTGGCTAAGCAAATGCAACATTCCTGTTAGCACACCCGAACATAACAAACTTATTAATTCAATAGAATTCAAAATAAGACAAATCATAAAATGAATCGAACTTAAGCATATACTCAAATTGAGAGGCAAAAAACAAGGGAGAGTGACTATTTTGCCACGTCTGACAAAAAGATTTACCGGACTGCCATGCCAACAGTAAATTTTCTCAAAATACCACGTGGCATATTTCGCTACACTATGTAGCGAAATATGCTTGCAAATAATTCGCTACACAGTGTAGCGAAATATGTCACGTCAGGCTGCACGGTCAGCAAAAATGACACGTGTCAAGCAGGCAATATTCAAGCATAATTTGCTACATAATGTAGCGAGTTTCTGCCTGCTTGACACGTGTCATTTTTACTGACTGTGCAACCTGACGTGGCATATTTCGCTACACTGTGTAGCGAATTATTTGCAAGCATATTTCGCTACATAATGTAGTGAAATATGCTACGTGGTATTTTGGGAAAATTTACTGTTGGCGTGGCAGTCCGTAAATTTTTTTGCCGTGCCAAAATGATCACTATTCCAAAAAGGAAAGCAATACTCCTCACACAACCAATTGACACACAAAAAACTCAACTACTTGTACTAGCTGTTAAGTTTTAAGCGGCTAAATTTATATCAAATCAAGGGCTAGTAAATACAGTTGTCATTTTTGTGTTTCATTTGAATTTTTTAGTAGCATTACTCATTCTATATATATTAATGGTGTCACTTACTGAATCTTCATTGATCGATTTCTCACTGCCTTTAGAGTCATTGCCAAGCTCTAACTTGGTATGAGCTTCTTTATGTCTCCAATTTGGAAGTTGTGAAATTTGATCATCAGATGCTCCTCTATCAGAAAAGGCCATGTTCATGTTGTACCCGAGGAGGCTGCTAATTAGTGGCACACAACAGCATAACAGCAAAAACAGTAGGAAAGGGAAAGAGTAGCAGATTGCATTCCAAGCAAGCAGGGTGATGCAAAGCACATGGAGTTTTGGAGCTTGATGAAAAGATCCAAAACGTGAGTCAAATATCCAAACATTGCCCATCACAAACCATATGGCGAAGAAAAGCTCAAGTGAAGTTCGGCATTTATTCATCAAGTGCGACATCCTGCATACACTGTATAGTATAGTGCAAATTAAAATCACATTTTTCAAATTTCACCTACAACAAAATTGCACGACAAGAAAGAAGTTATTCAATTCCAATTTGGCGCTATTCAGGGATTAATTTTCAATTAACTTTTTAATTGAAAAAAAGAGAGTTGATAACACTTCCATCTTAGGCTTTTTCATTTTTCACATGATTTATTGTTAATTAGATAGAAAAGATCACAATAAACAAAAAATCTACTCTGTTTTAATAGTAAATGTAAAGAACTGATCCCATTTTGAAAAAAAGTATGTGAGGGTATTTGATTCTTCCAAGCACTTTTTTAGGGGATAAATTATGATAACTTTATCAGTACTTGGTATTTTTCTATAACAATCCAATTGGTTTTGTTGAAATATCATAATCAATTCATGGAGAAATTTTTTTTCTTCTTAAAGTTTATAAGGGCATCATCGGTAAACCAAAAAAACAATGGTGTTAACCTTTCTCTCTGCAAGCCAAAGACTTTATTCCCTTTCCTAGACACTCACGAAGTGGGTATTTGAACTGGGTCGGCCCTTTTAAAGTTTATAACATTATCTCCAACCAAAAAAAACAATGGTTTTAACCTTTTCCAAGCCATTTTTAAGCCTTCTCAAGTGATTACTACACTATAGGTTATTAATAAGTACTGTTGCCCATCAAAAATAACAAAATTGAATGAAAGAAGTTCTTGAAGATTGAAATACATAGCATACCTAGTTTCTTCATTATTTCTCTGATGTTCCATATCAGAAAGGCTAAGAGCATCTCCTTGAGTCAGATAAATTTGACGGTAGCGCCCATAAAGTAGCAGCAGATTAAGAGCACAACCAATATCATAACCAGATATCCATATCCTCATAGGCCAAACGGGTCTCTCTCTCTTTGAAATGGCTAAAGTGAATGTTGTAATGGTTATTTGAACCATCAAAGCAATAAATTCCAGCATCATCCAATTGCTAGAATTGAAAGGATTAGAGCCAAGACTTGACCTTGATCCATTTTGGTAATGAAATACTCTTCTCAAGAAGGTAAACCATCTTGCTCTAGAAATTCTCATGGCCATCCGAACCAAAAACGAAGGTGGGGTGGCACGTGGAGGCCTAATTGGAGCACTAGCCACTCTATCTTCTGCTGCAGAATTTGAAGAAAATGAAACCATACTACTTGAGTTAAACAAGGACTCTGGTGGAAGGAAGCACCTAGAATTCATTGCAAATGTTCTCTTTGGAATTAAATCAATCTTACAAATTCCCAACACGTGAACAAAGGACACCCTTTTTGCTTCTATATGTTCAGAATTTGTCCAAATTAGCGATCAAGTCTTTTCTGTAATTCTTATGAGATTGCCTTCGAATTGAATCCAGCTACAGTATTTCTTTAAGTCCACAAAAAGGGTAGCTTTACATCATCAAAACTTGAAATTGAAGCACCCCATTTGGGTACTTATTGGATGGAAAAAGTACCTTGATTGAAGGATCCTTTTCTGGGTCTGCAACAACTTAAACCCCTAGCAAAAGAAACCAAAGCTTCAAGAACACAAACCTTTCAACAAACACACACTGCACAGAAAGCTTAAGAGGTGATAAAGTCTAGGTAAGCATCATGGATGGAGCTGAATATGAAGAAGAGATAGAGCTGATGAAGAGTATATAGAAAGGATGGGGAAGATGGGTGTGAAGGATATGTCAGGAAGGTAAGGTTGTGTCTCAGAAGGTGACCAAGAATCAACTTAATTTGCTTTGATTCCAAGGAATCACGAAGTTTGGATGGAAGTTAACCGTTGGCCAACTTCCTCTAGGCTATACATATTTTTATTTTTTATGTAGTAAGACAAGTTGAAAAAGCAATTGCGGTGTTCAATTTCACTTTGTTTTCTCTCTTTTGATTCTTTCTCTCCCTAAAAAATGAAAAAATGGAACAAATGGAAAGATTTGTTTTTTTTTGGGTTGAAGATAAAGTAAAGTTGATCTCTCTTTGAATTCAAGTGGATAAGACTTAAAGTGATTATCTGATACATACGTCTGCTAAGTGTTGGCATTTGTTTATATCATGGCCAACAAAAATGCAGTCTTCATTGTAACATCCCGAGCACTGACGAGGGCGGGGAATGATCGCAGGTGCAAAGAGGCACGGGCAAGGAACGGCTCCTGACAGGTTTCCAGTGTGGGATTACATGCATGGATAAATCGAATCGGCACCTGAAAGAGAGGGATTCCAAAGAATGTACAGATGTGAGACTGCACGGTTTAGAATAGCTTATAAGAATTAATTGGTACTACCTATATTAACAAGATGCATCTACTTTTCGGTAGCCTGAGATGGAAGAAGTCCATAATTAAGCGACTTGGAGCAATTCTGGGATGAGTGACTTCCTGGGAAGTTTTATCAGGAAGAATGCGAGTGAGGAAAAAGCACACTGAAAAGTCTCGTGTTAGTACGTGGGGGATAGTCGTTGATTCTTGAAGCGGCTAGGCGTTACAAGTGGTATCAGAGCAGGGCCTCTCTTCCGGTACGGTGTGGTTTGAGGACGAACCAAGCGAAAGCTGATGGACATGTAACATCGCGAGCACTGACGAGGGCGGGGAGTGATCGCCGGTGCAAAGAGACACAGTCAAGGAGCGGCTCCTGACAGGCTTCCAGTGTGGGGTTACATGCATGGATGAATCGAATCGACACCCGAAAGAGAGAGATTCCAAAGACTGTACAGATGTGAGACTGCACGGTTTGGAATAGTTTATAAGAATTAATTGGTACTACCTATACTAACAAGATGCATCTACTTTTCGGTAGCCCGGAACGGAAGAACTCCATAGTTATGCGTGCTTGACTTGGAGCTATTCTGGGATGAGTGACTTTCTGGGAAGTTTTCTCATGAAGTGTGAGGAAAAAATACACCGAAAAGTCTCGTGTTAATATGTGAGGATAGTCGTTGATTCCTGAAGCGGCGAGGCGTTACATTCATATATTAAATGAGCCATGAAACTGATTTGAGTTATGGCGGGTACCGTTGATTTTTTTGGGATTATATGGTAAACGGTTGGCCACCTAATCCAACTAACAGTTCATGTCTTATTGGAGCAGTGTGGCCCTCCTTGTGTCAAAGAATGATTCCTATATTTTGCATATTAGCCACAATAATCCAACAATGGAGTAGCTTATATTTTTACCCGTGGTGATTTTGTTCTAAGTGAAAATAAAAATAAAAATCCCTAGTGTGAAATTGTGTTAAGGAAGACTGAAAACTACTTGAACTATTTGAGCTTGGAGCTTTCCATAATTGTATAGCCTTATCTGTGGCGTCACGCCGTCACCTAAGTTTAAGCAGCCCCATCTATATTTATTCATATTAAAATCAGATGAAACTACGAGTATAGTTGTTCCTCATGGATTATTGAATTTAGAGTTGTACGAATAGAAATATTCTTTTACTACAGAGACTAGATTTTTTATCTATGATTAACTGTATTTTGTTAAAAAATATGTTTGGCAAACAGAATATCAGTAACCATTTTTTTCCATCAAAATAAGGTTGACTAATAAAAGTTTTATTCTTATTAGCCAATAACTAAGAAATCTTCTAGCAAAATTAACTTATGAGATCAAGCAATCTGAAGGTCAACATCCGTTAATTAATGTAAGAGAAAGTAGGCCTAGAAGAAATGAAAGCAAATTTTATCATATTTCTAAGCAACTATTGCAAATTGACAATTAAAAAAAGGGAAAAAGAAAAATAATATTGTAGAAAAATGTTTATGTCATGGAGATAGAAATTATGGGACCCACACTTATTTTCAAAAATAAAAAAAATAAAAAGATGTGGTCCCACAATCTTTATTTCTATAACATAACCTAAACACTTTCCTATAACATCATACTTCTATTTTCCATTAAAAAACAAGAGGAGAAAAAAATAGAATTCTGGAGCACAACATTTGCTTATACCTCATTTTTTATTTTTGGCAACAGGAATTCCAAATCAATTGTGGTTGTCTATAATAGAGGCCAAACAATTGACGGGTAAGAGTCAAACCCATGAGTTGTTAATTCATGAATGGTGCAATGTGTACAAATCTCAAACATATTCATTAGGTGTCACTTAGATTTGAACAGCAAAAAGAGAAATAAGTTCCAAGTGAATATTAATTTTTAATGTTGAAAAAAGTGATTTTATCAAGTTTAACTCACCTCTTAACAATAAAGATTCTAAATAGCTACTACATCGATGGAAATAAGATGAGGAATAAATATGAAATAAAAAACAAGTTCGAGTAGCATGTTGCTTGAATGACTAAAATTTGCCAATATGTTCCAGAAGCGGTCATATATATTCCAAAGAAAACCTATAATTAACTAATAAATTAAACAGATTGTTTGAGCTTCTTTCTAACGTATTTGAATAAGTTTGATCATATTTGGCCGGTGGGACGTGCAACGTGTTATTATTAATTGACGTAACTTGCAAAAGAAAGCAAGATCACTCTCAGACAACGGATAATGAATGGGAACAATTGAAGCCTTTCTAACTCTATCTTCTTCAATTATTCGGAGAAAAATAAAAGGCTTCAAAGTTGAAGCAAAAGGTTGATTACGTTACAAAAGCATGTAAAAGCAAGCCAATGTCCTCCAAGTTTCATATGCTTGCCCAGGTTGTCTTCCTTTCTTTCGAGCCCATGGCAAGGACTATTATACATTAAGAAAACATCTAGAGTAGACCATGTATAATTTTGAGTTTTATAATTATCATGTAACATGAGAATTGAAATCTCATGTTATAGAGATAAAAAGTATGTGAGACCTATATATTAGAAAAAATTATGTGTGTGACCCACATCAGTACGGAAATCGAAGGATGTGTAGGAAGATTTCAATTCTCATGTTAAATGAGAATTATAAAACTCTTTAATTTCTAATGGTATACGTTTGCAATTCAATATTCAAAATTTATGCCCCTCTATAGTTCTAATTACGTAGTTTTTTTTATTTATTAGAAACTGTTCAACTAACTTTCGACGGCACATTTGGAATGGTTCTCCAATCAAAAAGGTGCATGACACAATCCCATTTTATCTGTATAATAACTTTTAAATTGCATGAGTTATTTAAATCAAATGTCTATGATTATGAGTATTAAAAAATAATATTTCGTGTAGTTTGAATTAATTTATTTTATTTTTAAAAAAATTACAGTTAAATTATTTTAAAATTAATATTTAGTTAAAAGTATTAAATATTTTCCAAAATATAATAGATAGTCATATTTAATACTGAATAATGATTTTTTTTTAATTTTATCTATTTCTTTGTGTAACAGCCTCAAACCCTGTAGCAGATATTGTCCGCTTTGCCCCGGCCACCCAAAGGCCCGCCGGAACTCACGGTTTTACGTTCTGGGGTTACCCCAAAAGGCCTCCACTAGGAAAGGTATCCACGCCCATATATATGGCATGCTTCGTTCCCCTCACCAACCGATGTGAGACTTTACATCCTCCCCCACTGGAAATACAGCGTCCCCGCTGTACACACCGGTCCAGGGCCAGGCTCTGATACCATTTGTAACAGCCCCAAACCATGTAGCAGATATTGTCCGCTTTGCCCCGGCCACCCAAAGGCCCGCCGGAACTCACGGTTTTACGTTCTGGGGTTACCCCAAAAGGCCTCCACTAGGAAAGGTATAATAGCCCAATATAATTAATTAGCAAAATACATGTGATTAGATAATTAAGCATGTAATAGGGAGTAAAAATAAGTAAATTTCCTTATAAAATTAATTGGGGTCACTTTTGAGGTAAAAAGTGTACTCTGTGAAAATTAAGGCGTATAAATGGGTGTAGACAAAAGTACCAAAAATATAAAAATGGAACTATAAATATTCCTAGAAAAATATTCCAAATTATTGGGTAAAGTTTGGTAATTAATGGAATTGAATAGATAGATGAACCGATACCCACTTAACCTATGTTAAGTGGCAAGTCACCTAAAAAGGACCCAAAGTCCCTCCCGATTCCTTTTGTGCGCGCAGAAGGAGAAAAAAAGAAGAAAAGAAGAAGAGGAAAAGAAGGAAGGGAGAAGAGAAGAGAAAAAGGAAGAGGAAACCCTAGGTGAGGTAAACCATGGTGGTTTTGAGTGATTCCAAAGTCTAAACCACTCCAAATCTTCCCCTCTTTCACAATCCTAGCTTGGGTCTTGGTGGGGAGCATTGTGGTTTGAGATATTTCCTTCCAAAGTTTCGACCCATTGGAGGAATTGTGAGACTTGTTGGTTTCTACCTCCATGGAAGCTTGAGGAGTAACCAATCCTTGGTTGTGCAACCATTGGTGGTAAGATTCTACTCCTTGAACTCTATTTTCATGAGAAATGCATGATTGGGGGAGATGATGAATAGTTTTTAGGGTTTATGAAAAGTTGAGTAAATGAGCTATGTTTAAGGAAGATTATGGCCTAGTGCATGTTGAGGAAAATGCTAGGAATGGTGTTTAATCGGTGAAAATAAGTTTATATAGTCATATGATTTTGTTTGGAAAATTACAAAATTATGCATTTGACTATGGTTTGGCTTGTTTTTGTGATCAATGGTTTGGTTGGTTGATTGTTGATATTGTCCATGTGATGCTTAGGATTGAGGCATTTGGACCAACCTTGAGCAACAAACCATTGGAGCAAGCTATGGAGCTCGGTTAGCTCCTTGAGATTAATATTGGTGTTGAGAAGATTGGTGAAGAACAAAGGTTAAGTTGGAAGCATTGAGGTAAGCCTTCGGACCTTGGGTGTAATTCCCTTTATTGTTCCACCAAGCCCTGAACGGGTAATGGGTGTGTTGTTGTATATAAATGCAATGAAATAGAGTAATGCTTCGTTATATGTATTTGCATACTTTGGTGTGACATAGGATGGTGTTTCCCTATGTTGGTATGTAGCATGACGATGCGTAAATCATACTTGGTAGTTTAGCTGGCCAGTAGGACTATTTGCATCTGAGTATCCTTAGGACAGCTCGAGAGCTCGAGGGATTTCTTCTGGAGATGTTTTGTACACTTGCATGAATATGTATTTGCTGCATTATTATTGTCATTGCTATTACACTGTTATTGAACTATGGGGTGGAGAGATGCTCCAAGGACCCCTGGTTTACTGGATATATTCGTATATCTCACCCCGTGTTGTTGGGGACCCCCTTTCAGGAAAGGATGCTGCAGGAGCCTCTGATGGCAAGTGGCCATATTTGAAGTGATTGGGCATATGAAGATATTGTGTCATTTGATTAAGCATGTTATTTTGTAGTTCACATGTATAGGATTGCTAAATGAGAATCAATTGCCATATGAATGCTATATTTATTTGGGTGGACTTAGCCTATGCTCATGCTTTTGGTATCTCTTTTGTTGATGGGGGCCAAGGAGTGATCATAGTGTTTTGTAGCTAAGTCCCATGATTTGTAATTGAAATTTGTAAACACGATGTAATGTTGTAATTATTGGGTATTTGCATACATGATGAAATGATATGCATGCTTCTCTTGTGTATGAGTATCTAGAGAGACTAGAATTCATGTATTGAAAGGATTATATGATGTAAATTAGGTGAAAGAAGACCTTTAGGTTGGAAAACCAATTTAAAACAAAGGTACCCTGTCTTGTTGTCCAATTTTCGTATCCTATACGATAGATTTGGACCTTTGTGTCTTGATGGAAGTTGTAGATATGTTTCTTAGCTTTCCATAGAGACCAAGATTGTGTAATTTGGATAAGTATAACTAAAGTTATGGTTAAAATACCACAGGTAGGTCAAATTGTCCTGTTTTGGGTACACAGCCCTGTTGTCTGGCGCTATGAGCGCCAACGGCCAAAATGAGGCAGTGGTGCTGGCGCTGAGGGCGCTACTGTGGCGCTGTCAGCGCGGGGGATCTGCCGATTCAGCACCTGTCGTTTAGAAATCTCATAACTTGGGCTACGGTGCTCCGATTTGATCGCGGTTTGAACCCACGCGTAACTAATGGAAAATTCTATAATATAATGGGCAAATGGAGACCATAATAAATGAAATGAAAGTATGGTATTAAGTTTTAAGTATGTTATTTCGCAATGTATTATGGTTATAGTCACGCAATTGGGTAATTTTAATTCGGCTCGTTTTAACCGAATTTAATTGCACCAATGTGATTGTAACTGCGCTTAATATCATAAGTCAATGTTAACAAACCGGTTCTAGAACGGGGTGTTACAAAAGGTATCCACACCCATATATATGGCATGCTTCGTTCCCCTCACCAACCGATATGGGACTTTACACTTTGTTTGTAATAATATGTAGATAAACTTTTTAACTTTATATACACGAATTTAAATGAAAAATTAACATGATATTATTTTGACGGGACATGATATACTTACCACAATTAATTTTACCACTTCTTATCATTAAATATTAACAGTTGATTTTTGCTAATATGACGGTTATAATTTATTGGAAATTAAAAACTAATTAATAAGTATCATCCAATAAATTATAATCATCAAATTGACAAAAACTAACTATTAAGATTTTGTGGTAAGATGTGGTAAACTCAATTGGTAGTAAGTGAATCCGTCTCATATTTTGACATATTAATTGAATTATTTAGGACATAAAATACTTTTAATCATTATTATTTATCTTTTTTGTATTATACAAATTTATATTTTAACTCCATCTCAATTAATATTATCAATATAAATAAAACAAAGATATTTCATTGATAAAATACAAATAAATAAAATAAAATTATGATTTTCTTAAAAAAAAAAATTATTTTATTTTTTGGTTCATAAACCGGTATAGAGGCAGGTCATAAGGAAGCCAGCTAAAGGTCGAGGTGTGATTTGACTTTGTCATTTGTGGATCCTACGTATACGTACATGTGCAAACCAATGCATAACAAAATTTTGTACAAAAGTCACATACATAAAGGCAGCTTCCTATCGATTTCCGAAGAACAATTACCATCAACTTATAGAGTGAATATACATGAGTAAAAAAAATAGGGTGGGACTGAGATGAGAGAAAGAGAGAAAAGGTTGAGGAGAGAGAAGAGAGAAAAAAATAATAATATATGTGTCAACTTTTAAATGGAAGAACCACAATAATCTTGAAGTATATTAAAAAAATTTCAACTTATGTTCTTTTCCAATTATGTACTTTATATAGCTCTTAAAATAGGTCAGTCCGTTCGTCCCATTAGATCCTAATTTGTATGAATTAGGGATAAAAAATCTGCGGCCCCAAATAAATATCAATAATAAACATTTGTACGGACCAAAAATATTATGGGTTAGGGATCAATCCGCGACCCATCCAAAATATTTAAAATTTCACAACTTTTTATCGTATTTGATACATTAAAATTTATTTTAACAAATAAATATTTAACACTTTCTTATTCTATTTTGTATAAGGTTTAAATTTTTTATAATTTATTTTTTGGGAAAAACAATTTATTTTTTTAAAAGATATAACTTTGTGTCGTTAATTAATGGTTATAATTTATTAGGTCAAATTTATAATAAATTATAACTATTAATTGCCGAAAATCAATGGTTAAAATCTAAAATGACACAATATTATATTCTTTAAAAATATAAACGTTTTCCCCAAATTTTTAATAAAATAATATTTGTATTCAAATATACAAGTGAAAATGTAAACAAAATTTTAATATAGGTCAAAATTTAGTTATGACTTTACTAAATTCATTATTAAAGGATGACATGAAATAAAGATTTTCTTCCTAATAAGAGTCATAGTATAAAAAACTAAAAGTAACGATGGAAAAATGATTTAAATATCAGTATTGAATAACTTCTCGTAGTATGCTATATATTTGAAAGTAAAATCATTGATTTTCTTCAAATACTACTGCTACAAAAAAAAATTTAGTTATTATTATTTACAATATTATTAAGGTGCATTGTATACAATACAAATTTGGATATATAACATATTTAGATACCAATAAAAAGTTTTATTTTTATTAATGCATAGATGAATTTCTCAGTTGAAACATATCATTGTTGAAAGAAAAAATTTGTTATAAAATAATATGAATCACCTTTCACATGGTTCATAACAAACATGTGATTCTTTATTTTTCATGACTTTTGATGTATTATATAATCATCACACTAATGAGAACATAAAAAATAAAAAAATTAAAGGAATATTTTTGTACATGTGATTTGACTTTATCATATGTGTATTGTACGTATACATGTGCAAACCAATGCATAACAAAATTTTGTACAAAAGTCACATACATAAAGGGAGCTTCCTATTGACTTCCGAAGAACAATTAGCATCAACTTATGTTATTTTTCCAAGTACGTACGTCTACAATAATCTGCATGTTTTCCATTTTTGCTATTCTTTTTTTTTTCCATAACTAGGATTAAATCCTGCAACCAATTTTAAAATATCATCAAAACTTGGATTGATTAGTTGAGCGTTTAAAGGTTCCGTGCATGCTTTAGGCTTCTCAATCACATGTCCATGTGTTTCTTGTGATGTTCTTCAGGATAATGCTCAATTATTTACACCTCACGTAGCACTTCTTGTCACGTACATTACTTTATCATTAAATACTACTTCCTCAATCAATAGTTTTTGTATAAATAACATGTACATGGTGAAAATCAATGCTCGCTATGTAACATCCCCGTCTTGAGCTGGTTCAATTAACATACATATGATAAAAACAGAAACAGCGGAAAACTTAACTTACGAAAATACGAGCTAACTTTTTCTTTTTCTTTTTCTCTTTTAATGTTCATAAGGCGTTAACGAAAATCGGGCAGAGTAACCTCTGTAAATCGGACAACTGGGGATTCCCTAATCCCACTCATAAGAGTTCCTGATAGACAGTTTATACAGTATGCATATCCAGAGTACCAGTCATGCAATCCAAGACATAATTATAACCGAGTTCTACATAATCATATCACATGCCTGAATACAAAGATGTACATGCATCACACTGAAGGACATGTACAAAATATATACAGGTCATATACAAAATAAAGGATCACACATCCAGATCCTCAAAATGGCAGAAATGTAACTATATAGATACACTCCAAAAAATAGTAGCCTACTACTACCCAAAAATCCAGAACGACAAAAGTCTCAGCTACGTGTCGCGTCCCTGCTTAAGGAAGGCTCACCGGAAGTCTGTACACCTGAAAATATTGCCCCAAAGAGGGGTGAGATTACAAATCCCAGTAAGCTCCAGGTTTATAGAGAATTCTCCATACCCCTGGCTCACTCCTGCATGAACGTCAGATACAGAGTATACAGATACAACATATAGCAGATATCATAACTGAGCAGAACATATAATCATATTATAACAGAGACGTGCGCCGTCATTTCCAAGGGATGGCCCCAAACGGAAATAGAGTAACTCAGAGGTGTACACTGTCAATCTCAGGCAAAACCCAAGAAGACATCCGTGTACCAAAAGTCAATACAGAAATCATATCAGAACCAGTCTTATCATATCATATCATATCATGTCATATCATATCATATCATATCATCAAATATCTCTATATGAATGCACCTATACAGAGTGTCTACACAGTCATATAGTCCAACCATAGTCCACTACTATGGTGGAGCACTCAAGTAGGAAAATACTCCTTAAACATAGAGCTTACCTCTTGAAGCTTTATCAATCTGCTTACTTGTGGAACAAGTTACTTATATTTCTTCAAGAGATTCCGATCCTTTTTAGTCTCTAGGTACACCTAGAGCAAGAATCCACAAATACAAATCAATAAAATACTATCATGCCTAGATTTTCCATAAGGCATACATTTTATTGCTTAATTTTCCTTTCTTTACATTTTTGCCAATCCTATGCCAATATACAAGTCTAGACCATTTCATTACATATTCTTATTAATTTAATATATTGAAAACTCAACACTTTAATAAAATAGCACATAGTCTAATCCTCCTTATTTTTACCCTATAAGGCCGAAATCCTTAAAGGAAGGCCAAGGGTGCTCTTTCTTTTTTCATTCCATTTCTTTTCCTTAATTTTGCAACTTGCACCAACATGCACATATATATATATTGTCCAATTAAATTTTGGACAAAATCCCTCTATGGCACCTTATGGCCTAGCCTAAAGGCATGACACCCTAATATTTTTTCTTACTTTGTATTCTTACTCATTCATCAATTTTCCACTTATTTCAACACATGAAGCCCCTCTTAAATCATCAACTAAACTTTGCACAATAATTCCTATTACTCTATCAAAGGCCGAACATAGAGAGAAAGACATGATTTTTTCTCTAATTTTTTTACATACTTATAAAGCTTCTTTTCATTTCATACATCCAAAATATCAACCATTCCTCATCAATACATATTTGAACACATCATGCTTTCCCACCCAAGGCATATACACAATTTTATAATTTAAATAATCAAAACAACATCATGGAAATAGAGGTTTGTTACCTCAAATCAACTACCCAAAGCCTAGAGGACCTTCACCAAGAAAATCTCCATCAAAAACTTCATTTTGCCCTCTTGATGAATAGTGCACGAATTTGGGGGAGAGAATAACTCACCAAACTCTCAACAAAAGCTCAAATTGATCGGTGGAATGGATTTGTTGAATAGTTTCCAATCAATTTCATGTTATAAACTTTGTATTTTGGTTGAATAATGAAGGAGAAATCAAAGAAGGAAGATCAAACCCTAACCCCCCTTCCAAGATGAGCTCCACGGTTTTGCAAGAGAGAGAAAGGGATTTTTGATTGTGTGAATAGTACTTCACTTAATGACAAAGCTTTATAATACATGTGACTTTTAACAGATATTTTCCTTTCGCGTATTTTCACTTAAACTGACCCAGAACTAACTCAAAGCTACGAACTTATTTTTATTTTTCTAAAGTCATTTACATTAATTTTTATTTCCTAAGGAACAATATTCATAATTCATAGTATGGTTTCTGCACCGTTTTGACGAAATGCAATGTGGACCACTAACTGTACTTTGTTTATTTATGAAACTTATAAACTTATCATTTTCTTGGGCCTATATTGACTTGCTTGGCATCTATTGGACTTTCTTATTCTTATTTCCTCAATTATTTGTTTCTGGACTCTACCGGTTGCTTAAACAGCGGTACAAAATACCCGGTATAAACATTATTCACGAGATTTTCACGAAAAGTGCCAGACTACACAATTTCTCGTTCTGGACTCATATTTGACGTCAGAATTGTCAAATTATGTCTCTAAAATCATTTTGCTTATTTAAGCTCTACTGATTAATTCACAAGACTGCAAATTCTCCGACAGAACGCACTGTTCATAACATAGTCATGATTACATTCAAAATACTCGGAATCACTCACTGAATCTAATTATGACATTTAAATCCTTAAATTAAACCTCTAATTGAGATTTACCATTTGGGGTCATTATACGCTATATACTAGAGCTACAATTCTCATTTGTTAATAATCTTTTCTTTATGTCATTAACAAGTTGATCCTTTGATAGAATTTCTTAGTGGAGAAAGGAACGAAACTCCAAGAACAATTTCACTAACAAACTAATCAACAGCTACAATGTTCTGCTATCAGATTATTTATACATTACAATATACTCCGAACAATCTGGACAACTAAACTTTGTGGATGTATACATACTTTAAGATGATAACTTAGTTAGCAGACATGTAATGGTGAGGATACACAGATTTAAACCTTATGAGACCTGAGAGATTCTCTGAGAATCAACCTTAAATTGATACCAAAACACATCTCAACCGTTGAACCCAAGAAAATAGCAGGTAATATTAATTTTCACACAAGCTCATATGTGTTTTTATATTTATTCTTGCCTTTGGGTACAATGAATAAGAAAAATTCTTTCAAGAATACCGTACAGGACTAAATGTACAACACCAGTACAACTATGGAACAATCGCCACCAAGTGAAAATATTTGTGAACCCTAAAATGGAGAAAAAGAAGAGGAAACAAAGTCCTATTTTAACAACTATAATAACTTAATGATACAAAGATATAATTACAAACAAATCAGAGCCCAGATACAAGCTCCATTAATAGAGTGGCAAAGAACAATGTACTTGCAGCCATCTTCAACTGCAAATCAATACTGTAGGTAGATGTCTAGCTTGCCTTCTGATCGGCCTCATCATCAGGTTCGCCCAAAACAAATTCAGCATACAAATCCTTCAGAGCAATCATAACTGTAGTTATCAATGGCCCCATAATAGCTCCCTGTGGAACAACATATGACAATGTTATGGAAAACAAGAGAAGTGCACATGATTTACTACATCAATTCAATGGATACTACATGCCAAGGCACAATGTTTACAAAAGCAGACAGCATATGTTTCTTCAGAGAGTCCAACAATAGAAAATTGATTTCAAATCAAATTATGCAGCCAAACCAGTCTTAATTTTAAAACAATATGGATTGGAACCTTCAGATAATCTAAATGAACAGTGTGAGATACTATGAAGTACAAATTAAAAGGGCCGACCCAGTTCAATACCCACTCGTGAGTGTTTGGGGAAGGACATACGAGTCAAGCCTTACCCCCGCTTTTTGCGGAGAGGCCGAGTCGAAGCCGGGACCTTGGACATCACGGTAAGCATGCTTACCACTAAGCCAAGCCGGCCCTTCTATGAAGTACAAATTGCTTATACAAAAATATCAGAAAATAAAATCATAGAGGGTAACAATATACCTCTAGAGCTGATGGAAACAATGTCATTCCCCCAATGATGCTCAGCCCAGTAAGATATGCACTATTCCCAGGCACATCTTCCAGAATTTCTGATGCTACATAATTCATGAGGAAAAGGTGAATAACAGACAAGACAATGGCCACTATGTATCTTCCTTCAAGCACTAGTTGTATTGCTGCTGGGATTGTTGCAAGCCAAGATGGAAATATTGGTAGCAAAGGGCTTATGAAGGCAAGGACAGTTGACATATACAAGAAATGTATTCTGTAGAGCCTAAATAAAAGCCAAGTCAGACATCCCTGGAAAAATGCAATCTCAGCAGTGGCCAAAAGGACTCCTGAAATAGCTTTATCCAACACTTCAACACATCTGACCCTAGCTGAGTTTGAAATTGGAAGCATGTTCATCACTTGTTCTGTTACCCCACCAGACTCTGAAGTGATGAGATAATACAAAACCCAGAAAAATACCATTGTCTGAGATACAAAATTGAAAACCCCTGCAGCTCCAGAGATTATGGAATTCAAAATGGAGAAAACAAACTTTGCACCACCTCCAAGCACAGTTGTACTACTAGCTAGAATACGTTGACCTACATCCATTCCTTTAATGGCAAATCCTTTTGCCTTTTCAACCAAATCCTCACGAGTGATTATAATTTCGCGAAAAAGGGTATCAACTTCTGTATAAATCTGGCTCCATTCCCTATTTCTAACCCTACTCTTCAAACTCAAGAACTTTTCAGTGTACGGTGAGGGTGTGATCAAAGCTGTTGAAGGTTGAGAAGAGTTAGCAGGACTAGTTATCACAAATTGCTTAATACCGGTCACAAATTCCGTCATATTGTACTGTTTTGCCAAACCATCAATCTGATCAGATACTGTCTCATAGAACTGAGTAGTGCACCTATCTACCATTCCAGGAACATCATTCTCGTCCATCCACTTCCTAACCCCAATTTTCTCAGCATAATTGCTCTCTTCCACATGCAATTTCAGCGAAATCACAGCATCTTTCCCTTCAACTCCAATCTTATAAGAGAAGAATATCACCCCAGTCAAAAAACCAACAATCATACCTACAATCAACCCAACAGCAACAATGGTTTTCAACCTCTTCAATATCCCTCTGGTGAAAAAGGCACCAATTGCGCTACGCCCGAAGCTGATACTCCTAAATGAAGAAAAAGTGGAATCTACATTCTTTGAACTGAAAACAAAGCCTAATCCGAGAAGTGGCAAAGACCCAACACCACCAAGCCTCTCATAAGCGATAACGAAAATCCCAAAAGACAAGAGCAAACGAAGTAAAGTGGAAAACCCACTTCGCTTCCTTGCAAGAGGGTTCTCAGGTTTTGGTTTCCTGAGAATAAACCTGAAAGAAGCTTCGCGAATCTCAACGAGGGTGGTTACGAAGACCCTGAAAATGGAAAGGGGAACGGCGAAGAAGGTGTAGAAGAGGCCTAGTTTGAGAGGCTGAGACCAAAAGGAAACGATGGTTTGGTGAATGAGTCTGAGAGGGATGGAACAGAGCACAGCCCATTGAAGGGGTTTGAGATATTCTTCCAACAGTTTGCTGAGACCGTAGAGAACGATAATGGCGAATGCAAGACCAGCGTGGGCCATGGCTATGTAGAGGGCGAGGCGTACCTGGGAGTCGCTGGAAAGATTGAATTTTTGATCGGCATTCGATGGCGGCGGCGCGTTTGGCGGCGGAGATGAGGTGGGTTTTCGTACAGATGCGGATCGGAACATGTCCTGCCATGGTAGGGTGGTGGCGGAGTTCGGGTCAGAATATGGGACAAGCTCCATAAAACACAACACACCACACACGAAGTCAGAAACAAAATAGTGGATATGTTTACGAATGTGGTTGTGGTTGTGTCAGAATGAGTTTTCAGTTTGACTCTGTACTCAACACATGATGAGAGAGAGAGAGATGAATATGATCAATCATTTGATATGCAAGTTTTCGGTAAAAAAGAGGAAAACGGAATTGGTGCTTAGCTTTGAGTGTGCGATTACACTCACGTTGATTTGTTACCAATGATTAAGTTATAAGTCTCCCTAAGTCATTAATTAAGTAATATTTTAGAGCATATTAAAATTTTCATTTTTTATTTAATAATTTAAATTTTATTTCTTTAATTAGTGCGCTGGTTAAGTAACCCTTAAGTCTAGGGCTGAGCGTCATTTGACCCTTTTACCATTTATTAATTAAGTAATAATTTTTTTACGTGTGTTCATCAACCGATCCAAACCAATTCAAATCGCAATAACCGATCCGAATAAATCGATAACCGAAAAAACCGCAAATTTGAATTGGATCGGATTTCGGATTGGTAGATGAAAACCGATCCAATATATTAATTTTTCTCTACCTACTTGGATCTTTCCTCAATCATAGCCCAAAAACTTCTAAATCCAAGATCCATTAACCTATCAACTAAACCCAAAAAAATTTAGTTACATCTAATCAACAAAATTTCATCTATGTAGAGCTTCGTATCTTATTGTCCGACAAAAAACTATTATCGTTTACCGATGCTTTTGTATTTAAATAAATTTACAAAGCCAATATATACAAAGGATGTTATTTGCACAATAATAATGAAACAAATTTCAGGATTTTTAAAAACCGAAAATCGATTCAATCCAAATCGAAAAAAAAAATTGAATTGGATCAGATCAAATTTGAAAAAAAAGTCCAAACTGAATGGATGGTTATATGATCAAACTAAAGGGATTGGATTGGATGATTTTTGCCTCTAAAACCAATCCAATCCAGACCGCGAATATCCCTAATCATTTTATTCCTTATTCAAAACTATCTATCAATCTGCTCCTCTTTAATAAAAAAAATAAAGAGCGTACGTAATTTGGAAGGAAGTTACTAAGTCAACGACTTGTTCTTCTAGCGGATTGGCCTGATATATTTTTGTGCTTGGCCTGGTAGTTTTTTGGTGGACGTAATGTTGGCCCGATGACCCAGATGCTCTTTGCAAAAATGTTGAATGTTCGGGAGAGTGATCATTTTGTTATGTTTAAATAAAAAAATTATCAGACTATCACGTTAATAATAAATTTTACCAAAATGACACGCGGCATAATTCGTTATATAGTATAGCGAATTATGTATGCAAATAATTCACTACACAGTGTAATGAAATATGCCACATCAGAACTAAAAATGGCACATGTCAAATTTTGAGAAATTCGCTACCCTATGTAGTGAATTTCTCAAAATTTGACTTGTGGCATTTTTTGTTCTGTGCGTCCTGACGTGGCATATTTCGCTACATTGTGTAGCGAATTACTTGCATACATAATTCGCTATACTGTGTAGCAAATTATGCCGGGTGGTATTTTGGCAAAATCTACTATTGGCGTGGCAGTCTGGTAATTTTTTTGTCTATGCGTGGCACTTTGGTGACTGTCCCTATTCTTTGAAGGTTATTTAAAGAAAATAAAATTCTGGAAATATAGAAATATTAAAGGAATATTTTTTTTTTTGTTTTTATTTAAAAAATTAATAAAATTATTAATTTTTTTATTTTTTAAGAAATACTTCTCAATTTATAATCTTAATGCCCTAGGTGCTGTTTCATTAGTAATTTTTTGAAAATCAAATAGGCTATTAAACTAGGGGAAGGATCAACAAGTTTTGTTATATGTTACTACCAATTAATCTTACCGTTAGATCGATTATGTTGATCTAACGGTTATATTTATTTCCATCTTTATATGATTATAATTTCTCAAATTTAATACTTTATATTTATTTCCACCTTTGTATGGTTATGATTTCTCATATTTAATGTTTTCACTTTAAATATGGGAAATCACACTCATACAAAAATAGAAATAAATATAACCGTTAGATTAACATAATCGATCTAACGATAAGATTGATTGATAATAACATGATATTAACACAACTTGTTTGTTATAATATCCTTCCCCGTTAAACTAAATTAAAGGGGCAATTCAAGTTGTTCAACTTTTTTTCCCCAATAAAAGAGATGTGTAAAATGAGAACATGAAAATTAAGTTATAGAAACAAAATAATGTTTTTTTTGGGCAATAACTCGGGACTTTTTATTTCAAAAAGGTTGCTAAAAGTATCATCCAACTAAACTAATCTTCATTTAAGTGTAGAAATCGAATATTATATTTAAAGAAAAAAATTAAATATAAGATCACTAGAGTGAGCTAGAGACTTGAATAATTTGTGAGATTATATTTCAATACATAAGAGAAAAAACTATAGATATCTCGTCACTGCATTAATATCGCATGAAGCCGTAACTTACATAATATTCATGAAGTGCATTTCTTTAATAAGATTGGTAGAAGTTGAATCCAGTGTCTGTTCTTCCCCAACAAAACAACTGTTTAATGACGTTGTTCGATGTTGTTAAAATTGATATCTTAATTAAAATCGGAAAGGGATTAAAAAATCGTAAAAGATAAGATCGTAATGTAAAAAAAAAAAAAAAAAATGTAAAAGCGTTTGAAATATTAATAAAATCACTTGGATGAAAAAATCATAAAAACATAGGATCGTAGTGTTAAATCGGTGAGTTTTGTTTTTCTCATGTTGCATTCGAAAACAAACCTTTCTTACACACATCATAAAAATTCTTACACATATCATAAAAAGATGTGCCACTCAATTTTTTATTTTTTATTTTTTTCAATAGATGGGACCCACGCTAGAGGTATCTATGACGATTAGAATTCTTCTACCACATCACATTTATTTTTTCCTTTGGTGATACACATTTCTCTAAAAGTTACCAACAACAGAGCAGTGATCTTAAACAAGAAGTTTCATCAAAGACTAATTACAAACGTCAATTCGTCTTCGGAGACAGAAGTAGGCAAACAACCTAAAGCATATAGCCATGGCGAACAGAACCCATACTTCACTTAACCCTCCTTTCAAGTTTACTGTGTCAAATGAAGGTGAACTCTGAAGGGTCCTGCACCCTCCTTTGCTTTCACACTCATATAGTTCGTCTCCTGAATACTGCACTTTTAGAAGCAGTCTGAATCCATAGTACATGAACGACAAATACTTCAACCACTGCATGAACTTTGGTATGTGCTGCAACACATTCAAGTTTTCTTAGTGTTACGCTTATTAAATGAAATCATAAACTGAATAATTACCACATTCAACAGACTCCTATTTTAGTTCTGTCTCAGTTTCTTTATGGGAATTTTTCATCCTATCGCACCAAGTACTGTTTTTACTAATAACGGAACAGTCACCAAAGTGGCACCGTTGGCCAAAAAAATTACCAAACTGTCATGTCAATGGTAAATTTTGTCAAAATGTCACGTGGCATATTTTGCTACACTGTGTAGCGAAATATGTGTGCAAATAATTCGCTACAGCGAAATATGCCATGTCAGAACCAAAAATGTTGTGTCAAAATTGGAGAAATTCGCTACACTAGGTAGCGAATAGTGTAGCGAATTTCTCCAATTTTGACACATGGCATTTTTGGTTCTGACGTGGTATATTTCGCTACACAGTATAGCGAAATATGCCACGTGACATTTTGGCAAAATTTACTGTTTGCGTGGCATTCTGGTAATTTTTTTTGACAGTGACAAAATGGTCGGTGTGCCAAACATTGTTGCTATTTCTTGTGCATACCTGGACATAGTAACCACCTGTTAGAAGGAATAACATTAGTATCAGAGAAGCAACCATTCCTGCTCTTTGAATGCTCATAACTGCAGCTCCAAATAGTTCTCCTGCACCCTATTAACAACAATATGTTCATTAAAGCTTTGAACAAAATGATAACCCACTAACCTATTCTGAGTGTTGATATAACTTACTTGACTTGTTATAGCTATTAACAGCACTGCAAACAATGTCAGGAAAAAGCAAGCAACAGTTCTCTTGAAGCCAGCCATGAAGTACAAGATAAGCATGAAAAAAGTAGGATAGAAAACATGTGCCACCATGTCACACAGTGTGCTGCATGCATAGTATACACTTAGTCTATACATGTCTGCTTTCCTTTCTTTCACCAAGTAAACCTTTTCAAATGGGAAGACATAGACTGCTGCAAAAATACATGAAGATGTCCAGAATATACAGATATAGAACATTAAACCAACCTGCAGCAAAGATAGTAAAGAGATGGGTAGATTAGAAGCCCAGTTTCGTAAAATATGAAAAACAATGCCATGGAAACTACCTGATCTCTGAGTTGAGCCTCTGTATTGGTTGAAGATTTCCACCAAAGTAGCCCCAATAAAAGTGCAATTCCAAGTGCTTGAACTAGTCTTAATTTATCAAAATAGTCTTTGCATCTTGCTCTGAATGTTCTCTTATAAAGAATGATGAATTGGTCCAACCAACTCAATGTCCACTCCTTTTTAACCTGAATAGCTACTTGAAGATGTTCTGGTGTGTTTGCTGCTCCATGATTCTCTTCTTTTTCTTTTGGCTCCAGTATGTCTTTATACTTGAGTTGTAGATACTAATAATAAAGAAACAATTATTAAGTGGTAATGAGATAGAACAAGCATATAATACTCATAATGAATCCTACTTTAATAACAGTTTTTGAAGGGTCAGTAGATTCTTTATCTTCCAAAATATCTCGTGGGACATTTATGTCATCCACTTGTCCAGTTGCCAAGTCAAGCAAGAACTCTGCAGGATTCATTGGTATTTCCGGAATGAACCTCAAAGATGAAAAGTACTCTATTGAGTCTCTAGCCTTCCCATAGTAAACGGGATAGCCTTCTGATATCAGAAGAAGTTTGTCAAACATGTGAAAGATTCTGCTGGATGGCTGGTGAATTGTTGTGATTATGGTCCTTCCACCCTATAGGTAAATCATAAGTATTTTTCAGCATACATTCCGAAATCCGCGGTTCTGGACAAGAAGCATGTTATCAAACTGACTTTTAAATTTAATTCCTGATACCTTGGCAAGTCCCTGAAGAGTAACAAGGAGTCTGTTTGCTGAGGTGGAATCAAGGCCTGAAGTTGGTTCATCAAGTAGCAGCAGTGAAGGATCAACAAGAATTTCATAGCCTATGCTAGTTCTCTTCCTTTCTCCTCCTGATATGCCTTTGAGAAATCCCCCACCTATTTTTGTGTGGCGACATCTGTAGTTATACAAGAGATTATTTAGGGAAAAACAGTTTTATTTCTTTCTTTTGGAGGAACTTGTAGTTAATTTGAGCATTCAATAATCTTATGTAAGGTCAAATGTAGACCTATGCAAAACACACCTTTCAAGGCCTAGCTCCTTGACTGTGCTCTCCACTCTAGCATATTTTTGTTGCTTGCTCATGTTGGTTGGCAGCCTTAAGAATGCAGAGAAGATTAATGTTTCTTCTACTGTAAGTTGTGGGAAAAGCACATCCTCTTGTGTCACAAATCCAATCCTATAAGGCAGAAAAAAAGAGAGAGTACAATATTAGCATATATTATGTTTCATGAAAATATGAAGTTTATGTCAAGTCATAGATGCTGATTGATGTCTATGAAGCTGTTTAACCTCCTCTTGACAGCCGTAGTATATTGCACATCATTGTAAGTTATCTTTCCCTTTACATTGTCAAGTAATCTTCCTCCTACAACCCTCAACAAGGTTGTCTTCCCACTACCAGAAGGACCCATCAAAGCAAGAATTTCTCCAGGACCAATGCTTCCTGTGATACCCTTTAAAATTTTCTTGTATCTATCTTCTTCCACGTGGAGTTGTGTGGCTACCTTTGACACCATTCTCTTCACAGGGTTATTAGAAGCTGCTTGGCTATTTCTCACCTTATACTCTACATCTTCAAACTGCATATTCATGAAAATTTGTCTATTATTTTCATAAAAAATTGTTGACAAAAATATTCTAATTGATACTGTTGAGATATATAGTCTCACATTGGTTGAAGAGCAACTAATGTGGAGTTTATAATTATAAGGCCTTGTGCACTCCCACCCTTTGAGCTAGTTTTTGGGGTGGTGAATCCCAAGGTTCTTTACATGGTATCAGAGCTTGAGGTTCGATCCTCACCGCCCCCCACTTTAAAGTGGAAGCACAGAAAAAGGTAAACCAAAGATTGGGCCTGTTGTATAATCCACGCTTCAAGCCAAGAGGGCTCTTGCGTGAGGGATGTTGAGATATATAGTCCCACATTGGTTGAAGAGCAACTAATGTGGAGTTTATAAGGCCTTGGGCACTCCCACCCTTTGAGCTAGTTTTTTGGGTGGTGAATCCCAAGGTTCTTTACAAATACCATTTTCCAATATTAAGTAGTGAATCATCAAGACTCTCATTGTGGAATTATGGCATTTAATTTGTCCCTACCTTGAGATATACGGGGAGGGGGGGATCTTGGTTGAAACAAGAATCCTCAACTTGAATGTCAATCTCTGGGTAACTATTAGGAAGGTAAGCCTGAGGCATGAACTCCATGCTGTGACCAAAGCCATTGCTCCCTGCAATCTGCATGGAACCAACGGATGGGGGTGACATTGACATGTCCTCAATCTCATCCTCTCTTCCATTTTCCATGATCTTGAATGTTAATGAGAACTACGTTGAAGCTAAGTCTAATAATAAAGTTTAGATTTCGTGAGTCAACTGCATTAGACCAAGAGCTTTCCTATATATGGAGGAAGAATTTTGGTTGGTGTGCCACATACTTTTCATGGCATGTTCTTGGTCCACGAATGTTGTTCTCACATATCCTTTCAATTCAACCATTATAATTTGTCATAAGAACATGTCAAGAACATGAATACAATTTCCTTGGTAAGTAACTAAACGTTTATGGCATTTTATCAGATAGATGCAACTCATCTCATTTAAAAAAGAACAACAGTTCTTTTACAATGAGAAAAATGGCGAAATTATGTCAATGGAATTAAAAAATTCTGTCCTTAATAGGAATGTAAATTGTATATTCACTGTTACTAGTTAAAATATTTATTTATTTTTTTATTAACTTGAAATATTTATTTATAATAGTTTACTTACAGGTGACATAATTGGATATCTTTGCAAAGTGGAGAACAGAATAATGTAAGTAGAAAAATAACTTCAGATTACGCTTCATCCCAAGGGAAAGCTATTTAGGAGGGGCGGGGGAATGAAAAAATGATGTAAAAAAAAAAGATTACAACAAGTTGTGGTTATTGTTTTGTTCTTGTAAGGATGTTATAAGAGTTATGTTATTGGAAAAGTGAAAAGTAGTTGTGTAATGTTATAGAGATTCATTTTGCGTGTCAGAGTTTTTTAAGTGAAAAGTGGTTATGTAATGTTATAGAGATTCATTTTGTGTGCAAGAATTTTTTTTCTTTTCTGCTGCGGGCCCCACAAAATGTTGTGTGTGCAGGAAATTTTTTATGATCATGTTAAATGATAGATGATAAACCCTTCTTGTAATATATTAGTTGCTACATTATTTCTTTTTTGTGGTGAAAGCTACATTATTTCAATATTAGTTGTTTTTATACATATCTGTAATTATGTGGAACCTTTTCTTATGTACAATCGAATATGGGCTTCGAACTTGGTCCGAACATTGTAAAAATTATTCAAACTACGTGATCAACATTTTTATACGTTGATCAACTGGCACACAAATTTGACCAAATCTAATATTGTCAAAGCGCATATTTATAATAAAATTATAATTTTAAAAAATTAAAATATATGTAATAAAAACTTAAAAAATTGTTATTCTACGTGAAAATACTCCATGAATGTAACTTACATTATTTATGGTTACTATAGATATTTTATTTATTTTATATTTTATATTAATGTAATGAAATTATGAAAATAATTTATTTTCTTTGGAGTTTTTTTGTTAAATTGATAGATATCATAAATTTTGTTTCATTTGTTCGATAAATTATTGAATATAAAATATAATATACACCATATATATTAAAAATATTATTAAAACATGTCCTAACATATCGATTTTTTTTATAACATAACATATCGAAATTTAAATTCTTTTAGAATTGACATATTGAAGTTTTCTACCTATGATGTTTAGGGTTGGCAAAAACGAGTCAAACCGTCTGGTTGGCTCGTAACCCACCAAAAATGAGCCGGATTGGATTGGTAAAAACGAGCTGCCAACTCGAGCCAATCCGACCCGAGCCAACCCGTGAAAAAATAAGTCAACCCGCGAGTTAAACGAGTCAGCTCGCGGGTTGAGATTTTTTTAAAAAAATATATATATACAAAATATAATATACAAAAAATGGACAAAACTCACACATGTTGTCATTATTTTACTTCCTTCTCTAAACCTAAGTCTCTAATCTTCTTACATCCCTACCATTTTTATATTAGAGTAAACACCCTTTTTAGTCCCTGGCAATTAAAAAGGATCAAATTGGTCCCTGAAATAACAAAAAAGGGGCCACGTTAGTCCTTCTGTGAAGTCCATGGTAACGACCAAACTAACGGTGCCCATGTGGCACGTTAGTGTGCTGACGCGGCTTGGATGTGGGACAACGTGGAAGAAGAGACGACGTCGTTTAGTTACTTTTTAATATATTTTTTTCTTTCTTCTTCTTCTTTCTTTCACCCATTTCCCGGTTTCTGATCTCTTTTTGGAACGGCGGTAGCATCTCTTTCTGGGACAATCTCAGTCGACATTCATGCTGAGTTTCATGCTCAGAAGGAGGTCATGTAAATACAATATAATTGTTATGTATTGAAAGTCTTATTTTGTGCAGATAATGATTCTTTTGGTTATGATATGGGTTGGTGGAAACAAGCACTCCATGCTTGTTTATTTTTTTCCCCTCTATATCTTCAGCTTTCTTCACCCAGCTGACAGCAAAAACCTAATGCTTCTTCAATGATTGTACATGGAGGAAGTAAGGTGATATCATTATAAAACTATGACGGCTTGTATACCAGTTTCTTTCAGAGCATGTGTTTTTGCACTTACCATTCTGGTTGGTTGCAATGTGATTTCTGTTTGTAGCCGCTTTGTTTCCCAAACATGCTATAGGTTTAAATTGCTTAAGTTCTATTTTGGATAACCTAACTTTTGATTTTCAGTAAGTGTAACATCCTCGTCTCGAGCCGGTTCAATTAACATACATATGATAAAAACAGAAACAGCGGAAGACTTATCTTACTAAATTACGAGCTAACTTTTTTTTTTCTTTTTACATTCTTATTCAGCGTAAACGAAAATCGGACAGAGTAACCTCTATAAATCGGACAACTGGGGATTTTCCAATCCCACTCCTAAGAGTTCCTGATAGACAGTTTCAACAATATTTATATCCAGGAGTACCAGTCATACAATTATAATCAGATACCCATCCATGGGCGCATGCAAAACCTGGCTCCGTGCCACTAATCTAACAGCATGCAATCCAAGACATAAGCATAACTGAATACTACATAATCATATCAACATGCCTGAATACAAAAATGTACATGCATCAAACTGAAGAACATGTACAGAACATATACAGGCCATATACAGAGTGAAAGATCAGACATAATGATCCCCAAAATAACTGAAATCTAAACTACATCAACACACTCCAAAAAAGGTAGTAGCCTATAGCCACTCAAAATCCGATCAGTCGAACGTCTCAGCCACGTGCCGCGTCTCTGCCTGCTGAGGGTTCACCGGCAGTCTGGGAACCTGAAATCATGTCCCCAAAGAGGGGTGAGATTACAAATCTCAATAAGCTCCAGGTTTATAGAGAATTCTCCATACCCCTGGCTCACTCCTGCATGAAAGTCAGATACAGAGTATACAGATACAACATATAGCAGATATCATAACTGAGCAGAACATATAATCATATCATAACAGAGACGTGCGCCGTCATTTCCAAGGGATGGCCCCAAACAGAAATAGAGTAACTCAGAGGTGTACACTGTCAATCTCAGGCAAAACCCAAGAAGACATCCGTGTACCAAAAGTCAATACATAAATCATATCAGAACCAGTCTTATCATATCATATCATATCATTTCATATCATCAAATATCTCTATATGAATGCACCTATACAGAGTGTCTACACAGTCATATAGTCCAACCATAGTCTACTAACTATGGTGGAGCACTCAAGTATGAAAAGACTCCTTAAACATAGAGCTTACCTCTTGAAGCTTTATCGATCTGCTTACTTGTGACACAAGTTACTTTTTTTTTCTTCAAGAGATTTCAATCTTTTTCAGTCCCTAGGCGCACCTAGAGAAAGAATCCAAAATACAAATCAATAAAATGTTATCATGCCTATATTTTCACAAGGCAACCATTTTCTCGCTTCATTTCGTTTCTTTATATTTTTGCCAATCATATGCCAATACACAAGTCTAGACCACCTTTACTCGTTAGCGTTCTTTAATTTAATCAAGTGTTCACTTGAGAATTTTCAACATAGTTCATGTCATTTTCTTTAAAAGACCGTGTTCCCACCCTTAGGGAATTAAGATCTTTTTCACCATTTTTCAAGCCATCTAACTTATTAACTCATCACTTTCATGCATAAAAAAAAAACTACACATTTTATTAAATAAAATGTAACAAAATCCATTTCTTTAACTCCCCTAAAAATCAAAATCTCCAAGGAATATGCAAAAGGGTTCTTTTCTTTTTAATTATTATTTCATAGCTTAATTATCAACTTAAACATGGATTTTCCCACTTTGGCCTTCTCACTAAATTCACCAAACTTCTACTCACTCCAACACATCATGCTCTCATAATACATCATCTAGAATTTTGCCCAATGCCCCCTATTCAACCCATCATGGCCGAACCTAGGGGATACCAAGGGGATTTTTCTTCATTTAACACAAGTTAATGTTTATCTTTTACACTATAACTTCCTATACAAAACAAACCATCATCAATTTCAAGTTTTATACTACTTTATGTCCCACCCACACATGCTCATAACTTTCAAAACATAAATCACAATAATAAAACCATAGGATTAGAGTTTTGTTACCTCTAATCAACTACCCAAAGCCTAGAAGGCATTCACCAAGCAAAGCTCCTTCAAAAATGCACTTTCTCCTCCTTGATGAATAGTGTCACGAAAATGGAGGGAGGAAGAACTTCTCACACACTCAAGGATAGCTCAAATTGATAGGTGGAATGGATTCATTGGGTGGTTTCCAATCAATTTCATGTTATAGACTTTTGGATTTGGTGGAATATTCAAGAAGAAATCAAAGAATGAAAATCAAGCCCTAACCCCCCTTCCATGATGAACTCCTCGGGTTGCAAGAGAGAGAGAAAGGAGTTTTTGTTGTGTGAATAGTGATTTACTTAAATGACAAAGCTTTATAACACATGTGACCTTTTAACAGATATTTTTCTTTCGCGTATTTTCACTTAAACTGACCCGAAACTAACTCAAAACTACGAACATATTTTTATTTTTCTAAAATCATTTACATTAATTTTTATTTCCTAAGGAACAATATTCATAATTCACAGTATGGTTTATGCACCGTTTTTAACGAAATGCACTGTGAACCACTAACTGTACTTTGTTTATTTATGAAACTTAAAACTTATAAACTTATCATTTTCTTGGGCCTATATTGACTTGCTTGGCATATATTGGACTTTCTTATTCTTGTTTCATCAATTATTTGTTTCTGGACTCTACCGGTTGCTTAACAACAGTACAAAATACCCGGTAGAAACACTATTCACGAGATTTTCACGGAAAGTGCCAGACTATACAATTTTTCATTCTGAACTCATATTTGTCGTCAGAATTGTCAAATTATGTCTCTAAAATCATTTTGCTTATTTAAGCTCTACCGGTTAATTCACAAGACTGCGAATTCTCCGGCAGAACGCACTGTTCATAACATAGTCATGATTACAGTCAAAATACTCGGAATCACTCACTGAATCTAATTATGGCATTTAAATCCTTAAATTAAACCTCTAATTAAGATTTACCATTTGGGGTCATTATATTCACCCCACCTTTTAAGGATTTTGCCCACAAAATCAAATATCAACTATAACATATACCTGACGTCAAACTCAGGATATTGCTGAAGAATTTCATTCTCCCGCTCCCAAGTAGCGTCCTCAGGAGGCAATCCTTCCCATTGCACCTTGATCATGGGAATAGTCCTATTTCTCAATACTTTTTCATCACGTGCTAGAACCTTCAACGGACCCACAACAAACTTCAAGTCTTTTCTTACTTCAATAACGTCCGGCTGAACAATGTGGGACGCATCAGGCACATATTTTCGAAGCTGACTGATATGAAAAACACTATGTAGATTTGACAGATGTGGAGGTAAGGCAAGCTGGTATGCCACAGGTCCGACCCTCTTTATAATCTGGTAGGGCCCAATGAACCTAGGACTCAACTTCCTCACTCCTAGAGCACGCCCAACACCCGTAGTCGGAGACAAACGGATAAATACATGATCCCCTTCAAAAAATTCCAAGGGTCGATGCTTTGCATCATAATAACTCTTTTGGCGGCTCTGTGCTTTCTTCGATCGATCTCTTATCATCATAATTTGATCGGTAGTCTCTTGGACCATATCAGGCCCAAATAACTGCCTCTCACCAATTTCTGACCAACACGTAGGCGCCCTGCACCTACGGCCATACAAAGCTTCATAGGGAGCCATGCCCAAACTGGCATGATAACTATTATTATAGGAAAATTCCACCAGAGGAAGATACTTATCCCATGCATTTCCCTGTTCTAGGGCACAAGCCCTCAACATGTCCTCCAGGGTCTGAATAGTCCTCTCAGTCTGACCATCAGTCTGGGGGTGATAAGCCGTACTCAGTCTAAGCTGCGTACCAAATGCTTGTTGCACTGCATCCCAAAGTCGAGACGTGAATTTAGGGTCCCGATCACTAATGATACTTTCAGGAACACCATGAAGTTTCACAATCTCCCTTACATATAACCGAGCCAACTGCTCTGTAGAGAAACTCGTTTTGACTGGTATGAAATGTGCAGACTTTGTCAATCTGTCAACAACTACCCATATAGAATCAAAACCAGCCTGAGTTCTCGGTAATGCCACTACGAAATCCATCGAAATACTGACCCATTTCCATTCCGGAATATCCAAGGGTTGCAGTAATCCAGAAGGTCTCTGATGCTCGATCTTAACTTTCTGACAAGTCAAACACTTACTCACATACAGAGCAATATCTTTCTTCATTCCTGGCCACCAGAAATTTCTTTTCAAGTCTTGGTACATCTTAGTAGCACCAGGATGGATAGTGTATTTACCCATATGGCCCTCTGCTAATACCTCATCAACCATCTGACCTTTCGGAACAATGATCCGATCCTTATAAAACTTAAGACCGAATCCATCAGTGGACACAAAGTCCTGATCTTTCATAGACTGAATCTCTTTATCAAGCAATTGAGCTTCTTTGATCCGCTCGACTAAGGAGTTCTGGACTACCGTAGTAGTCAATAAATGCGGACTATCTTCTGTATTCACAGGAATGCGGAGATCCCTGAATTTCTCCATCAAATTATACTCAGACATCATCAAATTGGCCATACCAATCGCCTTTCTGCTTAAAGCATCGGCTACTACATTGGCTTTACCAGGGTGATATTGCAATTCAAAATCATAATCCTTCAGAAATTCCATCCAGCGGCGTTGCCTCATATTCAATTCTTTCTGATCAAACAAGATATTTTAAACTTTTGTGGTCACTGTAGACAATGAAATCGGCCCCGTATAGAAAATGTCGCCAGATTTTTAAAGCGAACACTACGGCTGCCAACTCAAGATCGTGGGTCGGATAGTTCTCCTCATGCGGTTTTAACTGCCGAGAAGCATAAGCGACCACCTGTTGATACTGCATTAAAACACAGCCTAACCCAAACTTAGAAGCATCACAATACACAACAAATTTACTTGTAGGATCCGGCAATATCAATACCGGGGCTGTAGTCAACTTCCTTTTTAGCTCTTGAAAGCTCTCTTCACATTCTTGGGTCCACACAAATGGGTTCCCTTTACGGGTTAACCGTGTCAAAGGTAGTACCATCCGTGAGAATCCTTCAATAAAACGCCTATAATACCCAGCCAAACCAAGAAAACTCCTGATCTCTGTAATATTTTTAGGACGTTCCCATTCTAACACTGCTTCAATCTTGCTCGGGTCCACTGCCACTCCTTCAGCCGAGATGACATGGCCCAGAAATTGTATCTCAGAAAGCCAGAATTCACATTTTGACGGCTTAGCATACAACTGATGCTCTCTCAGAATTTGCAAAACAATCTTTAAATGCTCGGAATGTTCTTCTTTGCTCTTTGAATATATCAGTATGTCATCAATAAAGACAACCACAAATTGATCCAGGTAGGCCTTAAAGATTCGATTCATATAACTCATGAAAACGGCTGGTGCATTTGTAAGCCCAAAAGGAATAACCAAGTACTCATAGTGTCCATATCGGGACCTGAACGCTGTCTTCGGAACATCGTCCGGCTTTATCCGGATCTGATGATACCCGGACCGGAGATCAATCTTGGAGAATACAGTCGCACCCCGCAACTGATCCAACAAATCATCTATACGCGGCAAAGGATACTTGTTCTTAACAGTTACCTTGTTCAACTGCCGGTAATCCGTACATAACCTCATAGACCCATCCTTCTTCTTAACAAAGATTACCGGTGCTCCCCACGGAGACACACTCGGTCTGATAAAATTCTTCCTGGACAAGTCTTCAATTTGTTTCTTTAACTCAGATAATTCCAGAGGTGACATCCGGTATGGGGCCAAAGAGATCGGTCCCACGCCAGGCAATAAGTCAATGGAAAATTCTATTTCCCTCTCTGGAGGAAAGTGCGGAATTTCATCCGGAAAGACATCCTCAAACTCGGAGACAACCGGAATATTAGAAATTGGCTCCTTATTGACGCCCACCAGACCTCCTAACATAATAAATCCGAAATCTCCTTCCTTCAAGGCCTTTACAACCCGAAGTACAGACAAGTAAGGAGACTTCTCCTCATCATCATGAGACGAGACAGAAATGGTTTTACTGCAGCAGTCAATCTTCACACAGTATTTAGACAACCAATCCATTCCCAAAATCAAATTTACAGATGCAAGATGTAGCATGATAAAATCAGCAGAATACTCCTTGCCTTCATACTTGAATTTCACATTTTCACAAACATATTTTTCATGAAATACCTTTCCCACAGCCGTAACAATACGCATAGGGGTTTTCATTATCGTCACAGGCAAATCAAATGCTTTCACTACATAATCAGCTACAAAAGAGTGTGTAGCACCAGAATCAAATAAGACACTAAGCATTTCATCTTTAATAGAAATCATACCTCGAACCAAACTAGTTGATCTCTCAGCCTCTGGCTGGGTCACTGCATATACACGGGCAACAGGAGGTGGCAGAGGAAGCGATGGCTCCTCTATCATCATAGGGGCCGGGGTAGCCTGAATTGCAGAAACCTGTCCCCCACCATAGGGGCAGTCCTTAATAAAATGCCCGGGTTGCCCACACTTATAACAAAGCCCTTTTTCTTTCCTGCAAACTCCTGCATGAGTTCTTCCACAGATAGTACATGGAGCAACAGGTTTAAAATTTCCGTGCTTGGAATTCCCAGTCTTCTTGAATTTACCATCAGATTGTTTCGCCTGCAAACCCTTTCCTTTTGCATTTCCGGTAGTATTTTTAGGACCGGAATTAGGAGCTGACTGATCCTTGTTCTTCCTTCTGTAATATTCTTGGACATTTTTACACTTTTTAACAAGTGCAGCAAAAGTATCAAACGAATCACCTGCCAGCTTTTCAGAAATATTATCATGTAGTCCTTTATGAAATTTAAAGATCAGATCATCCTCAGTAGGTGGTGCTCTTTGGAAATGAGAGTATTAACTCACCCTTTTTCCTTAACCGGGCTGTCTTTCAAAGAAAAGTATTAACCTCAGTAAAAAATGTC